>CM077164.1:151879776-152486348 GCA_039583875.1 Platanthera guangdongensis
ACGATAAGAGACGCGTGAAAACGAGTCCACCAAGGATCTCATGCTGAAGACTTCCCACCATCAAATGCGAGCCTTGGAGTTTCTCGCACCGCTCCTCTCGCCGCCTTATTTATATCAACGCAAAGTGGAAAGCCAGTGAGGAGAGCCTGGAGGCGGAGCGAGAGAAGTCCACCGGTCTCGCGAAAAGGCTATCTGAAGCCGAGTCCCTCCTCGCGAAGGCCCAAGGCGGTGTGGTAAGCCTTCGAATTTTTCCTTCGATTTTTCTTTTTCAATCATCCTTGGCTAACTGATGGGTCGACTCGCAGGATGCCTAGACGGCGGAGCAATTGCGCTCGCTCGTGACGGCTTTGGAAGAGGAGGTCAGGGAATTGAAAGCTGGGAATGCGCTTCTTCAGGCTGATATCGCGTCGTCGTCTCGCCGCGAGCCCTTCCAGACTCCTCCGCCACATTATTCTTATGAAGAAGTCGAGGAACAGTGCCGAGACACTGGCGTTTGTGCGGCAGAGCTGGTGTTGCAGATGATGAAGGACCTAGGAGTTGTGAAGGACGACTCTGAAACTGTGACCGCTCGCGACTTGGTTCCCGAGCTCTACAGCGAGGAGAGCGATCATTCTTCATCCGGCGAGGAGGACTGATGCGATGTGCCGACTCCAAGATCCAGAATCCTCTCTCCTTCTCTTTTTGCTGCTACTTGTAAAACTTACCAATTTTTGTGATCAGAAATCTGATTTTTGTAACAAACTGTTTTTTGGTCAAATGCATATTTTTGTCCTTTTACCACTTGCACGCTTTCTCTCTGCTCGCTTTCGCTGGCGAGGCGACGTTATTTTGCCGTCTCGCCGACTTAACTCTTCCCTCTTTTCTTTGCTTTGTTTTGCTTACTGCGAGACGATCCCCTGACGTCCTTACGTCAGCGAGAGGTGCTGTCCTGGCTTGCTACCTGCTGAAGAGTTGGCTTTTCACAATGCGCGAGTCGTCATTTCTTTTCCTTGTTCGTAAAATTTGACTGGTACAATCTTCTCGCCTTGCTTTTAGGTACTTCTCGCGCGAGTGGCTCTTGGTGATGCAACCTGCACTCTGATTATTTAGAGCGGGCCTTCTGTCTTCGCGAGAGTGCCTACTCGCCTATGCGAGACCATCCTTGTAACTGCCGGCTGCGAGTGTATCCACCCATACTACCTCAACTTTTACCCTAGTTTATTTCCTTCCCTTAAGTTAAAGCTGGGGTGTTGTTTTAAGGAGCTTTCCCAACTATTTTGTCATCGAATGAGTTTACTTCCTTGCTAGCTTGGTGAGCTCGGGCAACAAGTCCATCGAGGACTGGTCCGAGCTCGAAGTGATGTAGAATGTCCCAGGTTTAGACCTGTTCCCAACTTTGGACCCAACCTTGAAGAACCAGACCTATCCCCCATAGGCGAGCCTTCGGACCTGCCAGCTAGATGAGAGCCTGTGCAGCGGGTCTACCTGGGGCCGAGCCAAGCTCGGGGTGCCGATGAAGTTTTCTCAATCCAAACCTATCCCCAACAGGCGAGCCTTCAGACCTGCCAGCTAGATGAGAGTCTGCGCAGCGGTCTACATGGGGCCGAGCCGTGCTCAGGGTGCCAATGAAGTTTCCGCAATCCAAACCTACCCCCACAGGCGAGCCTTCGGACCTGCCAGCTAGATGAGAGCCTGCGCAGCGGGTCTACACCTGGGGCCGAACCGAGCTCGGGGTGCTGATGAAGTTTCCTCAATCCAAACCTATCCCCCACAGGCGAGCCTTCAGAGCTGCCAGCTAGATGAGAGCCTGCGCAGCGGGTCTACCTGGGGCCGAGCCGAGCTCGGGGTGCCGATGAAGTTTCCTCAATCCAAACCTATCCCCCACTCGAGTGTAACTTTCCTGCTTTCGGACCTTCGCCGAGCTACATTTCCTCAATAGATATGCCTGGCAGCGGTCTACCTGGGGGCGCGATGCCGAGCTCGGGTGCCGATGAAATAGTTTCCTCAATCCAAACCTATTCCCCCACATGCAAGCCTTCGGACCTGCCAGCCAGATGAGAGCCTGCGCAGCGGGTCTACCTGGGGCCGAGCTGAGCTCGGGTGCCGATGAAGTTTCCTCAATCCAAACCTATCCCCCCAGGCGAGCCTTCATACCTGCCAGCTAGATGAGAGCCTGCGCAGCGGGTCTATCTGGGGCCGAGCCAAGCTCGGGGTGCCGATGAAGTTTCCTCAATCCAAACCTATCCCCACAGGCGAGCCTTCGGACCTGCCAGCTAGATGAGAGCCTGCGCAGCGGGTCTACCTGGGGCCGAGCCGAGCTCGGGGTGCCGATGAAGTTTCCTCAATCCAAACCTATCCCAGACAGGCGAGCCTTCGGACCTGTCAGCTAGATGAGAGCCTGCGCAGCGGGTCTACCTGGGGCCGAGCGAGCTCGGGGTGCCGATGAAGTTTCCTCAATCCAAACCTATCCCCCACAGGCGAGCCTTCGGACCTGCCAGCTAGATGAGAGCCTGCGCAGCGGGTCTACTTGGAGCCGAGACGAGCTCGGGGTGCCGATGAAGTTTCCTCAATCCAAACCTATCCCCCACAGGCAAGCCTTCGGACCTGTCAGCTAGATGAGATTCTGCGCAGCGGGTCTACCTGGGGCCGAGCCGAGCTCGGGGTGCCGATGAAGTTTCCATCTTCCTGCCATTAGGACTTCACAATAGACAATAAATAAGAAGTAATTTGAGAAATATATATTATATTGATCATGCTTTGAGTACATATCTTCCGCTCTTCCTTCTCATGGGTAGAAGCGTTTCAAGTCATCCCAACTCCAGGAGTGGCTCAAGGTCCTACCCTCCACATCCTGGAGGTAGTAGCCTCCTGCTCTCAATACTCTCTCCACAATATAAGGTCCCTCCCAGTTTGGATTGAGCTTTCCCACCGGGGAAGACCTCCCTGCCGCATCAACCTTCTTTAATACCAGATCTCCCTCCGCGAATTGTTTTTATCCTGATATGCTTGTTGAAGTGTTTTGCCATTCGACGCTTGATCTTTTCTTGTCTGATGGCTGCCACGTCTCGCAGCTCCTTTGTCAGGTCTAGCGAGAGGCGTAAGCCTTCTTCATTTTCCATCCTCCAAGACTCGTCTCCATCACCTGCAGCCGCAACTCGTGGGGACCAGACCTCGAATTCCACAGGCAGGACTGCCTCGCATCCATGGGAAATCTTGAAAGGAGTCTCGCCGGTGGCCGTGTTCAGGGTTGTTCTCAAGGCCCACAAGACCGAGGGGAGCTGTTCTACCCAACTCCCTCTCAAATTCTCCACCTTCTTTTTGGGCAGGTTTACGATAATCTTGTTTGCCGCCTCTACCTGACCGTTGCTCCTGGGGTGGTGGACGGAGGCAACCTAAGGTCGATGCCTAGCTGAGTGCAGAAGCTGATGAACTCTTCACTAGCAAACTGGGGACCATTATCCGTGACGATGGCCTGAGGCAGCCCGTGCCTGCAGATGATCTCCCCCCAGACGAAGTTCCTGATGACTTGGGAGGTCACCTTTGCTAGCGCCTTAACCTCCAGCCACTTGGAGAAGTAATCTATCATAACCAGGAGGAATCGTCTTTGCCCACTAGCTGGAGGGAATGGCCCAACTAAATACATCCCCCAGACGACGAAAGGTCGTGGTGCTGTGATACTTCGGAGCCTTTGAGCCGGCAAGAGCTGGAGGGGGGCGTAGAGCTGGCATTTTCGGCACTTCCTCGCAAACTCTGCCGCGTCCTTCCTCAGGGTGGGCCAGAAGTACCCTTGCCTGACCACCCATGCTTCCAATGTCCTCCCTCCGGAATGACTACCACATTCCCCGAAGTGCACCTCCTCCAAAACATGTCGGGTCTCCTCCTCCGTCACGCACCGAGCTAGGAGACCCGGAAGAATCTTCCGATGCAGTCCTCCTTCATGCATGAGATAATGAGATGCCTTATGCCGGAAGTTTTTTGCCTCCTTGATCCCCTCAGGGAGGGTTCCTGTCATGAAGAAGGTAACTAAAGGGTCCACCCACGAGGGTCGACGATCAACCTCCATTAGCTCCCCTCTTCGATAGCCGGATGGAATAAATCAGTCTCTCCGGAGAACCCGAACAACGGTCCATTCGAGGCCAAGATCCTTTTTGTCTCCACCTGCATCTCATTGAAGGCCCTCTTGAAGATCACGTTCACAGAGCTCCCATTATCCACCAGGATCTTGGAGACCGTAAAGTTTCCATCGCCGCCTGGATTACCAAGGCATCGCAGAACGGGTCCTCATACTCCGGCATGTCCTCTGAAGAGAAGGTAATTTTTTCTTTCGGGGGCGGAGCTTGGGAGGTCGAGGCTACCCCCCTTCGGAACATGGTCTAGAGGCTCCCCTTTCGGGTGGCCTCGATCCAATCCCTCCATGGATTGCCCTGATTCCTCCCCGGTTTCTTACATCCACCCGGTCCTCGCACCTATCCTCTGTCTCCCCCTTGTTGGGTACATTGGAATATATGTACCAAATTTGAAGAAGCCTCACCCTACTCAATGATATACATCAAGGTGTATTTTATGTGCTTTGAGTTTATATGTGCAGGTTAAGTAATTGTAGGAAATGCATAAAAGTTCTAAGTCCATGTGTCGACACCTAGAGGTGAAGTGTCGACACTTATGAAGGCTTGTGTCGACACCTAGAGAAGCTGTGTCGACACTTGGAGTAGTTGTGTCGACAACAGGAAAGACAGAGTCGACACCAGAAGAAAAGTGTCGACACATACAAGCAGTGTCGACACACTGTGAAGAATTGTCAACATAATCTGTGTCGACACTTAGAGGCAATGTCGACACCCATAGAAACTTTGTTGACATCAAATGTGCCACACCATGAGGCTGTGTCGACACTCAGCAAGCTTCAATAAAGTTAAAGTACTTGTGTCGACACAAAGGAGATGTGTCGACACTCAGCAAGTTTCAACAAATGAAGGCATGTGTCGACACACAGCAGAATTCAACTAAGTATTAAAGAAGAAGTATTTGTGTCGACACACTCAACCAGTGTCGACACATTCAACAGTAGGCTTGTGTCGACACACAGAATCAGTGTCGACACATTCTGAAGAAGCAGTGTCCAGAAGCTGTTACAACAACACAAGGAGTTGTGTCGACACCATCAAGGCTAGTGTCGACACTTAGTCTACTTGTGTCGACACTTAATCTATTTGTGTCGACACATAATGACTATCTGTCTCGACACTTTCAGACAGTGACAGTGATTTCAAGAAGTGACTGGATGACTTGACAGCTGCCATTTCAACCGGTCAACTGCAACTGTCAGAGCTGTTAGGAGGTTGTTAAAACTGGATCAGCCGGTCACCATGGAGAAAGCTTATATAAGGTTTTTCCTTTCAAAAGGAAAAAACAGTAACAATCAATCAACAGATTATTCATTGAAGATCAATAACGGATTGAAGATCTACACAAAATCTAATAACACAAATAAGAAGACCTTCAATAGAAGATCTAAGAAGGTTGAGAGAGAGAGCTCCTTCTAAGAAGAGCAGCTGCAGAACCAGACTGCAAAGTAAGATTCAGATTGAGATCTGAATCTCAAGACAGAAGTTGATTGAAGATCATCTTCACAGGAGATTCAACCATACTGAGTTCTAATTCAAGAAGCTTTGAAGAAAGCTAAGAGAGGTTGATCTCTACCAAGTTCTTCCAAGAACTCATCAAGAAACCAGTCAACTCATCTCTCACTGTCAGAGTTGTGGTTAATTACTTTGTATAATCAAATTTTTATAGGATCTTGTATAGATCTGAGCTGTAAGCCTATTTTATAAAGACTGAGTGTAGGAGACTGTGCTCTGAGTGTAGGTCTTGTTGAAGACTGAGGTAGGGCCTTGTGCCTGAGTTGTAGGAGACCTTGTTCTCTGAGTGTAGGTCTTGTTGAAGACTGCGTGGTAGGGCTTTTTGCATGAGTTGTAGGATTGGGGACACTTTGAGTTGTAGGAACCTGTTTGGGGTTCTGAGTTGTAAGATCTGAGGAGAAGTACTGAAGTTAGGCCGAATCTAGTATACTACTAGATAGGAGAAGGGGGAAAGTGGATGTACCCAGACCTTTGGGAACCACTATAAAAATCTGTGTGCACTCTGTGTCTGTTTATTTCTGTGATTGCTGAGCTAGCTGTGCTGAATTGCTATAAAAAATTGCAAATACAGGTTTACATTTCAGTGTTTCTGCCTTAAATTTAAAAAGATAAAGTTCACCTATTCACCCCCCCTCTAGGTGGTTAGGCACTATTTCTTTCAAGTGGTATCAGAGCCTCAGAGGGAGGTTACTCAAAAAAGGGACTAACAGTCTGAGTAAGATCATGTAGGCAGATTCAGAACAAACAAGAATCAAGAAAATGGGTTCTAGTGAGAATCACAAAGAGCTGGGGTCCATGAAATTGTCAATATGTAGAAAAGAGATATTTGACATTTGGAAAGAAAGGGTTAGACTCTTTATGGAAGCATCTGACCCAAGGATATACATTACTGTTAAAGAAGGCCCATATGTGCCAATGAAGATATCCATTGTGGATGCAAATCAGAAAACTCTCAAGGATTTCTCTGAAATGACTAAAGATGAAATCATTCTGGCCACTATGGACAAGAGAGCTCAGAACATAATTGTCAGTGCTATTGATGATGCAACATTTCAGAACTTAATTCATTGTAAAACCTCTAAAGAAATATGGGAAACATTAATAGTTTATATGGAGGGATCAGAAGAAGTAAGACAAGATAGGAAGTCTTCGTTAAATCAGGAATATGAAAGCTTCAGAAAAGGAAAGTCTGATAGCATTACAGAATGTTACAAGAAGTTCTATAGGATTGTTAATGAGTTGATGTTCTATGGAAGAGAATTCAGCAACTATGAGCTGAATGACAAGTTCTTAAGATCCCTGACTAAGGACTGGGACACCAAGATTTGTGCCATTAGGGAAGTGGCCAAACTAGCTGACATACCTCCTCCAACTTTGTTTGGAAAACTGTTATCTTATGAGATGCAGTTATTGGCTAGAAAGGAGGAAGAGAAGACTACTAGAGTGGAGCACAAGGAAAGATCTGTGGCCTTCAAGACTGAAGCCACTAGGAAGTATAGAAATAAGTCTCCATCTCCACCACAAATAGTTGTTGAGGCTGTGACAGATAATTCAGAAAGCAAGAATTCAGATAGCAGTGAAAGTGATGAAAACTTTGTAGCTTTTACTAGGCATTTTCAAAAGTTTCTGAAGAAGAAGCAGTGGAGGTCTAAGCCTTCCACTTCTCAGCCAAAAGATGACTACTATCAGAAAAGAAAGTCATCAAGAAATGACATAAGCAGGTCCAAGCCAAGCAAAGCTACATCCTCAAAGATTGTGTGTTATTGTTGCAATAGACAGGGACATGTAGTGGTTGACTGTCCTGAAAAGGGAAGGAGTCAAATGACAAAAAGAAGACTCAGTTTAAGGGCAAAAAGGAAGTCCTTTGTTGTTAAGAAAGACAAGAGTCTGACAGATCAGTCTTTTTTAGAAATAGAATCAGAAGCTGAAGCCTATATTGGATTATTTGCTGAAGAGGAGAAGATGAGTTCATGCAGCTAATGAATTCAATTTATGAGCATGAGGACAATCAGTGCAAGGGACTGATGGCTTATCTGAAGGAGACAAGAACCAGGATCAGCCTGGACCAAGTAAGGTACAAAGTTGTTCTTTTAGTTCAATTTCTAGTACTGAGTCAGAATCAGATACATCTGCATCAAGTGATGTGGGTGGGTATGAATTGAAGGAGATATTCATCAGTTAATTGATGAATATAGGGACTTGTTACAGGCCTTGACGAAAAGCAAAACCTTGTCCAAAACTCAGGCAAAGGAGATTGCTAGTCTTAAATTGTCTGCTGCTGATTCAGACAAGTTGTTTGATCAGAAACTGAATGAAATAGCCAGGCTGAAGAACATTACTGTTATTCAGATGGGTACTATTACATTTAAGAATGATCAAATTAGAAATCTAAATGTTAGACTTCAGAAAGAGAGAGAGATTGTAGCAAGCTTTTCTAAACCTAAATCTATTTTACCCTTGATAGATGAGTTTGTATCTCAAAAGGGTAAGACTGGATTGGGGTTTACAAAACCTGCCTGGACAGCTAGGTCCAAATCTAAGGGCAAAGCTCCAGCACTAAACAAGAAGCCTGCAGTATATAATTAAGCCAGGGTTGTACCTAAACAAAGGTACAACAGGTTTGAGTGCTGGTGTTGTGGCAAGATAGGCCACTTTGTTATAGATTGTTGGCACAATTCAAGTGTCAAGGAGAGTAGCAAACTGCCTGCTAGAAGAGCTACAGGTAGTTTTGTTAAAGGTCAGACTAACCTGCACCAATGACCCAAGAGTTATTTGGGTTCTAAGGTTAAGTAATCTGTTTTGCAGGTGAGTCCAAGTGGCTATGCCCCTATATGGTACTTGGACAGTGGATGTTCCAGGCACATGACTGGAACTAGGGGTTGCTGAAGGACTATACACCTATCAAGGATGACCCTAAAGTTACCTTTGGTGGTTCAGAAAAAGGAATCATCAAAGGCTTTGGTAACATTTCTAGTAACCTGATTACAATTACTCAAGTGGCTTATGTAAAGGTTTGAAACATAACCTCATTAACATAAGTCAGCTGAGTGATTTAGGATATGACATCTCATTTGTCAAGAATGGTTGTCATATCAAAACTCAAATGATCAAAAGATCATTTTGACAGGATATAGGAAGAGAAATGTCTATTGTCTTGACTTTGTATGTGAGAATAATATTTCTCCTATTTGTCTTGTAGCTGATGAGAAAGTCTCACATTGTGTTAAATGGCACAAGAGGATGACTCATCTTAACTATAAGACAATTGGTCAACTCTTTAGCAAAGAGTTCGTGAGGAATGGTCCTCAAGTTAAGTGTATAAAGGATGGGATATGCTCAGCTTGTCAAAAAGGCAAGCAGACTAAATGCACCTTTCATAGCCTTGAGAACAAAGATTTTGTGAGGTGTCTATACCTCTTGCATATGGATCTTTTTGGTCCTATGCCAGTTCACAGCCTAGGTAGGAAGGTCTACACATTTATGTAGTAGATGACTATTCAAGATATTCCTGGGTGTTCTTCCTAAGACAAAAATCTGAAACCCCAAGTATCTTATATAGTTTTGTTAAACAAATTCAGAATGAATTGGACAGTACAGTGGTCAAAATCAGAAGTGACCATAGTACTGAATTTCAGTCTGAAAGTATAACAAAACTGTTTGAAGAGTTTGGGATTTTCAGGAATTTTCTTCACCAAGAACACCTCAGCAAAATGGTATTGCTGAAAGTAAGAATAGAACATTGATAGATGCTGGTAGAACCCTATTGAGTGACACTTCTCTCCCAGAATATTTCTGGGCTGAGGCAGTAAATACTGCTTGTCATGTGATCAATAGGGCTACTATCACCAAGAGCCACAAGAAGACCCCATATGAGATTGTGAAGGGCAAAAAATCAAATTTATCCTATTTCAGGATCTTTGGTTGCAAGTGTTATATACTTAACAATGGAAAGTCTTATCTAACCAAGTTTGCTGCCAAATCCCAAGAGGGGATCTTTGTTGGGTACAATAACAATAGTAAGGCTTATAGGTTCTACAACTTGGTTACTCAAGTTGTAGAAGAGTCTGTTCATGTAGTTTTTGATGAAGCAAGACTCATTAACTGTGAATTGCCAAGAAGTGTTTGCAGCTCTACAGGTGTAACCGAGAAGATGGACAAGCTTACCATTGCAGAAGGTTTTACTGCAAGTCAGCAAGTGGAAGATGGTGGCTGCTGTCCAGGGGGAGTACAAGATACTCCTGATGCTGACGAAGACCAAGAGGTGCAGCTAAATGAAGAGACTGAAGGTGTACAACCTGAAGACAGGCTGCCTCTAGCAAATAGACACTTAAAGGATCATCCAGCCAATGAAATAATTGGAGATCCCAGACAAGGAGTGCAAACAAGGAGCAGGAATCTAAGTACAGTTCTTTACTCCAGCTTTCTATCCCAAGTGGAACCAAAGAAGTTTGAAGAAGCAATCCTAGACCCTCATTGGATTGAGGCCATGCAAGAGGAGCTGAATCAATTCAAAAGATGCAAGGTCTGGGAGCTAGTTCCTAAACCCAAGGATCACAACATTATTGGAACTAAGTGGATCTTTAGGAATAAGTTGGATGAGAATGAAATCATCATAAAGAATAAAGCTAGACTTATTGCAAAGGGATATAGACATGAAGAAGGTATTGATTTTGATCAAACCTTTGCTCCAGTAGCAAGACTGGAAGCAATCAGGATGTTCATTGCCTATGCAACATATCAAGGATTTAAGGTATCTCAAATGGATGTAAAGTCAGCTTTTCTGAATGGAAATCTAAAGGAAGAAGTCTATGTAGAGCAGCCATCAGGTTTTGTTGATTCTCTTAAACCTGATTATGTTTATAGACTTAGGAAGGCTTTGTATGAGTTAAAACAAGCCCCAAGGGCTTGGTATGAAACTCTGTCTAGTTTTCTCATTGAGAACAAATTCTCAAGGGGGAAAATAGACAAGACTCTATTCCTTAGGAAATCTAAAGGCAAGATTATCTTAGTCCAAATATATGTAGATGACATAATATTTGGGTCTACAGAAAGTAGTCTTTGCAGAAAGTTTGCAAAACTTATGCAATGATAATTTGAAATGAGCAGTATGGGGGAACTTAAGTTCTTCTTGGGTCTCCAAGTTAGACTGACTGAAGATGGCTTGTCCATATGCCAGTCTAAGTTCACCCTAGAGTTAATAAAGAAGTATGGTATGAAATCATCCACTACCATGAAAACTCCTATGGGGTCAAGCATGTCTCAAAGCAAAGATGATGCAGGGAAACCTGTAGATGAGACTTTGTATAGAGGGATAGTTGGCTCCCTACTGTATTTGACTGCTAGTAGACCAGATATCATGTATGCTACATGTGTCTGTGCTAGGTACCAAGCATGCCCTAAAGAATCTCATCTGACTGCAGTCAAAAGAATTTTGAGATATCTTAAGGGCACACCTTATCTAGGCCTTTGGTACCCTAGGAATGGAGATTTTGTACTGACAGGTTATTCAGATGCAGATTTTGCAGACTGCAAAGAAGATATGAAGAGTACTACAGGAACCTGTCAATTTCTAGGTGGAAGGCTGGTGTCATAGAGCAGTAAGAAGCAGACCAGTGTGGCTATCTCCACACCTGCCAGTCAGAGTGGATATGTGGCAGCAGGAAGTTGTTGTGCACAACTTTTGTGGATTCATCACCAGCTAGAAGACTATGGTATTCAAGTAAGTAGAACACCTTTATTTTGTGATTCTACAAGTGTCATTTCTATTGCAAATAATCCTGTCTCCCATAGTAGGACTAAGCACATAGAAATTAAATACCATTTTCTTAGAGAACATGTAGAAAAAGGAGACATTTCACCAGAATATGTTAAGACAGATAGTCAGATAGCTGATATGTTTACTAAGCCCCTAGATGAAACCAAATTCAATAATTTTAAAATTGAATTAGGAATGTTAAACTTAAAATAGTTTAAAAAATTGGCTAAGTAAAATAGTGTCGACACACAGAGTTGGCTGTGTCGACACATAGAAGTGGTGTCGACATTTCAGAGAAATGGTGTCGACACATCTAGACAGTCTGTGTCGACACTTCAGAGAATTAGTGTCGACACATGCAGAGTAGGTGTCGACACATCCAGGTATTGTCGACACTTAGGATTTACACAGAATTCGTCGAGTAGAGTTTCGACTAATCGTCGAGCTGAGATGTATAAGTGTCGGCACATATAATTTGTCGACTATATTTGTGTCGACACATAGTTGTCGAGACATTAGAAGTAAGTGTCGACATTTTTCAACAGTGTCGACACATTTAAAGTATTTTGACGCGCTTTTTCACATTCAATTTTAGAAAGGTATAAATAGGTCTTCACCATTGTTTGTCGACACGCTCACCATAGTTTCGAGACCAAACTTGTGTGTCAACATCTCTCTTCTCTAAATTCAAAATTTCTCCAAACCCTAATGGCGCCCAAGCTAGAAGAGAACATCAATGAAGGTTATGAGCTCGTGTGACACGCCTTTGATGACGCGGAACCAGAAATCCAAGGTGTGGTAACCCTAGTTGTAGAGACTGGGTTAGAGTATCTTGTTTCAGAACCTATCAAGATTTGGAATAAGGAGGTCCTTGAATTCTTTAATGCAGCTACCCTTGATGAAAATGGACTCAAGATTAAGTCCAAAGTCCATGGGGCAAAAGTCAAGATCACCCAGAAAAGTCTAAGAAAAGTTCTACATCTCCCTAGAACTAAAGAAAAGGAAGATGTACCTTCATCAAAGACAAGGGAGGCACTGCAATGGTGTGGTTTAGATTCAAGCATGAAAATTGGATTAGTTTTTAACAGGAAAGGGATGAACATACAATGAAAGTTTTTATCTGAAGTAGTTGAGAAGGTGATACTGAGCAAGCCTTGTGGGCATGATAGAATATCAGCTCACATGTTCAGTTTAATGACAAGAATAATTTTCCAACTTAAAACTGATTGGTCAGCAATAATGTTTGATAAGATAAAGGAAAGTCTGAAGAAGCCCAATCTGGGTAGGATTATGAGTTTATACTTAGCTGGAAGTATTCTAGCAGTGATGAACCAAGCTGCAGGTTCTAAGATAAACCATATGAGGAGAATGAATGTAAGAATTATCTCAAGGTGAGATAGAGTGTTGACAAAGGAAATGTCTACTCCTGAAAAGGAAGTTTCTCATCAGAAGAAGAAGAAGAAAGCCATTGTGGCTCCTGAATCCTCAAGTAGCTCAGAAGAGCAGGTAGTTTTTAGTTCAGATGATGGAGAGGGTGGAAATGCTAGACAGTCCCCAGCAAGAAATGAAGATGCCCAGAGGCAGGGGGAGCTACCATCTGCTAGCCCCATTCACCTGGATCCACTCCAGGGGGAGCCTCAATATGTAGATGAGCCAACTCACTTAGATAGTGAAAGGGCAACCCAAACAATTCTTGAGGTAATAAATGAAGTTAATCAATCTATTTTAAATATTGAGGATGAAGTATTGACTGAATCATTACTTGATGTTGATCAGCCAACTCAGATATATAGTCAACCACAAGATGTTGTCATGGAAGACACATCAGTTGCTGACAATGCTCCTGAGATAAGAGACTCTCCAGACCATACTCAACAGGAGTTTACACTATCTGAGGATCAGCCGGTCACCATGGATAAAGCTTATATAAAGGTTTTTCCTTTCAAAAGGAAAAAACAGTAACAATCAATCAACAGATTATTCATTGAAGATCAATAACGGATTTAAGATCTACACAAAGATCTAATAACACAAAGAAGAAGACCTTCAACAGAAGATCTAAGAAGTTGGAGAGAGAGAGCTCCTTCTAAGAAGAGCAGCTGTTGAACCAGGCTGCAAAGTAAGATTCAGATTGAGATCTGAATCTCAAGACAGAAGTTGATTGAATATCATCTTCACAGGAGATTAAACCCTACTGAGTTCTAATTCAAGAAGCTTTGAAGAAAGCTAAGGGAGGTTGATCTCCGCCAAGTTCTTCCAAGAACTCATCAAGAAGCCAGTCAACTCATCTCTCACTGTTAGAGTTGTGGTTAATTACTTTGTATAATCAAATTCCTGTAGGATATTGTATAGATCTGAGCTATAAGCCTATTTATAAAGGCTGAGTGTATGAGACTGTGTGCTCTGAGTGTAGGTCTTGTTGAAGACTGAGGTAGGGCCTTGTGTCTGAGTTGTAAGAGACCTTATTCTCTGAGTGTAGGTCTTGTTGAAGACTGAGTGGTAGGGCTTTTTTACTGAGTTGTAGGAGTGGGGACACTCTGAGTTGTAGGAACCTGTTTGGGGTTCTGAGTTGCAAGATCTGAGGAGAAGTGCTGAAGTTAGGCCGAATCTAGTACACTACTAGATAGACGAAGGGGGAAAGTGGATGTACCCAGACCTTGGGGAACCACTATAAAAATCTGTGTGCACTCTGTGTCTGTTTATTTCTGTGATTGCTGAGCTAGCTGTGCTGAATTGCTATAGAAAATTGCAAATACAGGTTTAATTGTTCAGTGTTTCTGCCTTAAATTTAAAAAGATAAGTACACCTATTAACCCCCCCCTCTAGGTGGTTAGGCACTATCTCTTTCACCCCTGTTGCACTTCTACGATCCTTACTGGCGGATCCTGCCTCCTCAATCCTCTGGCGTCTCTCATCTCCAAGAACTCTGGGCAGGTGGCCGTTGCGTGACCTTCCTCCTGATGGAAGTCACAGAAAGGCAACGCCACCCCACCCCTTATTCCTTCTCCTCTTCCTCTTCTTCCTCCTCCTCGAGCTCCTCTTCCTCGACCGATCCCCATTGCCTCTCGCTGATGCTGAAAACGATCCCTCACTCCCTATCTCCATGCCGGTTGATCAAACCTCCTTGGCTCACGAAAGTTATCCCTTCCCTGGAAGCCTCCTCCAAACTCCTGGGGGCGACCCTCCTGAGGCCTCCAACCTATCCGGTTGTTCAGCTCTCGGGTCCCCCGATGATGCTGTCCTTGTTGCCCCGGACCTCGGGGTTCCTCTCTTCTTCTCTCTTCTCTCTGCTCCCTCTTCTCCCTCTGCTTTCCCGCTTCTGGCTCTTTCACATCGTCCTCCGCCAACCTGGCCAACTTCCTTACACACGCCGGATTGGCCATCTCAAAATCCGTCTCCTTTGCCACCCTCTCCATGAGCTCCTCAAAAGAGAGGGCGGGGCACCCTTTTCAACTCCATACTAAAGAAGCCTGACCTCAGCCCCAGGGTAAACGCAAGCATCAGCGTATATCCAGGGACCTCCTTGACCAGGAGGATCTCCTCCTGAAACTGATCCACGTAGTGTCCCAACGTCTCATCCTGCTTTTGCCTCACCGAAAATAGACAATCCGCCTCCTTCTTACGCTTCTTCGATGTTGAGAACCTCAACAAGAAACCCCTCCGCAGATCCTCAAAACAGTAGATTGATCTCGCTGGTAACTGGTGGAACCAGTTCTGCGCCTTCTCCTTCAAGGTGATGGCAAACAGTCGACACTTGAAGGCATCCGCCATCTGTCTTATCGAAACCACGTCCTCAAACCACTGCACGTGCTGTACAGGACCATCCTTCCCCGAGTAGTAGGATATGTCGGGCTCCCGGAACCCCTCCGGCACCGGAGCCGAGATGACGAGCTCACTGAATGGGCTCTCGCCACCTGCTTGCCGAGAGGGCAAGTCTCGCGGCCTCGGCTGGCTGGCCGATCCGCGAGACCGTGCCCAGGGAAGAGCTCTCACACAGCTGCCTCCCTCTTGGCGTATTCTGCCAGGATCTCCTTCCCGGGACGCTGGCCTGGGAAGAGTTCTCGCGCCGCCACGTCCCTCTCGCCAGCCTCCGCCGGGACCTCCTTCCCCGGGTACTGTCCAGGGGCGTTCTCGCCTAAGAGCGGGACCACCTCTATCGGGACCTAAGGCATCGCCCACTCGCTCCTTGCTGAGAAGGCCAAGCTTATGGTCTGCATGACCTCTCACCTGAAGTCCTCCAGCATCTTCCTTGTCGCCTCTTCTCCCAGGGAGGGGAACCTCTGGAACCAGATCCTTCACCTTCACCTCCTGCCATAGGACCAAACTCAAACTTTTTTTGCACCGGCTACCTTCCACGCTCACCGCACCAGAACTGTTGAAGCCAAAATTTCACTTCGACAAATGTTCGCAAAATAGGGTCATAGCCGACACCTACTTGGCCCAAGCTCCGACCTCCGACTGGTCGTGAAGGACTAGAAAACTGGCCCAAAGCCGCAGCAGGGAGGTCTCACCGCTTACCCGGAAGATCACTGAGAGCTTCCCCTCCAAAGCCAAAAGCTGGGCTTGGAGCTCCTCAGAAAGCACAGAAGATGATGACACAAATCCCCGGGAGACCAAAAAAGTGTGCTTCTGAAGAACCCCTATGGGCTTATTTATAGATTTCGAAATCTGAACTGTCAATAACCAAACTACAGTGGTCTGAAATTACCAGGGTACCCCTGGCTGGGTCTGCCAACACCCAAAGTCCGCTGTTCTGAGGGGCTATATGCAGACCACTAAGGGTAAAAGGGTAAAAAAAGCCCGGGGTAGAAGAGTAAAATCCCCTGGAGTATAGATCTGTCAAAATGGCTTTTGTTCTATATGGCGAGTGGGGGAACATCTGGCGGCGAGACGAGCCTTCCTATCCGTCTCGCCGATATCCTTTGTTGTGAGGTCTTATCGCCGCTGGAGGCCTTCTCGCCGCTCACCGCTGGAGGCCTTCTCGCCGCTCGAGGCCTTCTTGCTTCTCGCGAGTGGTCCCACCTGGTCCCACTCGCCTGTCTATTCCTCTCACCTGCCTCGACTATTCGCTCCTTGAGGGCCTCTCGCGAGCCCGAGGTTGTACACCTAGAATATCATGACTGGTTGCCCCGGTCATTGTTGCGGACGGCTCTCCCTCACCGATCAATGGAATGGGTGTTGTTCAAGTCACTCTGTCTCTTCGTCTGGCGGACACCCTCTACGTGCCCAAGTTCCCTTGCAACTTGCTATCTGTTACTTCGCTTTGCAAACAACTACAATGCTCTATCACGTTCACTTCTACTACTTGTTCTTTTCCGGATCCGGGCACCAAGCGGGCGATTGCTACTGGGACTGAGAGCGGAGGCCTCTACTTCCTCGACAACATTTCAGCTCTCTCTGCCTTCTCCACATCTTCTACTGATATTCTCCAGTGGCATCTTCGCCTTGGTCATTCTCCTCCACGTCTTCTACGTCAGCTTCTACCACATCTTCCTCCGCAGAGTTCACCTCTCAACTGTTATGAATGTCAGCTTGGCAAGCATCACCGCTCCTCCTTCCCACCGAAGCAAGGTCGTGGTTCTTCCCGGCCGTTTGAACTTGTTTACTCCGACATCTGGGGTCCTGCTCCTACCCTCACCATAGGTCAGGGTAGTTCATATTTTGTAACATTTATTGATGATTTCTCTATATGTATGTGAGTGTATCTTTTAAAGGATCGCTCTGAACTCTTTTCTGTATGGACATCATTTTATAATATGATTAAGAATCAGTTTGATATGTCTATTAAAATATTTAGTTCTTACAACGCTAAGGAATATCTTAGCACTGCTTTCTCTTATTTTTGTATGCAACATGGTATTATTCATCAAACCACCGGTGTCTATACCTCCCAACAAAATGGGGTGGCGGAACGCAAGAACCGTCACCTCCTCGATGTCGCTCGCACTATGATGACACAGATGCAAGTTCCTCGCTCCTATTGGGGATACACTGTCCTCATCTTTTATTATCTCATTAATCGCATTCCGTCCACGGTTCTCCATGGACAAACCCCATTCTCTATTCTTTATCCAGGCAAGGATTCGTTTCCTCTCCCTCTGTGAATCTTTGGGTGTAGGCTTTTGTGCACAATCCTTCCGCCACTCATGACAAACTCGACTCACGTGCCACCAAATGTGTCTTTTTGGGTTACTCAACTACTCAAAAAAGCTATTGTTGCTTTGATCCCGTTCTTCGTAAACAATACCTATCCGCGGATGTGACCTTCTTCGAGAATGTGTCCTATTTTTCTTCTGACCCCTCTCCCTCTACAGTTCTTTCGCCTTCTCCCACCGTCCCCTCCACCTCGTCTACTCCCATCGAGATTTTTCCACCATCCCCTCTACCGTCTCCTCCTTCCCTCTCTTCCTCATCACCACTGCTCTCTCCCTCCTCTCTGCGACCGTCTCTCTCCTCTCCCGGGCTAGCTCTCTCCACCATGGATGCTCCGATTACTGAGGAAACACGCTGACCTGGATCTTCCCATTGCTCTTCTCAAAGGGGTGCGGACGTGTACCCAATATCCGCTTGTTGCTGTTGTTTCATATAATCATCTCACTCCTTCTCGCAGGGTATTTGCATTGGCTATCTCTGCAACTGCCACTCCCCGCACCTACCAGGAAACTCTTGTTGTTCCTCATTGGAAGGCCTCCATATATGAGGAAATTGCTACCTCACTGAACGGGGTACCTGGACCCTAGTTCCCCCCTTTGGGCACTGATGTGGTTGGCTGTCGCTGAGTCTTTGTTGTAAAGTTCCGTCCGGATGGCAGCGTGGATCGATACAAGGCCCGCTTGATAGCTAAAGGCTTCACTCAGACCTATGGTGTTGATTACTTTGACACCTTCTCTCTCGTTGCTCGTCTCAGCACCATTCAGGTCCTTCTCTCTGTCGCTGTCAACAGGAATTGGCCCATTTCATAGCTGGATGTTAAGAATGCTTTTCTCTACGGTGATCTTCAGGAAGATGTTTACATGGAGCAACCTCCTGGGTATGTTGCTTAGGGGAGACACGAGTATGCCGGCTAAAGAAGGTTATCTATGGCCATTGGTTTTGCAAGAAGTTTAGCCGATCACTCCTTGTTCGTTTGGAAAATCGCCTCGGGTCTGGTTGTTCTTGCGGTATATGTGGATGTCATTCTTCTTATTAGCGATTACCAGGATGGGTAACTTTGACAAAGAAACATCTTCGTCAACACTTGGTCACAAAGGATACGGGCTCCCTGAAATACTTTCTGGGGATTGAAATCTCTAGGAAGCCCAACTCAGAACCGTCCAATAATCACTCACCTTGGATAAGTACTTCTGGAGGGTGGTATCCTGGGCTTCATATTCTACCCTGATCTGTGACGCCACCACTAGCGAATCTGTGAGCACTTCTACGTCGTGAACCCCGGGCTCCTTAGCCAACCGTAACCCGGCTATGACAGCCTCATACTCCACTTGATTGTTTATGACCGGGAAGTGCAGTGCCACTTCTTTCTCTATGGTGACCCATTGAGGTATTACCAACACTACCCCTCCCCCAAGGGAATGCTTCCCTAGGGCTACTTCAATGAACATCTTCCATGCTTCCCTCGGCGGTGCTTCCTCTCCCTCCAGCTCCACGATGTAGTCAGCCAAGAAATCAGCCACTACCTGTGCCTTGATGGAGAGCCTTGGTATGAAGGAGACGTCAAACTCGATGATCTCAATGGACCACTTGGCCAACCTCCTTGAGTGCTCCACCCCCTCAAAAATCTTGCGCAGTGGATGGTCTGTCACCACCTTGATTTAATGAGCTTGAAAATATGGCCTGAGCTTCCTGGCCGAGACAATCAAAGAGAAAGCCAACTTCTCTAGGATGGGGTAGTGGAGCTCCGCCTTCTTCAAGATCGTAGTGACGTAGTAGATGGGTAACTGTCTCTTCCCTCTTCCCTAACCAACATAGCACTTACAGCCTCTATCCCTACCCCCAGGTACAAGGCTAGGTCCTCCCCCTCCTTCGGGCTCTGAAGGAGCGAAGCTTGGGATAGTTGAGCCTTCAATGCCCGGAAAGCCTCCTCACATTCTCTGTCCACTCAAACTTTTAGTTCCCTCGAAGCATCTTGAAGAAGGGTGAGCACTTATTCCCGGCACGGGAGAGAAACCGACTCAACCCTGTGAGCTTTCTCGTCAAACGCTGAACCTTTTTGGTGTTGCGAGGTGATTTCAACTCCACGATGGCCTTCACCTTATCTGGGTTGGGCTCTACCCCCGCTGGGGTCAGAAGGTGCCCAAGGAATTTTCCTCGGCTTGCCCCAAAGACACACTTCTGAGGATTCACCCTCATCATGAACTTTCGCAAAGTCGCAAATGTCTCCTCCAGGTCAAGTAGGTGTGAACCCACATTCCCACTCTTCACCATGAGATCATCAACATAGACCTCTAGGTTCCTACCCCTCTGATATTTGAACACCCGATCCATCATTCGCTAGTAGGTAGCCCATGCATTCTTTATCCCAACGGGCATCATTTTATAGCTGAAGCACCCCTCCCTTGTGTTGAAAGAGACAACTTTGACGTCGGGGGGGGGGGGGGGTGCATTCAAATATAGTGATAACCTGAAAAAGCATCCAAAAAACTCATAATAGAAAAACCGACGGCTAAATCAACCAGCGCGTCGATCTGAGGCAAGGGTAGCAATCCTTAGGGCATGATTTATTTAATAAGAAAAGTCTACACACATACGCCACCTCTCATCCCCCTTCTTTACCATTATCACATTGGAGACCCGGCCTGGGTACTGGATCTCTGAGATAAAACCTGCATCAAGAAGCTTCTTGACCTCCTCACGGATGGGCTCCTCCAGCTTGGTGGTGGTGGTCCTCATCTTTTGGTGAATGGGATGCGTCTTGGGGTCCAGGTTCAGATGGTGGCAAGCCACATCCACGTCGATGTCCGGCATGTCAGCCGTGCTACAGACAAATACGTCGACGTTCTTTTGGATGCATTCCCACATCCTTGCCTGGTCTTCAAGGCTCAGGCCACCGCTGACCCTCACCCTCTCCATCTTCCATGCCTTGTTGATGACCTCCATCTCCACGACTTCCTCTACCGTCTCCAGCCGGGACTGCTCCCTGCCGCCTCTCTCCTCCTCATCCTACCTAAACTCTTCCTCACCTCCTACCTTATCAACCTCCATCGCCTCCAACGGGCTCTCCCCCGACCACTCCACTTCTTCACCCCTCTGGGCCTCACCCCCCTGCTCCCCCCTCTTCCCTTTGCTCCCTCGCAGTCTTCTCCCCAACCTCATCTAGGCTCACCACTTCTTTCTCCACAACCTCCTCTTCAACCTTCTCTTCAGCCTCACCTAGGCACACCACTTCCTACTCCGCAACCTCCTTTTGATCTTCTCTCCAGCCTCACCTAGGATCACCACTTCCTCCTCACAACTTCCTCCTCCGTCGCCATCTCCTTCTCCAGCTCCTCTGCCTCTACCATCCAGGAAATGGTGTTGATAGTCGTCACATAACACTGTCTCGCCACCTTTGTATCCCACTAATCCTGACCTACATACCTCCACTACTGAACTTAAGGCACTGATGAAACGAGGAGGGAACGCAACGAAAGGCGCTGATGAGAGGATGCCCACAGATTGCGTTATAGCTGCTCGGAGCGTCAACGATGACGAACCGACAGTTCCTTGATACCCCCCCCCCAACATTACATGCAGTCCCACCCCTCCTTCAACTTCCTTCCGCTCCCCCGAGAACTCAAACAACGGCCCGTCCAAGGATAGAACCCTCAGATCCTCTACCTTCATCTTGTCAAAACTTTCTTGAAGATCGCATTCACGGAGCTCCGATTGTCTATCAGAATCCTGGATATTGTGAAATTCTCTACGGCCGTCTGGATCACCAAGGCGTCACAGTACGAGTCTTTGTAGTCGGTCATGTCCTTCGCTGAGAAAGTGATTTTTTTCATCCTGGGGGGAGTCTGGGAGGTCGAGGCGACGCTCCTTCGGTACATGGTTTGAAAGCTCCCCTTGCGGTGGCCTCTATCCCAACTCCCATATGGATCACCCTGATCCCACTTCAGGCTTCCACATCCACCCGGTCCTCACATCTATCCTCTCCTCCTCCCGGCAGAACTTCTTCAATCCTCACAGGCGGTTGCTGCTGAGCTTGCCCCCTAGCCCCTCTCATCTCCAAAAAATCCGGACAGGTTGTCGTTACATGACCCACTTCCTGGTGGAAGTCACAGAAGGGCAACGCCACCCTACCTTCTCTTCTCCTCACTCCTCCTCGAGCTCTTCTCCTTCCGCCTCTTCCTCTTATGATCTCCATAGCTTCCTACTGCGGCGGGAGGGGGGCCCTTTGTCCCTGCCTCCAGGCCGGCTGATTGAACCTCCTTTTCTCGCAGTTGTTGTCCCTTCCTTGGAACCACTGCCCTGCCCTTGAGGGTGACCTTCCTAGTGCCTCTATCCCAACCTGTTGTTCGGCTCATGCTGCCCCCAGTCTTGGTGCTACCCCTGTCCTCGGGGTTCTTCTCTTCTTCTCTCCTCTCTCTGCTCCCTCTACGTCCCTGCTCCTGATTCCTTCACATCATCCTTCGCAAACTTGGCTAGCTTCTTGGCAAATGCCGGATTGACCGCCTCGATCTCGATCTCCTTTGTCGCCCCCTCCATCAGTTCCTTGAAGGAGAAGGGGGAACTCTCTTCAGCTTTATGCTAAAGAAGCTTGACCTCAACCCAAGGGTGAAGGCAAGCATCACGGTGTATCCCGACATCTCCTGAACATGCAGAATCTCCTCCTGGAACCTATCAACATAGCGTCCCAGCGTCTCCTCCGGCCTCTGGTTAATGAAAAACAAGCACTTCGCTTCCTTCTTCCTTTTCTTGGATGTCGAGAACCTCAGCAAAAACCTGCGTCGCAGATCCTCAAAAAAGAAGATTGAAATTGCAGGCAACTGGTGGAACCAGTCACTGGCCTTCTCCGTCAGAGTGATGGCGAAGAGCCTACACTTGAAGGAATCTGACATGTGCCTTATGGAAACAGCATCCTCAAACCACTGCACATGATGCATGGGGTCTTCCCTGCCCGTATAGTAGGTCATGTCTGGATCCCGGAACCACTCCAGAACCGGAGCTGAGATGATGAACTCACTAAAGGGGCTCCCGCCCCAGCCTGCCGAGAGGGCTCGTAACGGGGCCTCGGCTCTTTATCCCTGTCCGCACTGGCCTGCCAGGGAAACATCCCCCGCCTAGGGACATCCCTCTCGACAGCCTCTGCCTGAACCTCCTTCCTAGGATGCTGCCTAGGAGAGTTCTCGCCCAGCGGCGGAGCGGGAACCACTGGGACCTGAGCTGTGGCGCACTCGCTCCTTTCTGAGAAAGCCAAGTGGATGGTCTCGAGGACTTCCCGCCTGAAATCTTCTAGCATTCCCAACGTAACCCCACTTCCCCGAGAGGGAGAACTCTCGAGCCAGCTCCTTCTCCTTGATCTCCAGCCATGAGACTCAACTTGAGATTTTCCTGTGTCATCTATGGTCCAAGCTCACCGCACCAGAAATGTTGAAGCCAAAAATTGGCCTCAACGAGAGTTCGGACCCTAGGGTGTATCAAACACCTACTTTCCCAAACCTTGCCCCCTGACTAGTGATAAAGCACCTAGAACTGACCCCAAGCCTCAGCTGGGAGGTCCCTCCTCTAACCGGAAGATCTTTGAGCGTTTCCCCTCCAAAGTCAATTGCTGAGCTAGGAGTACATCAGAAAAACACTATAAGGGAATGAGAAAAATATGAAAAGTCTGCTTTCTGAGGAACTCTACGAGTCTATTTATAGATTTCTAATATCCGGTCTGCAAAAAACATAATTTTGTTGTTCTAAAATTACTGAAATACCTTGGGCTAGTATGAAAATAACCAAACTCCGTTGTTCTGAGGAGCTAAATGCAAACCTAGGGTATCCAGGTAATTTCACCCCTGGACCCCACCTAGTTAGCTTCCAAAATGGGGAAACTAAAGGTCTGAGCGCATAGAGTCGTGTGTGTGTGTTGCTCTTGCATGAATCATGGCATAACATATCATTACACTTATACTTGCATATAACCTAACACCTCATCATATAAATTGGTATGAGACTCTTTATACGATGAGGGCATTGCAAGAGTCCCCTTAACTTATAAGTTTGTATGTGCATTTATATAAGTTAAGATTACTTATTCCATAGTTACTTTAGATGTACTTACTGCTCTACTTTGCTTGATTACATTACTGCTTTTTACTACAGAACTGCTTGCTTGCATTTCCTTTTACAACACTATTGATGTTGCAATATACCTGCTAGATTAGGTCCACCGTCACCTGCTTTCGACCACTCTCCGCCATCATAGCTTTCCTGTCATTCCTCCTACACGGTTCATAGGAACCACTGGGGGAGGGGTGGGGGGAAATTAGGCTGTCTTTCGACTAACGGTCGGTGGACCAAACATTTCAGGGACTCTGGATGGGAGATAGGGAGCAGCAGCAGGAGATGCAGCACCAGCGGAGCACGGTGCACATGGAGGTTGGACAGTCTAGTATGGGAGCACCAGTCTCGGGCTCCGTGAGTGTTAGCCTTACTTAGCTTCAGGGAGAGAGATTTGTAGTGAGGACTTGTTGTACCGGGCATAAGCTCGTTTATATTTTTGCATTATAATTCTGTGTCAGTATATTTATCATGTGGACTTGCTGTGATTTCTATTTTATATGTTACATGTGATTGTGGGATTGACTCAATTATCTTCTCTCATTTTTACTTCTACTTCTTGATAATCTTCATTGACGGCAGAATCAGCATTTTGTGGTAGCGACCCTCTCGAGTGTCGGTGTCACCGTAAAGCAGCGGTTCTGGGCATAAGACCTGATAGCTTAGCAAAAAAAGGGGTCTTACAGAGCGACCGATCAGGAGTTCAAGTTCGAGCGAAGTAGGTGCAAGCTACCCCCTTGGATCCGAACTCTCGTTGAAGCCAAGTTTTGGTTTCAACAATGTCAAGTATCATTATTTTCTACCATCAAATATTATATAAAAAAAACTAAAAAATAATTCAAAAATAATCAAACATATTCATATTAAAAGAATTCATTACAATAAAAAAATATATGAATTTCACATACACCACAATGATCTATTGATATTCTAAGCTTAAATTTTCTCTAATCATATATCATAATTTATGATCTATCAAAAATATTTCTAAATGATTATTTCTATCACACTTTGAAATTATAAATTATATGTTAGGTGTTGGTATTATAGTTTCTTATTTTATTGTGTATGTGATGTGCTTCACACTTGCTTGCGTGTATCTCATTTTATTCAGACTCTAGAATCACCTTTGTACCAGTAAGATCAAATCAAATAGAATCATCACATTATTTTAGGTATATAGATTAATAGTCTATTTTTCTTCTTCCTTGAGAAATTATGATTCCAAAGGACTCTTCCTCAGTCATCTATGTTTTTTCAGCATGCATCTTTAGCTACTAGTGTTAAGATAATTTTTCTCCTAAGTATGAAAGAGATTAGCCATCTTTGACCTGGAATTCAACATGTGTTCTTAAAGGAAGCTTCTAGGAAATTGTCCAAAGGAAGCTTCATGTCAAATGACATGTGTTTTTGACCGAGGGAAGCTTCATGGAAGCTTCATCCACATGTCATCTACCACACCTAGCTCCTTGATTTTGGACCTATAAATAGGGATGAATGAGGAGAGTTAAGGCATCCACTTCTCTCCAAACTCAAGCATTGAAAGATCTAGAGAGGCTTTTGCGGCAATCATCTTAGTTTGGGAGAGCTTTTGGACGTCGTTGTACGACGTTGACAAAGAGTACTTCGCCTACACGGATTGGATCTGGAGCAGATATTGGCAAGGATTCGAAGAGGCATCTTGGAGAGGATTTGTGTAATCCGTCTCATCCGTCGCTGTCGGTAACTTGCAGTTGTTCTGTTGCTATTTATTGTATTGTGTAGTGTGAAGCTGGTGGAGATCCTTTGTGGATCGGTGGAGGGAAAGCCTGTAATCCGTGCGTGTGTTTATCACACACTTTTAGTGGAGGCTTTCCGGGTTGGACTCCGATCGTCTCGTGATTTTTCGCCCAAGTTGGGTTTTCCACATAAAAATTCTCTGTGTGCTTTTATTACTTTCTGCACTTTTTGTATTGCGCTTGCTCGAATTGCAACATGTGTCATGGTCGGGATTGCTCGCTCTCTTTCCCAACAAGTGGTATCAGAGGCAGGTTCAGTGACAGAGCCATTTCAGTGACAGTGCAGTTACCAGGCTGACTTATTAGGGTTTCAGGACGAGTCGATTGGTATCTCGGGTGTGCAATTGGGAGTGGTAGTTTATGACCATTGGCCCGCTGGCTACTCTCTCCAGTTTTATACTTTGAGATAGTCGACTCAAAGATCAGTGGGCGGTCCGGCCAGTTGGCAGAGCAGGATGGAGTCTACATCTGGTTCAGAGCAGATGATAAAGTTGAATGGTGTCAATTATCATCAGTGGCATCTACTGATGGAGGATTTGATATACGTGAAGGGTTGGCATGCTCCTATCTTTGAGGAGATGTCAAAGGACACAGATCAGTAAAATGGAAGGTGGAACATCGGAAGCTGTGTGGGTTTATCATACAATTCGTGGAGCCGAACGCCTACAACCATGTGGCTAGCATCAATGATGCAAAGGATCTGTGGAAGACTCTCGAGACCTTGTATGCCAAGAGCACGGGCATCACAAGTTACATTTGCTGAAGAAGCTTGGAGAGTTCAGATACCGAGAGGGCTCTCCTATTTTGGATCGTGTCAACGAGTTCCAGGGCATTATTGATCGTCTCACTTCTATGAAGGTGACATTTGAAGACGAGGTGAATGCATTGTGGCTTCTCAAGTTACTTCTGGATTCTTGGGAGATGGTTAGAGTTTCTCTGATCAATATATTCCCCCCAGGGGATTGTTTCCATGGAGATCGCCAAGAGTGGGATCTTGAATGAGGAGGTGAGACGAAAGTCTCAGGGGACTTCAGGCTCTTCTTCACGAGCCGACGTTCTCTTTACTGAGTCCAGGGGAGAGGAAGGAGTAAGAGCCGAGGAAGGAAGGAGGACAGGAGTCAGAGTAGGGGCAAGTCGAAGTCACGTTATCAAAACGTGGAATGTCACTAATGTCATAAGAAGGGCCACATCAAGAAATTCTGCTACTCGTTGAAGAACGATCAGAAGAAGGGGATTGCCACTGAGGCAAATATGAGGGTCATACAGCAGCCACCATTTTGACTGAGGAGGACAACGTCATTATTATTGGCGACGACGTCACAGCTGCACTCTCGTGTGACGACCGATGCTGGATCGTTGACTCTGGAGCCTCTGCGCATGTCTCCCACAACAGGGAGCTATTTGCCACTTACACCACCTCATGACTGTGGGGTGTTGAGGATGGGCAATGGGGATACGTCTAAGGTACTTGGGCGTGGAGACATGCACTTGAAGACAAACACTGGAGCCCTACTAGTTCTGAGGTATGTACGACATGTACAGACATCCATTTCAATCTGATATCTGTGGCAGACTTGGAGATGAAGGACACCTGAGTGTCTTTGGAGGAGACTTCTGGAAGCTGATAAGGGGATCACTTGTGATGGCCAGGGGCTACAGAGATTCTGGACTGTACTACATGGAGGGGAGGCCTGAAGCTGCTCAGGCCAACTCCGTCAGGGATGAGGCATCCACTTCCTTATGGCACAGGAGGCTGGCACACATTAGCCAGAAGGGTTTGGGATGCCTGGCGAAGAAAAAGCTCATTAGTGACATTTCTGGTGATAATTTGGAGAGGTGTGACCATTGTATGGCTGGAAGCAGAACATGATTTCATTCCAGAGCCACATGTCCACCAGAAGATCAGAGCCTTTGGAGCTAGTTCATACTGTTGTTTGTGGACCTCTGAAGGTCTAGACTAGAGGTGGAGCTTTGTATTTCGTTACTTCATCGACGATCATTCGAGGAAGCTTTGGGTTTATGCTATCAATACCAAAGATCAGGTCCTCGATACCTTCATGAGATTCCATGCTGAGTAGAGAGACAGTCTGGGAAGAGGCTGAGATGCATCAGGTCCGACAACGGGGGAGAGTATATTGGTCCGTTTGACGAGTACTACTGCAGGGACCATGGCATCCGACATGAGAAGACCCCGCCGAAGACGCCGCAGCTGAATGACATAGTTGAGAGGATGAATCGGACACTATTGGAGAGGATTCGGTGCATGCTATCAGAGTCAAAGCTGCCAGGGATGTTTTGGGGCGAGGCTCTTCTTACTGCAGCGCATGTCATCAACCTCTTGCCGAGTTCAGCGTTGCAGGAGGATGTCCCAGATAGGGTGTGGTATGGGAAAGACCCCTCTTACAGTCACTTGCGGGTATTTGGCTGCAAAGCCTTTGTGCACTTCCCCAGGGATGAGAGATCGATCGAGTTGGATTCGAAGACCCGGCAGTGCATTTTCTTGGGGTACAGCTATAGTGGAGAGTTCGGGTACAAGTTGTTTGATCCAGTTGAGAAGAAGCTTGTACGTAGCCGTGATGCTATTTTCTGTGAGGATCAGACTGTTGGTGATCCTGAGGGGACTGTTGAGTCTGAGGTTGATACTCGCACTACTGCATAGTTACCTATGGTTGGAGTTTATGACACTGAGGAGGCCATTGAGCCTGTGCCAGCAAAGAGTACTGATACCCTTCCGGATCATGATATCACCATTGATGGTGATCCAGGAGTTGCTGAGGACATTACTGATGATGTGCCTGCCCCGGCACCTGAGCCTGCCCTGCGGAGGTCAGATCGGACCAGACACCCGTCCGCTAGATATTCTGCATCAGAGTTCATACTGCTAACTGATGCGTGGGAGCCTGAGAGTTATGACGAGGCTGTGGAGAGCACTGAGAAGCGTCAGTGGATGGTTGCTATGCAGGAGGAGATGCAGTCGCTACAGAAGAACCACACATATGACCTGGTGAGATTGCCTAAGGAAAGAAGGCCTTGAAAAATCGATGGATCTTCAGGGTGAAGCAGGGAGACTCCTCCATACCTCCCAGATACAAGGCCAGGCTGGTGGTGAAAGGTTTTGGACAGCGGCAGGGTGTCGACTTCGATGAGATCTTCTTGCCTGTGGTGAAGATGTCATCTATTCGTGTTGTACTCGGCCTCACTGCGAGGCTAGACTTGGAGATAGAGCAGATGGATGTCAAGACCGCCTTTCTGCATGGCGATCTTGAGGAGAGCTATACATGGAGCAGCCTGAGGGTTTTAGTGTCAGAGGGAAGGAAGGTCTGGTGTGCCGCTTGCAGAAGAGTCTATATGGCCTGAAGCAGGCCCCGCGGCAATGGTATAGGAAGTTTGATTCTTTTATGGGGAGATCGACTTCAGGAGGACCACCCTTGACCACTGCGTGTTCATCAAGCAGTATGCTTCAGAGGATTTCGTCATTCTGTCGTTGTACGTGGACGATATGTTGATCATCGGAGGAACACTGCTCGCATTGCTGAGTTGAAGCGGTAGTTGAGTTCTACTTTTGAGATGAAGGATCTAGGTGCTGCGAAAGACTATTTTGGGGATGCACATTCGCAGAGACAGAGGAGCCAGATTACTTTGGTTATCACAGGAGCGGTACATCAGCAAAGTTTTGCAGAGATTTGATATGGATCAGGCGAAGAAGGTGAGCACGCCTCTTGCGGCTCACTTCAGGGTTACCGCTGATCAGTGCCCCAGCACACCCGAGGAGATCGAGGCTATGCAGAAGGTTCCGTTTGCATATGCAGTTGGAAGCCTTATGTATGCGATGGTGTGTACACGACCAGATATTGCGCATGCCGTTGGGACAGTCAGTAGATTTCTCTCCAATCCTGGGAGAGAGCATTGGAGCGCAGTGAAGTGAATTCTGGGATACCTGCAGGGAACGTCCGATTTGACGTTGAGATTTGGAGACAGTGAGCCAGAGCTGCTGGGCTACACTGATGCTGACATGGGTGGAGATGTGGATTCTAGGAGATCGACATCATGATACATGATTTTGTTTGCAGGGGGAGCTGTCTCATGGGCGTCGAGGTTGCAGAAGTGCATTGCACTGTCCACTACGGAGGCTGAGTTCATTGCGGTTACTGAGGCTGGGAAGGAGTTACTCTGGATGAAAAGGTTCATCAAAGAACTTGAATTCACTCAGAGCGCTATTCACCTGGGAAGAACCCCACATTCAACTTGAGGTCGAAGCACATCGACATTCGGTATCATTGGATACGAGATGTCCTGAAGCAGAAGGAGCTTGATCTTCAGAAGGTGCACACGGATGACAACGGGGCAGACATGCTGACCAAAACTGTGCCAAGGGGAAGTTCGAGCATTGAGTTAGAATCGCCGGGATGGCGGTTTTTCTTCCGCCTCGATGTGAAGGAGGAGATTTGATGGGTACAGTTCCCGTCCTTTGTGGAAAAAACTGTTGAGTTCGAGTCTCATTAACTCGAATTTGGTGTTTCTGATCAAATGTGGAGACATATTGATGGAGGACCTGGCGGGAGGTAAATTAAAGACTTTGGGGAAGATTATCAGAATAACATACTTTATTCACTTAGTCAAAAAGGGGGAGATTTGTTAAGATAATTTTTCTCCTAAGTATGAAAGAGGATTAGCCATCTTTGACCTGGAATTCAACATGTGCTCTTAAAGGAAGCTTCTAGGAAATTGTCCAAAGGAAGCTTCATGTCAAATGACATGTGTTTTTGACCGAGGGAAGCTTCATGGAAGCTTCATCCACATGTCATCTACCACACCTACCTTCTTGATTTTGGACCTATAAATAGGGATGAAGGAGGAGAGGTAAGGCATCCACTTCTCTTCAAACTCAAGCATTGAAAGATCTAGAGAGGCTTTTGCGGCAATCATCTTATTTTGGGAGAGCTTTCGGACGTCGTTGTACGATGTTGACAAAGAGTACTTCGCCTACACGGATTGGATCTGGAGCAGATATTGGCAAGGATTCGAAGAGGCATCTTGGAGAGGATTTGTGTAATCCGTCTCATCTGCCGCTGTCGGTAACTTGCAGTTTTTCTGTTGCTATTTATTGTATTGTGTAGTGTGAAGCTGGTGGAGATCATTTGTGGATCGGTGGAGGGAAAGCCTGTAATCCGTGCGTGTGTTTATCACACACTTTTAGTGGAGGCTTTCCGGGTTGGACTCCGATCGTCCCGTGGTTTTTCGCCCAAGTTGGGTTTTCCACGTAAAAATTCTCTGTGTGCTTTTATTACTTTCTGCACTTTTTATATTGCGCTTGCTCGAATTGCAATAGCTGTCCTGGTCGGGATTGCTCGCTCTCTTTCCCAACAACTAGGGCTGAGCATATTATTTGAAAATTGAAAGTTGATCGAAAATCGCTAGAATATTGAGTCAAATCGAAATCGGATAAAAATAGATTTGACTTAATTTGAGTTGATTCAATTTGACTCGAATTTGATTTCGAGTCAGTCTTGAATCGATAGAAATATGATTCGAATCAGCTCGAATTAACTAAAAATATTATGTAGTTATTAATATATTCTTATTTTAAAATTAAAAATAATAAAATTTAAATCTAAATAAAAAATGAAGACTTTTAGAGTTTCATTTGTTAAATTTATAGGTTATCCAATTTAATTTTAAGTCAACTAAAAATAAAGAGAAAATTTATTTAATTTTGAGCTGACTCGATTCGATTTCGAACCGACTCAGAATCGAGTCATTTTAAGTCGAGCCAACTTGACTCGAAATCAATTTTCATTTCGAGTCGATTTCGAGCCGAGTTCGAGTCGAAAATTTTGATTTCAAGGAGAGGCAAAATCGCTCGAACTCGACTTGATATCAGCCCTAAACTACAACTTCAAGATTACGGTGTAAATTTCATCAATATAAATCATGTTTAAATTTCTTTCATATACTGTTAAGTTAAATTTATTTCACAATTAATGTTTAATTCCTTTAAAGACACTTCATATCTGTGGCTACTGAGTTCTCATTAGTTTGTTCATATATTTAATTAAGCGGGCGAAGCCCATTCGCAACTAACAGGCGGGCAAACGCCCATTTGCTCTTACATAAGTAAATATCATCACTTTACCATTTATTAATCCAACCCGGCATCCTTTTAAATGACAACATGGGGGATCATATACCAAAAGTTTGGACAGAAGATGAGTATGTTGGGTCCTGGTCTGCGGGTCTGCGGCTTAGTCATCAAATCTGCAATCTGCTGCTCGGAAGGGACATAGGAAGGAGCGAGAGTACCACGACCATATTGCTCGCGTATGAAGAAGTCATCAACCCCGATATGCTTGGAGAGTGGGTGTTTCACCGGATTTAGAGTAATCTGAATGGCACTGGTGTTATCACAGTAGAGTAGAGTGGGGTTAGGAGATGAGACACTAAGGTCCTAAAGAAGCCAGCGAAGCCAGATAATGTTCTCAATAGTGGTAGTCATGACCCGAAGCTCAGCCTCAGTGTTGGATCGAGAAACATCAGTCTGTTTCTTGGACTTTCATGCAATAAGAGAATAACTCAAGAACAGACAGGAACCAGAGATAAAGCAACAGTCAACAAGATCACTAGCCAAGTAGCATCCGAGTAAGCGCAGAGCTGCAGATAACTGCTGCTAGAGAAGAAAAGACCACGAGAAGTCATCGCTCGGAGATAGCGCAGAAGCCACAGCAGGTGATCATAGTGCACAGAGGTAGGGGAACTAACAAACAGGCTCAACACATGGACTGGATGGGCAATGTCGGGCCGAGTAATGGTGAGGTAGACAAGACTCCCAACGAGGTGCAGTAGCAAGTGTAACACCCAAGTTTCTTGTAGCCTGGAGATTGGTTCTGTGAGCTACCGCCCGACGGTAGGGTTAGTATTGGCGGTAGCATTGTGGAATTATTGTATGAGCTCTCTGAGAGATACCACCTGGCGGTAGGTTGATACCGCACCGCGTAGTTGATACCGGTTGATACCGCACCGCGGTAGCATATGCAGAGCTCTCGGTGAGCTACCGCTCGGCGGTAAGTTTAACGCTGGCGGTAACATGTCTGATTTATTTGGCGTGGCTCTCTGTGAGCTACCGCGTGGCGGTAGCGATATCTCGGGATGGTAGTGGTTGTTCGTCGTAAACGGTGTGTTGATACGACACATCGCCTACCACGCGGCGGTAGTGAGGTACCGCGCGGTGGTAGCAGAACAGTTAAGGCGTGGCCACGTGTCGGTGCGTGATTAGAGGTTTAGGGTGGTGGGCTTGCAGAGCAAGCCAACATTTGGGATACCGCGCGTCGATAGCTACTTACCGCGCGGCGGTAGCTCGGTTTAAGGTCGGGGAAGTTAAGTTTCAACTTTAGTTTCTCTTTTGGCATTCTCATTCTGAGCGGCAAAGAGAAAGGAGAGTCAAACAAGGAAAGAGGAAGGAGATCCCACCGTCGTTGGAGGTTCGGAGCTCTGAATCGCGAGCCGAGTTCAGATCCGCGGAGGCAAGCCTGTTGCGGTCATTTCATCCGGCTAGATACTTGCCCATGGCGCCGAAACGAACATTAAGGGTAATGATTTTTCTTCTTGAACATGTGAAGTCCTCTGTTTTGGCATATGAGGGTAGACGTCGCACGAGCACGTGGAGGCGAGCCTACCGACGGGTAGATCGGTTGTATCCCGGTAACTTTGCATTTAGAATCCGGAATCAAAGTACGGAATAGACATGTTATGTAAAACTCATCTGAACAGGTTGGTCTAGATTGGTGATGATTGATTTGTATGCCGGATAAGATTCTATTGTAAACGTGTAAGTTACGGAGTCGCAGGTGTGCAGGTTGCTGCAGTGAGAGTACTAGAGTATATCTCCAGGAAAACACCCATTTTGGGGGAAGAAACGATAGTCTGTCCTCCTACCACGCGGCGGTAGCACTACAGCCGACGGTAGATCCCTGTAAGAATAATTGTGATGTCTGTCTCATGGAGACTTGGGGACATGTATGTTGAGCTGTGAGCTTGGATTGCTCTACTATGGTGGTCATGAGTGCCAGCCTAGGAACATAACGTGGTTATGTATTGTGTGAATGGGCAAGGGAAGGCTAACCCGAGTCGTGGCTTACGAGCCTGACGGTTTGAGCAATGGGTTGTGGCTGACTTGTACCCACCTTATGGCGTTCGGCTTGGAGTGAGTCAGTGGTTTGAATCTCAGCATGACTTTGTCGTAGCATAGGGAGAGTCTTAGGCTTCGGGCTGAAAAGACTTGTAGTGCTCAAAGGTGTCGTCTTGAGAATGGTGGTGGGGCTTGAATCTCAGCACACTGATTATGTGCCCTGAGTGCACGGGACGTGGGTCCAGCTGTGCCAACGTCTATGGTGAATGGTGCTTAAACAACATGTTATATTACTGTTATTGTACATGGTGTTCTGCGTGTAGGGAAGGAGCACCGCCGCCCCGAGAGAGGGATGGGGTCGTTATAATTTGATCAGTTAATGCTGATCGTTGTTTTGTTCGCCACTGTTGGGGTGGAATGCTTTTATGTAGGTGCAGCTAAGCCAAGTGGTAAGTAGCGGGCTGAAGCCCTGTTTGCTGTGTCGGCCCTCGAAGGCCAAGCGAAGCGTGCTTTTACTGTTTATGTATGGTCGGTCTGCGTGTCGATGTTTGTAAAACATTTATATTTGAGGAAACAACTGTTAGGTCTTAAGGCCATAACGATTTGTGTATTTGAGTTATCATTCCTGCTTTGGTAGTGGATGTTGAAACCGGAATCCGGCCTCTTGTGGAGTTCGACCCTTGGGAAGGGGTGGTCTCGCGCCTACTTTGCTCTTGCAAGAAAAACAACGAAGAAGACAAGAAGAAACAGACCCAAGGGCTCGGTAGGGAGGTCCCACCACAAACCCGGAAGATCTCTGAGCGCTTCCCCTCCTTAGCCAGAAGTCGAGCTAAGGTACCCTCAAATAGCACTTGAAAACGAGAGTCAGGAGGCACTGAAAGCGTCCCCTCTGAGGTACCCCTTGAGTCTTATTTATAGTTTTTTGGAATATGAACTGCAAATAACCAAAAGAACTGACCTGAAAATACCAAAAGGCCCTTGGTTGGGTCTGCCAACAGCCAAACTCCGCTGTACTGAGTAGCTATGCGCAGTCCAGCCTGGTCTGCCAACAGCGTGGCTCCGCCGTTCTGAGGGGCTATTCGCACCCCTGGGGAGTCAGCTCGCCTCCAATCCCCCTCCGCGGGAGGCGGGCACGACCTGGCTTCAGCGGCCACGACCTGGCTTCAGCGGTCCGCCTATTCTTCCTGGGAGAGCGCGAGCCGGACCGCCGCGACCTGCCTGTCTTCTGCCGGGGCGGGTAAGCAACCAGGTCGCGTGTAGGGGCTGGTAGGTGGCCATCGCGACCCCCGATCGTCGCTCGCTAGCCGCGGGTCGCCGAACCCGTCCGCTTTGGTCAGCGATTCTCTGCGCGACCTGCTCGCTCGCCTCTCCCCGCTCGCTCGCCTGAAATGGGTGGGAGCGGGCCAGCCCTCCTGCCGTATATCTGTTTGCCGCTTGGGTGCGGCTCGCGGGGCTAGGTCCGCTCGACTTCCCTGGCGGGACCCGCTCGCCGGACACGGGGTTGTACACAATCCCCGCTCTTTTTGAGCTTGATGCAAGCTCAGAAAGAATCATCCAACCCGCGTGTTCGCCGAGTACTGTGCTGAGCTGGCAGGGAATCTTCTGGTGGGGCCCAACTGTCCGGCTATAAATATACCGCTGAGCCCTGGGGGGCTCCCCAGATCCCCTCATTTTTCTCGAACAGACTACAGTTTCTCGATGCCGGTCAGCGATGAGGTGCGAGCTCGCCTGGCGGCAGCGGGCCAGAAGACTCGGGAGGAGGCCCTTGAGGCCGCCCCTTGGCTAGCACGTGGGTCTCCCGGCCCTCTCTTTAGGCCGGCGAAGGGAAAGATTGTTAGGCGGTCTCCGGCGGGCGACCGTCCGGGCTCCAGCTCGGCGGCGGGCGTTGAGGTCGTTCCTGGGGTACGTGACCTTCGGTTTATCGCTGCACCTCTGATCTTTTGTCTTGCAGGCAATTCCTTGTGAAGAGGAGGGGAATGGGGGAGAGGATCGCCCCCCTCCCTTGTCGCCTGAGAGGGTCGCTAGTTCCCCAGGTCTGGACCGCCCACCTCCGCAAATCCCTCGCTCGACGGCTCCCCACGGACTGGAAAAATCTCTTGAGGCCCTCGAGGGAGAAGCCTTTCAGGGTCGGCCGGGCTCCTCTCGCCCATCCATCTGCGCGGACGACGTGCCAACCCCTGGTAAGCTAGTGCTCACCGTTGGCTTTGTCATCGCTCGCTCCTTCTGAATCGCCCTTTTGTAGGCTACAACATGGTCTCCTCTGAAACTGAAATGAGCGAAGGGTATTCGCCTCCGCCCGATGTGGACAGTGTTTTTGATTACCTGGGCGACCCGCTCGATGCGGTGGGGATGAAGAGGCAGGTGACGCGGTTGTTCCAGAAACACACGCTGCTGCTTCAGGAGATCGTGAAGAGGGTCGATCAAGACAAAGCCGACACCGCGGCCCGGCTCGCGGCCTTGGAGAGACCCCCGCGCGCAGCAGAAGACGATGATGTCACTTCACCGGGCGTGCACATTACGCGAGCCGAGGAGCGTCTTAGGAATGTCTCAGAGCAAGTCGGCCTGGCTGAGCGGGAGCTGGTGGCGGTTCGTGATTACCACTATCCTCGCGTGCCGCCGCGATCGGGAACGAAGCGGCGGGGCAGGTGGAAGTGGATCGAGTACTGATCCAGCCTTTTTTCCCCCTGCTCGCGGGATATCGCGGAGTTGCTATTATTTCAAAGTTATCTTGTACCTGTAGCGATTCGCAACTCTTTTTGCCCGCGTACGGGCCTAATTTTTGCTGCTGATGTGTATTAAAATTACCGTGTGATTGCTTTTGTTCTCTGTGGGGCGGGTCAGGGAAAGGATTCGCTTTACTCGTCCTGCCGATCGGGGCGAGGGCGAGCCGATGGGGCTCGCCAGCCGGGAGTTTCCCGACTCGCGCGGAATCCCGCGCGGGTGCGGGCCGAGACTCGCCCGCTCAAGTCTTGCGCGGATGCGGCCGGGCGAGAACCGCGCCTGATCGGCCTTTGCGGTGCGGTTGCGCGCTGGGAAGTCAAACCGTCGGGCTGATTTTTGGCTACACGCACCCCTTCATTCGGCGGGAACTTTCCCGCCCTTTCTCTCACCCTATAAATAGGCCTTGCCGGTTCTTATTCTTTCACCGGTTCAAAACACTCTCCCGCTTCCTACTCTCCGCGAAGCTCGGCTCGTGCTCGCCCTCTGGATCTGTCTCGCACGATTGGTGGCGATTCGGTGGAAATGGGCGGTGGCGGCGGCGATGCGGACGGTCGAAGCAAGTGCGCCTGGACCTTCTCAGAGCACGATTTCCCTCACGCCGTCATTTCGGAATGCGAGTACCTGGATGCTCTCGGCGACCACGTCCCGCCTGGTTTTTCGGCGAGACGGCCCGGGGAAACAGAGAAGATCAACGATTTATCCAGGGATGAGCTCGCCATACCCCTGGCTCACTTTGAGGTGGGCCTGCGACTTCCCCTGTGGCCCAAGGTACGCCAAGTGCTGAAGTACTTCGGGGTCGTTCTAGGTCAGATGACCCCGAACTCCATAGCCGTTATGGTGGGGTTCGCCTGTTTTCTGCGAGAGGAGCGAGTCGAGTTTAGTCTCGCTGTTTTCCGGAAGCTATTCTCCTTCCGGGCGAACCGGGATGGTACCGCCTACTTCTCTAGCGCCCACCTCAAGGTGCAAGAGACGGTAAATAAGAGTCATAACTAGCTCAAGAAGTTCCTGTTCGTCAAAGGGGACTTCGGCAACGTCCCCTTCTCGCCGGTGCAGCTCAGCGAGGCGAGCTACCGTCCGCCCAGCCTAGGGGCCACGAGGCCGACTTGTGCGGGTTCTTCGCCGGGAAGAACTTCGAGGTCGCGTATCTGCGCCGCCATCTTGATGACCTTGCCGCCGTCCCACCACCACGGGGAGGTTTGTCACTTGTCACTGCTCTGCCTTGCCCTTTTCTTCTCTTTCTCATCCCCTCTTTTTGGCAGGCGAGCGGGACATCCCTCTTCATCCCCCCTACGAGAGCGCTCGGATTGCCCCCGGGGTTCTCGCCGAGCGCAGGCCGTGGACGCCGCTCAGCGCGACCCCCCGTCGGTCCCGGCCAAGAAGCGGTCGGGCGGCGGACAGCCCACTCCCCGCCGAAAGTGGTGAAGACTTCGGGTCGGCAACCCGCTGTGAGCCAAGGGAAAGGCAAGGCCCCGACAGATCTGCTGACCGAGGGCTCCCCTCCCGTGATCGCTTCGACCAGCGACATCCCCGCCGGAGCGGCGGGTACTTCGGGGACGCCAGACGGGTCGCAAACCGCCGCGAAGCCGGTGCCGAGAGGGCATCGCAACTTCGGCTACGGCGAGAAATACCTGGACGAGCTTGGCGTCCCGCTCCTGTCATGGGACAAGGAGTTTAACCGCGCGGTGGTCTCGACTCTGCTGCCGAGCTGGCTGGAGCAGGACACCATCGGCGGGGAGGCGTATAATTTCTCGTTCGGCCTGTACTCGCGAGAAGACGCCGCCATCTACGACAAAGAGGCAACGCGAGTATTGGTTCACGAGAGCGCGCGGGCCCAGCTACGCGGCCTGGAGCTAGCTCATAAGGTAGGGAGGCGCTGCACCCAGCTGGAGCGGAACGCCACCTCCCTGAAGAAGCTGGAGGACGAGAGGGAGGAGCCCAAAAGCTTGCTCAGGAAGACGCGAACCTTCAGAGGAGGCGGGCCGACGTGGCAGAGGAGTCCCTCGCGCGGTACCTGGGCGGGGTGGTATGTGCTCACCCTCGACAACCGCCCTTTCTCGCGAATCCACCTTATAACTTTCTTTTCCTCTTTTCAGGATGCCGCGACGGCCAGTCTGATGGTGCTGAGATCGCCACCCTTGCTCAGGACAAGTCAGTGCTGGAGGCACGGGTACGCGAGCTGGAGGCCGCCGCCGCCGTCCCTCCGCCTGATAACAGGGGCTGCCCGCTCGCGCACCACTCCGACCACGAGTTGGAGGTGCTGATGCAAAAGAACGCCGCCAGCGCCGCGAAGTACACGATGCAGATGCTGCGACGCGCAGATCTTCTCAAGAGCGAGGCGGCGGAGCTTTCGGCGGGCGACGTGGTTCCGGCGCTGTTCCTCCCCGTACCGGACCCTGGAGACCAGTCCTTCCAGTGCATTTAGGACTTCTCGCCCCGAGTCTCGCGTCACCCCCGCTCTTTTGACGTTTGTTTATTAGATGTATATATCATGCACGTTTAGCTGTTTTGAGATGTACGCGCGGGCTGTGCCTAGACTTCGTGATTTTTCATCTATTATTGCTTTTATAAATGCTTTCTCGCCTGCCTCATTTGTATATTTGCTACTACCGCACGGGGCGGCCTGCCTCTGTGGCCCAGCCCTGATGATGCGGCTGATCGCCCACCAAGCGAGGCGAGCCGGCTCGTCCTTTGCCTGAGTTATCAAACTTCTTGCGGGTTCTCGCCCAGGTACTCGCCTCCGTTCGGCCGCTTTTCTTGGGGCTGGGGGGTTATGTTAGACCCCTCCCTTTTTGGTTAGCTTTTGAGATTCTGACCTGCTATTAACACCATTCGAGTAGTTTCCGGCCTGGCCGGCTAGGTGGGAGCCCGGCAGCGTGATTCGTTCTGGGTCGCAATCCATCGCCATCGAGTGACTTCCGGCCCTGCCAGCTAGGTGAGAGCCTGGCAGCGGGATCTTCTCGAGGCTAGGGGTGACACCGAGTGACTTCCGGCCCTGCCAGCTAGGTGGGAGCCTGGCAGCGGGATCTTCTCGAGGTCCAAATTCATTCCATCGAGTGACTTTCGCCCTGCCAGCTAGGTGAGAGCCTGGCAGCGGGATCTTCTCGAGGCTAGGGATTATACCGAGTGACTTCCGGCCCTGCCAGCTAGGTGGGAGCCTGGCAGCGGGATCTTCTCGGGGTCCAAATTCATTCCATCGAGTGACTTCCGGCCCTGCCAGCTAGGTGAGAGCCTGGCAGCGGGATCTTCTCGAGGCTAGGGATGACACCAAGTGACTTCCGGCCCTGCCAGCTAGGTGGGAGCCTGGCGGCGGGATCTTCTTGGGGTCCAAATTCATTCCATCGAGTGACTTCCGGCCCTGCCAGCTAGGTGAGAGCCTGGCAGCGGGATCTTCTCGAGGCTTGGGATGACACCGAGTGACTTCCGGCCCTGTCAGCTAGGTGAGAGCCTGGCAGCGGGATCTTCTCGGGGTCCAAATTCATTCCATCGAGTGACTTCCGGCCCTGCCAGCTAGGTGAGAGCCTGGCAGCGGGATCTTCTCGAGGCTAGGGATGACACCGAGTGACTTCCGGCCCTGCCAGCTAGGTGAGAGCCTGGCAGCGGGATCTTCTCGGGGTCCAAATTCATTCCATCGAGTGACTTCCGGCCCTGCCAGCTAGGTGAGAGCCTGGCAGCGGGATCTTCTCGAGGCTAGGGATGACACCGAGTGACTTCCGGCCCTGCCATCTAGGTGGGAGCCTGGCAGCGAGATCTTCTCGGGGTCCAAATTCATTCCATCGAGTGACTTCCGGCCCTGCCCTGCCAGCTAGGTGAGAGCCTGGCAGCGGGATCTTCTCGAGGCTAGGGATGACACCGAGTGACTTTCGGCCCTGACAGCTAGGTGAGAGCCTGGCAGCGGGATCTTCTCGGGGTCCAAATTCATTCCATCGAGTGACTTCAGGCCCTGCCAGCTAGGTGAGAGCCTGGCAGCGGGATTTTCTCGAGGCTAGGGATGACACCAAGTGACTTCCGGCCCTGCCAGCTAGGTGAGAGTCTGGCAGCGGGATCTTCTCGGGGTCCAAATTCATTCCATCGAGTGACTTCCGGCCCTGCCAGCTAGGTGAGAGCCTGGCAGCGGGATCTTTTCGCGGCTAGGGATGACACTGAGTGACTTCCGGCCCTGCCAGCTAGGTGGGAGCCTGGCAGCGGGATCTTCTCGGGGTCCAAATTCATTCCAATTCTCTATGCAAGCTGGCTATGACAATACTGGGGGGAAAGGAATTCATTATAACCAACGTGTAGCTTACAGGCGTTTAGGGAAAAAACTTTTCAGGTCGTCTCCACTCCAGGTGAGACTCAGGGTCTCGCCCTCTACATTTTGGAGCTGATAGCCCCCCGACTTCAAAACTTCCTTCACAATAAACGGCCCCTCCCAGCTGGGGTTGAGCTTCCCTACGGACGCTGACCTTCCTGCCGCGTCGACCTTCTTCAACATCAGGTCTCCTTCCGCGAACTGCTTGACCCTAACATGCTTGTCAAAGTATTTGGTCATCCTTCTTTTTACCTCCTCCTGTCGGATGGCCGAAAGGTCCCTCAATTCTTCCACCATGTCAAGGGAGAGTCTCAGCTCCCCCTCGTTCTCGGCTCGCCATTCCTCTCGGCCCTCTCTGGCCGCCCCGACTCGCGGCGTTTGGACTTCAAATTCTACGGGAAGCACCACCTCGCACCCATGGGAGAGCTTGAAGGGGGTCTCCCCCGTAGCCGTGTTAGGGGTGGTTCTCAGGGCCCAAAGAACTGCGGGGAGCTGCTCTACCCAGCTCCCCCTCAAATTCTCCACCTTCTTCTTGAGGAGATTGACGATGATCTTGTTCGCGGCCTCCACCTGCCCGTTACTCCTGGGGTGGTGGACCGAGGCGAACCTGAGGTCGATTCCAAGTTTCTCGCAGAAGCTAGTGAACTCGGCACTGGCGAACTGGGGTCCATTGTCTGTAACGATGGCCTGGGGCAGCCCATGGCGACAGATGATCTCACCCCAAACAAAGTTTCCTGATCACTTGGGAGGTCACCTTGGCCAACGCCTTCACCTCCATCCACTTCGAGAAGTAGTCGATCATCACTAGGAGGAACCTTCTCTGACCGCTGGCCTGGGGAAACGGTCCAACCAAATCCATTCCCCAGATTGCAAAGGGCCAGGGGGCCGTGATACTCTTGAGTTGTTGGGCCGGCTGTAACTGGAGGGGGGTGAACAGCTGGCACTTATGACATCTTCTTGCGAACTCCGCGGTGTCTCGGCCCAGGGTGGTCCAGAAATACCCTTGCCTGACTATCCTTCCCTCCAGGGTCCGGCTCCCGGAATGACTCCCGCATTCCCCGGAGTGGACTTCCTCCAAGATCCTCTGCGCCTCGCCCTCGGCCACGCAGCGAGCCAGCATCCCGGAGAGGGTCTTCCTGTATAGCTGCCCGTCTTTGAGGAGGTAGTAAGTTGACTTGTGCCTCAGCTTCTTCCTATCTACCCCCTCCGGATATTTTCCCGTGGAGAGGAAAACTACTACTGGATCCATCCACGAATCTTGATGGTCGATCTCCATGAGCTCCTCTTCCTCGATGGAGGGGCGGAATAGGTCGGTGATGGTGCCCCCCGCCCGGGGGCCATGCTTCGCTAGCTGGTCGGCCTGTTCATTCTCTCCCCTTGGCACGTGTCGGATGAAGAAGGTCTGGAAGGTGCCTATGACCCCCTTCACTTTGGCCAAGTATGACTTCAGGGTGGGTTCCCTTGCTTCGAACTCCCCGTTGATCTGGGAAGTCACCACCATGGAGTCAGTGAGGACCTCCACATCCAGCACCCCCAGCTCCCTGGCCAGGCGCAGCCCTGCTATCACGGCCTCGTACTCGGCCTGGTTGTTGGTAATGGGAAAGTGCACCACCACCGTCTGCTCAATCTGAGTCCCTTGAGGGCTTTCCAGGACCACCCCCACTCCAAGAGAATGCCTCCCTGAGGCTCCATCCACCCTCACCTTCCAAGGAGTCGGGCGGGTGAGCTCCTCCTCCGCTACTTCTACCACGTAGTCGGCCAGGAAGTCGGCCATCGCCTGAGCTTTGATCGAGAGCCGCGGAACGAAGGAGACATCGAACTCGCTCAGCTCCGCCGACCACTTGGCCAGCCGGCCTGAATGCTCCACCCCATCGAAGATGTTGCGGAGAGGATGGTCGGTCACCACTCGGATTGAGTGTGCCTGGAAGTAAGGTCGCAGCCTCCGAGCCGAGATGATTAGTGCGAATGCAAGCTTCTCCAAGATCGGATACCGGAGCTCGGCCTTCCTTAGGACCCGGCTGACGTAATAAATAGGGAGATGCCTCTTCCCTTCTTCGCGAACCAATACGGAGCTCAAGGCCTCTGCCCCGACCCCGAGGTATAGGAACAGGTCCTCCCCCTCCTTCGGCCCTTGGAGCAGTGGAGCCTGTGTCAACTACACTTTGAGGGCCTGGAACGCCTCCTCGCACTCCTTGGTCCATTCAAACCTCTGACCTCCCCTTAGCGTTTTGAAGAAGGGGGAGCACTTCTCCCCTGCCCGAAAAGGAAGCGACTCAGCCCTGCTAGCTTCCCCGTCAACCGTTGGACCTCCTTTGCATTCCGCGGGGACCCCAGCTCCAGGATAGTCTTGACCTTGTCTGGATTCGGCTCGACCCCGCGGGGGTGAGGAGATGCCCCAAGAACTTTCCCCGGCTGGCCCCAAAGACACACTTAAGGGGATTCAACCGCATCTTGTATCTGTGCAGGGTGGCGAAGGTCTCCTCCAGGTCCCGGAGGTGGGAGTCTACATCCCGACTCTTGATCATGAGGTCGTCCACGTATACCTCCAAATTCCTCCCCCTCTGCTCCTTGAAGACCCTATCCATCATTTTTTGGTAAGTGGCCCCAGCATTCTTCAGCCCGAACGACATCATCTTGTAGCAGTAGCAGCTGTCCCCTGTGATGAACGAGACATCCTTGATGTCCGGGGGTGCATACTGATCTGATGGTATCCTGAAAAGGCATCTAAAAAACTCATTACAGAAAAGCCGACGGCTGAGTCAACCAGCGCGTCGATCCGAGGCAAAGGATAACAGTCCTTAGGACAAGCTTTATTAAGTAAGGAAAAATCGATACACAATCGCCAGCGGCCGTCTCCTTTTTTAACCATCACAACGTTGGAGACCCAGCCGGGGTACTGAATCTCGGACACGAAGCCAGCCTTGAGAAGTTTTTCCACCTCCTCCCTGATGGGCTCCGCCAGCTTGTCCGCCGTGGACCTCTTTTTCTGCTGAACGGGGCGTGTTCCCGGGTCCAGGTTGAGGCGGTGGCAGGCCACATCCGCGTCAACCCCCGGCATCTCCGCGGCGTTCCAGGCGAAGATGTCCACGTTCTTTTGGATGCACTCCAGCATCCTGCCTTGGTCCTCCGGGGTCAGCCCCCCGCTGACGCGGATCTTTTCCATCCTCCCCCCTCGGGTGAGCACCTACAGCTCCACCACTTCCTCTGCTACCTCCAGTCTGGATTGTTCTGCCCATCCTTCAGCATCCCCTTCCTCCGGTGAAAGTGCAACTATATCTGATATACTCTAGAGGGGGGTGAATAGAGTATATGGTGTTTTAGTACTTTTAAAAACTTTTACAACAATTGTTGTAATAAGTGTGAGCAGGGAAGCAAATATAAATCTAATCACAGAACTAAGCTATGCAAAAACTAAGCACAGAAAAATCAAGGCCAGAAACAAAAAGTAAACAAGCAGAACCAGAGGACACAAGGAAATATAGTGGTTCCCCAAACTTGGGTACATCCACTCTTCTACCACCCTAGGTAGGAATCCACTGCAGGATGAGTTGATCAGGTGTCCTGGGCACCAATGAGCTTTTGATAAGATGCTCAAAAACCAAAGCAGATTTTTTGATCAGGTGTCTTGCCACCAATGAGCTTTTGACAAGGTGCTCAAAAACCAGATTCAAACTTTTGAAGGGAGTTTGAGAAACCCTTTACAAACTGGGGGTGAGAGAGTGATGGCAGTCTTCTCTTTCTCAGACAACTGAGAAGACTATGTGGATTGATGTCAAAGCTCCCCCTGAATCCTTGAAATCTTCAGGAAGAAAAGCTTTGCTGAGGGTGATAGGCCTTCAAAGGTAGAACTCCAGCAATAGATGATTTCAGCAAGCTGAAATATTGAGTGTCTGGAGTCTTGAATTGATGTTGGCCTTGAACACTTTGAGAGCTGAAGAGATCTGAAGATTTTTGAAAGCTTGATCTCTTTGATGAGTGTTCTTCAGAATTCTTTTTGACAGAAGATTTTTGAATGAGTCTCTGTATTCTATATTGTGTGTCCTCTTCTTGGTAATGTATTGATTCAGAAAACATTCTGTCTTTTTTTCTCTGTTAAAGATAGTCGTTGGTCTGCATTGATTGCATCCTTAATTGCAAAAACTCTTCTGGAGGAAAGTCCACAGAATTATTCCTTGAAAGATCCCTTGAAACTTGATCCAGAAATAAATGAAAACGGCTAGCAAATCTCTGAATTAATTGCATAATAACTCCTGTCTGATTTGAATTTGAATTCTGGAAGTTATCTGAAAACGTCGAACTGAGCTCTGCTATCGTCGAGCTGAGCTCAGCGAACTGGAAAACTTAAGCAGCAAAATAATCGTCGATCTGAGCTCAAAGATCGTCGAACTGAGCTCAGAGATAAAGATCCAATGCAGAGTCAAAATCGTCGAACTGAGCTCACCGATCGTCGAATGGAGTTCGACGATATTATGAAGTTGAGCTCAGCGATCGTCGAGTGGAGCTCGACGATCTGCCGAAGTTGAGCTCGACGATCGTCGATCTGAGTTCGACAAATCGTCGTGCTGAGCTCGACGATCAGACTTAGTCTCCAGACAGAAAAACTTGGTCTTCAGGGCAGCTTCCAATCCTAGACTTCTAACCCTTAGACTCAATTCTAATTGACCTATTAAGCTATACAGAAGGTCAAACAAAGGTTCCTAGAGACATAGTGATCCTGACCCAAATTAGTAATAGGGTGTTCCAACAATCTCCCCCTATTTGGGTTAGGATTACTATTTACAGACTTTGGAAAATCAAATAACAACATACAATCAAAAAAGCATAAAAACAACAGCAGCTAGACATGCAGAAACATCACAGAGATATATATATATACATATGTATGGCATCCAGATAGCAGTCAGAAAATCCAAAGATTGTCACCTTACAAAGTCATTTCTTCTCTTTGCCTTTAACCATTTTGATTTCTCTGTTTGGATTTTGGGCTTCCTTGTTGGATCTGGTGTCATCTGCTGCACCCAAGTAAGTTTGCTTTGAAGTCCTGGGAACCACAGCAGCAGAATGCAATTCCATATATCTGTCTGCATCAAAGAATTTGCTGGAAGCATATCTCTCTAATTCCTTCTGTCTCTGCTCTGACATTGTAGAAATATTGGAAGTGTCTAGCCCTTGTTCTTTGGCTTTCTTTATCTGGTCTAATGCAGCCAACTCCTTCATCCTAGCAGTCCAAGCAGCTGGATTCTTCTCAGGGTCCTCAAATGGTACATGTGGCTCATACCTGTTGGAAGAATTGTCTTGAGGAGGCCTAGCAGACACTGTCTCTCTTAGCTTATAGGGGAATGGACCAGAAGTAGTATCAGATGAAACATGTCCTCCCCTGGAGTATGGGTGCTGCCTGGAGTGCCCTTTAGAATAAACCTGAATATCTCTTTGACTACCCCTGTATCCTCCTCTCCTAGAGTAAGAACCCCTAGATTGGCTTTCCCTTTGATAGGATCTGACATGGGGTTGATAGGGAGCCTGACTTCTAGCTGGGGCTTGACTTGCAGAGCTGCCACCTGCACCTGCATCAGGAGGAGGTGGTGGAGGAGGATGAGGGTGCTGGAACTGGGAGGAGCCCTTCTCATACTTTCTCTTCTTCTTCATTGCTTTCAGCTGATTTTTGGAATACTGCATCCAATGTTCAGTAATTTGGCAGTTATGCAGAATATAATAAGGTATATCATTATTATCCTTGACTTTTGTAGGAGGCACCCTTTTCATTGCCTTGCTCCTAGCTTTCCTTTTCCTTGCAATAGTGGCAGATGAATCATCAGAGTCTGTTTTGCATTCATCAGACTCAGAACTCTGGTCATCATATATAGCATCTATTTTCTTCATCAATTCTTTCTTCAACTGAACAGCAGCAGATGAGGCAGAGGCAGAAGTAGCAGCAGCAGGGACAACAACAGATGGGGCAGCAGATGGAGCAACAGATGGAGCAACATATGGAGCAACAGAAGGAGCAATAGAAGCTGGAGTAGTGACAGTAGCAGTAATATCATCAGAATCTGCAGCAGGCTCAACATCAATGGCCTCTGACATCAGAAAATCCTTGGATGTTTGCTCATCAGAAACAATTGGGATTTCAGTAGCAGTGAGAACATCTTCAGCAGCAGCAACAACAATTTCAGAAGCAAAGGCAGTCTTTTCTTCAACAGCAGCAGCAGCAATCACTGAGTGTACAAAAGAAGAGATGATGCTGGGGTCACAGCCAGAGAAAGGCACCAGTGCCTTAGATAGATCTTCTGAGGGCTGGACAGCATTAACTTCTGGGAGATGGCTGAAGAAGGCAAGATCAAAGGCAGAAAGCAAAGACTGTAGGTCTATTGCCAGAACTGCAGTGGGAGCCTGACATTCTGGAGGCACATCAACAGTAGCAGAAGAGGCAGCAGACACAGAAATCTCAGCAGCAGCAGCAGTATCATCAGCAGCAGGAGCAGAAGCAGCAGCAGCCACAGCATGAAGGCTTGCTTCATATGGCATCTCCCCCTGCCTAGATACAGATACATATGTATCAAGGCACACTGCTGGAGGTGCTGCCTGAGGAAGGAGGGAGGAAAGCCTAGCAGAGAGAGCTGCCACTGACAGTTGTAGAGGAGCCAAGGAGGTCTCTAAGAGCAGAGAGAGCCTGGGGGCAATTAGCTCATACAACTTGTCAGCTAGGGCTGAGAGGTCTACATGCTCAACAGCAGGAGCAGAGGTAGATGGAATAGGGATGGCTGAGGATGCTGGAAGTGGAGTGCTGGGTAGTGGAATGGATGGCTCAGGAGTGGGGATAGTGGATATGGAGGATAAGGGGATGGATATGGATGGGGTGAAAGTTGGTTGGTCAATGATATGGTGGAGGAGATCTTGGAATGATGTTGAGGAGGAGGGTAATTCTGGAGGAGATGAGGGGAATCATCCATGTAGGAGTCATCCAGAAGGGTGAAGGATGATATGGAAGGAGAAGAAGTGACATCTGGTGGTGGATAGGAGAACAGAGGGTGGAAATGGTCTACTGGAGGTGAGGAAATGGTTGCTGGAGATGGAATTGATGTTGGAGATGGGCTGGAGATGTTAATGGTGGATGGAGGTGGAATGGTGGATGGAAGAGGAATGGTGGATGGAAGAGGTAGGGTTGGACTTGGAGGAGGAGAAGAAGCAGCAACAGCAGCAGCCAGGTCTTCTGCAGGAGCAGAGACCTGTGGGGGAGTGACTCTGTGAGTCCTGGTGCCTGAAGGAGCACTAGAGGAGGGCCTGCTGGGCTTGCTGATTTGCCTGTCCCACTTGCCAAAGAGGGCACAGGTGAGTCTCTTGGAGGCATTGATGTGCACTCCAGAGGAGACCAGCAATGTAGGGCACCTTGTCTGCAGGAAGACTCCAAGAATCCTTCCAAAATTAACAAAGCTTTTGTTTATTTTCTTCTTTATTAGGTCAAAGAAGACCTCTCCCCAGTTCAAACTTTTCTTATCCACCAGAGCTCCCATGAGGCAGAGTTGGTATCTGGATATGGTATCATGTGCAGAGTGCTTTGCCAGCAGCACTTTTCCTACAACATCTGCTAGGAACCTGTATTCAACAGACAGGTTCCTCTTGAATAACTTGCTAGGGTTTCCCTCTGGATGACCCATTCTGGCAAGTATATCAGAAAACTCCTCCCCAGATAATTCAGCAGTATCATCTCCATTTCTCAATCCAAAAACCTCTGTCAAAACTGTGGGGGTCAGAGGTACCTGAGTTCCAGCAATAGATCCAACTATTGTGTTGTTGTCTAGATTATGAGCAGTATAGACCCATTCCTTTATCTCATCTGAGGCCAGCTTTATCCTGGTGGTCATGAGGGCAGACAGATTCTGATCCTTGAATAAGCTCAGAATATCTTGGAAAACTTGGTCAGTAGTGCTGAATGATTCCATATCAATGTCGAATCCTGCATCAAACTTCATTGCGGCTAGGACAGCAACTGATACGGCCATTGTACCTGCAAAAATTCAACAAACAAAACGACCAAGCGTAGAACGGTTTGGAGGGAAGAGAATTCTTGCAGAGAAATTGAAAGCGCAAGAGAGAACGACGGCGAAAAAAGAGTTTTATATTAGGGTTCGACGCAGAATTGGAAAGGTCGTTGAACTCAGTTCGACGATCGAGGCTTCTAAAGGAATCTGAAGAGACTCCAACATCGTCGATCTCCGTTCGACGATCTTGAAGAGCGTCGAACTCCGTTCGACGATCGTTCAGTGAACAAAATCGTCGAGCGCCGTTCGACGATCGTTGACCGGAAGAGATAGTTCATACTATCTGAGAGGCGCTGAACTCAGTTCGACGATTCTAGAAATCGTCGATCTCCGTTCGACGATCTTAGGGGAAATCGTCGAGCGCAGTTCAGAGATCAGAAAAATTCTAGACACTAAGAAAAAAAAATCAGAATTTTTGCCTAGTCTTGGTCAATTTTTACCTTTCAAAATCTTGGAGATTATTTAAGACTTCCTCCATCTAACATTCCTAACTGATTTAGGAAGAAGGTATGTTTATTTTCATCCAAAGGCTTGGTGAAAATATCTCCCCTTTGTAAATCAGTTGAGATATATTGCAATTCAATTTTATTCTTTTCAACATTGTCCCTTAAGAAATGATGTCTTATCTCTATGTGTTTTGTCCTACTATGGAGGACTGGATTTTGAGCTATGGAAATAGCACTTGTATTGTCACAAAAGATTTTTAACTTCTCTAAGTTGTAACCATAGTCTAGGAGTTGGTTTTGAATCCACAGTATTTGTGAACAACAACTGCCTGCAGCCATATATTCAGCTTCAGCAGTTGAAGTTGACACAGATGTTTGTTTCTTACAAAACCAAGAGACAAGTCTGTCACCAAGGAACTGACAAGTTCCATTGGTGCTTTTCCTGTCAATTCTGCATCCAGCATAATCAGCATCAGAGAATCCAGTTAAATCAAATGCTGAATCTTTTGGATACCAGAGACCTAGATTTGGACAACTTTTAACATACCTGAGAATCCTCTGACTAATGTTAGGTGTGACTCTCTAGGGCTTACTTGGAACCTAGCACATATACATGTAGCAAACATTATATCTGGTCTACTAGCTGTAAGATACAGTAAAGAGCCAATCATTGCTCTATATGTTGTCTGATCAACAGGTTTCTCATGTTCATCAGCATCCAATACAGCATTGGTAGGCATGAGTGTTTTCATACAAGATGCCTCAGACATACCAAATTTCTTAACCAGTTCATTAGCATATTTGGTTTGAGAAATAAAGATGCCTTCAGCATGTTGTTTGACTTGCAATCCTAGGAAGAAGGATAGCTCACCCATGCTACTCATCTCAAATTTAGAATGCATCAGGTTAGAAAACCTTCTGCATAATTTTGAGTCAGTAGAATCAAAAATGATATCGTCTACATAAATTTGTACTAGTAGGGTATGAGACTTATGGGTTCTAATAAAAAGAGTTTGGTCTACTCTACCCCTTATAAAACCATTTTCCAAGAGAAAGCATGCTAGGGTCTCATACCATGCTCTAGGAGCTTGCTTGAGACCATATAATGCTTTGTTCAGTCTAAAAACATAATCAGGATAAGTTGGAGAGATAAAACCTGGAGGTTGTCTGACATAGACTTCCTCTTTGATGTCTCCATTTAAGAAAGCACTCTTGACATCCATCTGATAAACCTTGAAGCCTTTGTGAGCTGCATAAGCTAGAAATATCCTGATGGCTTCCAATCTTACAACAGGTGCAAAAGTCTGGTCGTAGTCAATTCCTTCTTCTTGAGAATATCCCTGAGCAACTAGCCTTGCCTTGTTCCTTATTATTACTCCTTGATCATCCAGTTTATTTCTGAATACCCATTTTGTTCCAACAATGGAATGATCCTTGGGCTTTGGCACTAGTTCTCATACTTTGTTCCTCTCAAATTGATGCAACTCCTCTTGCATTGCAATGATCCAGTGTGGATCTTGCTCTGCATCTTGAATGGACTGAGGTTCAATTTGAGAAAGGAAGCAGGTGTGCAACAGGTTTTGGTTGACCTGATTTCTGGTTTGCACACCAGCTGAGAGTTCTCCAATTATTTGGGTAATTGGATGGTCTCTTGATGTTACTAAATCAACAGGGGTGTTGATTGTTCACCAACCTGTGTTGTTGTTTCCTCTTGTGGTACAACAACTGGCTCTTCAAGTGGTGGCTCAATATGTTGAGTATTGCTTTCATCTTCACTGCTTTCTTCTTCTTGAGTAACCTGTAGCTTGTTCATATCTTCAACTAGAGAGTGTTCCTGCAAAGGTTCTATGGTAGAAGAAATCTTCTCCTTGAAAGACATGTTAGTTTCATCAAAAGAAATATGAACAGATTCCTCAATTTTCAAAGATGATTTATTATAGACCCTATAGGCCTTGCTGATCATGGAGTATCCCAGAAACACTCCTTCATCAGCTTTGGCTTGAAATTTTGCTAAGTATTTCTTGTCATTATTGTGAATATAGCAAATGCAACCAAAAATTCTAAATAGTCAACTTTAGGTTTCTTCCCTTTGAGTAATTCATAGGGAGTCTTTCCCTTCAGTTTATGTATCAGACTTCTGTTCAGCACATAGTTGGAGGTGTTCACTGCCTCTGCCCAAAAGGATAGAGGTAGATGAGCATCTGACAACAATGTAGTGGCAGATTCAATAAGGGTTCTATTTTTCCTTTCAGCTACCCCATTTTGTTGAGGAGTTCTAGGAGCTGAGAAAGTATGTCTGATCCCTTCACTCTGACAGAACTCTTGCATAAGAAGAGAATCAAACTCTGTCCCATGATCACTTCTGATCAGGGCAATATGAGTATTGAACTCAATCTGTATACATTTGAGAAACTCTGTCAGACACTTAAAGTTATTAGACTTCTTCCTTAGAAAGAACACCCAAGTGAATCTAGAGAAGTCATCTACAACTACTAAAGTGTAGGATTTCCCTCCTAGGCTTTGTACTGTGATGGGTCCAAATAGATCCATGTGTAACAGATACAATATCCTAGGTGAATCACTCTTATTAAGTGACTTAAAACTGTTTTTAGTTTGCTTGCCTAATTGACAAGCCTTGCAGAGTCCTTCCTTCTTGTAGGGGCCAGAAGGTAGTCCTCTAACAAGGTTGTCCTTGGATAGCCTAGCAATAGTTCTAAGGTTTTGGTGTCCTAGTCTCTTATGCCATAAAACATTTGGTCTACAGACTGAATTAAACAAGCAGATATCTATATCAGTTGAAAGAAAATCTACTAAGTAGATGTTACCTTTCCTTATACCTGTCAACACAGTTGTGTTGTCCTCTGACTTGATTTTGCATAAGGTTTTGCTGAAGGTCACCTGGTAGCCTTCATCACATAGCTGACTGATGCTAATCAGGTTGTGCTTCAGTCCTTCCACATATGCTACCTTCTTGAAGGTTACTGATCCAATCTGTACTGCACCATATCCCTTAGTTTGTCCAAAGTTGGAGTCACCAAAGATAACTTTGGGTCCAAGCTTGGCTCTGAAGGATGTGAGGTTGTCCTTATTCCCTGTCATGTGCTTAGAGCACCCACTATCCAAATACCATTGCTGGTTAGATGTTGGATAGGTCTTCACCTGCACATGAAACAATTCACTTGTTTTTGACCCAGTTATCTTGGGCCTAGGTTGATAACCTCTAAATTCAGAAATAAAAGACATCCCTGGCTGACTCTTATATTCTTCAGGATGATATCTCCTTGGAGGTAAAATCCATTCAGTATAAGGGTTGAAGGTTTGGGACGAAGACCCTTAGGATTCAATTTTGATTTGCTTTAAAAAAAATTTCAGAGTTCTGACCTCTGTTCGACGATCTTGGAGCTGCGTTCGACGATCTTGGGTCAGATCGTCGAGCTCCGTTCGACGGTCGACTATGGTTGAGGTCAGGTATATGAGATCGTCGAGCTGCGTTCGACGACTTTGGCTGAGATCGTCGACCTGCGTTCGACGATTTTTCCTGAGATCGTCGAGCTGCGTTCGGCGATCGTCGATCTTCATTCGGCGATCGTCGATCTCCGTTCGACGATTTCTGCTGGGACTTGGTTTTCTGAGGCAGATCAGAATTTTTCCTAGCAACCTGTTGAGGACCAAGGTCCAGCGGGATTGGGTGTGTGTGGGACCGCATATTTGGGCTTCCCATCGCGTTCCAGGTCTGGGTGTTGACCCCGTGGACCCCCCGTGTGCGGAATATCCCCGCCATCCCGTGGTTGGATTAGTCCCACATTGCCTGCAGCGGGTGGTCCTTGGTGTTTATGTACCCCCGTCCCCCCATTACCATCACCTCGGGGTTTTGGAAGATGTGCGGTGACGGTGGTTTCCACATGGTATCAGAGCCATCCCGCTGCGGGGTGTGTTGAGGACCAAGGTCCAGCGGGATTGGGTGTGTGTGGGACCGCATATTTGGGCTTCCCCATCGCGTTCCAGGTCTGGGTGTTGACCCCGTGGGCCCCCCGTGTGGCGGAATATCCCCGCCATCCGTGGTTGGATTAGTCCCACATTGCCTGCAGCGGGTGGTCCTTGTGTTTATGTACCCGTCCCCCCTTACCATCACCTCGGGGTTTTGGGAAGATGTGTGGTGACGGGTGGTTTCCCATGGTATCAGAGCCAGGTTTAGGGGGGACGGGGGTACATAAACACCAAGACCACCCGCTGTAGGCAATCCCGTGGGACTAAACCATCTCCACGGGATGGCGGGAGATATTCCGCCACACGGGGGGCCCACCGGGGTCAACACCCAGACCTGGAACGCGATGGGAAGCCCAAAAATGCGGTCCCACACACACCCAATCCCGCTGGACCTTGGTCCTCAACACACCCCCGCAGCGGATGGCTCTGATACCATGTGGAACCACCCGTCACCGCACATCTTCCAAAACCCCGAGGTGATGGTAAGGGGGGACGGGGGTACATAACACCAAGGACCACCCGCTGCAGGCAATGTGGGACTAATCCAACCACGGGATGGCGGGGATTATTCCGCCACACGGGGGCCCACCGGGGTCAACACCCAGACCTGGAACGCGATGGGGAAGCCCAAATATGCGGTCCCACACACACCCAATCCCGCTGGACCTTGGTCCTCAACACACCCCCGCTGCGGATGGCTCTGATACCATGTGGAAACCACCCGTCACCGCACATCTTCCCAAAACCCGAGGTGATGGTAAGGGGGGACGGGGAACATAAACACCAAGGACCACCCGCTGCAGGCAATGTGGGACTAATCCAACCACGGGATGGCGGGGATATTCCGCTACACACACGGGGGCCCACCGGGGTCAACACCCAGACCTAGAACGCGATGGGGAAGCCCAAATATGCGGTCCCACACACACCAATCCCGCTGGACCTTGGTCCTCAACACACCCCCGCAGCGGGATGGCTCTGATACCATGTGGAAACCACCCGTCACCACACATCTTCCCAAAACCCCGAGGTAGTAGGAAGGGGAACGGGGGTACATAAACACCAAGGACCACCCGCTGTAGCAATGTGGGACTAATCCATCCACGGGATGGCGGGGATATTCCGCCACACGGGGGGCCCACCGGGGTCAACACCCATACCTGGAACGCGATGGGGAAGCCCAAATATGCGGGCCCACACACACCCAATCCCGCTGGACCTTGGTCCTCAACACAACCTCTACAACTCCCTTTCCCTTGCTAGAAATAAACTTGATGGAGTTGTTAGGACTATAGGTTGGCTGGATGAAGCACCCAAGCCCAGTGTACTGTTGAATCTAGAGTTCACTGTGCTTGTGATGTCCATCAGCTTGATGCTTCTCCCATTAAGGGATTCTTCAAGCTTCTTGGCCTCAGAGAGCTCACTTTTCAGTGTAGCTATCTGTTCCCTACAGTTCTCCAACTCCTAAGAGAGTTTGAGGTTTTCTGACTTTAAACCATTGTGTTCAGATAATTGATTTCTGAGAGAGATAATCTCTTTCTCAGACTTTAGCAGGTCTAAACACATTGCTTTAAATTCAGATTTAAAATCTTCTGAAGTAAAATCAAAAGAGCTAATTACCTGATCTTCTTTAGGTTGGGTTTCTGAGTCTGACTCTGACTCTTCATCCTCTGAATTGTGCTGTGAGGCATTAATTGCCATCATGCAGAATTCCTTTTCTTCTGCATCATCCTCATCATCACTGGAGCTGGATGAGGCTTCTGATTCTCTTCTGTCTCACTCCAGGATTCAGTAACAAACCCTTTTCTTGTATGCTTATTCTTGCTTGAAGAGGGCTTGCCATTTCCATTCCTTTGGAGTCTTTCTCCTTTCTTCTATCTTTTCTGTCCCTTCTGTCCTTGTTCTTGTTCTCTGGACAGTCATGAACTATATGCCCTGGTTTCCTGCAACCAAAGCAAATGTCTTTGTTATTGCCAATGGACTTGTCATATCCTTGGCTTATCCTGCTCCTTGTATGATCTTCTTCTGAAGTCCTTTCTGGCCATCTTGTAGAATCTTTTGGCCAACAAGCTGAGAAGTTCATCATTGCCTGTAGCTTTTTTCTTCAGGCAGATCTTCAGTTGCCTTGAATGTTATGGTCTTCTCTTTTCTTGTGGCTGGTGAAGCAGCCTTCTGTTCTTCCTCTCTATTCTTGATGAGTAGCTCATAAGATTGAGCTTACCCAACAAGGCTTCAGTGGTGATCTCATTTAGACTTCTGGCATCCTTAATTGGCCAGATTCTTGAATCCCAAGTGCTGGGGAGCACATTAGGATCTTGTCATTAAGTTCTGTCAGAGAAATCTCTTTGTCCAATGTCCTTAGCTCACTGACAATTAGACTCAATCTGTTGTACATGTCCTCCCACTGACTCAGTCTCTCCCCTTCTTGAAGTTCTCATATTGGGAGATGAGATGGGATCTTCTGTCCTTTCTCTCATCAGCTGAGCCTGAGACAATTTCTGAGAGCTTGTCCCAAATCTCCTTGGCTGAGTTGCATTCAGCTACTTTTTGAATATGTCATCTGACATTGTCTGGGCTAGGATGTTCATAGCCTTGACATCAGCTACTTTCCACTTTTTGATGTCAGCATCTGTTCCTAATGGAGGTGGAACAGCATTTGTACTTGTGCTTTCTGGGGTCTTGGACACACTGTCAAAACAGAATTGAAAATATCTTTGTCAATGGAATTCATGTAAAGTCTAATCCTTGCCTTCCAAAGTGCAAACTTGGAAAGATTGCACACTGGAGGTCTGGTGCTAGCATAATCTTTGTTTTGAGCCATGATTTGTGCACACAAAATCTAATAATAAAATACAAAAGAAAACAGATCTAGTTTGGGATCTTGGGTTCAGGTGTTAGCCTGTACAATCAATCAGATATGGTATGTTTAACCAACCTCGCTCTGATACCAATTGAAAGTGCAACTAGATCTGATATACTCTAGAGGGGGTGAATAGAGTATATGGTGTTTTAGTACTTTTAAAACTTTTACAACAATTGTTGTAATAAGTGTGAGCAGGGAAGCAAATATAAATCTAATCACAGAACTAAGCTATGCAAAAACTAAGCACAGAAAATCAAGGCCAGAAACAAAAAGTAAACAAGCAGAACCAAGGACACAAGGAAATATAGTGTTCCCCAAACTTGGGTACATCCACTCTTCTACCACCCTAGGTAGGAATCCACTGCAGGATGAGTTGATCAGGTGTCCTGGGCACCAATGAGCTTTTGATAAGGTGCTCAAAAACCAAAGCAGATTTTTTGATCAGTGTGTCTTGCCACCAATGAGCTTTTGACAAGGTGCTCAAAAACCAGATTCAAACTTTTGAAGGGAGTTTGAGAAACCCTTTACAAACTGGGGTGAGAGAGTGATGACAGTCTTCTCTTTCTCAGACAACTGAGAAGACTATGTGGATTGATGTCAAAGCTCCCCCTAAATCCTTGAAATCTTCAGGAAGAAAAGCTTTGCTGAGGGTGATAGGCCTTCAAAGGTAAACTCCAGCAATAGATGATTTCACAGCAAGCTGAAATATTGAGTGTCTGGAGTCTTGAATTGATGTTGGCCTTGAACACTTTGAGAGCTGAAGAGATCTGAAGATTTTTGAAAGCTTGATCTCTTTGATGAGTGTTCTTCAGAATTCTTTTTGACAGAAGATTTTTGAATGAGTCTCTGTATTCATATTGTGTGTCCTCTTCTTGGTAATGTATTGATTCAAAAAAACATTCTGTCTTTTATTCTCTGTTAAAGATAGCCGTTGATCTGCATTGATTGCATCCTTATTGCAAAAACTCTTCTGGAGGAAAGTCCACAGAATTATTCCTTGAAAGATCTCTTGAAACTTGGTCCAGAAATAAATGAAAACGGCTAGCAAATCTCTGAATTAATTGCATAATAACTCCTGTCTGATTTGAATTTGAATTCTGGAAGTTATCTGAAAACGTCGAACTGAGCTCTGCTATCGTCGAGCTGAGCTCAGCGAACTGGAAAACTTAAGCAGCAAAATAATCGTCGATCTGAGCTCAAAGATCGTCGAACTGAGCTCAGAGATAAAGATCCATGCAATCAAATCAAAGTCGAACTGAGCTCACCGATCGTCGATGGAGTTCGACGATATTATGAAGTTGAGCTCAGCGATCGTCGAGTGGAGCTCGACGATCTGCCGAAGTTGAGCTCGAAGATCGTCGATCTGAGTTCGACGAATTGTCGTGCTGAGCTCGACGATCAGACTTAGTCTCCAGACAGAAAAACTTGGTCTTCAGGGCAGCTTCCAATCCTAGACTTCTAACCCTTAGACTCAATTCTAATTGACCTATTAAGCTATACAGAAGGTCAAACAAAGGTTCCTAGATACATAGTGATCCTGACCCAAATTAATATAGGGTGTTCCAACATCCGGGACGGGGACTTCGACCTCCATCTCTTCTCCCGCGCCCCTCACTTCAACTACCTCTCCTGATCTCCTCCTGCCCGCCCCTCCTCGCGTGATCTTTCGCTTCTGGCCTCCTCCCCTCCTACCTTCTGCTCGACCTCCTCCATCCTCCGTCCTCCCTCGGCTCCCTCCTGCCAAGAGATGGTGTTCACCGCAGTGACATAACACTCCCGCGCCACCTTTGGGTCCCCCTGACCCTGACCTGACCCCTCAGCGTTGTTGAACTTCAGACACTGATGGGAAAGACGAGGGACGCAGCGGAAGGCGCTGAAGAGAGGCCTCCCGAAGATGGCGCTTAGTACTGCTGGGGGCGTCCACAATGACGAACTTGCAGTTTCAGGACTGCCCCCCAGGGTGACATGGGACCAACTCCTCCCTCTACTTCCTTCCTTTCTCCGAGAACCGAACAAGGGCCCGTCCCGAGGCCAGCACCCTCTTAGCCTCCACCCTCATCGCGTCAAACGCCTTTTTGAAGACGACGTTGACGGAGCTCCCATTGTCCACGAGGATCCGAGAGACAGTGAAATCTCGATGCGGCCTTGATGACCAGCGCATCACAGAACGGATCCTCGTGGTATGGCATATCACTCCTGGATAAGGTGATCCTCTCCTCCGGCGGCGGGGTTTGGGATGTAGAGGCGACGCTCCGTCGGTACATGGTGTAGAGGCTTGCCTTGCGGGAAGCCTCGATCCCCACTCCCCCGTGGATCACTCCGATCCCTCCTGTCCTCGGTTCCCGACATCCACCCGGTCTTCGCAGCGTCCTCCTCCGCCCGAGGCAGGCCTCCTCGATCCTCACTTCTGTCGCGCCTCCTGCTGCTGCTGCCGGCTCGATTCCCTCTCATCTCCAAGAATTCCGGGCACTGGCTGTTGCGTGCCCCTCTTCCTAATGGAAGTTGCAATAGGGCAGCTCCACCCTGACCTCCCTTCTCCTCCTCCTCATGATCCCCCTCCTTGCTCCCAAAGCTACGGCCATGGCCTCCTCCTGATCGGGGGGGAGCCGGGGCCTCTAGCCCTGCCTCCAGCCCGGGGGTGGAACTGATCTTGCCTCCCCTGATGGTGGCCCCTTCCGTAGTATCCTCTTGGTGGCCCTTGCCCCTGCCACTCAGGTCTCCAGCCAGCCGGGCGGTCGGGCTCCTGGTGCCCCCACCTCGGCTGTTGTTGCCACTGGAGCTGCCTTTGCTCCCTCTGCCTAGGTTCTCCCCTTCTCTCCTCCTGTGCCTTTTCCCTTCTCGACTCTTTCTCTTCCTCGTGGCCCACCTGGCTAGCTTTCTTGCGAACCTCCGGATTCGACGCCTCCCCGTCGACCTCTCTCGCCGCCCTCTCCATCAACTCCTCGTAGGAGAGAGGCGGAACTCTCTTCAGCTCCATTCGGAAAAGAACCCCTGCTGCAGGCCCAGGGTAAAGGCCATCATTAGACTATGGCCCGAAATCTCTTGGACCTGGGTGACTTCCTCCTGAAATCGATCCACATAGCTCCCCAACGTCTCGTTCACTCCTTGCTTAATGTGGAACAAGGACTCAGACTCCTTCCTCTTCTTCGAAGTAGTGAACCTCAGCATGAACCCTCGGCGCAAGTCCTCGAAGCAGTAGATGGAACTAGCCAGCAGCTGGTGGAACCACTCCCTCGCCTTCTCCCGGAGAGTGATGGCGAAGAGCCGGCATTTGAGTCCGTCCGACATCTGTCGGATGGAGACCACGTCCTCGAACCATTGGACATGCTGGACCGGGTCTCCCTTCCCAGTGTAGTAAGACATCTCGGGCTCCCTGAACCCATCTGGGACTGGAGCTGAGGAGACCAGCTCGCTGAAAGGACTGCCTCCCCCCACCGGGCGAGCCAGCGAGTCTCGCGAGCCCAACTCGCCGAACCTGCCTCGGCTTGCCGAGCCGGGGAAAAGCTCGCGCCCCGGGAGCTCGCATCCTCGGCCTTCCTCGGCCACTTCCTTTCCAGCTCGCCGGCCATGGGCGTCCTCGCCCAAAGAGGGGGCGGTCGCGATCTGGGCTGCCGGAGTCGAGTACTCGGCCCGCGCGCCGAGTGCGATCTTGACGAGGCCCAGCACCTCGTTCCTGAAGTCCTCCAACATCCCCACCGTTGCGAGAGGCGGGAGGGGGGCGGCGAGTCCTGCCTGTCAGATCCTTGTCCTCCCGTCATTGAGCTCGCCGAAGCTTTTCTGCACTGACCACTATCCACGCTCACCGCACCAAAATATTGAAACCGGAATCCGACCTCTTGTGGAGTTCGACCCTTGGGGAAGGGGTGGTCTCGCGCCTACTTTGCTCCTGCAAGAAAAACAACGAAGAAGACAAGAAGAAACAGACCCAAGGGCTCGGCAGAGAGGTCCCACCACAAACCCGAAAGATCTCTGAGCGCTTCCCCTCCTTAGCCAGAAGGCAATGAAAGCGTCCCCTCTGAGGTACCCCTTGGGTCTTATTTATAGTTTTTTGGAATCTGAACTGTCAATAACCAAAAGAACTAACCTGAAAATACCAAAAGGCCCTTGGTTGGGTCTGCCAATAGCCAAACTCCGCTGTCCTGAGTAGTTATGCGCAGTCCAGCCTGGTCTGCCAACAGCGTGGCTCCGCCGTTCTGAGGGGCTATTCGCACCCCTGGGGAGTCAGCTCGCCTCCAATCCCCCTCTGCGGGAGGCGGGCACGACCTGGCTTCAGCGGCCATGACCTGGCTTCAGCGGTTCGCCTATTCTTCCTGGGAGAGCGCGAGCCGGACCGCCGCGACTGCCTGTCTTCTGCCGGGGCGGGTAGGCAACCAGGTCGCGTGTAGGGGCTGGCAGGCGGCCATCGCGACCCCCCGATCGGCTCGCTAGCCGCGGGTCGCCGAACCCGTCCGCTTTGGTCAGCGATTCTCTGCGCGACCTGCTCGCTCGCCTCGCCCGGCTCGCTCGCCTGAAATGGGCGGGAGCGGGCCAGCCCTCCTGTCGTATATTTGTTTGCCGCTTGGGTGCGGGTCGCGGGGCTAGGTCCGCTCGACTTCCCTGGCGGAACCCGCTCGCCGGACACGGGGTTGTACAGTGGACATTCATTTTTTGGGGTTCTAAGCTATTTAATTAACTTCCGCTAGAATGCACTCTGAGTTAGGTTGTGTAAATGGGTTAAGGTGTCAATACATAACTCTACTAACTGTCTGTAGAATATGGCGGTGGGGCCCCGACCGGACCTTCTGTTATATTTTGCGTGACGGATGGGGGTGTTACAATTTGGTATCAGACTTTAGTGTCGGTCTTTCTTATTCGAATTCGTGGTCGAATTCTTTTAAGGGGTGGTGAGCACGTGTATGTGTTACCGTTATACCATAAAAGAACTCATGAATACCCACTTAGAAATGAAAATACACATGTTTGTGGAACATGTGTGTTCCCATAATTGCTTTTTTCAATATTATTGGTTGCTTAATTGTGTGTTTCACGATTATAGGCGCTTAGAAGTGGTGTTGGGCAATCTCAGTACTCCATCTGCAGAAAAGGTTTGGATGATAGCTGATGTGGTCTTAGCAATGATCAATGCCAAACCTGAAAGGCATGTGCAGCCCCTGTACCTATGGTGGCTTCGATGTCGGTTGATGCATTTAAGCAGATTGCAATAGGAAGAACCTCAGATCAGCCGTTGAATATGTGTTTGGTGCAAGGAGTGCACACGACCGAGGAGTACTTGCATGCATTTGTTATGCTAAGGCACTATGCAGGATTTGTGTTGGAGGATGAGGAGACCAAGATTAATAGATTTTATACTGGTCTGCGTGATGAACTATGACTTCTATTGGTGGGGCCAAAGTTATTTGGATTCTGGATATTGGTGGAGTTGGGTAGATCTTTGGAGATAGATTTGGCAAAAAGTCTACCGGATGCCAGAGCTAGTGTCGAGCTCTTCAAAGTCTGGGTATCGAAGGTGGAACAAGAAGTCCAAAACTTCTGTGACAGCTTCCTTATCTGTTATTTCTGGAGCAAATCCAATTATTTGTTATACATGTGGCAAGCCGGGACACATAGCCCGAGATTGTCGTAGTAATGTTTCGCGGAGAAAGAAGATTAGGTCTGGAGCAGTTGCAGGAAAAGGTTAATTTACTTGCTACTCATGTGGCAAAGGGGGACATTATGCTCAAGACTGTCGCAATGGCCCTCCGACAATAACAAACTAACATGACGTTACAAGTGTGAATAAGGTAGTAGTTGTAATAGACTACTGCACTTTCTACTTTATGTAAGAATTCATGTTGCATGTTATACAAGTACAAACCTGTTGTTCACCAGACCGATAAAAAGTCTTTGGATTGGACACATCATATCCCTTTCTGTACATGTATTTGTGTTAGTTCTCTTTATGCTTTTATTCAAACTAAATATGAGATTGGTATAACACTGCCTTAAAGGTAACAGCTGAACGCGGGTAGAGAGTTTTGTGTTAAGGTGCGGATAGGAAGTCATGATTTTGACTTGGAAGCATCTATGTTGCTGATATCTGAGTTTGATGTGATCTTTGGTAAGCACCGGCTCTCGAAGCAGCGTGCCTGTATTGATTGCAACTCTAAGGAATTCATACTGGGGAAAAACACCGAACAAGAGACTAAGTTCGCGGGTATGCGAGGATCAAGCAAGATATTGATGTCTGCTCTCTAAATAGTCAAGGAGGTTCGGAATGGCGCGAAATAACTTTTCACGTTGTTAGAGGTTGTATAGTCGAAGCCCCTAGGATTCCACCTCAGCGAGAGATCGACTTCGCCATTGAACTGGTGTCTGGTGCAAAACCTGTTTCACGCTCACTATACCGAGTGGCTCCAAAGGAAATGGTGAAACTAATGGTTCAGTTGCAAGATTTGCTAAAGCATGGCTATATACGTCAAAGTATGTCACCTTGGAGTGCACTAGTTCTCTTTGTGAAGAAGAAGGACGGAGTCTTGCGTCTATGCTTTGATCATCGTGAATTGATTAAGCTGACTGAGAAGAACAAGTATCTGATTTCACAGATCGATAATTTGTTTGATCAGCTAGTTGGATCGACTGTCTATTCAAAGTTAGATTTGAAGTCCGGCTACTGGCAGTTGAGAATTCAAGAAAGTGATATTCCTAAGACATCATTTGGTACATGTTATGGGCATTATGAGCTCACAGTCATGTCGTTTGGGCTGACGAATGCGTCATCCGTGTTTATGAACTTGATGAACTGGGCATTCAGAGAGTATTTAGACCAGTTTGTTATAGTCTTCATTGGCAATATCCTGGCATATTATTAGTCTGAGGAAGAACATGCGGATCATTTACGCACTGTTCTGGAGATCCTAAGGAAGTGTCAGTTGTACGCCAAGTTCTCTAAGTGTGACTTTTGGTTGTCTTCAGTAGCATTCATTGATCATGTAGTTAGTGGAGAGGGAATTGCGGTGAATCTGGCGAAGATAGTTGTAATACGGGAGTGACCTGTGTTATCTACTGTGGCGGAAATCCAAAGTTTTCTGGGGCTTGTCGGCTACTATAGGAGCTTCGTAGAGAACTTCTCGCGGATAGTGTTATCCCTCACTACCTTGAGAGGAAGGATCAGAAGTTTATTTGGTCGCCAGCGTGCGCACAAGCTTTTGAGGAATTAAAGAGTCTCATGACCACGACGCCTATTTTGTGCTCGCCATGTGGTACAGAGGGCTATGAAATCTATAGTGATGTCTCAGGGAGCGGCTTAGGCTGCGTTCTACTGCAGCATGAGAAGGCGATAGCGCATGACTCTTGCCAATTGAAAGTGCACAAGAGGAATTATCCGCTCCACGATCTAGAGTTAGCGGTCGTGATATTCGCTCTGAATCTTTGGAGGCACTACTTGTATGACGTAAAGGTCGATATCTTTACAGATCATAAAAGCCTGAAATATCTGATACATCAGAAAGACTTGATTATGCATCAGAGGAGGTGGATGGAGTTCCTTGGGGACAACACCTTCGAAATACATTACATTCCCGGTAACGTGGTTGCAGACGCGCTGAGTCATAAGGCTCCTGCTTAGGTCAACTGGATACAGATACACGATGAACGTCTTATTCGAGATTTGGAGGCATTGGAGATCTCTTGTGTTGATGAGAGATCTAGTTCAAATGCGTGTTTGAACTGTACAGAGGTGCAGTATGACCTCGCAAAACGAATTCGGCAAGCGTTGGAGCTGGATGACAGCATGTAACGCTGCTTAGCAGAGTCTCTAGATGGGTCAAATGCCCGGTTTTCTGTTAATGATGGCCTATTATGGAAGGACAATCGATTGTGCGTCCCAAATGTGGGCAAATTACGAGAGGAATTGATGTACAAGGCACATTTCACAAAGTACTCAATCCACCCAGGGAGCACAAAGATGTTCAAAAACATGAAAAATTATTTTGTTGACCAGAATTGAAGAAGGATACAGCCTTTTATGTGGCGAAGTGTCAGACTTGTGCCAGAGTAAATGTTGAATATCAGAAGTCCGGTGGATTTCTGAAGTCATTACCTATACCGGAGTGGAAGTTTGATGACATATCTATGGATTTATGCATGACTTGCTGAGATCGCAGAAAGGAAACGATGTCATTTGGGTGATCGTTGATCGTTTAACGAAGGTGTCACACTTCATTTCGAATAGGAAGACAATTCAGTGGGAAGAGCTGACAAAGCTTTACTTTGACAATATCGTACGATTGCACGGTATACCCCGTAGCATCGTTAGTGACCGAGATGGGCGCTTGACATCTAAAGATTGGAGGATCATTCATCAACTATCGGGTAACAAACTGAAGTTCAGTGCGTCCTTTCATCCTCAGACGGATGGTTAGACCGAGAGGGTAAACGAGACGATGGAAGATATGTTCTGCATGTGCGCCTTAGATTTCGGAAAGAGGTGGGAAGACCACCTCTATATGATCGAGTTCGTCTACAATAATAGCTACCAAGCATGCATTCAGACGGCACCCTTCGAGGCCCTCTATGGTATAAAGTGTCGCACTCCCTTGGCATGGCTGGAGACGGGCAAAACAAAGTTGTTTAAGCGAAAGGAAATTGAAGATGCTACTTCGACTGTATGTACAATCCGAGACAGATTGTTGATCGCTCGGGATAGACAGACCAAATATTATAACGTCAAGCACAGAAATGTAGATTTCGTCATGGGCGACTGGATTTATCTAAAGATCAAACTGTTCAAGGGCGTTTCGAGGATTCGACTCTTGAAAAAGCTAAGTCTGAGGTACCTTGGGCAGTTTGAGATATTGAAGCGCATTGACGAAGCTGCCTATCGATTGAAGCTTTCGGCTGAACTGAGTGGTCTACACGATGTATTCCACATATCGGTTCCGCAAAGGGCGGTGCAAGAGCCTACATAAGTGGTTACGGTAGATCAAGTGACAATCGATAATAGGTTGACAATGAAGGTCAAGACCATTCGGATCGAGGACACAGAGGTCAAGCAGCTGCAGAATAAGTCGATCAGAATGCTCAAGGTCCGGTGGGACAACTGTGGCTGTGAGAAGCTATCATGGGAGCGCGAGCAAACCATGAGAGCAGAGTTTCCTGAACTGTTTCGTTGAGGTGTACATTTATAATATTAATACTTCTGTATTTTCCTGCAACGTGTAATTTCGGGACGAAATTTCGTTAAGTGGAGGAGATTTGTAACGCCCCAAGTTTCTCATAGCCTGGAGATTAGTTCTGTGAGCTACAACCCAATAGTAGGGTTAGCGCTGACGGTAGCATTATAAAATTGTTGCAGGAGCTCTCTGAGAGATACTGCCTAGAGGTAGGTTGATACCGCATCGCGGTAGCATAGGCAGAGCTCTTGGTGAGCTACCGCTCGGCGATAAGGTTAATGCTGGCGGTAACGTGGCCGATTTATTTGGTGTGGCTCTCTGTGAGCTACCGCACGGCGGTAGCGATACCGCAAGGCGGTAGTGGCAGTTCGTCGTAAACAGTGCGTTGATACGGCGCATCACTTACCGCTCGGCGGTAGTGAGGTACTGCGCGGTCGTAGCAGAACATTTACGGCGCGGACACGTGTCAGCGCGTGTTTGGAGGTTTTGGGCGGTGGGATTGCAGAGTAAGCTAGTGTTTGGGGTACCGCGTGGCGATAGCTATTTACCGCACGGTGGTAGCTCGGTTTAAGGTCGGGGAAGTTAAGTTTCAACGTCAGTTTCTCTCTTGGCATTCTCATTCTGAGCGGCAGAGAGAAGGGAGAGTCAAGGAGGGAAAGAGAAAGGAGATCCCGCCGCCGTTGGAGTTTCGGAACTCCGAGTCGCGAGCCGAGTTCAGACCCGCGGAGGCAAGTCCGTCGTGGTCATTTTCATCTGCCTAGATACTTCCTCATGGCGCCGAAACGAACGTTAAGGGTAACAATCTTTCTTCTTAGACATGTGAAGTCTTATATTTTGGCATGTGAGGGTAGACGCTCCACGAGCACATGGAGGTGAGCCTATCGACGGGTTGATCGATTGTATCCCCGGTAACTTTGCATTTAGAATCCAGAATCGAAGTACGAAATAGACATGTTGCGTGAAGCACATTCAGACAGGTTGGTCTCGATTGCTGATGATTGTTTTGTATGTCGGAGAAGACTCCGTTGTAAACGTGTAAGTTACGAAGTCGCGGGGTGTGCAGATTGCTGCAGTGAGAGTACTGGAGTAGATCTCCCGAAAAACACCCGTTTTGGGGGGGAAGAAACGATAGTTTGTCCTCCTACCGCGCGGCGGTAGCGCTACCGCCGGCGGTAGCTCCCTGTGAGCAATGATTGTGAGGCATGTCTCGTGGAGACTTGGGGGCTTGTATGTTGAGCTGTGAACTTGGATTGCTCCGCTATGGTGGTCGTGAGTTCCTGCCTGGAAACATAACGTGGTTATGTATTGTGTGAATGGGCAAGGGAAGGCTGACCCACGACGTGGCTTGTGAACCTGACGATTTGAGCAACGGGTTGTGGCTGACCTCTACCCACCTTATGACGTTCGGATTGGAGTGAGTCAGTGGCTTGAATCTCAGCATGACTTTGTCGTAGAAAAGGGAGTCATAGGCTTTGGGCCGGAAAGACTTGTAATGCTCAAAGGTGTCGTCTTGAGAACAGTGGTGGGGCTTGAATCTCAGCACACTGATTATGTGTCATGAGTGCACGTGACGTGTGGCCGGCTGTGCCAACATCTGTGGTGAATGGTGCTTAAATAGCATGTTTTATTACCGTTATTGTACATATTGTCCTGCCTGCAAGAAATGAGCATTGTCGCCCCGGGAGAGGGGCGAGTTCGTTATAATTTGGTCAGCTAATGTTGATTGTTGCTTTGTTTGTCACCGTTGGAGTGGAATGGTTTTATGCGGGTGCAATAGAGGCAAGTGGGAAGTAGCGGACTGTGCGAACAAGAAAGAAACATACCGAAATTTGGAATAACAGAATTTTTATTATCCAAAAAAAGTTAAGTATTACAAAGGTATAGCCTCCCTTTTATAGAATGGAGGAGAGGGGAGAGATTACAAATAAGCAATGTGAGACAAATAAACAATGTTGCAACCGGCTATACACAAAATCAGACCGCACAAGGCGCGCGGTTAGATGAATAGGCTAACTGCCCGACAACTACTATAAAGAGAAGTGAAGCCGCTAGGAGAGACCGCTAGACCGCCTGGTCATCAAGTCATCTGAGTCAAACCGCCAGACCGCCGGGTCTCCAATCAGCAACATCTAGGCTACCAAGTTGCTGGAGAGAAGCCGCTAGACCGCCCGGCTATAAAGCCGCCAGAGTGAAACCGCCAAACCGCCCGGTCTCCAAACCGTCAGATACAAGCCGCCAGACCGCCCGGTCTCCATACTGCAACATAGGCTGAAGCCCTGTTTGCTGTGCTGGCCCTCTAAGGCCAAGCGAAGCGTGCTTTTACTGTTCATGTGTGGCCGGCCTGCTTGCCGATGTCTGTAAAACACTTATATTTAAGGAAACAGTTGTAAGGTCTTAAGGCCATAACGATTTGTGTATTTGAGTTATCTTTTCTGCTTTGGTTTAATGTACATTCATGTGTTTAGGTTTAAAGCTATTTAATTAACTTCCGCTAAAATGCACCCTGAGTTAGGTTGTGTAAATGGGTTAAGATCTCAATACGTAACTCCGCTAACTATATGTAGAATATGGCGTGGGGCCTCGGCCAAAGCTTATGTTATATTCTACGTGACAGATGAGGGTGTTACAGCAAGTGGGGTCCGAGAGTGGAACACCATCATCCAAACGCAGCTGAAGGTGAAGCTCTATAAGGGTGTCCATTGTGCGAGAGTCAGAAAGAGCAGCCCGAGCTAGGAGATCTGATACGTATCTCTGTTAAGAGAACTGAAAACCATTGTCTGTACAACTAACCTCAAGACCCAAAAAATAACTCAGTTGTCCAAGGTCGGTCATCTGAAACTGTTGTTGAACGTGATGCTTGACGAAGGACACATGAGAAGGATCATCACCGGTAATAATAATATCATCCACGTACAGTAACAAAAGGGTCCGACCACGGAAGGAGGAGTGCACGAATAGAGCAAGATCATGTGGACATGAATGGAATTCGGCGGCTATAATGGCTGAACTGAAACGTGCAAACCACACGCGGGGCGCCTGCTTGAGCCCATAAAGAGCTCGCCTCAAGCGACAAATAAGGCCTGGAGGAGAGGATAGACCCGGAGGAGGAAGCATGTATACCTCTTGCTGAAGATCACTGTGAAGAAAGACATTTTTCACGTCGAACTGTGCCAGAGACCAGTGGAGGACAGCAGCAACAACAATAAGAGTTCGGACTGTAGTCATGTGAGAAACTGGAGAAAACGTCACGTCATAGTATCTCCCCTGTTCCTACTGAAAACCACGAGCAACCAAACAAGCCTTGTATCTCTCCACAGAACCATCAGAGCGAGTCTTGACTTAAAGACTCACTTACAGGTAATAGGAACAGCACCATGTGGAAGAGGAACAAGTATGAGTATGTTCAACTGCCTCTAACTCAACAGACATGGCAACCTGCCACTCAGGTATCTGGGAAGCCTTACGGTAGGTAGTCGGCTCTGGAGTGCTACAAGCAGTAGCAGGAAGGGCAGGAAGTTCCAGCAGAAGTGTAGCAAGGCTAAGGCGGTCGGGAGGACGTCGCTCACGAGGTGGGTTGCGACGCACAAGAGGATCGTCCGCAAGACACTAGTTGGAGGAGGCAGGCACTGAGTCTGGGGGCACTGGAGGCGAGGGGACGGGAGCAAGAGGAGGAGGGGGACAAGTGTAATGATATGAAAGGGGGACAATAAGCACGTCTGAGTGAGAGGTGGAAGGAGGAAGGAAAGATGGAGGAGATGGTGTAGGTGGTGGAAAGAAGAGAGGAGGTGGACAAATTGGTGGAGAGGAAGAGACATGAAGCGGTGGTGTGGGAAGAGTGAGGAACTGCACATCAGAGTGAGTCATCGATGAGTGCGAGGTCGAGGGGATGGAGAACACAAAGAAAGGTTGAGACTCATCAAAGGATACATCACGTGAGATACGAAGTCGACGTGCAACGGGATCATAACATCGATAACCTTTGTGCTCATTATTGAATTTGAGAAAGACACAAGATACAGATTGAGCATAGAGCTTGGTATGCTCAAGTGAAGGAAGAAGAACATAACACTAACAGAAAAAATCACACAGATGAGTATAACGTGGGGGTCAGGAGTATAGACACTCACCAGGACACCGACCCTGAAGAAAAGTGGAGGGTTGCAGGTTAATGAGATAAACATCAGTAGAGATAGCTTCAGCCCAAAATGAGGAGGAATGTGAGAGGAGATGAGGAGAGTGCGGGTTGTCTCAATGATGTGGTGATGCTTACTTTCCGCAGTGTCATTCTGAACGTGAGCACCAAGACAAGTAAGCTGAGGTAGAGTGTCGTGGGTAGCGAGCAGGTCGTGAAAAGCATGAGAGAGATAGTCCCCCCCCCCAGAGTCGGAACGAAAAATATGTATGTAGTCAGAGAACTGGGTACGCACCGTAGTGGAAAAAAGCCACATAAATCTGAAAAAAAAATACTTGAAACGAGTGCATAAAATAAATCCAACAATAACGAGAATGATCATCAATAAATATAACATAGTACCGATGTTTGCCCTGTTATACAAATGGTGCAGGACCTCATACATCTGAATGAACTAAATCAAATGGATGACGAGACCTGGACTCACTGGACTGATAAGGGAGTTGTAGTTGTTTGTCAAGCTTACAACCAGTACAAAAGTGAGACCTATCAACAAAAACACGACCAAGAAGACTAGTATTGATGAGGGACGAAAGACGCGAGCCACTAGGATGACCAAGTCGGTGATGTCACTGAGGAAAGACACAAAGAAGAGGCTGTTGGGGACGATGAAATGGAGAAAAGATGAAGATTATCAAGGATGTAGACCCTGCTACGGCGACGGCCAACTCCAAGGAGTGTCCCTGTCAGACGATCTTGCATACGACAAGCAAACTCATCAAAAATAATAAGACAACTATGAGAGGTGAGTTGACTGGCGGAAATAAGGTTCATGGATAATTTGGGTATGTATGCCACATCAGGAATATGGAAATGTGTGGTGTGAAAAAGGCCACGACTAGTGCAGGGGAGAATAGTATCATCTACAACAATGACACTGAGGTCAGACGAGACGGACTGGGAGGACATGAGATGAGTGGCATCATGGGTCATGCGAAAATAGGTTCCAAAGTCAAGCAACCAATCGGAGGAGGTGATTCCTGCTGGGGCGGAGGCGGCCGACTGAGAAGCAGTGGCACCAAAAGCATCTGGTGAGAGCATGGAGTCATAGGAGCGATGCAGTGAACTGTAAGATAGTTGTTGGGCAATCTGCTGGGCAGGCTCAGAAACAGAGAGTGGCTGTGTCATATCAGAGAAATAAGCTGGAGGAGCATCAGGAGCCCGTTGTTGATCAGACTGTTGAGCCCTCTAAAGCTTGCGACACTCGAATTTGGCGTGGCTTATGCACTGACAATAATGACGGCGGACAGGTTGGCGACGAGGAGCACCAGACTGAGCAATAGAAGGCACTAAACGACGAGGAATAGGTCGCACAAATGCACTATAACCCGGTGAAGGCAGCAGGGGAGTACTCATAAGGGAGGACTGTGGTGGAAACTCCTTAGCAGCAAGGACAGTATAAGGCAGCACACCAGCAGATGCAGCAGTGTCCAAGGAGTAGAGACAAGTCTCTTCGGCGATTACCAAAGCCAGCGTATCGCTAAGAGAAGGTAGAGGATCCTGGTGCAAAAGCTGAGCACGAACAGGCTCGAACTCGGGGCGTAAGCGCATGAGTAACTCATACATGTGCTGAAAGTCATGATCCCGAGAAGTAGCAACACACTGAGGGTAACTAATGCAGGGAGAAGGAGCCATCTCATCGCACTGACGCCAGAGGTCAAGGAGCTCAACAAAAAATGCCTGAACAGAACGATCACGTTGATAGCAAGTGTCAAGGGTCTGAAATAGAGAGTAGCGCAGAGCCTGACTGGAGGGCAGGTAGAGACGGCGCAGGTGATCCCACATCGCCTTGGCCGTAGGGAGCTGTTAGACGGTCATGCGAATGGGGAGCACACAGGACTGGAAAATGACGGCTATCACATGGGAGTCGACAGAGCTCCACTTGGCCATGTCGGAATATTGGACGGAAGCGGCGGTGCTAACCGTGGAAGAATTGTCCACAGAAGGGGCTGCTGATGGAGACAGAGCAGGCTCAGAGTCGTCAATGTGGCCCCATGGATCTAGGCCACAGAGGATAACGCCAACGGTGGCAGACCATATCTTGTAGTTTCGTCCATCGAGGATGAGATCCGCCTTCTGAAGAAAAGCAGAGGAGAAAGAGGAGGCCATGGGATAGGGCAGTGGAAACAACATGACACAGCAACAGGAAACGATACAGGAAGCAGCGTCACGACACGTTACAAGGAAGCAGCGTCTCGGTGCAGCAGCACAACACAGACGGGATCGACACAAATCGACACTGGATCGGCACAGACGGGATTGGCACGGCGGCACGGGATCGGCAGAGACAGGATCGGCACGGCGGCACGGGATCGGCAGAGACAGGATCGACACGGCGGCACTGGATCGGCACGGCAACACGGGATCGGTACTACACAACGGCTCAGAGCAACGGCACAGCGGCATGAGATTGAGCAGGTAGGCGGAATTGATCGACCGTGGAGACAGCACCGACGAGATCGTTAGACTTCAATGCCGAAGGGGCAAGACGAGAACGATGTGGTCGGCTAGGGTTTCCTCTGATATCATGATAGGAGAAAAGAATCATATTGTATTCACAAGAGAAGGTATATATAAGTACATGGGAGAATGTTCACAGAACCCATGGTGAGCATAAGACAATTCTACTACACAATAAGGACACTACACCTAACACAAATCAACCAATTATTTTCCATAAAAGTGCATCAATTATGGATCAGAAGCAATCTCAGTTCCAAATAGCAAGAAAATCAAATCAAAGAGAAATAATCATACAATCTAAGAGGTATTATTAACACAGCTCCAGAATTTAACTAAAACAATATCTGGGCAATTTTCTTCTAAAGAGGGAGGCCATCCACTACCTGAATAATTTAGGTGGATATTTGTATCAGAAAGAACAGTCATGCCATATGAGATGCAAGCATCATATAACTTGCAATAAGTCGAGAGTAATGAATACCAGTAGCTTTAACTTATACAATAAGACATGTACAACAATATCCCTATTTACAACATGCGTAACTTCTAAATCTTTGAATATACACCCTGCATGGAAACCTATGGTAAAAGCCAATCCATTAGCAAGAGAACAACAACTCTCACCACATTAATCCTATACTCAGAACTTCTCTCCATGGACCATGATTCCATAGAACATTTGAGTACATTGAGTGCAACCTGATAAGATGGTGCATCCTATAAGGTTGGTGACAACCAGCCGAGGTAACATCCTAAGAATAAACCTGCTCCGGCAAGACTTAATCCAACAGCAAAGAGTAATGCATATTTGCACAACCAGCAATTTTGTTTTTTCCTTTTTCTTCTTGAATAACCCTTGTCTGTATCCCTCAGAGGCATCCATGGAAGGATGGGGAAGACAGAAGCGATCTGACGGTCGTCTATCTTCAGTCGAAGGAAGAGGCTCTCTAACTGAAGCATCTGCAGCCATTGCTTGTAAGCAAAGAGATGTGATGCTTGTTTAAGGAGGAGCTTAAAGATGTGCTCCTTCTCGTCATAGGCTTTTTGTGCGGCCATCTCAGCATTCCGTGCTCGAGTTTGTGAAAGACGAAGTGCTTCCAATAGCTGAGTCCTGCTTTGATTGATCCCAGAGTTTGGGTGGCTTTCTGTTGATTCAGCAGCTGCAATATTGGAGCTCCATGCATCACTGCACATGATTGGGCTCTAAGTTTGATCTAGAGAAATTACTAGGAAGCAATCAATTTGAGGCCAGATAGATTCTCTGCTAAGGTAAAAAAATGGTGGGAAGGTACGGAATTAGGTAAAACAAACTTCACGAAAGATATGCAACACAATGAACAGCCAATTTTGAACACAATATTTGTTCATAACAAAAATAAAACTATTTTAAAAAATAGTGAATTGCCAAGACATTGCTAAGATCAGAGTGTTCCCAGTTGCATTCTCTTCAACCAAGTCAAAATAAGAAGAAGCATAGGAGCTTATGGCATTTTTATGAATAAGTTTCATTTGCTTCTCTTTCATGGAAGCTTCGTTCCATTTGCTTCCGGGCAAGCTTTCTTTTTCTCAACGTATATCCTAATTTACGTATATTCAGCCTCCAATAAAAATAAGAGACACTGGTATTTCATCTCTAAAACAAGCTTAATAATGAGTGTAATGGCTCAATTTAAATGGTTGGGAAGGGAACCTACAAAGAGCTTACTTTGGAAAATTTCCCAATGAACGATTTCAACAAAATCTTTCCATTTCTTATTTTATTATTATGATCAACTGTCAGATGCTCTTCTATTTGTAGAGTAATTTGAATATGTTAAAGACAAAATAGAATTAGTTCATTTGGGAGGCTCATGTGTATTGACCCGTGTATAGCTCCTTTAGTCCCACATTGTAAAAGTAGATCTCTCCCTCTATCTACCTCTATATAAGTGTATATTCCTATTCTTTGAGTAATAATACAATTAAGGGTGATTTTCTCTCTCTGATTTCTCCCTTTCTACATGGTATCAGAGGAAACCATCCCCTCCTGCGATCTACAAGTTCTATCTGCCTCTCTCTACTCGCCAGCGCCCTGATTCCCTCTTGCGGCCTGCCTAACTCTACCCGCTAGTCTATCTAGCCGCTTGGCTCCTGCGAACTGCCTCTTCTGAACCCGCTTCCTCTTCTCTTCGTGGTTCCACCCTCCTCCCCGGGCTTCTTATAGCCACCTCTCTCTGTCTCGTGGGGTCCACGAGTTCTTTTCCTCGTCGCTGCAACCTGTCTCAAGCCGCCACGGGTTGCCTCAATTCGCGCCTTGCCGCGAATTTCTCCTTGTCTCCGCGGTCTGCCTCAATTTGCGCCTTACCGCCTCTCGTCGCGACCTTCTCCTTGTCGTCGCGCCCTGCTTCTCCTCACTACGACCTGCTCTTAGTCACCGTGTCGCCGCGACCTGCTCTTAGTCACCGTGTCGCCGCGAACTGCTCTTAGTCGCCGCGACCTGCTCTTATTCGCCGCGACCTGCTTTTAGTCACCACGACCTTTGTTTCAAGTCGCCGCAGTCTGTCTCCCCTTCTTGGCCCGTCTCACCTCGCTCCTATTCTTCTCTCTTCGTGGCCCTTTTCTAGTCGCCGCGACCTGCTCCTCAAAGTTCCTTGCTCGCCCTTTCTATCCCTTGCGAGCTCATGCTTCAGTCCGCTGTCCTCTGCTGCTAGCCGCCCGACCTGTTTCTTCTATCCGTCATGGCATCTAGTGACTCAACCGCGGCTACCTCCTCTCTGCCCTCCCGGGTTGTTGCCCCGCCTCCCGAGGTTCGTGATGAACTTCGCATCATCACTATCTCTCTCAGCGGCAAGGTCAACTATGTTGAATGGGCTCATTCCGTTCGTCGTGTTCTGCAGACTAAGGGGCTACTCCCTCACCTTACTCGGGTCAAACCTGCTGATCCCTCTGATGACTGGCTTCGCGATGACGGCCGAGTCCAATCTTGGTTGCTTAACTCTATGGACACGGAGTCTTACCGAATGACAATGTATTACAAAACGACTAAGGAAATGTGGGATGAGCTGCACTCCCTCTACTCTGGCCAGGATAGCTTACAGTACCTTTTCGGCATTATCTCTGCTCTTCAATCATCGGACCCTGGCACCACTGGCGATTTAACTTCCTTTGTTGTCAAGACCAGAACCCTGGTAGAGGCCTGGATACAACACCAACCTCCCTCTACAGACCTTGCTACTCAACGGACACAAAAGGAGGCTGTTGGGATCGCTATGATGATGGCCCGTGTTCCTAGTCATCTTCACAGCATCCGGGCCCAGAGTCTCTCTTCTTCTATTACACTCTCTCTGTCTGATGTTTGCTCAATGGTGCTCAAGGTTACATTACCTCCCGAGGCTCCAGCCACCTTTTCTCCGGCATTGCTCCAGCAGCCCCTACTCCCCACTCCTGCTCCCTCTGGCCGAGGTTCTTCTACTCGGGGAGGCCGCTTCACGTCTCGTGGTCGGGGACGTGCTGGGCGCTCTACTCTCAAGTGTACTTACTGCGGTCGTGATGGCCACCTTGAAGCTACCTGCTATCGCAAACATGGTTTGCCTCCTCATCTTACTGCTCCTACTATTGTTGTTGCTCCTACTCCTGCAGGCCCCTCTCCCACCGAGCCCTCATCGACTGCTCAGAAGGATATCAATGACCTTCGCCTACAGATACTGCAGCTTCAAGGCATGGTCAATCGTTGCTCTGGCTCTGTTGCTTCCTTCTCTACTAAAGGTATCTCTTATCTCTCCTACAGCTCTCAATGGATCCTGGACTCTAGAGCCACCCATCACATTACTTCTCAGAAACCTCCTTAGTACATGCACACTGAGTATCCCAAGTTTATCACTGTGGCAAATGGTAATACTACTCCTGTGTCTGGAGCTGCTGATCTGCACCTTACTCATACTCTCTCCTTAACCTCGGTCTTTCATGTTTCGGGATCTCTCTTCAACCTATTGTCTGTTAGTAGGCTTGCTCAAGATCTTGATTGCTGTCTAATCTTCTCCTTCTTTTGTCATGCAGGATCATCAAACACAGACTATCATTGGTAGAGGACGACTGTCAAATGGGCTTTATCTCCTGATCGTTCTTCCCACGTCACTATCTGTTGTTCCCTCCGTCAACTGACATCGTCGTCTTGGCCATGCTCCTCTTCAGATTTTCAAGAAGGCCCTTCCTGATATCTCTTTACATGAATTTTCTTGTGAGTCATGTATCTTTGGCAAGCAATATCGTATTTCTTTCCCTCCTGCATGTAACCGGAGTAGTACTCCGTTTTTAGTTCATTCTGATATCTGGGGTCCTTAGAAACTTCTCAATCTTTTTGGTTATCAGTATTTTGTAACCTTTATTGATGACTATTCACGCCTCGCATGATTTTATCTACTTCATGATCGTACTGAGCTAACTTCTGTTTTTTGTGCGTTTATTGTTGAAATACGTACGCAATTTTTTACTACCGTACAAACGCTTCGCACTGACAACGCTCATGAATACACTAATCGCAGCTTCTCCAGTTTATGCACCGACTTTAGGATAATTCATCAAACTTCGTGTGCGTACACACCCCAGCAAAACAGTGTGGCCGAGCGGAAGAATCGCCATCTCCTTGATATCACTCGGTCAATCATGCTTCAAATGAAGGTCCCCGCTGAATATTGGAACTTTGATGTCTCTACTGTTTGCTATCTCATTAATCGTATGCCCTTTCTCCGTGCTTAACTTTGCTTCTTCATTCAGTCTCCTATTTCCTTCCAAGTCTCCATTTTCTCTCACACCTCGAACATTTGGATGTGTTTGTTATGTTCACTCTCTCGGACCACCAAGTGACAAACTTGCCGCCCGCGCCACCAAATATATATTTGTTGGCTACTCTCGTAAATAAAAGGGGTATGTTTGCTACTCTCCCACAGTTGACAAGGTGCTCGTCTCTGCGGATGTTACCTTTGCTGAAGATGAAAACTTCTTCTCTCACACCTCCACTCTACCACCTCAGTCCACTATTCCTCGTCCGGGTGTTCCCGTTACATCTCTGTCTCCCACATCTTCCGCTCCTCCAGTATCAACTTCACCACCTTTCCCTCCTCCTCCACCTCTTCGTGCCTACACTCGACGCTCATCCAGGATTGCAGCCCGACAACAACCCCCTACTACTAATGATCTTCTGAGCGTTGATGATCACGTCCCACCCTCTACGGCTCATCCCATGGGAAACTATGTATCCCTCAATCGCCTCTCTCCACATCTTCGCATTTTTGCGCTCTCTCTCTCCACTATTTCCATTCCTAATTCTTTGCAGGATGCTATACAACAACCGGGCTGGCGTGCGGCCATGGACGACGAGATGACAGCTCTCTGGGCTAACCGGACTTGGGACCTTCTTCCTCTCCCTCCTGATCAGTCTTGTGTTAGCTGCAAATGGGTCTTTACAATCAAACATGCTTTTGATGGAACAGTTGATCGTCTCAAAGCCCGTCTGGTAGCCCGAGGCTTCACTCAATAACATGGCCTCGACTATGACGAAACGTCCTCTCCGGTGGCAAAACTAAGTACTGTATGCGTTCTGATCTCTCTTGTTGTGCACCGTCAATGGCCCCTTCATCAATTGCCTATCAAAAATGTTTTTCTCAATGGCGATCTCCAAGAGACTGTGTATATACACCAGTCACATGGATTTGAGACCACAGGGGAAGTCTATATATGGTCTTAAACAATCCCCTCGCGCTTGATTTGATAAGTTCAGTAAGGTGGTTCGCGAGATGGAATTCACTCGAAGTTCTGCTGATTTCTCCCTTTTTACTCGTCATCAAGCAATAGGGACAGTTCTTCTTCTTGTCTATATTGATGACATTCTGATTACGGGAAACGACACCATCGGGATCGAGAAAATCAAACATCTGAACTCCGTCTTTCAGACAAAAGATCTGGGTAATCTGCGATACTTCCTTGGACTTGAGGTTGCAAGGAGACTTGATGGACTAGTCTTATCTCAACGGAAGTATTGCATAGATCTTCTACAAAGTGCGGGCTAATCGGGATGCAAATCTACAGATACTCCGATGGACTGATGTCGAATCATGACTCTTGGAATGACCCTGTTCTGACCAATCCAGAGTACTATCGGCGCTTGGTGGGGAAACTAATCTACCTCACAGTTAAGCGGTCTGATATCTCATTCGCTGTTGGAGTTGTAAGCTGATTCATGCATACTCCTCGGACATCTCATCTCCGAGCCGTCGAGCGGATCCTCAGATATTTAAAGAAGGCTCCTGGACAATGACTTGTTTATAAACCATCGACTTTCTTATCTCTTGTTGCCTACTCTGATGTGGACTACACAGGGTCACTTGGTGATAGACATTCCACAACTGGTTTTTGCACATACCTCGGTGGACACCTTATTACCCGGCGCAGCAAGAAACAAACTCTTATTGCTCGCTCATCTACTGAGGTTGAATATCGTGCTATGGCAGCGGTCGTATCTGAGGTCACCTAGCTAGAGGGCCTCCTCAGTGATATGGGTCTCACACTCTCCTCTCCTGCTACTCTGCTCTGTGATAGTCAAGCGGCCATACATATTGCCAAGAATCTGGTGTTTCATGAGAGCACAAAGCATATTGAAGTTGAATGTCACTTCATTCGGGAGAAGGTTCAATCAAAGAAGATAGTATTGGAACATGTCTCGGCCTCTAGTCAAATTACTGATATCTTCACCAAGGCTCTCTCTCGGACTTTGTACTATTAGTTTTTATCCAAGCTTGGCGCTTATGACTTGTACGCTCCAGCTTGCGGGGGAGTGTTAAAGACAAAATAGAATTAGCCTATTTGGGAGGCCCATGTGTATTGGCCCATGTATAGCTCCTTTAGTCCCACATTGTAAAAGTAGATCTCTCCCTCTATCTACCTCTATATAAGTGTATGTATTACTATTCTTTGAGTAATAATACAATTAATGGTGATTTTCTCTCTCCAATTTCTCCCTTTCTACGGAACATAAAAAAATAACTATAACATAATTTATGTTATTAGTAATAAAATCTACTCCAGGATGTCTAAAAAGGGCAATCCATTAGAAATCTTCTCTAGATGTCTAGAGTAAACTACAGAAGACCTTTGAAAATTACGTGGAATCATACAATCTAATCGCATCCATCTAATTAAACATCCTTTAAGGGCTTTGAATTCATATCTATATTTTCTCATCAAATATTTTTTACTTGACATTCTTTATTATTTTACTCGCAATATAGCTCAAACCTGAATATTTTAGTGTCAATATAGCTCCATTTCCTCTGTCACCCATTATCCATACTCCTAATACGGACAAGTTACGCCGTATCAGGAACTACGAACACCAACAAGGAAATTGCATTGCATGAAAATAGCGGATACGACTCTGGAGAGCACTCGAAGCTTGGTTCCTCCAAAGCGCCCTTGTCTCCAAGAGAGCTTACACTTAAATGATCCCAAGATAAAAAAGACTCTTAACCTAATGGCTCATTATATAGAATACTTATATAGATGGAGACCCCACTACAGGAAAAAATACACATAATTAATTGTGAATAAGATAAACCATAACGGTCACTACATCTCTGAGGAAGCTCTCGGGCGGTGAGGTCAATCGTCCAAGCATGTGTGTGACTAGTTTGCCAAGTGTATAATATTAACACCCTCATTCTAAAAATTGACCTTCTCCCCAAGGTCGAGCGTGAAGCAGAGTTGAAGGCTCTCATTGTTGTGGAAGTGAGAGCCAGCCGAGGGAAGGCCACAGACGGGGCTGGAATAATCTGAAAGACAGCTGAGTGAATTTGTCGGGGGCATTTGCGAGGACATGGGGCAAATGAAAGGCTCAAGCACCACATGTCCAGCAGCCCAAGGGTCCCACCGAGAGTCCACCTGATAAGCCTTATCAGGTCCGCGGACCGTACACCTCAACTCATCCCCGGCTCCACCACAGGGCCGATAGGTTGTTGAGGCCGAGATTCAATCTCAAGACCTTGATAAAGAGATCTCAGGCAAGCTCTTTATCACCAACTGATCCGCGGATCAGTTGGTGATGAGAGCGCTGGTGAAGGCCTCTTATCAAGGAGGTCTGGGGATCGAGCCCCGACCTGAATAACCTTTCGCATGGTGGACTCCATGGCAGAGAGCTGGTTGGGATGCACAGGGCATGGCCCTGATAAACCCCTTTGGTGGACTGCAAGGTGGGCCCCTGGTGGACTTCAGGGTGGTAGGCAGGTGGACTCCTCTGCATCATAAAAGTGCACTTTTATGATGCAGGACTAGAGTCCCACCAGCCTGCCACCTTGGCGCAAGGAGTCACACCAGCCCAAGGGTTCTATCGGGAGTCCACCCGATAGGCCTTATCAAGTTCGCGGACCGTACACCCCAACCCATCCCCGGCTCCACCACAGGGTCGATAGGTTGTTGAGGCTGAGATTCAATCTCGAGACCTTCTTGATAAAGAGCTCTTAGGCAAGCTCTCATCACCAACAGCCTATCGACCCTGTGGTGGAGTTGGGGATGGGTTGTGGTGTACGGTCCGCGGACCTAATAAGGCCTATCGGGTGGACTCCCGATAGGACCCCTGGGCTGGTGTGGCTCCTTGCGCCAGGGTGGCGGGTTGGTGGGACTCCAGTCCTGCATCAGATTCCCTTGCAAATGACTTATTCGCAACAACATATTATACATGGTAGAGTGGTTTTGCTATCCCGATCCATTGAGATTTTTCCCCAAATCAGATAATCTGCTAAAGAGTGTGTCGCAACTTCTTTCATATTTTAAAAAATCTAAATTAAGTCAAAATAAGCTATATCAAAATTGTTTATTTGCCATATTATATATAGATTATGATAGAGGAAGAACTATCGGGATTATATGATTATATTCATATGATCGAATATTTGTTTGTAAATTGAGTCAAGTAACCAATATTAAAATTGATTATTTGTCATATTAAATATAGATTAAGATAGATGAACTACTACGGTAGATTATATGACTATAATAATAAGATCAAATATTTGTTTATAAATAGGCATGCAAATCGTTACCTTCCTTCCTATGCCTTGCATTTAGTTAATCGTAAGGTCTACTGACTATGCTTTAAGTTTTACCTCAATTAATCTAACCATGTTCATGATTTGGAGCATATAAGAAAGGTCAGGTCAAGCCCCAATACTTTCTTTTATGGCCAATTGTAAGGATTGATCAATGATGTACAAGAGGACTTCAATGATTAATTATATTATAGATGGCGATGTGGGGGGGGGGGGGGGGGGGGGCGTACCCCGGTATGACAAGTATATCTGTACAACCTCATGTTCGTCGAGTGGAATGGGCCAAGAGAGCTCGGGTCCGAGCGAGCCGAGTGGGCCCGCACCCGCCAAAGGCGACATGCGATTGGTTTGAGGGGCGAGTCGCGAGATGCTTATCCCAGTGAGTGACCTATCTCTTGTCTCTGACCCGTCTCCCGCGACCCCGAGTGAGAGTGAGCCTGAGCGACCTATTGAGTCTGCAGTATTGTGTGACTTGTGTCCCTCACCCACATCTCTTCTTTTGTCATGTACCGGGTTAGTTAACACCCTCACCGTAGACTCAATTCTTGACACTACACCCACAGACCCATTCTTGAGTGTAGGTCTATGTTGCTCTCCCGTTGTCATTGCCCCGAGTCACATCACGACCGAGAGCCCAGAGCTTGGCGTACCCCGGTATGACAAGTATATCTGTACAACCTCATGTTCGTCGAGTGGAATGGGCCAAGAGAGCTCGGGTCCGAGCGAGCCGAGTGGGCCCGCACCCGCCAAAGGCGACATGCGATTGGTTTGAGGGGCGAGTCGCGAGGTATGGATGTGCTTGCCCCGGGGTAAGAATAGGAGGTAGGCGAGTGCTGGTGATGCGGAGCAGAGACGAGGACACGTTTTGGGCCCGTTCAGGGCTGATTTGGCAACTTTCCATATATGGCGTGCCCGGATCGACGATCGGGCTCCGCGATTGCGTCCGGAGCGTCGCCGCGAGTCAAAACGCTATATTACGTTATATTTTTTGAGTTTATTTTGATGTATTTCAAGGACTAACCCACCGACCAATCATAGCCGTTGATGGGGATGCCCTAAGTTATGTTTTTCTTATAAATATGATGCTAGGGGCTGATTCCAAGGCATTGCAGAATTTGGAGAAGAATAATCCCGGATTCCAGTGATCCCTCCTCGGTGCCGACGCCGTGGAACCCTAGGTGACGACTCCTAGGCCGCCAATCTTCCCCCCAAGGTAACCCCTATCCCCCCCCTTCGTTTTCCAGCCATTTCCCCCTTTTTTCCACCGCCGGAGGCCCCAAAACCACCCCCGAAATCTGCCGGCCTGCTGTGAAAACAGCAGCCGACAGCCCCTGTTCAAACCCCAGCCCAGCCCGCTGTTTTCCCCTGCACCGGCCGACCAACCAGCACACTCCACCGCCCCTGTCTCCACCCTGTACCAGCCGGCCCCTCCCTACAGCAGCCCAGCCAAGCCGCCACCTCTTCTCACCAAAACCAGCCACCCTAGAGGAGCCTCCACCCTAACCGGCCACTCCTCTCTCTTCCCCTTCGTGGATCCACTCCCCAACACTCCGAAAACCCTAGATCTAATTGATCTAGCACTACCTTTCCCCGATCTACTCTCCACTTCCGTATTCGCACTCTCATAGCCCGGATCCGTCCTAAAATTAGCGGATCTATCCACCGACACTCCGATCCGTTATCCCCTCCACCCAAACCTTCCATTTTTGTTCGGATTCGCTCCAAATCATCGGATCTATTTTCCCCCGGCCCGGATCTACTCATTTGTGGCCGGATCCGCCGTTTACCATCCGCCACCGCCACTTTTCGCCGAAGGCAGCCACCGCCATCGCCGCGTCGCCTCCGATTCCACTTCCGATCGCTCGTTTTGCATCCGGCTCGTCAAATCCTCCATCGCCTCGGATCAGCCCACTGCGTCGTGAGTATTTCATGGTATTATGTTTGTACTTGGCATTGGCACTTGGTCGTTTATCTATATTTGTGCTGTGATCCTAGTTTGCTAGTTGTTGTTTTTATACGCTAATAATTATTGTGGAATTAGTCGCCGCCGCTTGCTCAGGCCCTCCGTGCGGAGGAAGCCGTTGCCAAATTGCCAAAGTTATTTAACTGCTTTTTTTATTTCAATTAACTGTGTGGTGCTGCTGACTTTCATTTCTTACATTATTAGTCATTGCTTTCCGACTGCTCATTGCATGTAGCATTGCATTTGCATATTCCCTCACACGTGCACGTAGAGTCCTAGCTTCCGAGCACCACTAGCCTACCCCTACATCATTTGGTATCAGAGCCTAGGTTGGGCTATTTGCATGCTTTGTAGTGGTAGGTCATATAGAGTCTTTAGCTTCATCCATGACTAATTATCGTTGTCGTTCTTCTCCTCTCTTGAGACATTTTGAGTCTGCCTATACCCAATCTCATAGAGCGACTTCAGAGAAATCCTCACGTTATCATGATGATTATTATCGTCTGCGGCACACCACTTCTCGAGATCGTGTCGACCCACCGACACAACCTCACTATGCCAGAGACGATCAGTATGATGATTGTCGTCGTTCATATCCTTACACGCGAGCGGATCGTGTTGATCCTTCGACTCGACTCGATTACCTTAGGGATGACTATTATGAGGATCGTCACTTTGAGAGAAATCTTGAGAGTCAGTTTCGTACAGTTTCCCCTTCCTTTGACGGCTCATCGAGTCCCGATCTTTCAATTATTGGCTTGTGGACATTGAGTATTATCTTGATTATTTTGAGTTATTCGGTGAGCGTCGCGTTAAGTTTGCGAAACTTAAACTTTTAGATCAGGCGAGAGCATATTGGGCTAGCGTTGAGAGGACCCGCGAGCGAAACCGTCTTTGTCGCATCACTAATTGGGTGGACATGAAGCGTACATTGTGTCAGAGGTACCTGCCTTCATCATATCGGAGTCGCTTGCTCGACCAATTATTTTTCCTTCAGCAAGAATCCATGTCTGTCGCTAATTACAGGGATTGCTTTGATGAGTTAGTTGTGAGGAGCGATATCCGAGAGGATTCAGCCATGACCACTTGCAGATTTCGGTCTGGGCTTCGATCTGACATCTGTACTAAGGTGGGTTATCATAGCTCGAAGTCCCTGGAGCAGACGTATCAGCTTGCCCTTCACTACGAACAGTCTTTGAGATCAGCCAGAGCTGGTCGGTGGGACCCTCACCTTGGCCTCCGCAGTACGAGTCCTCATATTGAGGTCACCATGACGCCTACCACTGTCCTGTTACCCACGACGGAAGTGGTACCTGATACGGATTGCTCTCACCCCAGCGAGATGCTTATCCCAGTGAGTGACCTATCTCTTGTCTCTGACCCGTCTCCCGCGACCCCGAGTGAGAGTGAGCCTGAGCGACCTATTGAGTCTGCAGTATTGTGTGACTTGTGTCCCTCACCCACATCTCTTCTTTTGTCATGTACCGGGTTAGTTAACACCCTCACCGTAGACTCAATTCTTGACACTACACCCACAGACCCATTCTTGAGTGTAGGTCTATGTTGCTCTCCCGTTGTCATTGCCCCGAGTCACATCACGACCGAGAGCCCAGAGCTTGATGTTGATCTCACAGTGACTATGCCACTCATTCAAGGGAACACGACCCCTCACGATGGTACTCACATGGAGGACCTTGACCTTAGTGACGAGCCCCCTGTTGAGCCTCCTGATGATCCGCCACATCTTGGTAAGGTTGAGACTCAGGTGAGCCACTCAGGTATGACGCCTCTTTCATTATCATTTCTGACCTTGCCAATGAAAAGGGACCTTGAGTGGAGCATGACATATGTAGGGCCTACCTTGAGTCCACTTGAGTATACTCATATTGGGAGGACCTATCTTATGATGCCTCACACTCTGGATGAGTTTTGGGACACGCCACCCGATGAGTTCTTTCTTGTCTGGGACGCTCACCATATTTTAGAGTCACGACTTCTAGTCAATGCACACGATTTTCACTCAGGTGGTCGTCTCCTTCATGATGACTTTTCTTACACACCTCCTGGGGACCCCCCTGATACACTACGTTTCCCGAGACACATTTGGCTCTTTACGAGCACGTATTTGAGTATAGTTGTCTCTCACGGTCATCTGAGCGCTCGTCACACACAGGATGAGTTTGTCTATACTCCACCGAAAGAACCTCCTGATAGGCCGCCACATTTGAGAGACATCTCAGGAATTATTGGATTTTCCTATAAGGAGTGTAATGTGTCTGTCATGTTGTCTTTGCATCATCTGCATTACCTGCATGAGTCTGCTGAGTCATTTGCACAACATTTGCATGATTTGCATGAGTCGGTCCGCCGACGAATATTAACAAGCAATGATAATTATAAAGCCCATGCAGATAAGCGAAAGCGAGAGCAGATATTTAACGTAGGCGAGAAGGTAATGGTGCGAGTCCGCCCCGAGAGGCTCCCTTTGGGGCCTGCCAAGAAGTTAAGCGCGAGGCGAATAGGTCCATATTCCATTATTAGTTGTATTGGGACCAACGCCTACCGGCTTGACATCCCGGCCAGTATGGGAATTCACCACGTGTTTAATGTTGATGACCTGACTCCATACTATGAGCCTCATGAGTATGTGGACCCGAGCGGTGGAGATGCCCAGCCACCCCCACCCCCACGGTCGTTACCATATCATCCCCATACGTCCTCACCCATTGTTGGCCTCCACCCACCCGGGGACTCGTCTTCTTTGGTTTCACCGCAGGCACCACTGATCGCACCGGGATCCGCCACTCGTGAGTTGACCGTTGAGAGCTTCATGGAGACCAGACTCCACCAGTGCATTCCCACTACAGACGTTGGTGACTCTTGGGTACTTGCAGCAGAGTTTGATCGATTCGCCCATGGACTTCGACTTCAGCACGTCCGTCTCCATTCACCTGAGATGACATCTTCTCGGTCAGGGGGAGTTGATTGGCGACGACACTTTCCAGCGACGACACTTGGGCGACCTCAGGTGGACTTCTTCGAGTTTTACCCGGCATGCAGCGAGAGAATTTTGATCCCTATTCATCGGGAGATGAATTCTTTCAAGCCGGGGAGATTGATGCAGAGCAGAGACGAGGACACGTTTTGGGCCCGTTCAGGGCTGATTTGGCAACTTTCCATATATGGCGTGCCCGGATCGACGATCGGGCTCCGCGATTGCGTCCGGAGCGTCGCCGCGAGTCAAAACGCTATATTACGTTATATTTTTTGAGTTTATTTTGATGTATTTCAAGGACTAACCCACCGGCCAATCATAGTCGTTGATGGGGATGCCCTAAGTTATGTTTTTCTTATAAATAGGATGCTAGGGGCTGATTCCAAGGCATTACAGAATTTGGAGAAGAATAATCCCGGATTCCAGTGATCCCTCCTCGGTGCCGACGCCGTGGAACCCTAGGTGACGACTCCTAGGCCGCCAATCTTCCCCCCAAGGTAACCCCTATCCCCCCCCCCTTCGTTTTCCAGCCATTTCCCCCTTTTTTCCACCGCCGGAGGCCCCAAAACCACCCCCGAAATCTGCCGGCCTGCTGTGAAAACAGCAGCCGACAGCCCCTATTCAAACCCCAGCCCAGCCCGCTGTTTTCCCCTGCACCGGCCGACCAACCAGCACACTCCACCGCCCCTCTCCACCCTGTACCAGCCGGCCCCTCCCTACAGCAGCCCAGCCAAGCCGCCACCTCTTCTCACCAAAACCAGCCACCCTAGAGGAGCCTCCACCCTAACCGGCCACTCCTCTCTCTTCCCCTTCGTGGATCCATTCTCCAACACTCCGAAAACCCTAGATCTAATTGATCTAGCACTACCTTTCCCCGATCTACTCTCCACTTCCGTATTCGCACTCCCATAGCCCGGATCAGTCCTAAAATTAGCGGATCTATCCACCGACACTCCGATCCGTCATCCCCTCCACCCAAACCTTCCATTTTTGTTCGGATTCGCTCCAAATCATCGGATTTATTTTCCCCCGGCCCGGATCTACTCATTTGTGGCCGGATCCGCCGTTTACCATCCGCCACCGCCACTTTTCGCCGAAGGCAGCCACCGCCATCGCCGCGTCGCCTCCGATTCCACTTCCGATCGCTCGTTTTGCATCCGGCTCGTCAAATCCTCCATCGCCTCGGATCAGCCCACTGCGTCGTGAGTATTTCATGGTATTATGTTTGTACTTGACATTGGCACTTGGTCGTTTATCTATATTTGTGCTGTGATCCTAGTTTGGTAGTTGTTGTTTTTATACGCTAATAATTATTGTGGAATTAGTCGCCGCCGCTTGCTCAGGCCCTCCGTGCGGAGGAAGCCGTTGTCAAATTGTCAAAGTTATTTAACTGCTTTTTTTTATTTCAATTAACTGCGTGGTGCTGCTGACTTTCATTGCTTACATTATTAGTCATTGCTTTCCGACTGCTCATTGCATGTAGCATTGCATTCGCATATTCCCTCACACGTGCACGTAGAGTCCTAGCTTCCGAGCACCACTAGCCTACCCCTACATCAGCTGGCCTCATCGGGTACTCGCTAGTCGCCTCAAGGCGAGCCGAAGGTTGGCGAGGCCGAGGTTTGGCGAGGCTAACCGAAGATCAGCGAGAGTTGGTCCCTTCGGGGGATCCGCCATCCCAGGAGGCTAGGGTCTTGTCGCTGGTGAACTCCCGGAGAATTTTTCCTGTAACATTATATTTATTTTATTTTTGTCTGTCGATAGTCATTCTAAGCAGCGGAGTTTGGCTATTGGCAGGCCAATCTGTGCTGTGTATAGTAAAACAAAAGGCGAGATTACGCTATTGGCAGGCCCCGCTAAGAAAAACTATAAATAGACCCTGAATGGCACCTTTGAGGGGATCCAGTTTCTTTTAACTTCCTCTTGTTCAACCTATTTTTGGTTATCTTTGAAGGCTCTCGAAGGTGCCCAGCTTCAGCTTTGGTTTGGGAGGGAAAGCGCTCAAGATTCTTTCAGTTGTGTGGTGGGTCCTCCGTGTTGTAGCCAGGGTCTGTGTCAAGTTTCATTCTTCAGCTTAGTGTCCTTTCTCAGGAGACGTTGGTGTGGGTTGCCCCCCTTTTTGGGTCCGAACTTCTCGTTGGTCCGAATCTTGGTTCCAACAATATCAACGCCACGAAAGGCACGCCAAGGATACATTGGCGGAAGAAGACCATTAAGGCACGCTCACATCTATTTGAAACTCCATGTATTGTCTTTATGTAGGGCAGTTTAAGTATTTAACATTAGCCCATTTGTTTTGTCCTAGAGAGTGTTAAATAAACCCTCCTTGCCTTGTATGAGAACCATTTTTATCAGCCCAAATTCCTCCATACTCGCTAACGATAACCTGGATGATGCAGCAATTCCCTGACAATACCATGTGGATGTACTCACCGACCAATAGATCAATACTCGCTGACCTCTTCGGAGTACTCGCCGTAGTATTCATTTTTTGTACTTCAAAATTAGTATTACGCCATGTAAGCGGGCAACTCGTATTTTTGGAGGTTGCATGTGGGTGGAGCCTCCTGGGTCTTAAAATAGGAGATTTAGGGCCATCAAAAACACAAGCCAAGATCCCCCTAGTACTCGCATACTCAAAAAAAGAACTTGCGAGTACCTTTGTAGTATTCACTTTTAACCTGTAACCCGGCTGTAATCAACTTTAATCAATCAGTGCTATCATGCACAACTAAGGTTCGATATGTGCAAAATCTGGTCTCGTCGCTCAAGGTACTCATTTCACGCATAGGTCTCGGCTGTCTGGGGTATTTGCGACATACCCCTACATCTCACCCTAGTATTCGCAGCCAGAGTACTCACCCACTCACAGCGCCCTATTCTCTATGTTTTTGTGCTGAGTGTGCAGTTGGGACACTTTTCAACTCTACAGAACCAACACGCGACTATCAAATCTGAGTGGTTGAAGAACAATAGTTGCAATGGCAGGCCAATATCAAACCAGGACGTCGTCTAAGGAATCTCGCAACAACCCTAACGAGACAGTCTTGAGAAGAGAATTCAATCTCCCGCTCAATGTGACTAGTCAACTCTCTAAGCAAGTAACCACACTGGTTAGGGGGGATAACGACTCCTGATGCCCCCCCCCCACCTCGTCCATCAAACTACCCCATGGTGAGGCCCACCAAGTTCATACAAGGATTTGATCAACATGGTCAATCATTTCATTGAGTAAGAGACAACAAATCTATATATACTAAGGAAAGACAGAAGAGGCAAGCATTATTCTGGAGGATATTTCTAAAAGATCTCGTCTCTCTCTTCATCTTCTTGTTCTCCATCTAGAAGTCCTTTCAGAGCAACAATAGCCAACAAGCTCATCTTCCCTTAGATATAAAGGCTCCTTTCTCAAGGGTTCTACATTTCATCTTCGGGATTCCTCTCCAACAATATTCAAACATCTCTCTCTTGAATCTCAACATCATCTCAAGGGGAATTGTTGTTGTTGCTCTCTTCTATATCAAGACTCCACACAGTGCTTACAAGAACCAAAATCCTTAGAGCTTGTTGAAGATGATTACATTATGGAAATAAAAATTCAACCACTACCTGCTGATAGAGTTTTGAGAATCCCTCTAAAGAATTCAGTGGTATTTGAGTCTCCTTATCAAAAACCCCATTGGTTATGTGAATATTCCTTATTAAAAGATTCCGGGTTTAATAAAATCTTATCAAATGGGTTTGTAGCGACATGTCTATTGTGTATTGGCTTGGGATGTTCCAACGGTTTGTAGAGGGACTAGCGGCATGCCTGTCATGTCAGTACGCAAATACTTCTCCAATTGCGCCAACATCTTCAGTGTGCACAGGACAAGATAGTTGTCTTTGCCAATTATTGCTGCTGGAAAGTGCAATTCATTGAAGAGTACACCGCGTTCATCAAGCTTAGGCCTCACCACCAAATTTCAATGATACCACAGAATCACCTGTAGAACGCAGCAAAGTTCCATGGGCCATTTGAGATTCTCGCATGAGTTAGAACTTAGGTGTGCAACCTCATCCTTCCACCCGACAAGTGTTCCACGTATCTCAATTGAAATGGGTCATTGAAGACCATCCAAACGAAGCAACTCTACCTCTGCAAGCTCCCGGGCTAACTTTACCAAACTTTCTCCCACATCACTTCATGGACACGCGTGTTTTCCCTAAATAGAGAATATTGGTCGATCAGGTCCTGGTACATTGGGTTGAACGGTCCCCCTCGGAGGCTAAATGGGTTGTCTGGTCTGCATTCAACGCCCAATTTCTGAACTTCTTCCTTGAGGAGAAGGAAATTTTCCCATAGTGCAAAATTGTTACGGATGGCAAAGAGGGGGATGAACATCCCCTGATATGGAGAGTATATTAGTGTCGTGAAAGGCACAACAAGGATATATCAGCGGAAGAAGGCCATTAGGGACTGCACATCTATTTCAAACTCAATGTATTTTCTTTACGTTGTGTTGTTTAGGTATTTACTGTTATCCTAATTGTTCAGCCTAGAGGGTGTTATATAAACCCTCCTTGTCTTGTATAAAAACTATCTTGGAAGTATAATGAAATTGGAACTGTAAGAGTTTTTCTCTCATTTTCTCTTTCTCTCCTACTGTCTTCCTCTCAAAATCCCCCCAACAATGTGGCATATTAGGTTTAATGAATTGGGTTTACATGCATTAACACGAGTATGTAAAGTCCCTTTGAGTATTGATGGATGACGTAAAAAATACTAAAGAAAATTTTATATTTAGAGTAAGATTATGTGATTACTATTTGAAAAGATGAAGTTGTTGGGGTAAGTAGAAAAGGTGAAGTATGTATTATTGTGGATACTACTTAAAAGGATGAAGTTGTTGGGATAAGTAGAAAAGATGATAGAATCTTAGCTCCTAAATTGGTCATGGGAAAAGAAACTATTAATGTGATCAGTGCTTACGCGTCACAAAGTAGGATTAAGTGAAGCTATTAAAGTATAATTTTGGGAAGACTTACATGATTTAGTAAGAGAAATCCCACAAAAAGAGAAAATTTTTATAAGAGGGGACTTAAATGTACATATATGGAAGGAAAATATAGATTACACAGCCATTTATGGAGGATATGGATATGAAGAAAGAAATGAAGAATGACAAACCATTTTAGACTTTGTCGTACCACATGAGTTAATTGTATCAAATACATTTTTCATAAAAAAGGGAAAAACATTTAATTTCGTTTAAAAGCAGACCAAATAAATCACAAATTGATTATTTTATGACTCGCAAAATGGATAAAATGATTTGTAAAGATTGCAAAGTCATAGCAAGAGAAAGTTTAACAACACAACATGGGTTCGTGGTGTTAAATGTATAAATTAAATATAATAAATTTAAGACAAAAAAATATTACTTAAAATTCGGTGGTGGAACTTGAAGACGAAAAAACAAGTTGCTTTCAAGAAGGCAATTATGGAACAACTAATAATACCTCATGTGAAGTTATGTCTTCACATTTAAGGATAAGTGAAAAAAACATACTTGGAGTATCAAAAGGTACTGCGCACCCAAATAAAGAATCTTGGTGGTAGAGCAAGTGCAAGACAAAGTGAGGATAAAGAGAGACAGTTATAAATCACTCTACGCTTGTACGAATGATGAAAACTTAGTCAGGTGTAAAGTCGCCAAAAAAAAGCTAAACATGCAGTAAGTAAAACAAGAAGTCAAGCTAATGAAAAATTTTATAAGCGACTAGATACCAAAGATGAAGAGTGTTACATATATAAAATTGTTCAAGGTAGAGAAAGAAAGACAAGAGATTTAAGTCAAATAAAATGCATAAAAAATGAGACAGATATAGTTTTGATGGATGATGTGGATATTAAAGAGCAATAAAAAAGATACTTTTATCAACTTAATAATGAAACAAAGGAAAATGAATTGAACTTGAAAGAGTTAAGTAAATCAGAGGAGTATAAGAACAATGTTTTATCGTAAAATTCAAGTATTAGAGGTAAAAGATGATCTAAATAAGATGAAAAATGGAAAGACGGTTGGGTCAAACGATATACCCATCGAAGTATGAAAATGTCAAGGAAATGAAAGAATTTTGTGACTTACATATTTTTTCAATAAAATACTGAAGTTAAAGAGGATGTCAGACCACTGGAGAGAAAGTATCTTGGTACCTTTGTATAAGAATAAAGGAGATATACAAAATTGTGTTAATTATAGAAGAATTAAATTGATGATGCATACCATAAAACTATGGAAACAAGTAATAGAAAGAAGATTAAGACGAGAGACTAACATCTCAGAGAATCAATTTGGATTCATGCCAGGGTGGTTGACCATGGAAGCTATACATCTCTTGAGGAGACTCATTGACAACTATCGAGAAAGAAAACAAGATTTGCATATGTTGTTTATTGATCTTAAGAAGGCTTATGATAGAATTCAAAGAGAGATCTTATGAAGAGTCTTAGAAAAGAAATGCGTAAATATATCATATATTGACATAATCAAAGATATGTATACAAATTCAGTGACAAGGGTGAGGACATCTGGAGGATTAACACAGGAATTCCCTATTACTGTTGGATAACATCAAGGTTCGGCTTTAAGCCCCTATCTCTTTACCCTTATCTTAGATGAGCTCACCAGATATATCCAACAAGCTATACCTTTGTGTTTATTGTTTGCATATGATACCGTTTTGGTTGATGAGACGCGCGAGAGTGTAAACACAAAACTTGAATCTTGGCGAGATACTTTAGAAAAGAATGGTTTTAGGTTGAGCAAGGTAAAGACGGAGTATATGGAGCTTAAATTTAACAGTACAAAAAGGACATATGACTTCGTTATTAAGTTGGGTGATCAAGATATTTTTCGTAGTGAGTGTTTTAAATATCTTGGATCGATAGTTCAAAAGAATGGAGGTATTGATAAAGATGTGACACATAGAATCCAAGCAGGTTGGTAGAAGTGGAGAGGCGCGTCGAGGATCTTATGTAATCGTAAAGTACAACCAAAACTTAAGGGCAAGTTTTACCGTACTGCAATTAGACCCGCGATGCTCTACGGTTTTGAGTGTTGGGCAGTGAATTGTATACATGAGCAAAAAATGGGAGTTACGAAGATGAGAATGCTTAGGTTGGATGAAATTAGGAATGAAAGTATCAAGGATAAGACAGGAGTAGCACCAATTTCAGAGAAGATGCGAGAAGCTCGTCCAAGATGATTTGGACACATACAAAGGAGACCATTAGAGGCACCTGTTAGGCGTTGTGAGAGTCTAGTCACTAGGCATGTTAGACGAGGTAGGGATAGACCAATAAAGACTTGGAATGAAGCTATAAAGAAAGACATGATGTTAGGAATTAGTGAGATTATGACAAAAGAAAGGGCACAATGGAGACAAAGGATCCATACAGCCGACCCCACTATAGTGGGATAAAGGCTTGAGTGTTGTAGTTGTAGAGTAAGATTATGTGATAGAAGGACGGATGCCTTTGTTATTAAGTTGGGTGATCAAGATATTTTCCACAGTGAGTGTTTTAAATATCTTGGATCGATAATTCAAAAATATAGAAGTATTGATAAAGATGTGGCATATAGAATCCAAGCAGGTTGGTTGAAGTGGAAGGGCGCGTCAGGGATCTTATGTGATCGTAAAGTATTATTAAAACTTAAAGGCAAGTTTTACTGCACTGCAATTAGACCAGCGATGTTTTATGATTTTGAATGTTGGGCTGTGAATTGTGTACATGAGCAAAAAAAAGTCGAGCAAAATGAAATGAGAGTGCTGCGAACTGGATCTTCCAGGCTAGAAAATGGGAGACGGCGGAAGATGATGTCGATAAGAGCAGATGACTAGAAGAAATTTGTGTGACAAGCTACGGATTTTGTGACTCTTATTTATGCTAGGTAATATCCTTCCTGCTCTGCTCTTTTTTGCGGTATCTGTGGGCTTAAATCTGCCTTAGCCTAGGGTTTTTTTCTCGATCTAGTGTTTCTTTTATTGTTTCATAGCGCTTTATCATTTTTCTTCTAGATTCGAAACTGTCTTTTATGTATGGATCTGGAACTAAAGAGTCTTCTAGATCCATTTTTGTTTTGTTTTGTTGTTGTCGTCGAAATTGGTCAAGGAATTTCTCATTAGAACGGTGACGAAGTTGCCTTGTCCAAATTATTTTGTTAATCTTCCATGTTAATTTGTTTCCGTTTACTTCATTTCCCTTTGATTTTCCATAAAGATTCAGAAAATGTTCTTAGTTGTTGTGCCAATCTGGGAAAATTTAGTAAGGAAGATAAATTTCCCAAGTGCTATCTTTGGGATGAAGTCCTTCCCATTGGACCAATCTTTGTTGTATTTCCTGTCCTTGTAACACAATTTGCTGTGTTGAGATGATTTCTAACGGCTGATAAAGGGGGCTATTCTTCCAATTTTGTACTGGAAGAGAAACCACCCGAGGTCCTGGTTCTCCTTTGTATGATTTGAGCATGAATACATGAAATATTGGCTCTATCTTTATCTTTGGAGGAAGGTCCAATCGATAAGCTGATTTACGGATGATCTACAGTACTTTGTATCGATCATAGTATTTTAAACTCAACTTTTTTGTTATTTGTTTGGCTAATGGATAACTGTCTGTATGAGTGTAGTTTAAGAAGCACCCATTCTCCTGGTTTAAGCTGTAGTTCATTCTTCTTTTGTCTGTGTATACCTTCATCTGTTGCTACAACATTTTACCTCTACAACAATGTTTTTTCGCGGTAGTTTTTTTTGCGACATTTTAAAAAAACGTCGTGGTAGGTTGCTTATTTGCGACGACTTCCAAAAAATGTGGCAAAAGGCCCAAAATATATTGATATTAATAAAGTAGACCGCTAATTTTAATTTGGCGCTATTCATTCACTGTCCTAAATATTTGAGCTGCAGCTTTTACTGTTCTTCATATCGCGCCGCATCCTGCATTCCCCCATTCTCCATATCGTCGATCTTCCTTCGCCGGTGAATCTCTGTTGGAGGTCATTCTCTTCAATCTTGCTTGGAATAATGCTGGCATTTCGATCTAGATCTAACGTTCCTCGCTTATTTTCTCTGTTATTTCTCGCAGCCACAGAGACATCTGGGATCCCAAACATCCTAGCGGGCGAGAAAGCGCCAATGCCATTCAGGGGAAAGTTTCTTTTGGACTGCATATTTTTTATGTATCTATAGTAGGTGAATGTACAACCAATCTTAGCTGAGCAGATGCAAGTATAATTGATCTAAAATGAACTACAGTAGATTCTGAGAAATACTAATATATATATATATATATACAACAATTGCGTCTCCATTTTTCCGGACTCTTTTCTCACTCATTCAGACACCGTTTTTGATGTATAAGTAGTTGAAATTCATTGTCTTGAAAAGAAGAATCTAAATTCAGCATTCATTTTACAAAAATTCTTGGGGGGCCCGCCCCCAGATCCGCCCATGAGTATAGCATATACAACATTATGTAGTTACTACATACGTGCTATACTAGTATAGCGTATACGATAATGCAATTGGCATTTACAAGCTCTATGCTGCAGTTGGTATTTCACTAGGCCCTGCTAATTTTAAAAACAAAGTCTTAGTTTAAGTTTGGTCCCAAACCTGTTGATGGATCAAAACCTGGCGAACATGAGCGTGTCGGCCAAAACAAATGGGCAATTATTCTGAGTTGGCTCAAAATTGAGCAAATAACAGTTTTTAAGACTTTACTCCTTTAGTTTAGTTTTAGAGTTTAGTGTATTTAATTTTAGAATAACAATATGTTAATAAATACATATTAACATATTTAATTTTAGAATAACAATATGTTAATAAATACATATTAACATAATTTGAATTGATTTGAATTATATATTGAGCTATTCAGAGTAGGCTTAAAATTGAATTTCGATTCGGCTCAATATCCGACTGACTTTCAAGTTTTGAATAATATGTGCAAGCCCCAAAATCCCCCATTCGACCAAAACCCCATTATTCTCCAATCAGCAACAGTCCCACTGCCCCTCTTCCCCAATCAAAGTTACCTCCCTGACCAGACCACCTTCAAGTGCACCCCGATCCCAACAAATAACTCATATACCGTCTAATCTTTTTCCTTGAAGCCAACCAAAAGCTTCCTATCTCCATAAGCCTCCCGTACTTCAACCTTAGCTTACAACCCTTCCATCCTGCCGAACAGACGCCTACCAAAGCCCCTTAATGTGACCAAAGAAGATGGGGACTGCCTTCCAAATTCAGAACAGCCACCATTCACTCCGCCCATCAGTTTTGGCTACAGATTTCTCACCTTTACACATTATTGAGCCTTTCTACCCTATAGTTATTGTATGTTCATTGTTCGATTGTAGTTTCTTTGTTTTGAAGAGACTTATTCGCATGTGTCGATATTTTCAGCTCTCTTGCATATATATGACATCATTTGCATCCTTATTTGGAGTTCTACTTAAGTGTTATTGTCGTGTAGTATTTTTAATAATACTTATTATTGTAAGTTTAACTGTTGTATCATTGTTTAGCACATAACGAGTTGTTTTTAATGGCCTTTAAAGCTTCACTTGGAGCCTATCCTACATCTCTCTGAAATTTCAAATGTGTTAAAGATAAGATAAATTAGCCTATTAGGGAGGCCCATGTGTATTGGCCCATGTATAGTTCCTTTAATCCCACATTGTATATGTATGAGTCTCTCCCTCTTTCTATCTCTATATAAGTGTATGTAATCCTATTCTTTGAGGCTAATACAATTAAGGGTGACTTTCTCTCTCCTGTTACTTCTACTTCTACATGGTATCAAAGGAACTCATCCCATCCTGTGCTCTCCGGATTCTATCCGCCTCCTCGCCAGCGGCCTGCCTCCTCCTACCCGCTCCTCTCTCTCTAGCCGCTTCTAACCCGCTTCCTCTTCTAACCCGCTTGACTGCTGCAGCCTACCACTTATAACCCGCTTCCTCTTCTCTCCGTGGTTCCACCCTCCTCCCCAGGCTTCTTATAGCCTCCTCTCTCTGACTCGTGAGGTCCACGGGTTCTCTTCTACTCGCCGCGACCGTAATCTTGTCGCTGCGACCTGCTTCTCACCGCAACTTGCTCTTAGTCGCCGCGACCTACCTTTTCTTCCTTCTTTCTTGTCGCTGCGAGCTACTTCTTCTCTATGCGACCATCTCTTAGTCATCGCGACCTGCTCTTTGTCTCCGCGACCTACTCTTAGTCGCCGCAGTTTGTTCTTCTCTTAATCGTCGCGGCCTGCTCTTAGTCGTCGCGACCTACCTTTTTCTTTTCGTCGCGAGCTGCTTCTTCTCGCCGCGACCTGTTCTTAGTCGCCGCGACCTGCTCTTAGTCGCCGCGACCTGCTCTTAGTCGTCGTGACCTGCTCTTAGTCGCCGCGACCTGCTCTTAGTCGCCTTGACTTGCTCTTGTCGTCGCGATCTGCCTCTATTCGCCTCTTGGCCTTTCTCGCTGCGGTCTAATTCAAGTCGTTGTGACTTGTTTCCCTCCCTAGCTCGCTGCGCACTGCTTTCTTCTCTTGCTCGCGGATTAATCTGTGTTGCTCGCCTTTCCTCTCCTTTGCGAGCTACTGCTCCAGTCTGCCGCTTGTTCCGTTCTCGCGGTCTGTTCCGCTAGCCGCCCGTCATGTCCTCCACTGCTTGTCGCTTGGCCTGTTTCTTCTATCCTCCATGGCATCCAATGATTCAACCGCGGCTACCTCCTCTCTGCCCGCCCGTGCTGCTGCCCTGCCTGCCGAGGTGTTTGATGAACTTTGCATCACCGCTCTCTCTCTCAGTGGAAAGGCCAAATTTGTCGAATGGGCTCATTCTGTTCGTCGTGTTCTACAGACAAAGGATCTGCTCGCTCACCTTACTCGGGTCAAACCTGCTGACCCCTCTGATGACTGGCTTCGCGATGACGGTCGGGTTCAATCTTGGTTGCTTAACTTTAGGGACACCGAGCCATACCGAATGACAACGTATTACGAAATGGCTAAGGAAATGTAGGATGAGCTGCACTCCCTCTACTCTGGCAAGGATAGCCTACAACACCTCTTCGACATTATCTCTGCTCTTCAATCACTGGATCCTGGAACCACTGGCGACTTAACTTTTTTTGTTGCTAAGGCCAAAACCCTGGTAGAGGCCTGGATACAACACCAAACTCCCTCTGCAGACCTTGCTACTCAACGGGCACAGAAGGACGTTGTTGGGATCGCTATGATGATGGCTCGTGTTCCTAGTCATCTTCACATCGTTCGGGCCCAGATCCTCTCCTCTTCCACTACACCCTCTCCGTCTGATATTTGCTCAATGGTGCTCAAAATTACACCACCTCTCGAGGCTCCGACCACTTTCTCTCCAGCTTTGCTCCAGCAACCCCTACTCCCTACTCTTGCTCCCCATGGCCGAGGTTCTTCTACAACTCGGGGAGTCCGTTTCACGTCTCATGGTCAGGGACGTGCTGTGCGCTCTACTCTCAAGTGTACCTACTGTGGTCGTGATGGCCACCTTGAAGCTACCTGCTATCGCAAACATGGTTTGCTTCCTCATCTTATTGCTACTACGGCTGATGCTACTCCTCCTGGTACCTCTTCCACTGAGCCCCCATCATTTGGTCAGAAAGATATCAATGACCTCCGCCTACAGTAGGTTGTGGTCGTGATGGCCTCCGCCTACAAATACAACGAGCTCTTCCTCTCCACCAAATAACAAGAACCTCCCTTTGATACCACTGTTGGGTTTTGCTATGATGGCACAACAGTTGTGCACGCAGCGGAAATAAAGAACAAGAAAACTCCAAATAGTTCGGATCTAGCGTTGAACATTGATCAAGAAGTAAAATGTTACAAATAAAAATACCTTCGAGGGATTGAGTCTAAACTCAACCAAGGTGCTCTGAATAATTCCAACGAACGACAACGGCTAGAGTTCCAAGCGTAGAATAGTGTCCACTCCTCTACGGATATCCACACGAGCACGGAGAACCCTAGACTCTTGTCGCACAAGATCTAGGTCGAAACTAGGTTTGCCCTCAACGTCTTCACGGACTGCTAGATCCGTTCAAGGAGAGGTGGCGGTGACGAATCAGACGCGCAAGAAACCTTTTCCGACGACGGTAGATGGTCGGCGGTCGGCGGCAGCGAGCGGTTTCCACGAACTGGCGGAACAGTTCCGTCGTCGTCAGGAGGAAGAAGTCGTCGCTCGATTAGGTCGGGAGAATGAACAGTTACCTATCAGTTCAACTGTACATATCCTGTAACGACCTAAAATAAAAATTCGTATAAATATTTTGAGAATATCCCCGATGATGAAAAGGCACATATTTTCTGATCTTTTTTCTTGCATGATGATTTTGTGGGTTGCCTTTTAAATTATATTGGTATCATTTATGTGGGCTATGAATGTGTTTATGGGCTAAAGATTTTGGGCTTTTGGGCTGGTTTTATGGTTGTTTTGTTACTTGGGGGGCTGATGTTGTGCTGGCTGGAATTCTGTGTTGACTATTTTGAAGTGCTGGCTGTATTAAAATGGGTTGTGCTGGCTGGTTTTGTTGTGCGGGAGGATAAACAGTGAGTGTTGGCTGTGCTAGGTGTTGGTTGTATATATAGTTGGGTTCGGTTAGATGGCATCTGGAGCGGTGATTTGGCTCGATATTGCCGCTTAGCTGCTTCGTTCACTGTTATAATCGAGCAGCTTCTCCTCCCGCACTGACATTCCATCGCTACTCTGCTTCTGCGATTTTCCCGTCGCCTTCTTCCTCTGGCTGCTCCACTGCGACAGAGAACGCTCTTCTCTTCCCTCTTCTACTTATTCTCCTTCTCTGTGCCGAGCAACTTGAGTTGTCGTTGTCGTGTTCCCGTGCCGACGCTGCTCCGCCTCTGTCGCTGTTATGTCGTCGATTCTTCAGGGCTGACGGTCCTGCTAGGGCTGCTGCTGCTTCCCTCGTCTCCTTATAGGGCTGTTGTCATTCTTCTTCTCCCGCTACTGCTACTGCGCCAAGGTTTCAGCTTCTTCCACTTCTCCTTCTCTGGCTGATTATTTCTCTGATTCCTTTTTCTTCTCCTGCTGCACCCGAGTACTGCCTTTCCTGTTTTGCAGTTGATGTCTCTGCTCCTGATTTAGGGTTCCTGCTTCTCCTGTGTAGCTGCTACCACCACAAGGTTGCCGCCGCTTCTTGTAGCTGCTCCCGAGCTGTCACCTCCCTGCTGCCTCTTTCTTTTGGCTGGTTTAGTTTATGTTCTCTACTTGGACTGATTCTTGGTTTTCATTGCTGATTTTGGGAGATTGTGTTGTGAGCCAAGTTCAACTTTATGCATTGCTGGACAATTAGGTTAAGAGGACGGGAAGTTCATTTGGGGGGCTGGTTTTTAGCCTAATTTTGAGGTGTATGTCTAGTTGTCCGACAAAGTATAAAGATTTGGCCTTTAGCAATTAATTGGTATTTTCGGTTTATACAACTCTTTACGCTTCATGTTACAACGAGACGCAACCCAAGTTAAGATGCGTGTTATTTCAGTGATTCCCAAAGCTTAAAACTTCGAGGATGGTGTCCCGTGACAACCGTGACATGCATGCGGCAAAGGATATGAATAAAGGAAAGTAAAGGGAGAGTATTTTATTTCTTGAAATTATGGATATTCAATTATTTTGCCATATTTTAATATTTTCAAACAAATTTGCTTATGCATATGAGTTTCGTCTTAAAGATATATCGCTAAAGAAATAAAGTGGGAGAGTGGATAATTAAGCAATAATGATTCTGAGAGGATTATTTTATTATAAACTACTATTTCCACGACAAGATAAAATTCATTTAAAAGTCTGCATAGGGAAATGTGATGTCTTCGAATTTGTTGATGTGGAGACATCCACTGATGGATTCATCAGTAGGGGTGAGCCTACACTTACGCTCTTCGGGGGCGGGGCCCAATTCAGATGCATCACCGGAGCATTTCTCATTTTATGTAACTTAAGATAAGGGGAAATTTATGGACTAGTATTGAAATCAAGTGACTAATTTTATTGTACTGTATGCATATTGGTATCATCCCCCTTTTTTGCATGTATAACCATTTCACGAAATACTGTTCTCACATATTCATAAATTTTTATGACTAACCTAGAGTGAACACATTTTTTTTAGGAAGCAGGACCAACTCCAAGCAGAACACGCAGAATCTTGGCAGCTGAACTGGTAAAAGCACTAATTAAAGCCCGGGACTGACATAGAGCTCGTTGTACTGGACCTACGTGTATCTATTGTAATAAGTCTATCTAGTATATGTAAATAATCGGTGTAAATAAATAAAAAAATGAAATAAAATTGTAATGTTCTTAAATATGTTGCGACTGCTTTATTGACTCTTTGTTCAATTTCTGAAATCATTGGGAAGCCCAGATATTTTGGGTCTTCACAACTTGGTATCAAAGCACGGTTCAGATGTCAATAGAATATGTCGTAACATAAACAGTACAAAAACATTTCAATCTAAGGAAGTTACATTCGTTTATAGGAACCTATCCAAGTCTATTCTAGCCGCCGCAGCCAACGCCGTCGAGAGAATCAAGATGATCCTATCTATCAAGCAGCCACCAGATCCGAGAAAAGTGACAACGGGCATCAACAACCTCGGCGTCCTTCGGAGTTATCAATAGCCGAAGCTTTTAAGCTAGCTTTTCCTTCGTTAGCCACTTTAGGACCCACACTTCCTCAAGAAAATCCTACGCCACCACATCAATCACAGCAACATCCAAATCTCCCTCCAAGAATAGAAGCTCCGGCGCCCCAATACCGTCAAATGGACTTCGATCTTTAACAGTTTATGAAATTAAAACCACCGACGTTTGTTGGAGGCCTATCTCCCTTAGAAACAGAAGATTGGATACTGCGAATTGAAACGATCTTCCAAGTCATGCGTTGCCCAGAGGACCGAAAAATTGAACTCGCATCATTTGTACTGGAGGGCACCGCAAAGCGTTGGTGGAACAACTTAGTCGCCACAAAATTTACGGGACGTAAAGCTGTGACATGGGAAAATTTTCTTCGAGAATTCACTAATTGGTTCGTACCCCGATCGGAAAAATGAGTCCTACACGATCAATTTTTACGACTCGTCCAAGGATCCAAGTCGGTATTACAGTACAAGACAGAATTCTCCAAGTTGGCCTATTATGTAGATTCTCTCATAGCTACCGAGGATCGATTAGTTTTTCCCCGGGCTTATACCTATGAGCAAGGTTGTCAGGATCGCGATCCATATCATAGGATCTTACGATCCTACGATCCAAATTTTGTAAATCGATCCTGATTTTATAAAGCGATCCTCCATTCGACCCTACTATCAGATCCGATCCTACCTCGAAATGATCTCGTCTAGGATCTCGATCCTGACAACCTTGCCTATGAGAAATAAGTTATATTAAACGTGGCATTTTTATAGTAGTTTTTTGGGACGAAAACTCCTAAAAGAGGGAAGGATTTGTAACGACTTAAAATAAAAATTCGTATAAATATTTTGAGAATATCCCCGATGATGAAAAGGCACATATTTTCTGATCTTTTTCCTTGCATGATGATTTTGTGGGTTGTCTTTTAAATTATATTGGTATCATTTATGTGGGCTGTGAATGTGTTTATGGGCTAAAGATTTTGGGCTTTTGGGTTGGCTTTATGGCTATTTTGTTACTTGGGGGGCTGATGTTGTGCTGGCTGGAATTCTGTGTTGACTATTTTGAAGTGCTGGTTGTATTAAAATGGGCTGTGCTGGCTGGTTTTGTTGTGCTGGAGGATAAACAATGAGTGTTGGATGTGCTAGGTGTTGGCTGTGTATATAGTTGGGTTCGGTTAGATGGCATCTGGAGCGGTGATTTGGCTCGATATTGCCGCTTAGCCGCTTCGTTCACTGTTATAATCGAGCAGCTTCTCCTCCCACACTGACATTCCATCGCTACTCTGCTTCTGCGATTTTCCTGTCGCCTTCTTCCTCCGGCTGCTCCAATGCGACAGAGAACGCTCTTCTCTTCCCTCTTCTACTTATTCTCCTTCTCTTACTTCATACCCTTCTTTGTACCGAACCACTTGAGCTGTCGCCGTCGTGTTCCCGTGCCGACGCTGCTCCACCTCTGTCGCTGCTGTGCCGTCGATTCTTCAGGGCCGAAGGTCCTGCTAGGGCTGCTACTGCTTCCCTCGTCTCCTTCTAGGATTGGTGTCATTCTTCTTCTCCCGCTACTGCTACTGCGCCAAGGTTTCGGCTTCTTCCTCTTCTCCTTCTTCTCTGGCTGATTATTTCTCTGATTCTTCTTTTTCTTCTACTGCTGCACCCGAGTACTGCCTTTCCTGTTTTGCAGTTGCTGTCACTGCTCCTGATTTAGGGTTCCTGCTGCTCCTGAGCTTCTCCTGTATAGCTGCTGCCATCGCAAGGTTGCCGCCGCTTCTTGTAGCTGCCCCGAGCTGCCGCCTCCCTGCTGCCTCTTTCTTTTGGCTGGTTTAGTTTATGTTCTTTACATGGACTGATTCTTGGTTTTCATTGCTGATTTTGGGAGATTGTGTTGTGAGCCAAGTTCAACTTTATGCATTGCTGGACAATTAGGTTAAGAGAACGGGAAGTCCATTTGGGGGGCTGGTTTTTAGCCCAATTTTGAGGCGTATGTCTAGTTGTCAGACAAAGTATAAAGATTTGGCCTTTAGCAATTAATTGGTATTTCCGGTTTATACAACTCTTTACGCTCCATGTTACAACGAGACGCAACCCAAGTTAAGATGCGTGTTATTTCAGTGGTTCCCAAAGCTTAAAACTTGGAGAATGACGTCCTGTGACAACCGTGACATGCATGCGGCAAATGATATGAATAAAGGAAAGGAAGTGGTGAGTATTTTATTTCTTGAAATTATGGATATTCAATTATTTTGTCATATTTTAATATCTTTGAACAAACTTGTTTTTGCATATGAGTTTCGCCTTAAAGATATATCGTTAAAAAAATAAAGTGGGCGAGAGGATAATTAAGCGATAATGATTCTGAGGGGAATTATTTTATTATAAACTCCTATTTACACGCCAAGATAAAATTCATTTAAAAGTCTGCATAGGGAAATGTGATGGCTTCGAATCCCCGATGATGTTGAGGCATCCACTGATGGATTCACCAGTAGGGGTGAGTCTACACTTACGCTCTTCGGGGGAGGGGCCCAATTCAGATGCATCACCGTAGAATTTCTCATTTTATGTAACTAAAGATGAGGTGAAATTTAAGAACTATTATTGTAATCAAGTGACTAATTTTATTGTACTGTATGCATATTGGTATCATCCCCCTTCTTTGCATGTATAACAATTTCACGAAATACTGTTCTCACATAGTCATAAATTTTTATGACTAACCCAGAGTGGACACATTTTTTTAGGAAGCAGGACCAACTCCAAGCAGAACACGCAGTATCTTGGCAGCTGAACTGGTAAAAACACTAATTAAAACTCGGGACTGGCATAGAGCTCGTTGTATTAGACCTACGTGTATCTATTGTAATAAGCATATCAAGTATATGTAAATAATCGGTGTAAATAAAAAAAAGGATGGAATAAAATTGTATTGTTCTTAAATATGTTGTGACTGCTCTATTGACTCTTTGTTCAATTTCTGAAATTATTGGGAAGCCCGGAGATTTTGGGTCTTTACATATCATATATATACGTTGAACCGAACCAATCAATGTCAGCAAAACCGTCGAACCGGATTTAAAGGAAATAAACCGGTTGAAACAGAATTCGTCGAGTATCACGTTGATATTCGACGAATCAAAACTATTCGTCGAGTTAACACGTGAATATTCAACGAAACGACACAGGGCAAATCGTCCGGGTATCAAGGTGATATACGACGATTCGAGGTCTAACTTGTCAAATCTATCATGACGATACTCGACGAATCCAAGACAGAAGTGTTGAGATGTCTCGACGATACTCGACGAAGAGTTGAGTTGTCTCGACGATACTCGACGAATCTAAGATGGAAGCGCTGAGCTGTCACGACGATACTCGACGAATCTAGACCATTCGTCAAAACTTCTCGTCTATACTCGACGAATTTCCCTCAGCTTTCTTCCGACAAATTACCTGATGACCCATATTCACAATACAGGTCCCAGAATGAAATTCCTTCACATCTAGAACGTCATAGGCTTGGTCCTTCACTCATATCACATATGAGTAAGGCCAACACAAACCTTTCAAACTTCTCAAGAGCTCTTATGTGCGACCTCATAGACTCATATTGCATTGGCAGTGAGGTCGCATATTTGATCACTTCCAGATCAACATGGTAATATCAACAGTCTCCCACTTGAAATTGAAAGTATCAAACAAAAATTTCACAAACAATGAGCAACATCTAGCAATGCATCATTGCTCCCCAAGCAATAAGAGTTTAAAACTCGAAAGTCATTGTGACTAATGTATCAGTGTTGTCATGTCAATTTATCTCTTACATCCGGATAGAACTAGAGGTATAGACCATGTCACATTCATAATTGTTCAATCCTAGTTTCCTGATCTAGAATGGACTTCCAGAAATTGGTGAGCCCAATATCATATATTGACTCAACCAGCGTTTCTGAATCTCATTCCATCAAGGGGCCCATGGATGCAACTCCTGTCATATAGGAGGACAAATCTCATTTCTGCTCACACGCAAACGCTCAAATGATCCGTAATGTACCCAATAACCACCTTTATCATCCAACTTTCTGAAGACTGGACTTTTGATAGCATCAAAGCACGCTCTTCCTCACTCGATGAATGTTGTGACTTCAGGTCAAAGGACCACAAATACCATTGTCATTTGATTCATACTTGTAACACGTTCATATAAGAATCCACAAAATATTCTCATGGTGGGTCTATCCAGTACAACTTGTTCACTAACAAGTACTCACATGATGACTTGATATCACAATATCATGACCTGTGAGAACCGGTCATCAGTCAACACACATGCTAGTCTCAGTGTGTCATCATCGCTCTTAGCTTCTAAGATGACACTCGACCAGGGACCATTTAAAAATGAAGCTTCTAAAATATAGGCTCTCACATTCAAGTCACCACTTGACTCCTATGCAAGCAACCATTATAAGGGCATTTATTATGTTAAATTACTCTATCACAATAGAAATAAATTAACAAAATAAAAAAATTTGTCAAAATATATAAATGAAATGTATACAGTACTATATTCATCAAATGAATTATTACAGCCAACAAACATACAATCCACAAGACTCACAATACGTGTCCGAGCGTGTCAGAATCTGATATTTTTTGAGAATTGGCGAGTCGTGTGTCGTGCCGTATCGTGTAGTGTCGCGTGTCTGTGTCGGTGCAACATAGACCCCTACTCTCTCCTTAACCTCGATTATGCATGTTCCGGGATCTCCCTTCAACCTACTGTCTGTTAATAGGCTTGCTCAAGATCTTAATTATTGTCTAATCTTTTCTCCATCTTTTGTCATGCAGGATCGTCGAGTCGAATACGGACTATCATTGGTAGAGGAAGGCTGTCAAACGGACTTTATCTCCTGGATGTTCTTCCCACCTCACTATCTGTTGTTCCCTCCGTCAACTAGCATCGTCGTCTCGGTCATGCTGCCCTTCAGATTCTCAAGAAGGCACTTCCTGATATCTCCTTGCAGGAATTCTCTTGTGAATCATGTATCTTTAGCAAACAGCATCGTGTTTCTTTCCCTCCTGCATGTAATCGAAGTAGTACGTCGTTTTCTTTACGTCATTCCGATATCTGGGGTCCGTATAAAATTCCCAGTATTTTTGGTTATCGGTACTTTGTCACCTTTATTGATGATTATTCACGTATCACATGGATTTATCTACTTCATGATCGTACTGAGCTGACATCTGTTTTTCGTGCTTTTATTGTTGAAATACGTACGCAGTTTTCTACAATAGTACAAACGCTTTGCACAGATAATGTTCGTGAATACACTTGTCACAGCTTCTCCAATTTATGCACCGACTTTGGGATAATTCATCAAACCACGTGTGCATATACACCCCAACAGAACGGTGTAGCCGAGCGAAAGAATCGTTATCTCTTTGATGTCACTCGGTCAATCATGCTTCAAATGCAGGTTCCCGGCGAATATTAGAACTTTGTTGTCTCTACTGCTTGTTATCTCATTAATCGCATACCCTCCTCCGTGTTTAACTTTGTCTCTCCGTTCGGTCTACTTTTTCCTTCCAAGACTCATTTTTCTCTCACGCCTCGCACATTTGTTTGTACTTGCTATGTCTACTCTCTCGGACCACCAAGTGACAAACTTGCCGCACACGCCACCAAATGTATCTTTGTTGGCTACTCTCGTACCCAAAAAGAGTATGTTTGCTACTCTACCACCGTCAACAAGGCACTCGTCTCCGTAGATGTTACATTTACTAAGGAGGAAAGTTTTTTTCCCACACCACTCTACCACCTCGGTCCCCTCTACCACCTCGGTCCCCTCTACCACCTCAGTCCAATATTCCTCGTTCGGATGTCCCCGTCACATCTCTGTCTCCCACATCTTCCACTCCTCCAGTACCAACTTCACTCGACGCTCGTCCAGTACCAACTTCACCACCTCTCCCTCCTCCACCTGTCTGTGTCTACACTCGACGCTCGTCCAGGATTGCAGTCCGACAGCAGCCCCCTTCTACTGATGATCTTCCGCGCATTGACGATCAAGCACCACCCTCTACGGCTCATCCCATGGGAAACTATGTATCCCTCCATCGCCTCTCTCCACCTCTTTGCACTTTTGCCCTCTCTCTCTCCACTATTTCCACTCCTAACTCTTTGCAGGATGCTCTACAACATCCAAGCTGGTGTGCGGCCATGGACAAAGAGATGACAGCTCTCTGGGCTAACCAGACTTTGGACCTTGTTCCTCTCCCTCCTGATCAGTCTTTTGTTAGCTGCAAATGGGTCTTTACTATCAAACATACTCCTGATGGAACAATTGATCGTCTCAAAGCTCGTCTGGTGGACAGAGGATTCACTCAGCAACATGGCCTCGACTATGACGAAACTTTCTCTTCAGTGGCAAAACTAAATACTGTTCGGGTTCTAATCTCTCTTGTTGTTCACCGTCAATGGCCCCTTCATCAAATGAATATCAAAAATGTCTTTCTCAATGGCGATATCCAAGAGACTGTCTATATGCACCAACCACCTGGGTTTGAGACCACAGGGGAGTCTCGTGTATGTCATCTCAGGAAGTCTATATATGGTCTCAAACAATCCCCTCGCTCCTTGTTTGATAAGTTCAGTAAGGTGGTTCGCGAGATGGGATTCACTCGGAGCTCTGCTGATTTCTCAATTTTTACTCGACATCAAGCAACAGGGATAGTTCTTCTTCTTGTGTATGTGGATGACATTCTGATCACGGTAAACGACATCATCGGGATCCAGAACATCAAACAACATCTGAACTCCGTCTTCCGGACAAAGGATCTGGGTAATCTGCGATACTTTCTTGGACTTGAGGTTGCAAGACGACGTGATGGTTTGATCTTATCTCAACAGAAGTATTTCATTGATCTTCTACAAAGTGCGGGCTATTCTGGATGCAAACCTATAGACACTCTGATGGATATGAATCATAACCTATCGGCACATGACTCTGGGAATGACCCTGTTCTTACCAATCCAGAGTACTATCGACGCTTGGTGGGGAAACTAATCTACCTCACAGTTACACGACCTGATATCTCATTTGTTATTGGAGTTGTAAGCCGATTCATGCATACTCCCCGGACCTCTCATCTCCAGGCCGTCGAGCGGATTCTCAGATATCCAAAGAAGGCTCCTGGACAATGACTTGTTTATAAACCATCGACTTCAGTATCTCTGGTTGCATACTCTGATGCTGACTACGCATGGTCTCATGATGATAGACACTTCACTACTGGTTTTGCACCTAACTCGGTGGACATCTTATTACCTGGCGCAGTAAGAAACAGACTGTTATTGCTCGCTCATCTGCTGGGGCAGAATATCGTGCAATGGCAGCAGTCGTATCTGAGGTCACCTGGCTAGAGGGTCTCCTCAGAGATATGGGTCTCAAACTCTCCTCTCCTGCTATCTTGCTCTGTGATAGTCAAGCGGTCATACATATTGCCAAGAATCTGGTATTTCATGAGCGCACAAACCATATCGAAGTTGATTGTCACTTCATTCGGAAAAAGGTTCAATCGAAGAAGAGTATTGGAACACGTCTCGGCATCCAGTCAAGTTGCTGATATTTTTCACCAAGGCACTCTCTTGGACTTTATACTATCAGTTCTTATCCAAGCTTGGCGCTTATGACTTGTACGCTCCAGCTTGCGGGGGAGTGTTAAAGATAAGATAAATTAGTCCATTAGGGAGGCCCATGTATAGTTCCTTTAGTCTCACCTTGTATATGTAAGAGTCTCTCCCTCTTTCTAGCTCTATATAAGTGTATGTAATCCTATTCTTTGAGGTAATACAATTAAGGGTGATTTTCTCTCTCTTGTTTTTTCTACTTCTACAAAATGATAAAAAATATTTGTATAACAAATTTCAAGTAAAACGGAGCCAATTTGATAAAATATACATGTACTTGTGTGTAGATCCTGTGTGCTGAGGAGTGAGGACACATGTAAACTTACAAAGTTGGTTAGATAACAAAAATATCCAGATAAATCAAACTCAATAAGGACTGAAAATATAAATTACCAAAAGATAAACTGAAAACTACAATTAACATCAAACCAAATGAAATAAATACCTGGCCAATCTTCCAGCTGCAAAAGGAGGGTGATGTGCATGATCCAACCGCCAATATTTTCCATCCATCTCCTTTGGACAGCATATGCCAGCATCTACATTGCCACCAAATGATGAAGTGAAAATAGTATTCTCCCAACTTTCAATACAGGTAAATGGATTCCTACATATATGGGCGGCTCTGGGGAGATCACAATTCTCAATATTCTCTAGTGATTTCTGAGCGACAAATGAAGCCAATTCTTCTTTATCTGAAACACGCCACCAGGGCTCGCACTTACTACTTCTTTCCCATGGTCCTTCCATGTCCAAATTAGCCATCTCTATTTTTATGGATGACAAGCAATCAATTGGTTTGGCATCTGAGAGATTTTGCTGGAAATAGCATGCTCCACTCTCCACCTTATGCTCAAGTACCTGTTGTTGAATACTACAAGTTACATCTTTAATCTCCTGAATCCTTGCTTCAGAATCATATTCCTTCTGAGTTTCTGAAACTGTATAGGTAGATTCGGGACAGACTTTCTTATTCTTGCTCCCAATGCTTGCACCATGAATCGCCTCATCAGTGAAAAAAGATTGGTTTGTCACTTCAGCTTCCACATGTTCAGTCGATAAACCTTCCAGTTGTTCAAAAATTAAATTTTTATGAAAACTAAAGTTGGGCTGCGTCTGGAGCCACCATTTGGTGTCAGATGAAAGATTAGAATTCATAAAGTTCAAATTTAAGGGAAAGCTGGATACACGTTGGCCCTGTACATTTGTTGCATCTCCAATGTTTAGTTCATTCTGCTGAGTTGATGATGATGATGAGCAGCAGGCTAATTTTGGAGCTCTCTTAGCATCTTCCTGCACGAAGCAGCGATTTGGTGCACGCTGCCAAGCAGCCCTTGCTTCTGCTGCAGCCATTACGTCCTCATTCTCCAATCATTTATTGCAGATTCTCTTCCGTACCAATAAAAGAAAATAGGCAGGCTTTATTCTCGAGAAAATAGAAAATATAGCTATTGATTTACAAAAATAGTATTTTCATTTTAGTATTTTCATTTTCTAACAGGAGAGTATTACAAACCAACGCTGACAAAAGAGAAACAGAAAGACACCGAAGTCATGAAAGATAATTCCTGAGAAGAAATAAATTACGGAGACAAAAGATAAAATGAGTGCTTTCTTTCTCATAAATAGTGGTGTTTAAAGTTTTACTTGGACACTCTTTTAGTACTTGATGTAGCAAGATTAGTTTTGTTAGATTTATGAGTAGTCATTGTGTAGTTAAAAAAGATATTGTGTGCAGACAGATTTTCCCTGCAGCAAGAGAAAAGCATGGAGCCGTCACCTTGGCAAAGTGGGGTTGGCTATATGGATCATTTGTCATTATTGTCCGCTATATTTAGTCAAAATCTCTCTAATGCCTAAGTACATCATGTCTTTCCTTATAGTTTCATCCCGAATCTTTTTTGGTCTACCCCTCCCCCATTTAACATTTATACTGGCTAAACTCTCACAACGTCTAACATGTGTCTCTAATAGTCTCCTTTGTATGTGTCTGAACCATCTTAATCGAGCTTCTCACCTCTTCTCTACAATTGGTGGCACTCCCGTCGTATCCCTGATATATTCATTCCTAATTTTATCAAGTCTCGTATGTCCACACATCCACCTAAGCATTCTCATCTCCACAACTCTCATTTTTTGTTCAAGTACACAATTCATTGTCCAACACTCAGAACCGTAAAACATCATTGGTTTAATTGCAATACAATAAAACTTGTCTTTAAGTTTTATTGGCACTTCACGATCACATAAGATCCTAGACGCGCCACTCCACTTCAATCAACCAGTTTTGATTCTACATATCACATCTTTATCTACATCTCTATTTTTTTTAACTATCAATCCCAGATATTTAAAGCACTCACTGTGAGAAATAACTTGGTCACCCAACTTGCAAGCTCAATATACTTTGTCTTTGCTCTGCTAAACATAAAAATCTTCTTTTTTAAAGTGTCTCGTCAAGATTCAAGTTTTGTTGACCTTTGATGTAAGCCAACAATCATAGGAAATTCATGTGTTAATCCTTCAGATGTTTTCACCCTTGTCACTGAATTTGTATATATGCCTTTGATTACGTCAATGTATGATACATTTACACCTTTCTTTTTTAAGACTCTCCATAAGACCTCTTTAGGAACATTATCATATGTCTTCTCAAAATCTCTAAGCAGCATATGCAAATTTTGTTTTTTCTATCGAGAGTTGTCAATGAGTCTCCTCAAGAGGTGTACAGCTTCCATAGTCGACCGCCCTGGTATGAATCCAAATTGATTCTCCGAGATACTAGTCTCTCGACTTACTCTTCTCTCTATTATTTATTCTTATAGTATCATGGTATGACTCATTAATTTAATCACTTTGTAACTGACATAATTTTGTATATCTCATTTATTCTTATACAAATGTATCAAGATACTTTCTCTTCATTGGTTTAACATTTCTTTTTGTCTTCAGTGACTTATTGAAGAAACATTTAAGCCACAAAATTCCTTCTTTCCTTAGGCATTTTCACACTTCGATGAGAATATCGTCTGACACAACCATCTTTCCATTTTTCATCTTTTATAGAGCATCAATTACCTCTGATACTCAAATTTTATGGAAAAAAATTGTGTTCTCATACTCATCCGATTTACTTAACTTTTCTAAGCTCTATTCATTGTCTTTTTTTCATTGTAAAGATGATAAAATTATTTTTTTTCATCGCTCCTTAATAGGCACATGCTCTATCAAAAACCGTATTTGTTCCATCCTTTATACATTTAATTTTGTTTAAATCCTTTGTCTCACTTTCTCTAGCTCAAACATTTTTATATATATCACGCTTTGCATCTTTAATATCTAATCACTTGTAAAATTCTTTATAAGCATGACTTCTTCTTTTACTTACTGTGATTTTAGATACTTTTCTGGCGACTTAATACACTTATCAAGTTTCCATCATCCCTGCAAACGTAGAGTGTTTATAGCTAGCCCTCTTTGCTCCCACTATATCTTGCACTTCATCTTTCCACCACCAAGATTCTTTATGCGGGCGCGCACGACCTTTTGTCTCTCTAAATATGTTCTTTTTACTTATCTTTAAATGTGAAGACATAACTTCTCATGTGAAAATAAGATCAACATAAGGATCATCTAGGTATTTCATAACAGATGGCATGAAAACAACCTGTTTTTAGTCTTTAAGTTTCGCCACTGAAATTTTGGCGACATATTATCCTTCTCTTGAATTTACTATATTTAACTTACACATCCAACACCACTAGCATGTGTTATGTTGTCCAACTTTCTCTTGATATGACTTTGCAATTCTTATAAATCTTTTTATCCATTGTGAGTCATAAAATAGTCAATTTGTGACTTATTTGATGCGCTCTTAAATGTAATTTAACGTTCTTCCTTCTTCATGAAGAACATATTTGTCACAAATCATCTAAGTATTCTCAAAATCACACTTTAATAGTTTCACATAATCGTATTTGTGATGCATAAGCATTGATCACATTATTAACTTCATTTCCTACACCAATTTAAAAGCTAAGATTCTATCACATTTTCAAATTACCCCTACAACTTCTTCCCTCCAAAAAGTATCCACAATAATACTTACTTTATTTCTTGTTTTATTTTTCCAGTGTATTATAATTTAAAATATGAATTGTCTAAAATTTTAGCTTTTTCACCCACCTACTTAGTCTCTTGCAGACATAAAATATTTATCCTTTTTTAAATCAACGTATTCACTACTCTCACATTTTTCTAGTTAGTGTACTTTTCCTAAGACGATCTACTTTCCTAAGACACCTAATATGCGAAGACTCTTGCATATTTAACACTATCACTCAAGTCCTGGTAGAGCTGTAGTGGTCCTTGCCAAGACGCAGCTTTTGGATCATACGACGAGAACTCTTGTATATTTAATACTACACACAAGTCCTGGAGATGTAGCGGTACTTTCCAAGACGCTGCATTTGGACTATACGTCGCATTCCTTACGGGAAACAACTAGCTTTTGCATAATTTCTCAAAAGATTCATATTGATAAGAATGACTAAATTTTTACGTTGGTCGTCTACCTAACGCAACCTTATCATTTTTCATCCAGGCTTGGGACCGGTAAAGGCTGAGACAAATGCAATGTTAACAATTCCTTTATGTATTAAACAATTCATAATATCGTCCTTAGTTAGGATGCCTATAAGTCTATATATAAAGTGAGTCGTAATAGTTATTAAACATTTATCGAGTATGCGAGTTTTGGAGTTGCATTATGTAAGACCCCCTCCACTCGGAATATAGACACCAACGAGTAGATCTTATCGCACACCACCTTCAACCCATAACGACAAAGAGAATAAAAGAAGAGTACATGAATGAACGTCTCAACTCTCTCCTGTCATTCTCTCGGTCTCCCCAAACGTTATGCATTGGCGAAGGCGTTAAGAGAATAATAAACACACCACAAACACAGTAATCTATAAATGTGTGGCAGAAGAAACAACTAGCGGAAGAATACCCGCCACATAGTAGATGGCAGAAGCATAAGTGTATAGTAAAGCGACACAAAGTAACAACAACAATGACATACGGCCCCATAATCCAAGTACACAGTTTACAGAATGTTCAGGGTCTCACAAGTGGATACGTCAAGCCGAACTAATAAAAGATAACAAGTATAATCTATGTATCTATTTAACTATCTAAGTTGCTAAGTGTAGCAACTATCCTTTGAAATCTTCTACCTTCACATCATGTTCACGTCACAACTCCTGGAATACTTGGGGTGGTGATGCGATTACGGAAAGTGCATCGATCTTATAAGTAATATAAAACGGGAATAGATCCCCAAGTATTGATCTCTTCAAGGAACATGGCGTGGATGCTTCGCTATTTCAAAAATTTAATGGTAAAGACGGAAAAATACTAAAAACATTGATTTGGGTAATTTGTTCTAAAACTGCGTGCAACAAAAGGAAGCGCAGGTAGCCGGCACCGCATCGCAATCACAAGCACAAGTGCGAGTCGCCTTCATTGCTTCACTAATTTGAGAATGGGGTGAGGGTCGATGGAACCTTTCGATTGCTTCCACCAAACTCAATCACAGAAAAACCTAATGTGCATATCCAAGTTAGAGATTCCACATTGTAAAACACACAAAACTAACTTTCATGCAAATGAATGAAAGTGCATTGGAAGCAAAGTGAGTTCATACAATGTGTTATTATCAAATTAGAAGAGATTTCTTACCACCAATCCTAGGGGCGGAGGAGAAAGAGAGAAATGCAAACGACAATCAAGACTTTGACGTAAAAATGGAGGGAATCCACCGGGTTGTAAAGTCGTGTCCTTCACACATTCATCGGTTACGTTTGGGATCCGGGAGAGCTGTCGCCACCTCCTAATCCTCTCGTCTTCTTGATGGTCTATGTCGTCCATGTTTCTCTCGAGCCCTTCCTTGCTTGGCGGAGAAGATGATGGAGAAATCGCGTTGTTTTTAAGCTCTTGATGATGGAAAATCATTGGGATAGCAAGTCTTATCTTGGAGAACAACTCCAAGCCAAAAATGGTGGAAATGCAGTGCTCAAGACGTCGATCCGGCGAAAATCTACGAGCTGTATAAACATATCTTTATTATTATATAAGGAAACTCTTAATCGCTTTATGGTGTAACATTTAAATCCCGAAATGCCCTCATTTAAATAAGTTTTGGGCTTTAACTTAAGGACTTTCTGGTCATTTGACCGGCTCAGAGCTTATTGTTTTTTAAATCTTGCGTTTCTTTTCGGTCATTTCTTGGTTCCCTGCACTATTCGCCCACCTCAAAATCGCGATAGCCGCGATTTCTTCCTCGGTTCTTCTGCGCAGGTAGGGCATCTCAATCCCTCCTCCCGCGACTTCACAGTGCCAAGATCACTGCACACCTTTCGCGATGTTGGTTCTGCAAAGAGGGCAATGGCATACTCACGCATGCTTCTTCTTCCGCTGCGACATACTCCTCAAGCCGTCCAGGAGTTCTGTCGTCGTCCAGGAGTTCTGCCCGTCTTCATTTCGTCCCGAACGACTTTCACTCCTCATTTCCGCTTCAAAACCTAGGGTTTCGCTTGCACACACTTCTCCTCATCTCCAGATCAGGCTTCCTCCTCGACAACCAGCTCCTTCTCCAAATCGAGCTTCCAGATCTCCCGTCGGCGGCATATTTTGCATTCCCTCCTCCACTCTCGCAACATTAGGGCAAAGGCTACCTGTGGGTGAGCGTTCATCATTCTCCGCACAGGCATTGATCATTTCCAAAGGAATTTCTTCCGATCCTCCCAAAATCCAGATTGGTCCTTTGAAAGGTACGTCCCTAATTTTTTCCTCACCGCTGGGAATGTCTACTCCCGTTTCTTCTCTCTCATATATGAATCTTTAACATCAATTTAATTATAACTAATGGTGAATATTTACTGTATGAACTCAATGATTTATGCTTTCTATCTTGGTTATATGATTTGTAAATGCTGAATATATAATCTCTCACTTTATCTTCATCATTATTTTAAGGGTAAGCGTTTTATCTTCATTGCAGGAAGGGCATGGTCTATGAAAGGAAGAACAAAATCAGGAATAACTTCTGTATTTTTCTATTTTGCCTCGATCGCTCTACATCTCTACTATCCATTGTTTGATTTCAGTTGAAGCCAGTGGTTGGAAGATGGGATTATAGTTTATCATTGTCAAGTGGGTCTCTTGAGGAGTTCTCTTCAATTGTTTCTAATCGGATCGGTGTACACATTATTGGTCACAACCCCGATGGATTCTACACATTAGAAAAGGTATGCGCATAGCCTTCATGCTAAGTTGATATTTGTTATCCGTTAAATAGAGGTGAAAAATTTATAGCTAAGGATTCTTACTAATGGTATACTTATTGAGATGAATGTTATGTTTTGATCATTTTGCTCCAATTAACATGTCCCACCTTAACTTCACTTCTATCAAATAAGTTTTTTTAATTTCTGTTGAACCTCCTAATAGTGTTTTTCTGAAATTTCAAAGCAAAATAAGAGAACACCCGTTGAGCAGCACTTATTAGTACTTAATACTTATGTGTATTTACTTATTATGTATTACTTAATGTTTGGTTTATAATTACCCATCCATAAGTAACTGGCACAAGGAGAGTCAACAATTATCAAAAATGTAAAATTGTTTAAGTTTATAATCATATGTTTCAATTTCATCTCTCCTTTTGTGGCTAGAGTTTGGACTGGAGTGAGGGGGAAAATTAGCTGAAGTAAATGCAGTAAAACTTGAAAAAAGAGACTGAAAATGTTTATATAAAAGAAGTTACATAGTATTTGATGATAATCTAATAGAAAATTAACTGGGGAGGAGCATTGGTGGTTGCATATACAAATTATGTTATAAAGTGTGAAAATATCATTTTCATTGACATAATTACATGACTAGAGTTTGGACTGGAGTGAGGGGGATAATTAGCACCCATGTTGTATATGGAAATGAAAAATGTAAAGAGGGTAGTATATTTTAATATGTGAAATGTAAAATGTAAAAGCATGGATGTTATGAATTGTCAACAACTAGGGGGTAGTATATTGAATTGAATCACGAGTGACAGTACACGGGGGGCTCATGTTGCACCAATTTCTAGAGTTTTCTGGTCTTTTATTCATCAGTGAATGCCTTGACTGTTGACCCGCCAGCGAATTAACAATGAACGTCTCCTACCAGCTCTTCCGCCCCCATGTTTTTTAATCATTTCGGCAGGCCCCCAGCTACTCTCCTCTCGCACGTCTCTCTTCCCATGTCTCCTCCGTTCCTCGACTGCCACCCACCCGCCAAAAGCAGCCGCAGCCATCCGCCGAAAGCAACTCTTGCCAGAAGCCCTCCACAACAAAGCTCCTCCACAAACTCCTGTACTCGAGAGAGCAGAAGTGTCATCGTGCAAGTCTCCTCCACAAAGCTTCTCCTGCCAGAAACCCTCCTCAAGAGTTTTTCCTCCACGGTCGTTACTGTCACAACCCGCATTTTCTCCGAATTTAAGAAGTATCAGAGTATGAGAAAACAAGCGTCGTGATGTCACGTCGAACAGGGGATAACTGTCGACGCTCAAGCGAACACCATCTAACTAGACTATGAAAATTCGTAAGTTTAATGATTAGAAAAATCAGTTATATTTTAAAGGTCGTATCCCTCGGCTCAGTGGATCACCTAGTCCACAGTTTAAAAACTATACTTATACGCAGCGGAAAATACTTTATTTATATTTGACATCATATGAGAGTGCATAAGTGACCCCCGAGGTCAACTTATACTATGCAAGACTCTAGATTTATTTTATATTATAAGTAAGAAAACGGTCTTTTTACGTTGTTTGTAAAGTAGTGTATGAGTTTCATAAACATATTGATCATGAGATATACTTATAATAGTGTTTTAAGGTTTAAAAGTAACTAGCAACCTATCATAAATTTTCTCAAGAGCAAGTAGACTATCTTCAGAAAGGTAGCAGTAAAAGAAACATGTCTAGTATCATAAGGTAAAACTACCAGTGGGCGCCAACAAACTGACACGAACTCACTGGCAAGTATGTATGTCTATAAAAAAACAGAAAACTACCTCACCACAACAAGAGAAAGATCCCTACAACTCAAGGGATCACCTGCAACACCACAGCAAATCTAGCCGTCTACTCGGCTACTAATCAGTACCTGAGGCATTCAGAGAAGAAAAGAATACCTCAGCAAGTAAAACAAAAGATTCTGAATTAGAGCATTATATCAAAATGGAATAAAAGAGAGTAAGTAAATATAACAGTAAAAGCAAACATTGTCCAAAGTAAGCAAAAGTACACCAAGTACCAGGTAACAACAACGAGCCCTGCCTAAATCCTGCAGAGGCTACAAGGCAAAAGACAAGAAAACCTGCCACAATATGTTGCATTCAACCAGGAAGAAACACCTAACAATCCTAATTTGTGAGTAATGACAGTAGTAAAACATCATGGACTTAAGTTGGTGACCAAAAACAGTCCCCCAAACAAAACAGTTCCAACAAAAAAAATTCACTGTGTCAGCACAAAACCACCACAAACTCAGCCCGTACCTGGGATTAAAAGGTGGAGGCCACAGCAATACTCAGCCCGTACCTGGGACTAAAAAGTGGCGGCCACGGCTCGCACACAAAACATCCCGCTCCTTTAGAGCGTCAAAATACCACTACCTGTCATAACCCACGATTCGGCTCTCTAAACAAAGGAAGAACGAAAGGCCGACAAGACATCCCCCTAGGAGGTAATCACTCGGGAAGAAAAGAAACTGAAAAGGAATAACGTCGATCCCAGCTTACAAGAATCGTCGATCTCCAGCCACAGGAAATCGCCGAACCCCGTTCGACGATTTTCGTCGAACACAGGTCATGGGAAATCGTCGAACGCCGTTCGACGATTTTCGTCGAACACAGGTCACGGGAAATCGTCGAAATCCGTTCGACGATTTTCTTTTGTCGAACACAGGTCACTGGAAATCGTCGAACTCAGTTCGACGATTTTTCGTCGAACGCAGGCCACGGGAAATCGTCGAACTCCGTTCGACGATTTTCTTTTGTCGAACACAGGTCACGGGAAATCGTCGAACTCAGTTCGACGATTTTTCGTCGAACGCAGGCCACAGGAAAAATCGTCGATCTCCGTTCGACGATTATCGTCGAACCCAGATCGACGACCTTCGTCGATCACAGGCGACCGGAGATCGTCGATCTCAGTTCGACGATTTTCGTCGAACTCAGATCGACGATCTTCGTCGAACTGGCAGCGTTGAGTGCAGAGAAACGCTAACTTAATTCCTATGCTCCACCTATCATACCAGACCACTTCTACTAGCCCAGAAACACTCTAATCCTCAAGACTATGGAAAGGAAAAGAAATTTTTGCTACTGCTACCCCAATTGTCAAGCCAAATTTACTCCAAAACTGAGCCTACCCATGAAGAACTCAGCACTAAAACACTACAGCAACTGACAGTAGGCCTAAAATTTCAGTAATTGAGAGATCTGACAAGGCTAGACATCATTCCTAGGTTCTAAGAGCAGAAATTTAAACAAAAATCTCAACCTGAAGTTAAATCAAATATCTGGACAGGAAGAAAATTTCAGTAGGCTTAACGATTGCTTGACATGATGAAGGAAAAACTAAGCATTTGCAAGATCTGAAATCAATATTTGACAACAAGGAACCAAAAAAATGAAGAAGTTCCTACTTTGCAAGGGCAAAAAGCACCACTTGCCTTGATTTCCGGAAGGTCTCGACCGACTTTTCTGCTTCCCCATGGATCTGGCAGCCAACACCTAACCGAGCAAAACTGGACATTTTCGGAGAGGGAGAGGGGTCAAACGAAAATCTACAACACCATAAAAAGACACGAACTGGAGAAAGCTTGCCGTCGGAATGAAGATCTAGGGGAGAGCAGTCCAGATCTACCCTCGGAAAGAAAATCCGACCGCTAGAACTCCGGGAATCGGCGGTGGAAGGCAAGGTTGTCCGCCGGTTTTCTTCCACTCATGAACAGGACAGCGGTTATTCTCTCACGGAAGGAGACGATGAACAGTCTCGTTTTTTGTCTTAAGGCTATATATATGCATAGACACGTCTTATCAGCCATAACTGTCACCTAAAAGCCACTGGATTCATTCCAAGCTTTATAAATTAATCATTTGCATCCATTATTATTAACACATCAAAACGACGTGAAAACCGAACCACCTCGGAATCCGACGAAATTCACACCGTAGCTAATTACCCAAGCTACGAACGCAACAGCGAAGTCGAAATCAACTTTCGACGAACAAAACTCGGGTTATCACTACCCGAAGCCAAAACACAAGCATCCCCCGAGAGGCCTCACCGGTCACCAAAACAGACCCGGCTTGCTAGGGGATCTTGCCAAAAAGGCTACCAACAACCACACAAGGAACCAAAAGAGCTAAGACCACGCTCTAACAAACGGCACAAGCCGGAAACGCGTCAACGTAACGCCAAACGAGAATTAAATAATCGCAGAAAAATCGGGGGCGTTACAGCTACTTCCGGCAAGCTCCTCCTCCAACAATCTGTCGAGCCCAACTTCTCCTCCTCAAGAGCTCCTCCTCCACGGTCGCTGCTTCCGGCAAGCTTCTACTCTTCAGCAGTATGTCGAGCCTTTAGTTTAATTCAATACATTTCTCATCCTCCAAAACTTTCTGAGCACAAAGCTACGTATCCCTCAAGTTGAAGGCCAAAATTTCAGGTGCCTGTGCAAGACCAAAGCTGCATTCTCTGCCAAGCTCCTCCTCCAATTATTGGTGAGCAGGTAAAATGGATTCAGTTTTAGTTCCTGATTTCATAGTTATGAAGTTCCAAACAATCTGTTGGTCAGCTCCATTGATGGCCTCCTTCAGTGACTTTGAATTCCTACGCCCCAAGCTCTATTTCAATTTCTCCGTCACTCTTGTGTTGTAAGCCAACAGGTAATCAGACATCTGAAATAGATTTTTGCTCCTTTTGATTTTTAATTTTTAGGTATTACCATGGCAGTTTAATGATCATTCTGATCATCAAGAAATTAGGTGGTGCTTCGATCATCTTTGTTGCTTCTCAAATATGGGTTCATACTCATATATTTTTCTTATTATGATACTTTTTACTCGAGCTCACAATCTATTTGATAAAATGCACAAGTGGACTGTTTTTATGATTATTTTACTTAACACAACTGGATTCTTTTTATTGAAGAGACTGATTTTGATGGTGTTTGGACACTTTTTTGCAACTCCATAGGAGAAATGTGCGCTACTTCTACTAATCGCAACTTCTGCAAAGGGGGAAAAGGGTTGTTGCTTTACCTCCTACCTACGAATCATTGTTCTCGGCCTCCCTGCGATCAGCTTCTGCAAAGGTAACATCTTTCTTAGCATCCATGCGGTCTCAACATCTAAATCCTAAAATACCACAACTAAATCATTCCCCAACATTTCAGCTATCTGGGAGAGCAACTTCTCCATTTATTCGACATGCGTGGGCTTTTCAATGGCTGAAATCCATTTCAGCTTTTTGCATTATTTGTACTAAGTTTTGACTAAAATTTTTTCCTTTTGCAAACTCGGGGTCTTCTCAGGGATCCAATTCCTCACGGGGTGAGCTTTGGATAGATTCCCCTGTTTAGAAAATTTGTGATAAAATTTGTGTAATATTGGTGTATTCATTTTAAGCAGAAATAATCTATGCATTAGCAATTCTCAAAATAAATTTAAATTGCTTTTAATATATAGATGCTCACTATCAATTATTAATGGACTTTCTTGTTTCATTTATAACGGGAATCTATATTTTTTTGAAGGTTTGCGGAGGTTTTTTGAGAGGTATACAATTGATTAAAGTTTATATTTCTATCTCTGTGGATGCCAAAGGACTCTAATAACAAGTCCTTTTTTACAAAGGTTAGATAATGATGAGCAAAATCCTTTTTTTACATAGGTTATAATATGAAATTTGTCTGTAGCTTTCTTAATATTAAATATTTACTTTAGAATTCGTATTTTATTGTTTGCATTTTCCTTTCAACATATCATAATTTTATTATTTCTCTTTTTATTAACTAGATTTTTGAGATAGTCGCTTGATTCTTCCTAAGTCAATGTTTTGATATTGAGTACAATTATTATGTAATTTTATAATATTTTTTCTCTATTGATTTTCTCTTTTATGCATGCTTTAATGTAGGTCCTTGGATTACATATACGCTCAGGAACAAGGTTTTGCAATGTCACTCAAAAGTGGCATATTTGGTGGCCAAAAGAGAATATTAGCAATAGGTTTCAGAATCTTCACCACTTTATTAACCCCATACTTAAATACATGTGATGATTACCCTTGAGATAGTTTAATGGTTCTTCCAATATCTTTTATATGGATTACTTTTATAAGAGATACTTTATTTTACCTCATTGTTTTGTTCAGGGTTGCTATAATTATTGATTGTCTCCATAGACTAGCAAAAAAGTTAATTTTCTCATTTTTTGCAAATAAATTGGATTAGATATGCATATATTGTCCACACAACTATGAATGCGCCTTCACATATTAATTAATCAACTATCAATAAAAAACTCAAAACAATATCATTTAACCAGTTACATTGAATGCGCGTTGACTGTTGTCGCTCATCGAATGATGCGACTTGCAGAATGATGTCGCCCGCCGAGTGTTGTCGGCTACACCGAATGTAGCCCGCCGCAGAATCTAGCCAACCGTCGCCAAATGTAACTTTCTTATTATTTTCAATGCAGCCGCCCTCGACCAATGTCGCTCCTCAAGACCAACGACGCCGCCCACGTCCAATGCTAGAGTCAATGTCGCCGCCCACGACCAAAGTCCCAGATCAATGTCGCCGCCCCGATCAATGTTGCCGCTCACGACCAATGTCTCTCTCACAACCAATGTCGTCACCCACGACCAATGTTGTCACCCTCACAACCAATGTCGTCGTCCACAACCAATGTCGCCGCTCAGGACCAATGTCTCTGTCATGAATCAATGTCTCCCCCTCGACCAATGTCGCTGCACTCGACCAATGTCGCCCCCCATGACCAATGTCGCCCCACACGACCAATGTTACCGTCCACGACAAATGTTACCGCCCACGACCAATGACGTCGTCCACGACCAATATCATCCCCCAGCACCGATGTGTCGTACACGATCAATGTTACCCACCACGACCAATGTCGCCCCCCTCGACCAATGTCGCCGCCCTCGACCAATGTCGCTCCTCACGACCAATGTCTACCCCATAACCAATGTCTCTGCCCACGACCAATTTCGCCCCCACGACCAATGTCGCCGTCCACGACCAATGTCACCCCTCAGGACCAATGTCACCGTCCACGACCAATGTCGCACCCACGACTAATGTCGTTGTGCATGACAAATGTCGCCCCCAAAACCAATGTCGTCGTCCATGATCAATGTGGCCCCCCACGACCAATGTCGCCGCCCTCGACCAATGTCGCCCCTACGACAAATGTCGCCCCCCTAGACCGATGTCGCCCCCCAAGACCAATGTCGTCGTCTACGATCATTGTGGTCCCCCACGACCAATGTCGCCGCCCTCGACCAATGTCGCCCCTCAAAACCAATGTCCCCGCCCACATCCAATGTCGGTGCCCACGACCAATGTCGCCGCCCCCGACCAATCTCGCCTCCTCCGATCAATGTCGCCGCCCCCGACCAATGTCGTCGCTCACGACCAAATTCGCCGCCCACGACCAATGTTGCTGCCCCCGACCAATGTCGTCCTCCACTACAAATGTCGCCCCCCCCCCACTACAAATGTGCCCCCCCCCCCCCCAATACAAATGTCGCCCCCCCCCCACTACAAATGTCGCTACCACGACAAATATCACCCCCACGACAATGTCGCCCTGCACGGGGTCCCCCGTGCACAACCAATATCGCATCCCACCAATGTCGTCGCCTCCGACCAATGTAGTCGCCCCCGACCAATTTCGTCGCCCCGACTAATGTCGGTCGCCCCCCCCATGACAAATGTCGCTGCCCCCGGCCAATGTCGCCGCCCCCGGCCAATGTCGTCGCCCCCGGCCAATGTCGTCGCCCCCGGCCAATGTTGCCGCTCCCGGCCAATGTCGCCGCACCCGGCCAATGTCGCCGCCCCCGGCCAATGTTGTCTGCCCCGGCCAATGTCGCCTGCCCCGGCCAATGTCGCCTGCCCCGGCCAATGTCGCCCCCACGGCCATTGTCGCCCCCACGGCCAATGTCGCCCCCACGGTCATTGTCGCCCTCACGGCTAATGTCGTCTCCACGACAAATATCGCCCTCACGACAAATGTCCCCCCCCCCCCGACAAATGTCGCACCCACGGAGAATGTTGCCCGCACGGGGTCCCCCGTGCACGACTGCTTGTATATATATATGGGCATTTATCGGGACCTCCCCTTTAACTTTGAAAAATTACAGATTGCACCCCTCTTATTATGAAAATTACAAAAACATTCCCTCAATGTTACAAAACATAGCATTTACCTCCCCTGAAATACACATTTCATAACATCCATGCACAAAAAAAAACCCCCTCGGAGTACATTTCCAAGAGGGGGTTTTTGTGCCCGGATGTTATGAAATTTAAACTTCAGAGGAGGTAAATGTTATGTTTTGTAACATTGAGGGGAGGTTTTTGTAATTTCCATAATAAGAGGGGTGCAAGTTGTAATTGTGCTATCTTCCATGGGAAGTTTTGGTAATATATATCAAAAAAAGTGCAAGGGAGTGCTGCGCAAAGCGCACGCGCATGTGGAAGGTCAACGGGAAGAGAAATGACTGGGTGCCAAATTGCCACGCACATTTACACGCGTGTGCACGGGCGTGCAGAAATAACGCGCACCCAAATTCAAACCGCCCAAATCAGCTTTGGAAGCACAGAATGACCACACATAGGTAATTGCATGAACACGCATGGGCGTGGGAAACACCGCACGCCCAAATTCAGATTGGCAGATTTCATCCAATTAAAGGGAGAAGGGATGCACGCGCGTGCGGAAATTCCGCACGGGCGTGCGTGAGGCAATTTTGACATAACCTCCCCTGAATTGCACGATAAGTCCACACCTGTAAAAAACACTTCATCCATGCAGTCTAGATAATCAATATACAACGATATTAGCTAAAATCCTACATATCTAACACATACATGGACGAAATCAACGAGAAAAAGGGTGAAAACATGATATAAATCACATTCATCAGTTGGTAACCGAGGTGAGGGTTAGCAATACTATACGTATTGACTAAGTGGTTCTACCTCTCCCCCTGAGCCCCTAATATGTTGAAGGGAATCAGTAAAACTGTCCTACAGAAAGTGTCAACACAGTGCAACATGTATATATATAAATAATAATATGGACAATAGTGTACTTAAAAGAGTGCAGTAATAGAGTATAAAAAGGAGAGTAGTGTAAATAAATTGTACGTAAACATGTCATTGCTCTATCTTAGCAATGTCCACGACACACACACTCGTAAGCACATTCAATAAAATAAGTAGAAGAGTATATTATTTAGGTAACAAATTATATGAAAATACTCATACAAATTTATACGATTGGAATCTTGCACAATCTAATCTAAATTATTATGTATAAACAAATATATGTGTTATCATCCCATCAATGCATAAACTAAGTATGTATGTCCTCATTAGAGGAGTGTCATAACACACGTAACAAACACAGCTCATTTGTGTCACACTAAGTAAGTACCTATAATGTTATCATCATATCCATGCAAAAACATACACAACACACTACGACGACATAGATTTAACATGCAAGGTGTCAAGGCATCAACACTTGATTGTAATCAAATGAAGACTAAAGAATGGGGCACATCTTCATGGGGCAGTTAATCCTACTGTCCGTATCAATTCTTGCTCACGGTGGTATCCACAAAAGCCGGGTTTTAAAAATCAGACCGGACCAGCCGGTTCAACCGGTTGGACCGCCAACCGGTTTCACAGCTAGTCTGGTGATTAAAACCACGCCCGCAAAAAACCAGCCCAGAACCGGCAAACCTGGCGGTTGGACCAGTTAACCCGAAACCGGACAGGTTTCCAGGAAACTGGACGGTTCACAGTTGTAAGACATGTCACAATTGATTTTTATTTAGGCTCTGCTTTGTTTATAGCTGCCTATTGGGAGAGGAAACTGTTATTGGCGATGTGGGATTAACCATAAAGATCATATATATATATATATATATATATATATATATATATATATATATATATATATATATATATATATATATATATATAGCAATATAGGTATTTGGAGGCACACCATAGATAAAACAAGAGCCATTGGACCATGAGAGAGAGCATGAGATGGAGGGAGAGAGTTGGGAGAGAGAGGAGGGAGAGAGAAAGAGAGAGGGGAGGAGAGAGAGATGGCGGAAGGGAGAGGAAAGTGGGGGAGGAGAGAGAGAGAGGGAGAGAGAAAGGGAGGGAGATGGGGAAGGGAGAGAAAGAAGAGGGAGAAAGATTGAGTGAAATTAATGTTTTTAGGACAAAACATAATTTTTTTTATAAAATAAAATTTGTAATATTAATTTATATTTTTTTACGGTCATTTTGAGTACTCATATGTATATATTGCGGGCACTGCCCGTCTTGATGGGGGCACTGCCCGTCTTGATGCGGGCACTGCCCGTCTTGATGCGGGCGCATCCCGTCTTGATGCGGGCGCATCCCGTCTTGATGCGGGCGCATCCCGTCTTGATGCGGGCGCATCCCGCTTTGATGCGGGCGCATCCCGCTTTGATGCGGGCGCATCCCGCTTTGATGCGGGCGCATCCCGCTTTGATGCGGGCGCATCCCGCTTTGATGCGGGCGCATCCCGCTTTGATGCGGCGCATCCCGCTTTGATGCGGGCGCAGCCCGCTTTGATGCGGGCGCAGCCCGCTTTGATGCGGGCGCAGCCCTCTTTGATGCGGGCGCAGCCCACAACGACGCATCGAGCACAGGAGAAGCCCATTCGGAGGCGGGCGAAGCCCGCCTAGATGCGGCCGAAGGCCGCCCGAGAGAATCGAGCACGGGCGTAGCCCGTGCGGAGATGCTCGTGTGTGTGTATATATATATATATATATATATATATATATATATATATATATATATATATATATATATATATCCCTCTCTCTTTCTCTGCCTAGTACTGCCCTCTCTCTCCCCCTCCCTCTCTCCTCTGTCGCTCTCTCACTTACCTCCCTCTCTCCTCTCTTTTCTCTCTTTCTCTGCCACGTACCGCCCTCTCTCCCCTCCCTCTCTCCTTTCCTGCTCTCTCTCTCCTCCCTCCCTCTCTTCTCTCTCCTCTCTTTCTCTCTTTGATATACCATAATAATAACATATTAATACCATGATAAAATGTGTTAAAGATAAATAAATTAGCCCATTAGGAGAGGCTCATGTATATTGCCCATGTATAGTTTATTTAGTCCCACATTGTCCATGTAGAAGTCTCTCCCTCTTTCTCCCTCTATATAAGTGTATGTACTCTTATTTTTTGAGATATAATAATATTCTGGGTGATTTTTTCTCTCTTGTGTCTCTCTTTCTACATGGTATCAGAGAGAATCGTCCCTTCCTGCGGTCTTCGGCTTCTACCTGCCTTCTTTCTAAACCGCTTATAAACCGGTTTCTCCCCACCTTCTTTCCTGCAGTCTTCGGCTTCTACACGCCTTCTTTCTAAACCGTTGTAGCCGCCGGCTGTTGCGGACTGCTTATTCTTACCTGCTTCCTCTTCTCTCTATGGTTCCACCTTCCCTCCCTGGGCTTCTTATAGCCTTCTCTCTCTGACTTGTGGGGTCCACGAGTTATTGTCCTGGTTCTCGCCGCGACCTGCTTCTCGCCGCGACCTGCTTCTCACTGTCGCACCCTTCTTCTAGTCGTTGCGACCTGCCTCGAGTCGTCGCACCCTTCTTCTAGTCGTCGATACCTGCCTCTAGTCGCCATGACTTGCTCCTTGTCGCCGCGACCTGCCCCTAATCGTTGCTTGCTCCTTCTCGCAGCGGTCCGTTTTTCAGTTCGTCGCGGCTGCTTTTCTTCCCGCCGCGGGCTCCGCATCTTGGTTGCGGCCTCTTGCCGCTGGTGTGTTCACCGAGACCATGTGGATACTTCTCTCCCTGCCTAGCTCCTCTCAGTCGCGACATTCTGGTCAGCCCGCTGCGGACTGCTCCAAGTAGCGCGCCCTGCTTCTCCCTTGCGAGCTTCTGCTTCAGTCCGCCGCTCGTTCTACTCGCGGTCTGCTCTGTGAAAGCCGCTCGGCTTCAGTCTGCTGCTTCAATTGTTATCTGTTGTGGTCTGCTGCTTCAATCTGTTGTACTCAGTTGCTAGCCGCCCGGCCTGCTTCAATCTGTTGCTCTCAGTTGCTAGCCGCACGGTTTGTTTCGACTACCCGCCATGATATCTACTGACTCAACCACGGCTACCACCTCCCTGCCCTCCCATGTTGCTGCCCTGCCTCCCGAGGTTCGTGACGAACTTCGCATCACCACTATCTCTCTCAGTGGAAAGGCCAACTTTGTCTAATGGGTTCATTCCGTTCGCCGTGTTCTACAGACATTAAAACCATTATAAAATATGTATAAAATAATATTATTCATTTTAATTAATCAAATTAATTTATAAACATACATAGATATTTACATATAAGTATATATATGGTATATCATAAATATGGTATATGATATTAGTATTAGTAGTATATATAGCATAAACCTTATGATAAAAAAAATTAATATATATATATATATACTAGCATCTTCGAACGGGCTTCGCCCGTTCTTAATGTGGCGTTGTGGGCTTCGCCCGCAACCAAGCGGGCGAAGGCAACAACATTGGTCGTGGGTGGCAACATGTGTCGAGGGCGACAATATTGGTAGTGGAGGTGACATTTGTCGTAGGTGGTGACATTAGTCCCGGGCGGCGATATTGTTCGTGTGTGGCGACATTGTTCGTGGCTGTCGACATTGTTCGTAGGAGGCGACATTGTTCGTGGGCGGCGACATTGTTCGCGGGCGCGACAATGTTCGTTGGCGGCGACATTATTCAAGGGCGACGACATTGTTTGGGGGCGGCGACATTCGTCAGGAGTGCTCATTCTCAATGCGGCGTTGCGGGCTGCGCCCGCATCCACGCGAGTTTTGCCTGCAAACCAACGACATTGATCGTGGGTGACAACATTTGTTGTGGGCGGCGATATTGGGCGTGGCGGCGACATTGGTCGTGGGCGGCGACATTGGTCGTGAGGGGCGACGATGGTCGTAGGCGTGACATTGCTCGTGGGCGGCGGCATTGTTCGTGGGCGACGGCATTGTTCATGGTCGGCAACATTGCTCGTGGGTGGCGACATTTTTTGTGGGCGTCGACATTGTTCATAGGCGGCGGCTTATTTCGGGGGTGACGACATTGTTTGGGGAAGGCAACATTTGTCGGGAGGGGCCGAAATTTGAATGGGCTCCGCCCGTACTCAAAACATCACTGCGGGCTGCGCCCAAAGCAAGACGCATTCAGGCTGCGCCCGAAGCAATTACACACATAAAACATAGCTCTGCCCATAATGTTAAGTGCCCATGCACAGTAGATAATATTTAAAATACAGATAGAAAAGATACTGTAAGATTAGCAGATGATGTGTGCATTCATCAATAAATTATAGATCAGGTATTAGAAGGAACCATACGATGAAGTTTATGAATAGTTGAAGTCAATTTAAATGTGTGCAAGCATGGAATAACATTTTTGATTCAGTGAGGAAAACTTCTCCGTCTATGATTAAACTTCTCTAATAACTTATGTTTAAGTATATTCAAGTATGTTCAAGTATGTTCTAATAACTCATCTCTGGTAGTTCAAGTATGTTGGAATGTGCACTCTTTATTCTATATTTTTGTATTTATATGAAGATATATATGATAAAAAAGAGAGTTTAACTACATAATGAAGAGAACGACCTATTTCTCTTGCAGATGTAAGCAAACTGAGTACAATTGATGCAGAGCCGAGACGAGGACGAGTTTTGGGCTCGTTTGAAGCTGATTTGATACTTACCATATATGGCGTGCCCGGATCGACGATCGGACTCCGCAGATGTGTCCGGATTGTCATTGCGAATCGATTTGATATATTATTTCACTATTTTTGCATTTATTTTGTTGTATTTGGGTAGCCTCACCTCCGGTCAATCATAGTCGTTGATGGGGGATGCTCTAATCTTCTCTTTATTATAAATAGACCTCTTAGGGGCTGATCTAAGGGATTGCGGATTTTTGGAGACAACAATCCCGGAATCCAGCGATCACCCCTCGGTGCCGACGTCGTGGAGCCCTAGGTGACGACTCCTATGTTGGTTTTTCTTCCCCCTTATCCTTCCCGTAACCCTTGTCATCGTTTTCCATCTCACAAACCTCTGATCCACCCGTTGCAGCCCCCCCCCCCCCAAAACCGCCCCAATTGGCTGTCCAGAACTTCCTTCTCAATTCACTATTCATTAATGAAATATACTACTACATTCCTATAGTTTTTTTTCTCCCCGAAGAAGCCGCCGGCCAGCAACAGGTACTGTCGCCCCTTCCACCACCTTCCAGCACACCCGCCTCCAGACCTTCCTCCACCTTCCAGCACACCCGCCGCCCAGTCCCCCCTACAGCCAACAATCACCCGGCTACCCATATCCCAAGCCAACCACCCCTAAGTCACCCCTCACGTGGATCCACCTCCCTACACCCCATATTCTCAAGATCAATCCAGATCTGAGAATTTCAGCCCCCGATCTGTTATTTTCACCACGCATACACCATCCCCTAGCCCGGATCCGACCCAAAACAGCAGATCTACCCTTCCCTGGTCCAGATCTACTCGTACGTGGTCGGATCTACCCATTTCTTGTTCAATCTCATCATCTACCGCCGTGAACAGCCACCGCAATCATTTCCACGTCGTTGGTTCCACAATCGATCGTCGATCCACGCATTTCCGATTCTGGAATCTTCATTGTCTTAGTCAGCCCACTATTGAGTGAGTATTGTTGTATTGGATTATTATTTTCCAGCATTTATTTATCGGATTGGATATCATATTTTTTTGGATATCGCGTATGGTAGTAGTTTGTGGGATAAATAGTGTGATTTGCCGGGTTTATTCTCCGCGCGTTTTTGCTTTGGCCCTCCACGCGGAGGAGAGTCTAAGCTTGTCTCGCTTAATTAAATTATTTTGCCTTATCTTGAATTAACTGTGTGGGATGATATTGTTTATTATCAAATTGTGATCTAACGGTCGGACTTTTGCATAACATGTAGGGTTAGGTCACCATTTATCCGCCGCCTATAGATTCGCCCTGCGTCAACAATGTTCATACATTTTGATGGAATAATGAGTATTACACCCCTCTGACGTGCATGCACTGGTGACAGGTAAAATGTACGGAGGGATTTTTTACTAAAGAACAAAAAACATCATGTAAAGGTAAGCAGAAGTAAATTGTTTCTATCCAGATTAGCAAAAACTCCATAAATTGGTGAAGAAAAGGGAGTTCGTCCATAAAAAAAGCTGGAATTTCATTCAATTGTAATATAATTGAGCCTGGAGTTGACAGGCTGTTTAACCTCAACAATATAATAAAGCCCATTCATCAATTTATTCAAAGCAATCCTCAACAAATGAATCACAAAACATGTCACGTGTTGATGATAAAAAATTGAAGCAACACAACAATTGGAGAAATACGATAGAGGGAAAATTGAATCAACTCAACAAACGAACCACAAATCCATATAATACATGGTTGTTTTTAAAATATGACCTTTTCTGATTGAAGTTAATGAACACCATAATTTCACTGCTCTCCCTATCAAGGATTGGTCGAGGGAAAAAAAGCATGTCAATTTAACATGTTTCTTGCATCAAGGATTGTGTATCCGGGCTTAATGAACATTTCAACTGTTTTTTTTAGTTTTGAATTTTGAGTTAGGGCCTAAAGTTCTTTCTAATTCTTGAAATAGTTAAGGCCTTTTACATGTTTGGGGTGCACTCGAATGGAAATCTATTTTCTTCCAATATCTAGGATTACTGGAAACAAAAACAACCCAATTGAGAAGTTGGATCAATCGCACATAATCAATGTGGATGGAATGATTGGAATAAGAAAATGCACATGTATATATAAAAATTCTGATAGAGCATGAGTTTTTCTTACAATTGTATGTTATGTCTAGGAAGATTGGAAATAAAAGAACGTAATGGAGATGTTAGAACAATCACTCATAACAAAAGTGGATGGACATTAGAGAAATATGGATTATTAGACACATAAATATAATGGGCAGCAGCGTGTTGGGGTTGCAAAAAAAACAGAGGAAGCTGCCTTCACAGTGAAAAGGAAGCTTGCAGAAAGATTCCGGTAAGTTGAAACGGAAGTTGCATTCACAGTAAAAAAAACAGAGGAATGAACATGATGAATAAATTAAATTAGCAAGCATGGTGGCCGAGAAAAATAAATTTGCCTTATCTGAAGCTTCCACTTTCATATATGACGGTGAAAATTAAAATGGATTTGAAAAGTGTTAGAAAAGCTCATTTAATCTACGCTCATTATGTAACATTTATTGTTTTTCTCTCCTCTCTTTAGTCTCACATCTTGTATAGGACCTTCTTCTCTCTTTCTCTCATCTATATATTTGTACTCATTCTTTGTATTTGACACAAGTGAACATATATACAAGGTTGGCTTTTTCCATCTCTACATGGTATCAGAGCCACCGATTCTCCCTGAGCGGCTTCCCTTTCTTACCCGCACGGCCTGTCTTCTGTTCGCTACCCGCCCGGCTTCTTGCGGTCTGCCTTCCTGTCCGCTCCGCTCCTCTTCTTCCGCTTCCGCTTCTTCTCCATGGTTCCACCCCTCCCATCAGGCATTTTATAGCCTTCCCCTTCTCTCTCTCTCTCCTCGGGTCCACCTTCCCTCTCTCTCCTACAGACCGATGTCTCTTGCGGCCTATTTTCTCTCTCTCTGCGGCCTGTCTTTCTTTTGGCCTGGTACAGCTCGTTGCGGCCTGCTGATCTGCCTCACTCGCAACCTGCTCCGGTTCGCTCCGGTTCGCTCCGGTTCGCTGCGGCTTACTATACCTCGCTGCGGCCTGCCTCTCTCCCGACCTGCTTCAGCTCGCTGCGACTTGCCCTGCTCGCAGCGGCCTGCTTCTCCTCGCTGCGGACTACCTCTCTTGCGGCCTGCTCCAGCTCACAGCGGCCTGCCTCTTCTGCGGCCTGCCTCTCCTGCGGGTTGGTCCCGGGCGTTGCGGTCTCTTCTCTCTTTCCGCTCGAGTCTTCCCTACTCGCGGTCTCTTCTCTCTAACCGCAGCCGGCCTCCTGTTTCTTAGACCGCGGTTGTGCTCAGCCAGACCGTGCGTACTCCTGCCTTCCCGCATTTTGGTCGCGGTCTTCTCCTCGTTCCTTTCTTCGCGGTCTCTCTATGTCTTCTGTGGCCTGCTCTCTCTCCCGGCCTCCGCCTTTGGTCGCGGTCTCCTCTCGCAGATTGGTGACTTCCCCTCGTGACTGGGCGGTCTCTTCTCAGGTCACGCGGTCTTCTTTGCTGCCCGGTCTGTTCTCCTAGCCACCTCTCTTCTCCAGGACCTCCTCTGCTGATTCTGTTGGCACGACGGTTCCTCCTGCTGACCGCCCGGCCTCTCTCCCGGAAGTCCGCGATGAGCTTCGTATTACTACAATCTCTCTGACCGGCAAGAAAAATTTTGTAGAATGGGCACACTCTGTTCCCTGTGTCCTGCAATTCAAGGGGTTCCTTCATCACTTGACTCAGGTCGTTACCGGTACTCCTACTGATGAGTGGTTACGCGATGATGGTCGGGTGCAGACTTGGCTTCTTAATTCTCTGGATGGAGAATCTTATCGTCTGGCCATGTACCATGAGACGGCCAAAGGCATGTGGGACGAGCTCCACACCCCTCTACTCTGGCAAGGATAGTCTTCACTATCTGTATGACATTATCACTGCTCTCCAGGCCCTTGATAGCAGTGGCGCGACTGATTTGACATCCTTTGTTGCTCAGGCTCGGTCTCTGGTCGAGGCTTGGATCCACCATCAGCCTCCTACTCTGGATCTTGCTGCCCAATGTGCCCAAAAGGAAGCTGTGTGTATAGCCATGATGATGGCCCGGGTCCCGCATCATCTTCACAGTGTACGGGCTCACATCCTCTCCTCTACTATTACCCCATCTTTCTCTGATGTGTGCTCTATGCTTCTCAAGGTCTCCCCGCCTCCGGATGTGCCCGGGCCACCTTCTCCGACCCTTGTTCAGCAGGCCCCTGCTCCCTTATTGCCTCTTCCATCTTCTGCTCGTGGAGGCCGCTCTGACTCTCGCGGCCGGGGCCGGGGTGGTCGGCCTCGGCCTAAGTGCTTGTTCTGCGGCAAAGATGGGCATCTTGACGCCACGTGATACCGCAAACATGGCATCCCTCCTCGTCCGCAAGCCGTTGTTGCTGCGACCGACTCCTCTTCCACTCGTACTGACCTCGACGAGGTTCATCTTCAGCTCCAGCATCTTCATGGACTGCTTAGCCGCCCTCCTGGCTCGGTTGCCTCCGCTGCCTCCATCTCCAATGAAGGTATCGCCGCCTCTCCTCTGGCCCGCGATGGATCCTCGATTCTGGTGTCACTCATCACATCACCTCTGTTCGACCGCCTCAATACTTGTTTTCACCTCACCCGAAGTACATTACTGTGGCCAATGGGGCATCTGTTTTTGTCTCTAGATGTGCTGATATTCCCCTCACCTCTTCTCTCCTCCTGCGCTCGGCTTTTCACGTTCTGGGCTCTCCTTTCAATTTACTTTCTGTTGGTCGCCTTACTACTGATTCTAATTACTTCGTGGCATTTACTTCCTCTTCTTTTCTCATACAGGATCAGCAGACGCGGACTATCATTGGTAGGGGGCGGATGCAGAATGGACTCTATCTCCTTGACGACTCTCCTACTATCCTCGCCTCTATCTCCTCTTCGGATTGGCATCGCCGTTTGGGTCATGCTCCTCTTCCAGTCCTCCGGAAGACTCTTCCAGATGTTTCTCTTCCCGCATTTCAGTGTGAGACATGTATTTTGGGCAAACAGCCCCGTTCATCTTTTTCTTCTCATTGTACTCGGAGCTCCGCTCCTTTTATTTTGGTACACTTCGATATATGGGGTCCGTACAAATTCACTAGTATTTCTGGCTACCGATATTTTCTTACTTTTATTGATGATTACTCTCGCATGACGTGGTTGTATCTCCTTCGGGATCGCTCTGAGCTTCCCCGCGTCTTCCGGGCCTTCATACTTGAGACTCGCACTCAATTCTCTGCATCCAATCGTACTATTTGTACTGACAATGCGCGTGAGTACACCAGTCATACCTTCGCGACTCTCTGCTCTGAGTTCGGCATTCTTCACCAAACCTCGTGTCTGTATACTCGACAACAGAATGGTGTCGCAGAGCGCAAGAATCGTCACCTTCTTGATGTCGCTCGTTCTCTTATGCTCCAAATGTGGGTTCCCAAACCATACTGGAACTACGCGCTCTCCACAGCTTGTTTTCTCATCAACCGTCTCCCTTCTTTCGTCCTCCAGTATGCTACTCCATTCAGCCTCCTCTTTCCCTCCACTCCGCCTTTTCTCATTCCTCCTCGGGTCTTTGGGTGTACCTGCTATGTTTACCAACTTGGTCCTTCCATCGACAAGTTGGCTCCACGTGTCGCCAAACATATCTTTGTGGGCTACTCGCGCACTCAAAAGGGTTATGTGTGTTATTCGCCTGCTACCCGTAAAGTTACTGTCTCTGCGGATGTCACTTTCCGTGAAGAACTTCCCTTCTTCTCTGATCTGGATATCGCTCCTCGTCCAGACCCCGTCGTTCGTCCTGTCATCCCTGCTCCCCACTCCTCATCCTCTCCTCCTCCTGCCCTACTCTTTGCAGGAGGCACTTCAACATCTTGGCTGGCGGGCTGTCATTGACGAAAAAATGACGGCCCTTTGGGCCAACCAGACCTGGGTCTTCGTTCCCTTACCTCCAGGTCAGCACCCTATTGGGTGTAAATGGGTTTTCGACATCAACCATGCTCCGGATGGCACTATTGCCAGACTGAAGGCCCGTCTTGTGGCCCGTGGCTTCACGCAACAAGAGGGCCTTGACTATGAGGAGACCTTCTCTCCGGTGGCTAAGCTCAACACCGTCCGTGTTCTTCTCTCTGTGGCGGTGCACCGCCACTGGCCCCTTCATCAGCTCGATATCAAGAACGTCATTTTGAATGGCGACCTCCAGGAAACCGTCTACATGCGCCAACCGCCCGGGTTTGAGACCACGAGGGAGTCTCGGGTGTGTCTTCTCAAGAAATCCATTTATGATCTCAAACAGTCCCCTCGGGCGTGCTTTGACAAGCTCAGCAAGGTGGTTCGGGGCATGGGGTTCACTCGGAGTTCTGCAGATTTCTCCCTATTCACCCGACACCGGGCTACTGGAACCGTCCTTCTGTTGGTTTATGTTGATGACATACTACTCACTGGGGATGATTTAAAGGGGATTCAAGAGGTCAAACAGCATCTAAGCACTGTATTTCAGACTAAAGACCTGGGGCATCTTCGCTACTTCCTTGGTCTCGAGATCGCACGACGGCCGGACGGGCTGGTCCTCTCCCAACGGAAGTACTGTCTCGATCTTCTCAAAGACGCTGGTCAGTCTGGTTGCAAACCAGCTTGTACCCCGATGGAGGCAAATCACAAACTGTGTGCTCATGCTTCTGATGACGATTTGCTTCTTCAGAACCCAGAATACTATCGACGTCTTGTGGGAAAGTTGATCTATCTAACGGTCACGAGGCCGGATATATCGTTTGCCGTTGGGGTTGTCAGTTGGTTCATGCATGCCCCCCGGGTTTCTCATCTCCAGGCGGTTGAACGGATTCTCTGATACCTTAAGGGAGCTCTGGGTCAAGGGCTGGTTTACAAAACCTCCGACTCGGCTCCCACATTAGTCGTTTATTCTGATGTCGATTATGCCGGTTCTCTGGACGATCGGAGGTCAACAAGTCGGTTTTGTACTTATTTTGGTGGTCATCTCATTACATGGAAAAGTAAGAAACAAGTTGTGGTCGCTCGTTCCTTTGCAGAAGCTGAATACCGATCGATGGCTTCGGTTGTCTCAGAACTCACATGGCTTGAAAGTCTCTTTACTGACCTGTGAGTAAAACTCCCCTCATCTGTTGTTCTATTCTGCGATAGTCAAGCTGCCATACACATAGCAAAGAATCAGGTGTTTCACGAGCGCACAAAACATATTGAAGTTGACTGTCACTTTATTCGAGAGAAAGTTCAATTGAAAAAACTTGAGTTAAAGCATGTTCCGGGCACTGATTAAGTTGTTGACATTCTCACAAAGGCCTTATCAAGTACCCGGTTCTACCAGTGTTTGTCCAAGCTGGGTGCATATGACCTATATGCTCCAGCTTGCGGGGGAGTGTTAGAAAAGCTCATTTAATCTAAACTCATTATGTAACATTTATTGTTTTTCTCTCCTCTCTTTAGTCTCACATCTTGTATAGGACCTTCTTCTCTCTTTCTCTCATCTATATATTTGTACTCATTCTTTGTATTTGACACAAGTGAACATATATACAAGGTTGGCTTTTTCCATCTCTACAAAAAGTTTATAGGTCTTCATGAAACAAACATGATTTGGGAGGAGAAAGCAATGAGAAAAAAATAAACTAATTACCTTCTTCAATTCATGTTTGGGAAGAGAAGGTTAGGTTTATTCATCTGTTTGAATAAAGGAAGCTTCAGATATGATGGTGGGAGGCGAGTCGGTTGGAGAAGATTCAAAAAAAACACATATAATAGGAGCTTATCAGAGGTGTCGATCGATGATGCCCTAGGCGTCTGCGTCTCTGAGGGAGGAAGGTTTCGGTGATGTCCCAGGCATCTGCGGGAGGAAGCATGAAGCGGGAGGGGGAAATGATTTAGGGAGTTGAGGAGAGGAGTTTTTTTAATCGAAGAAAGGCGCTTTCGGCAGGTCGCTGCTACCGTGCGGGCGGAGACGTGATAGGGAGAGCTCCACTGATTTGATGGAAGCGGGTCATAAAGCTGGCCGTCGACATGTGCGAAAGAAGTCTGCGGGATTTGCTTTTGCGGGAGATCAGGGGAGGGATTTGGTAAAACAAAAATAGGTTTGTATATTTGGTGGCGTTGAATCCAACAGTGGCAAAACCTTGCAAGAGTTATGATCGTGCGGTTCAAATCAAGCCATACAACTCCCTGGCAAAATCAAATATCGACCCCGGAGTGATCCAAAAATGCGACCAAATCAAAAAAAACATAAATTATATTAGGGAAAAAGCTGTGATTTGATTTTTCCCGATAGCAGGGGTCGGGATTTGGTAAAACCGAAATAGCAGTTTGATCGGATGGCGGAAAATCATTGAAGCGTTTTGATCGTGCGACTGAAATTAAAAGGCCGATGTGCTTCCAAATATCTATATTGTTTTATATAATAAAGATAACGGTTCGACCCCAATTCAACCTTTAACATTTTCCTCTGCCGGTTCGACATCCGGTCCAGCTTTCAAAACCTTGCTCAAAAGAACCAAGGCATAGTGCATGTTGAAGTCCAAGTGGCTAACACCAAAACAATAAATAATTAGACTAGGACGCGCATTGTCATTCAGACCATGACAATATCCTATCCAAGAGTCGTTGTCCTAACCCTCGAGAGTGTGCAGTCAGCAGGGCCAGCGACCTGCCACATCATGCACATGCATTATCAGAAATACCACAGAGAAAAATAGTACATTACTATGCACCATAACTTAGGGAAAGAGGTCACCCCACTAAATAACTCCCTTATGGAAGTAAACACCCTACCATGCATCACAATTGGGGGAAGAGATCACCCCGCTAATCAACTCACTTAGGATAAGTGAACTCCCTACTTACAACGGTCGCAAATCACCACACTTACATACACTCATCAAGTCCATGTTTGACGAATGATTTCATCGAATTACTAAACATACTCAGGATCATAACCCAATTCAACATTATTATTGGTTATTTAGTAAATTAAGAATTGTATGATTACAATTTATCAACATCAATATTTAATAATCATATGTGATTAGTGATGAGGGCAAGTTATATAAACTTTTCAACTTTAATTTCTTACCAATCTCCGCACTCAGCCCCTCATATTTAGCATTTTCCATATTGTTTCACCTGAAAGCCCGGATTTTTATAGTTTGTCCTACTAATATTTTATTTTTCATAGAAAATTGGGAGACTATTGTGTAATTCTCTAACCTTAATATTTAAGACGATCATTATAAGCAGGGATTAAGAAATTCAGATAGTTTTGGCAAGTTGAGATAGCAATTTACGACTTCAAGAGACGAACATGGCGTCCCACGCGGCCAGACAACCCGTGTATTGATAAGCCAGGAATATCAGCCAAGACTGAGAGTTACACGGCTAGGGACATGGGTGTGTCGGTACCCGTGTTCACCACTGAATATTGGCGGTTGCACAAAGAGGAGGAACACGGGCATGTCGTGGTCGTGCCCCGTGCAGATTGACACGGCTTATGAACCAACGCAACGTTTGAGCAGAACCGTACATGCGCTACCCGACACGGCCTGGAACACGGCCGTGTTGGAAGTCGTGTTCGATCAAATCTGCCCAGGTGTATAAAAACTTGAAAAAAAACAAGGAGGGGGACTTTTTGGAAAAAAAAGAGTACTGAGAACGAGATCAGCAAGGACAGAAGTCAATTGGAAAGAAGGATTGAAGAACAAGAATTTGTAATGTCTACTATTTTGAATTATCTTCCTTCAAATGAAATTGGAATGTGGTTTATGGAGTACTATTTTTTTGCATGAGATATATAAGAACAATACTTTGCTTTGATTTTGATTATTTGTCTTTTCCAAGTTCTTCTATGATTTATCTATAATCCGGGATTTTTTTGTTGTTTGATTTCATAATTTATGATCGAGAGATTGTAAGTTTGAAACGATCACTTATAGATAAAGACGTTTGCATGCAATCTTAAAGATAGGAAGGTATAAACCTCCCGCTTTAGGGTTGAAACTAGAAGAGAGTTAATTAGGAGAATAATTCAAGTTTGAAGTGTTATGATTTGGAAAAGATTTCATTCATTCAACTTAAACTTAGTCACATGAATCTAGAAAACTCTGCGGGAGAATTCTACGAGATAGAAAGTGGAGCATATAGTGAAATATCAAGGCTAAGTTTGTGAAAATACACTCTCATGCAAAACATTTCTAAGTACATTATCTTGTTACTCTTTCAACCTCTTATAATTCTTATGTCAATTAAGTATTAGAAAACTGATTGAATTTGACATCCTGGTTTATCATCAGTAAGATAATAGAGCGTAAGTGAGTAAGAGTAGTTGAAAGAACCCTGAGAAATACGACACGAGATACTTTAAACTCATATACTATGATTTATAGATTCGCTTGTCTGAGCGTTACATTGATTTAATTTTTGTCGTAAGAATCTATCTTTGTAGTTTTTTTTACTACAGAAACAAAAAGTTATCAAGTATTTGACGTCATTGTCGGGGACACTTTCAATATTCTGAAACCTTATAATTTATTAATCTACCTTTTCAATTTATATTTATCTGATTAGTTCATTAGTACTTGAAATTTTTATCATTAATTACTTCCATAATTTTATCTTGTATCAATTCCACTTGATCTTTTTGTTGTAGCACCCTAGTGTATGACCAGAAAAAGGAATACCAGTTTGGTTGAATTTTAGTCTGAACCACAAAGATTACACTGTCAAGCACAATCATCTAATTCGGTAGTCAGTGCTAGCTCAGACAGTCAGTCAGTGGAAGAGACAACAATCCTAAATACAGACCATCTTGATATCATGAAAAACAATCAGGAAGATGCAAATCGACAACGTACTATGGCTGATTACGCGTGTCCTGATGTGACTAGGACAGGGTCTAGTATTGCACGACCAGCTGTAGAAGCAAACAACTTTGAGATCAAGTCAGGTGCTATTCAGATGGTACAGCAGTATGTCCAATTTGATGGTCTCCAAGACGAAGATCTCAATGTTCACGTCTCAAATTTCTTGGAGATTCGTGATACTTTCAAAATAAATGGAGCAGCCAAATGGTGACATCCGTCTGAGATTGTTCCCGTTCTCCCTGCGATATAAAGCAAAGTAGTGGTTGAACTCCTTACCAAGAGGTTCGATCACTACTTGGGAAATGATGGTCGAGAAATTTCTTTTAAAATATTTTCTGTCATCGAAGACTGCTAAGCTCGGGACTGACATCACTGCCTACACACAACTGGAAGGAGAATCCTTGTATGATATATGGGAGCGATATAAAGAATTATTGTGGTGATGCCCTCATCACGCAATACCTTCATGGCTCCAAATCCAAACGTTTTATAATGGACTGAATTTAGCCACAAAGTAAATGATCTATTACAGGGGGAACGTTGAATAACAAGACTCCTGAAGTTGCACAAGAGTTGATCGAAGGCATGACCATGAATAACTATCAATGGAGTTCAGGAAGGAGCAAACCATCCCGGCCCGCAGGTGTTTACGACATTTATGCGGTGACAGCCTTATCAATTCAAGTAGAAAAGCTTCACCAGAAAATGGATAACCTTTCTTCCCTCTCAACACAACAATGGGAGTCGGACGACTAATGGGATAAGTGCTTGTGATGCTCAAGCGCATGAACAAGTAGATTATAAGGGAAATCCAAAGACCTCCTTACAATCCATCTAACAACACAGTTCTACCTATAATCCAGGTTAGAGAAACCTCCTCATCAATTGTCTTCCTACACGGGTCCTCGGGTTTCAGACCCCTCTCACCACTCTAGGGGTCCGTCCTGCCTCTCTCTCACCACGTGTCTTTGGATGTGTTCGCTTTGTCCACACCCAGCCTAAGACCAAACTTGATCCACGCGCCCTGAAGCGTGTGTTTATTGGCTACTCTCCTACCCAAAAAGGCTATAAGTGCTTCCACCCAGTTACCAAGCGGGTATTTATTACCATGGATGTCACCTTCCAGGAATCTGAAGCTTATTATGGGAACTCTATTTAAGGGGAGAGCACAGCTACAGAAGTGAGTTCCCCTCCTTCCGTTCCTCTGTCTATTCCTTCGTCTATGCTGTCACCTCTCGTTCTGATCACCCCACCGTCATCTCCTGTTCCTACTACCTCTGTTGCCTCCTCGTATTTTGTAGGTCTAAACTCGACGCAAAAAGGGACCGAACATATAGGCTCATGCTATTCAACCTGTGTCATCGTCTGATCCATCGTCAGGTATTAACAAAGGTAGTTATGCTTCTACTCTACATCCTCTTTCTCATTTTGTGACTTATGGCTCATTGTCTCCTTCACATATAGCATTTGTCACATCTTTGGCCTTCATTTTTATTCCTTAGTCTTGGCAGCAATCACTTGAGTATAGTGAGTGAAAGGCAACAATGCTGGAAGAAATGGGAGCCCTTGACAAGAACAATACTTGGGAGTTGGAAAAGTTGGTCCAACTCCCTAAGGGGAAAACTGTTGTCGGATGCAAGTGGGTTTTCTCTGTGAAGCAAAACTCTCAAGGTCTTATGGAACGATACAAAGTCAGGTTAGTGGCGAGAGGATATACGCAGACAGTGGATATTGACTATCAGGAGACATTTGCTCAAGTGGCAAAAATGAACTCCATCAAGATCTTGTTTTCATGTGTCGTGTGTAAAGGGCGGAGTCTCCTTCAGTTGGATGTGAAGAACGCATTTCTTCACGGTGATCTTGAGGAAGTCTACAAGTCCTTACCTCCTGGTGTTAACCAAGAAGGATTGGCAGGGAAAGTTTGCAGGTTGAAAAAAGCTTTGTATGGCTTGAAGCAATCTCCACGTGCGTGGTTCGGGAGATTTCACTGGGCTATGATCTTTTTTGGGTACAAACAGAGCAATGATGATCACACTTATTTGTAAAACATAGTGAGGTTAAGGTGGCTGCTCTCATTGTCTATGTTTATGATATAGTAATAACTGATGATGATACTGAAGCGGTTGAACATCTGAAATCCATATTGTCTCAGGAATTTGAAGTGAAGGATCTTGGCTCCCCCAAGAATTTTTTGGGCATCAAGGTGGCTAGATCCAAGCATGGGATCTTTATATCTCAAAAGAAGTATGTTATAGACTTGCTTGAGACGACTGGAATGCTCGGGTGCGGGCCAGTTGATACCCTAATGGAGGTCGATCACAAACTTGGAAGAGATGGAGGAGAAGTCGTTGATGACGTACCTAGCTTCCAACAATTGGTGGGAAAGCTTATCTATCTCTCACACACTCGACCAGACATATCCTATGTTGTGGGGGTCCTTAGAGCAACTCCAATGGGAGATCTCTATATTTAGAGATCCCCCTTGTACTATGTTCTCCAAATATGAAAAACATGGAGAATCAACTCCAACTATGTTCTTCATATTTGGAGAACATGAAATTTTTAATATTATATAAACAATTTTAAAATATAAATAATTTTAAAATATAAACAATTTTAACAAAAAAATTAAAAACACTGTCATCCCCCTCCCCCATTCGATTTTCGTCGTTCGTCGTTCGTCGAGCTCTGCTCGACGATTTCGTCGAGCTCTGCTCGACGTTCGTCGAGCTCTGCTCGACGATTTCGTCGAGCTCTGCTCGACGATTTCGTCGAGCTCTGCTCGACGATTTCGTCGAGCTCTGCTCGACGATTTCGTCGAGCTCTGCTCGACGATTTCGTCGAGCTCTGCTCGACGATTTCGTCGAGCTCTGCTCGACGTTCGTCGAGCTCTGCTCGACGTTCGTCGAGCTCTGCTCGACGATTTCGTCGAGCTCTGCTCGACGATTTCGTCGAGCTCTGCTCGACGATTTTCGTCCATGTCGACTCTTTGCCTGTTAATTTTTGGGGTGTTACAATAGGTATCCAATGCGCATTTTGAACTTCGAGATGCACTGGTTGAACATTTGTGGGACGATTTCGTCGAGCTCTGCTCGACGATTTTCGTCCATGTCGACTCTTTGCCTGTTAATTTTTGGGGTGTTACAATAGGTATCCAATGCGTATTTTGAACTTCGAGATGCACTGGTTGAACATTTGTGGGAACGACGTGGGAATGAAGATATGTAATTTTGAATGTATTTTTATTTTTGCACGAATTTAATCAGTAAATAGGTCTTCTTCTCTTATTTGTATGACAAATAATAATTACAAAGTATTCAATATTAGTCTTGTTTTGTAGATCTCGAAAAAACAATTTTATTGATATATTATATGACATAATTGAAAAATTATTATATCGGCTACGAGGATTTATAGATTATATGAAGAATTCATAAAACAAAGAATTAAATAATTAAAAAATAAAAAAAATAAAAAATTAAATGTCGGGCACGGCATTTCCTCTCCCCCTCCTCTATATTTAGAGGAGCAGAGAGAAGATCTCCATTTATGGAGAGGCATATGCCGACCGGTTGGAGAACAATTTTTCGATAAATTTAGAGAATTATGTATTTATGAAGGACGGTTGGAGTTGCTCTTAGTCAATGCATGCATTCACCTAGATCACATCACTTGGATGTTGCACACAGAGTTCTGAGATATCTCAAATCCACTCCTGGCAAGAGAATTTTGTTCTCACCCAATGAGGCATTGACCGTAGCGGTCTATACGGATGCGGATTGGGCAGGATCAGTTGATGAACGGAGGTCAACATCAAGGTACTGTTCCCTATTGGAGGTAATTTGGCAACCTAGAGAAGCAAGAAACATGTTGTCAGATCCAGTACAGAGGCAGAATTTTGTGCTATGACACAAGGGTTATGTGAAGGGTTGTGGATCCAGACGATCATGAAGGACCTTGGCGTGAAGTGCGACGGTCCAATTAGGATCTATTGCGATAACAAATCTGCGATCAGCATTGCCCACAACTCGGTGCAACACGAGCGCACCAAGTACATGAAGATCGGCAGACACTTAAGGAAAATATTGTTAGAGGGATTGTGAGTACCCCGTTTGTCTCATCAAATCAGCAGCTTGTGGATGTGCTTACCAAAGGGCTGAGTCAGAACTCATTTGCAAGAATATTGAACAAGTTGGGCATGACAGACATTACACGTCCAACTTGAGGGGAGTGTTGGAATATGTTAGAATAATAAGTTTATATTGTTATTGTATTATCGTCATGTACACCCATATATATATATGGGAGCCTCTAATATAATGTGGAATGAATTTCTTTTCCTTAACACCTTAGTATTTAATTTGATTCTTCTTGGAATTTATTTATAGATTTGGAAGCATAACTGGTGGAGACCAGCCCCAATCAGGTCGACGCAAAAGTGTCTGACGTCGCACCCGACCGGACCACTATCGGCCTGTCATTTGTCTTGTTGCATTTTTGTACTTATGTATGGCAATATGTATATATATGAAAAAAAAAAATATATATATATATATATATATACAAGCAATCGTGCACGGGGGACCCCGTGCGGACAACATTCATCGTGGGGGCGACATTTGTCGTGGGGGCGATATCGGTCGTGGGCGGCGACATCGATCGTGGGCGGCGACATCGGTCGTGGGCGGCGACATCAGTCGTGGGCGGGGACATCAGTCGTGGGAGGGGACATCAGTCGTGGGCGGGGACATCGATCGTGGGCGGCGACATGGGTCGTGGGGGGTGACAGTGTCGTGGTCCGTGGGCGGCGGCATTGGTCGTGGGCAGCGGCATCGGCCGTGGGCGGCGGGATCAGCCGTGGGCGGCGACATCGGTCGTGGGCTGAAATAGGCAGTAAATTCAGATAGCTTAATGAAAAATTGAAAATAAAAAACCAGAGAGCATTATATGAAGAAATAGGGAACAAAATTAAGTTCTGAATCAAGTTCTCAATTTGAGAATAAATAATGAACTTATGCTGGGAAATAAACACTAAACATTTGCATTTTTGTGATAATCTAGAATGGAGAAAGAGCAATGATGGTACCGTGAGGAGTTCGCCGGTCAAAGGAGCTGGCGGGGAGGAGGTTTCCGGTGAGGCACTGTGGAGGAGGGAAATAAAGTATCATAAGCCATCATAAGCACTGCTCTAAAATCCGGATGATATCCCCAACAATCTCCTAAAATCCAAAAAACAATGCTCTAAAATCCAGACGAAATCCAGAGAAACCTCAGTTGATATGTGATATCCTGCACACATCGCAAAAATCTGAACCATTAAAACATAGAATCCTACGGCTGTAAAACTCAGGAAATAAAAAATTTACTTGCAAATAACTGCTCTTATTTGCTTTGACCTCTTCAACTCTCAAACACATCAATAAGGGCTGGAACCACAAAAACTGGAACTATGGATAACTAAAAGAGAGAGCATGTACACAACAGAGCAAATACACAAACTGTTGAACATTTGCATTACAGTTGAGAAACTGTTGAATTCGGCAAGGAGGAGAAGCCCAGGACAGCGACATTCGTCGAGGGTGGCATCATTCGTTGAGGGATGTTTCATATGATTTGTACTTGTCTTTCATTTGTCCATAAGGAATACTCAATTTAGAACCATATTTTCTTCAATGATGTTATCCTAACAATCTTTTTTTAACTATCTTTTAGTAATGATGTCCACCCAATTTAGAACTATATTTTCTTCAATGACGTCATCCTAACTATCTTTTTTACAATCTTTTTTTTATAATTGTGTACCGAGAAATAGAACAAAAGTATCATCAGTTGTTAGTAAAACAATAGGAATGAGAATCACTCCACAGATGTTAGAAAAACAACAGGAATGAAAAACAACAGGAATGAAAAACAACAGAAATGGAATCATGAATGTGGGAATTAAAATCTGAACCAAACAGATCTACGGCTTCAGAAGCAGAATTCGAGCATAATTGTTGGAGTGAATACCTGGAAGAACAGAAAATCACTGAAGCACCTTGGAGTACCTGAAGTGCAAGACCTGCAATATAGACGTATACTCATAATAAAGAACAGAAATAAAGAGATTAATATTGATAGTTGTATACTCAGATTTCAAAAATCATAATCTTTTTGATAAAGTAGGATATTAATTAATAATTTAATATGACTCTGGATAAAGTAGGATATTTGGAAAAATCTGCTCTCTTTTTTTGATGGAAACAGCAAGTGGAAGTTTGAATCTGCAAGAGTCTCAACCATTTTAAAAAAGCTTAATTTAATGCAGTAAGAAAATAAAAGATAATTTAATGCAGTAAAAAGCTTAATTTAATGCAGTAAAAAAATAAAAGATAACTCAAATTATAAGTACCTGTAAAATAACTCTCTTATCAATGTTGGGCTGCTCTCTTGGCCTACTCTCTTGCTAAGAAGAAAACATTATATAGAATTTAAAGTCAGGGATGATGTTTGTTGTTGACAGTAGATTTAGGTTGGTATTTCTTGCAGAAAGTAGCTCGCCGATGGAGGTCTTGTAGGAATCGTGGAGTAGGTAATGGGAAGGCTTCTGGAATGTTGGACGTTCAAATAATGCACGGCAAAATTGGAAGGAATTCGAGCCACTGATAATCGAGCGGAAGAGGGATATGATTGTGTAAGGGATTTGAGGCAACCAGGAATGAGAAGTGAAATATTAGAAAACTGAAATTAGGGGAGTTGAAATCAGGAGAACTGAAATCGAAATCAAATCTGAAATTTAATATGAAATCAAATCTGAAATCGAAATGAAATCTGAAATCGAAATCAAATTTGAAATCAGGAGAACTAAAATCGTAGTAAATATAAAACGAAATCCAAACCCTAAAACCAAAAGGGACGACGGGATATGAGGCAACCAGGAAAGAGAAGTGAAATCCGGAGAACTGAAATCCAAACCCTAAAACCAAAGCGGACGACAAAGGAGATATTGGCGGAATGAGATCTATGAGATCTGTATTTGCGGTGTGAGGAATGTTACCCTGACGGAGGGGAGATAGATGTTGTCGGCGATTGGCGGAGGAAGTTGCGAAGATGGGCAGAGGAGTTGCGTATCGCGATGTTGAGGAGGGTGAATAGTGTACGGGACGACGAAATCTATATTAATTAAGCCCTGATCCGGGCAAATGACCAAAAGACCCCAATGTTAACCCACAAAAACCATATTTATGAGGGCATTTTGGATTTAAATGTTACACCATGGAGGAATTAGGGGTTTTCTTATATAATAAATATATATAAATTTCTGTTAAATATTCATACATATCTATACTAATATAAACGTAAATGTTGGATTGCTACATTGTCATGAGTCGGTTACATTTGATCTCCCGAAAATACCCTCCGTCGGCGATCCTTTTTATTAAAAAAAAAACCCGCACTGCCGCCGCCGCCGGAGCCGGTGATGGCCTGACTGGACCCCACCGACGAGGTCGCCGGACAATGGCGACCCCGGCGGGGGTAGGCCGGAGGCGAACCGGCAGGGCCATCGCCGGCGGTGGACCTGCCAGTGAGTCCCAGGTTTGCGGTTCACGGGCAGGTCCCCCGTCGGCGGTGGCCCTGCCGGTTCGCCTCCAGCAAACTCCGCTGGGGTCGCCCGCGTCCGCCGGTTGGCCTGCCCCCCTCCTCCTCTTCCCATGCACCCCTCCTCCTCCTCCCACCGCTCGATTTAATTTCCTGTTCTGAACTATAAATCATAAGTTTTATTTATATTATATTATTATATTATATTCTATTATATTATTATATTATATTATTCTATTATATTATTATATATTATTCTATTATATTATTATATTATAGATTATATTTATATTATTATATTATTAAATTAGTTATTTTAATTTTATTTAATACGAGCTGTTTCGCATGGGCTACGCCCGTGCTCGAAGCTCTCGGGCGGCTTTCGGCTGCATCAAGGCGGGTTTTGCCCGCCTCCGCACGGGCTACGCCAAGATCACTCGACGCAAAACAGATCTTGGCGTCGAGAGCACTCAACGCAAAGACTTTGGAGTGCTGGTGGTTGTCTGTCGTCATGTATCCTTGCTTAGCGTCGAGTGCTCTCGACGCCAAGATCATTCGACGCAAAACAGATCTTGGCGTCGAGAGCACTCGACGCCAAGACTTTGGAGTGTTGTTGGTTGTCTGGCATCATGTATCCTTGCTTAGCGTCTAGTGATCTTGGCGTCGAGAGCACTAGACGCTAAGCAAGGATACATGACGCCAGACAACCAACAACACTCCAAAGTCTTGGCGTCGAGTGCTCTCGACGCCAAGATCTGTTTTGCGTCGAGTGATCTTGGCGTCGAGGCACTCGACGCTAAGTAAGGATACATGACGCCAGACAGCCAGCAGTACTCCAAAGTCTTGGCGTCGAGTGCTCTCGACGCCAAGATCTGTTTTACGTCGAGTGATATTAGCGTAGCCCGTGCGGAGGCGGGCGAAGCCCGCCTGGATGCGGCCGAATGCCGCCCGAGAGCTTCGAGCACAGGCGTAGCCCGTGCGAATAAGCTCGCATATATATATAAGATAAAGTATATATATATCATTTATATGTTAACCCACACTCCTCTGGTTCACATTCCTCCGGCCCAACCCCTGTACACTTTCCCGTTTGGCCAGAGAATGAACTCCCGCAAGTTTAGGGCTTGGATCCACCGCACCTCCCCGACATCGACGTTGCACCAAAGAAGCTCTCGCACCTCCCGCCATTTTCTACCCACGATTCTTCTCTGATAGATCTGGCCACAGTTCCAGCCATGAACTCTTCCACGACTCCTCTTCCTGGCAGTTTCAGCCATGGCCGAACCTCCACTAGCTGGCAGTTACAAAAAATTTAGGTCTTATGTTAATTTTTCATTTGGGTTTTGTTTGTGTTGTTCAAACCCGATAAAAGGGGGAAGTTCTGTGATCGTTGTGGTTGTCGATGAAGAATATAAGAAAATTACTGTTGTTGTTTCCAATCAATGTGAAACTGAGACTGATGTCTGGTCTCTATGTGAATTCCGTGAACAATAATGGTTAGTTTAGTTTAGTGCTTGAGATTTCGTTGATTCACCGTGTGTGAGAGAGCGAAATAGTTCCTTAGTGCCCGTTTGCAATAGCGGCCGACCTTGGAGCGGGAGATCAAAGGTGACGAGGAATTCACTTGCATGACCGCCGTCTACTTCGAATACGGAAAGACGTCTCTTTTCGTGGGTAACTTGTATGTATCCCCTCCTTTGCGTGTGTCTACATTTTCTCTTAGAATAATTCGATTCATTGTTGGGATTTCGACCGAATTTTTTCATCGAATGTTACGTCAAAAACTCCAAATGGAAACGTATTTAAAATCACGATTTTTGTTTCACCACTACAAGCGGAACGGAATCGAAAGTTACAAACTTTCTTCCACGGATTAAGAATTGAACCATTATTTTAAGAAAATTCATTTTTAACGGAATATTTTTTGTGCTTTACAAAAAACAAACGTTGCTTAATTTCCTTAAGTCTGTGCAACGCCCGCTCAAATTATTTTTTTCAAAATCCATATTTCATTGCACGTATTTAGGGTTTCCTAGAAAAAGCCAACAGGCGCGCAAACCCTACGTGTCGTCCTGCATCAATTTGGTATCAGAAGGTGGTTCTGAAATTTTTCTAAGTTTCGGGATCCGTCATGTGTAGAATAGGAACCCACATAACATTTTTTTATTATCAAAAAAAATTAATAGCATAATCATACATTGCATTTTACTTGTTTGTTTGCATGCATCTGCATTGTTGTAGGTTAGTGGGCATGAGTTATCCCCCTCACAATTCACCACCTGAACATCCTTTAGAGGTAAACTCGGAGATGCGTCGAGTTGAACGTAGTCAAGCGAGTCGTGTGAACGAAAGGAATGAACCACCCCCGTGGTTTCTACCTTTCACCCCCGTCCTTCAAATCTGCTAAAAGAGAATCTTAACTCAACTTAACACTCAAGTCTTTATCCCACTATAGAGGGGTCGGCTATATGGATCTTTTGTCATCATTGTGCCCTATCTTTTGTCATAATCTCACTAATGCCTAAGTACATCATTTCTTTTCTTATACAGTGCAAAATTTATGGTTCATAATGCAGTGCATAATTTGCACTGCAGTGTAGTTCAGAATTTTCCTTCAAGGTTTTGGTCCTTATAATCTCTGTTGTGCTTCATAAGTTGATGGAGAATTCATAATTTTGTTTTTTTTTTGTTTTTTGAGCTTAGAAGGTATGAAGAGGAGGGAGCAAGGGAGATGATGAAGGATGCGTTGAAGAGGAGCTTCCAGTCTGAGTAAGAAGATGGCGGAGGAGGAGACCAAGGTGACGCAGCTTGCTTGCCAATGGTCATATTGTTTTCATGCCTAAACTTTTTATTGGTTATTATTGGTCATATTGTACATGACTGGAGTGTTGTCATTCTTTTTTTTATTGATTCCAACATTTTGGACTTTTGACCGCCCAATCATCTTCATGTTTATTTAGTTCAGGTTCTGTATAGAGGAGTTTGATTATGGGGTCATTTGGAGAAGATCTTAATTTCAAGTGTTGATGTAAGGGAAAGTTCCTATTTTTCCAATGATTTCACAAGTCTGCAGATAAATAAATACTTCATTCATTAAATTATCTCTTTTGTATAATTCTGTAAGAATCTGAGCATGGTTGCGGAAGCAACCTGCATGCCTGCGGGCAAAGCCCGCATGAGAATCGAGCATCGAATTTGGAGAGCATTTTGATTTTAGAAGTTCCATATTTTGAGAGCTTTTCTTGATCGAGGACCAAGGTTGCCGGCCACCGAATGATGTCTTCTCGTCAAATGTCGCCGCTCCCGCCGAATGTTGTTGCCCCATCCGAATGTGGCAACCCCCGCCAAATGTCGTCTCCCCCGCCAAATGTTGTCACCCCCCTGAATGTTGTCGCCCCATCTGAATGTCTTCTCCGACAAGTGTGTGTGTGTGTGCGCGCACGTGCATGTGTGTGTGTGTGCACTGCAAATAGCATGGTCACAGAATCCCCAAAAAATTATGACTCTCAGATATGGTGTCGTAATATACGAACCGTCGATTAAGAACCCCCACCTCCCTTTCTATCTCCTCATTCCTGATCCCTCTGTATACACGCGCGGCTGGGTTTTTTCACCTATTCTCTCCCGCTCTCCACGATCTCACAGCTCTTCCTCTTTCGGTTAACCTCGCTCTCGATCTTCTCCACTTCTCGTAACTGAAGCGTTGCTTCCATCATGCCGACGACGACACATCCATCTGCCGCTGACGTAAAAAACTTTTGCCGACGCATCTCATTCCGAATCCCAGAAATACCTAAACCTCCCTTTTAGGTCATTTGTTCCTGCATCATCCTTCTACGATCGGGCAATCAGGATTCTCATGTAGCTGCTATCCAAGATTCCTCGCCAAAGCTGCCATCAAAAGCCTCCACCTGATCTCACCTTTCTAATTCCTGAGCTTCCCTCTCCTCTCCTCGCCAGAAGACTCCTCGCCAGGATCGATTACAACGTCCGCTCCTCCTTAAACCCCTCCTTGCTAGCGGCAAAGCAATCCAAAAGAGCCTCCTCTTCTCTGCCTCTGCAAAAACGAGCTAGAGCATCCTCTGCAAAAACGAGCTAGAGCATACTCCAGATCAGTTTCCTCCTCATTTCTCCTCTTCTTCTAAATTTTGTAAATCATGAACGTTGTGCTTCATATTTGGGTTTAGTCCCCCTGATACCATGTTGGAAGAGAAGAGAAGAAGTATTTTCATTCATCCACATAGAGGATTTAAATAGGAAATACATACACTCATAAAGACGAACCGGTAATGTGGGACTAAATCCAAATATACCTACAACTCTGATGGACCGACATTGACTCGATAATTCCAACAACCTCGATAATTTATACTTGAGGCTTTTGTGTAACACTCCATGCTTGGATTCTTCACATTGGACAATTGGATTTCTACCTAAGTATGTTGGATCAAGAAGATCAAAACTTCTGAATGCTGCCAATAAAGTGGTTATGCAAATATTTTTTGTCCCTCGTAAGCTTTCGCAATTTCTCAATGAAGCTTCTTTGATTTTTTGGTGTTTCAAGGTACCTTCAATATTTTCAACATTACTTACTTAAATATATTTTCTTACATATTCCGTATAGTATGATTGATGTGTTTACTCTGCATATAGAATTTCAATATTGACATTTTGATGCTCAGTTTGCCAGGAAAGAGGATGCAATGTCATCGCTCCCTATAGTTTCTTCTAGGGAAGTTTTTCTTAAATCATTGATGCATGTTTGTGCCAAACAATATCTTTTGTGATACAAACATTTTGTGCATAACCATAGTTGCTCACATCTATGTTATTAGTTAACTATATTGTTATCATTATTGGCATGCATGACAGGGATAGAATGTTATTTACTAGACCATGACTAGAAGATATGCAAATACATTTAAATATTGTTGTTGGTGCTTTCCAAAATTGCAATTTGATGGTGATGGAGATCAATACAAGACTACGGGTCACAAGTCGACGGGTCCCACTTTTGTATATTCGCGCAAGATGCGATGATCGGATCGGCGATCTGAGGCCACGAGCGCGTCCGGCTCGTCGCACTATTATTTTTATGTATTTTTTTTTTTAGGGTCTCGAGCGTAACGGCCAATCATATTCATTCACGTCGGATGTCCAATCGCCCCTTCTTGTTATAAATAGGAGTGGATGTTGCAGTTTACATTCATTCTTGATTTGTCAGAGATTCCAGACCGACAATCACTCATGGTGCGACGCCGCGAGATCCTGGGGTGCGACGTCCCGATTATTTTTTTTTAATCTTATTGTTTCCTGTGAATTCAACTTCATCCCATGATTTATTATTTTAATCCCAGTCGAACACTATTTTCGTTTCCATTGCGCCAGGGTCACACATTTCGATAACCATGATTTCACTGTTCATCGTCCCAGCAGCGCTCACTTTCGCCTCCACCACTGTTCTCGCCGCAACCTTCCAGTTCGACAAAGCATCCTTTGCCAATATCCTTTCCCCGGCGATGGTCGTCGGCTATCCTTTCCTCCTATAGTCACAAGTCCCACAGAGCAGTTCACTGCAACCTAATACCACTTCTGCTTCCTCCCTGATTCAAAATCGTCTGTGTGCGAACAGAAAACAAACAGACCGAAAATTTGGAGTAACAAAATTTTATTATCCAAAACGATGAGTATTACAAAGGTATAGCCTCCCTTTTATAGAATGGAGGAGATGAGAGAGATTACAAATAAGCAATGTGGGACTAAATAATTACAAGTATATGCGGTTTTACAAATAAACAAACCAAACAAGTCACGCGGTTAGACGAGTAGGGACAGTAGGCTAACCGCTCGACAACCACCAGAAGGAGTGAACAAGCTGCCACCAGTGTTGTGGATATCGGCCGACATGTCGGACATGTCGGCCGACATGAAGGTTTGGGAGCAAAAACGACACAAAATCGGCACAATTTCGTTTCGTGGCGTTGTTACGGCACTTCTGATGGACGCTAACCAGGAGAGGGATCCTCTTTGGGGACGTACATACCAGCGCCGTCGCCAACCGCCGATGGCGTGACCTCTATTATCCTTATATTTTTATGTCTCGTATTTCTTTTAATTATGCTCACTTGTCTAAGCCCAGGTGAGGGGCGCGTACATTTTTATTATGTTGCTTGGTTGGACTTGTGTGTGGCCATACATAGGCCTTTGCTTTGGAGAAAAGTAGTAAGAAGAATTTTATTTCCCCAAACTCTCTCTCTCTCTCTAACTTTCCTCTCTCTCTCTCTATCGTGCGATTCCCGAACCCTAGCCCCCGTCCGCACCGTCCCGTGAGAACCCCCGACGCCTGCGCCTCCTCTTCTTCTCCTCCGATCCCCTCTCCCCACTCTTCTCTCCTTCTTCTTCCTCCCTCTCTTCCCTCCTACTGCTATCATAGGCGACCATTGCTCGACAAGGAGCTCCGCAAGCCTCACCCGGGCGGGGATCCAATCGCTACACCGGCCCCCATACACGATCCAGATAGGAGTACCATAACAAATTGGTATCAGAGGCAACCGCCGGCCATTCCTCCGAGTCCGCCGCCGGCGCGCCGTCCTCCTCCGGCCTGTACCGCGACGCTCTCCTTGGGCCCGGCCGCTTCCCGCTGCCGCCGCATCCTGAGGCTTCCGGTTTCCTACCAGTCCGCCTCCCTTTCCACCAGCCCGCTCCAGCTTCCCCGATGGCCGATGATCCGGCAAATGTCGGTCAGATTTTGGCCCGATTCGAAGCCATGTTCACCCAGCTCTCCGCTCGTGTCGACGCCTTGGCGAGCCCGTCACCACCGCCGCCACCCGTGAGCTCTTCTTCCGCCAGCCGGATCGAACCCGAACAGCCCCGTGGCGAATCTTCTATGGGGCCCCGCTTCGTTCGCATGGAATTTCCCATTTATGACGGCCGCGAAGATCCCTTGTCGTGGCTCACCCGTTGTGAATTTTTTTTGACAAGCACCGTACTCCGGAGGAAGAACGAGTAGGTATCGCCTCCTTTCATCTGCTCGGCGCCGCTCAATTGTGGGTCACTCAGCTTTTGCGGGAACACCCCGCCACCGCGTGGGAATCTTTCTGGGACGCCTGTATGCTTCGTTTTGGGCCGGCCCTACAGGGAAATCCCCTAGGGGATCTTATTGCCCTCAAGCACACCGGGTCGATCGACTCCTACCTGGAGAACTTTCAGCTCCTCCTCTCCCGTGCCTCTTCTGTTTTGCCATCTCAGCAGGTGCCTCTCTTCACGGCCGGCTTACCTGACCGCCTTCGTTGGGATGTTGAGTTTCAAAAGCCTCCGGATTTACTGACGGCCATGGCGCTGGCCCGTGCCTTTGACCGCCGCCTCGCTCTCGAGCGGCCGCCCCCACTTCGTTCTCGACCCCCTCCGGCTGCACCTTCAGGGCCCGCACCCGAAATGTCCTCCCGTCCCCAGATACGCCGCTTGAGCCATGCCGAAATGACCGCCCGCCGGGAGAAAGGCCTGTGCTACAATTGCGACGAGCCGTATACACCCGGCCACCGGTGTAAGCGTCTCTTCTGGCTTGAGGTGGACGATCCCCCCGATGACGAGTATGATCCAGATGACACCGAACCGCCACAGCTCTCCTTGCATGCCTTGGCCGGTCCTCACGAGGCGGGGACTACTATTCAACTTTATGTGACAGTTTCGGGTGCCCCTCTTCTTGCCTTGTTGGATACTGGCAGCACCCATAGTTTCATCAGCCGTGATGCGGCCTTCCAGCTCCATCTTCCTTTTGTGCATCGGGAGCACGTAAAGGTTGTCGTAGCCAACGGCGAGCATATGCCCTGTCCTGCAGTCTGTCGCGGTGTTACCTTTGAGATTCAGGGCTCGTCCTTCCAGACCGATTTGTTCCTCATCGACTTGCGCGGCTTCGATGTGGTATTCGGCGTCCGCTGGCTCCGTACCTTGGGTCCCTTGACATGGGATTTTGACAGGCTGACAGTTTCATGGCGCGCGGGCTCTCACCCGATTCAGTGGCAGGGACATGCACCTTCGCGGCCCCCCTCTACTTTTTTGGTACATACCGAGCAGTTTGTCGGTCCTCCCGTCCCACCTGGGGATCAACCCCCCGATCTCACCGAGCTCCTCCAGGCCTTCTCCGCTCTCTTCGGACCCCGGCTTGGGCTTCCCCCGCGTCGACAGCAGGACCATCGCATTTGCCTCTTAACGGGTGCGGCCCCGGTAGTGGTCAGGCCCTACCGTTACCCCTTCCTTCAGAAGGATGAGATCGAACGGCAATGTGACCTTCTTCTTCAGCAGGGCCTCATTCGCCGTAGCGTTTCTCCATTCTCTTCCCCGGCACTTCTGGTTCACAAGAAGGATTCCACCTGGCGCATGTGCGTCGACTACAGGGCCTTGAACGCTATCACTGTCAAAGACAAGTTCCCCATTCCGGTCGTGGAGGAACTTCTGGATGAACTACATGGCGCCTCTTTCTTCTCCAAATTGGACCTCTTCTCGGGCTACCATCAGGTTCGCATGGCTGAGGCGGACATTGAGAAGACGGCCTTTCGCACCCATCATGGACACTTCGAGTTTCTCGTTATGCCCTTCGGCTTAACGAATGCGTCTTCGACTTTCCAAGCAATCATGAACGAGGTATTTCATCCCTTCCTTCGAAAGTCCGTTCTTGTTTTCTTTGACAATATTCTCGTGTATAGCAAGACATGGGAGGACCACCTACGGCATTTACGGGCCGTCTTCCAGCTGGCTCTTGAACATCAGTTGATCCTCAAATCATCCAAGTGCACTTTTGGCCAGCGCTCGGTGCATTATTTGGGCCACATAGTCGATTCTGTGGGGGTTTCGGCCGATCCGGCCAAACTTGAGGCGGTGGCCTCTTGGCCCCAACCGAGCACCGTCTCCGAGCTTCGGGGCTTTCTTGGACTTACCGGGTACTACAGGCGTTTCATCCAGGACTACGGCACTCTAGCCGCCCCTCTGGTCAGTTTATTGCGGCGGCAGGCCTTCTTGTGGACGGAGACCGCTACACAGGCTTTCCGGGATCTCAAGGCTGCATTAGTATCGGCACCAGTTCTTCGTCTCCCAAATTTTTCCGCCCCGTTTCTGGTCGAGTGTGATGCATCCGGCTTGGGATATGGAGCAGTACTTCAGCAGGCAGACGGCCCTCCATCATCGGAAGTTACCAGCATATGAGCAGGAATTGATCGGGCTCGCCAAGGCCATCCAACATTGGCGGCCTTATTTATGGGGGCGTGCCTTCCTCATCAGGACAGACCATTACAGTTTAAAATTTTTATTGGAGCAGCGGCTTTCGACCATTCCCCAGCAGCGTTGGGTGAGCAAATTACTTGGATTTGACTTTACCGTGGAACACAAGGCCGGGTTGCTGAATCGGGCCGCGGACGCTCTTTTCCGCTGCCATACACCTCCCTCCGCCGCTCTCTATGCCGTCTCTTTTCCCACCGCCGACCTTCTCTCCTGCCTTCGCCAAGAGATTCAAGACTCGCACGGGTTGACCGAGTTACTACACCGTGCTGAACAGGGGCTGCCCAACGATCAATGGGCCGGTCGACAGGGTTTGGTGTACTACCGCGGCCGGATTTTTGTTGTCGCCACTTCTCCTCTCATTTCAGTACTTATAGAGGAGGTGCACTCTCGGAGCCATGAGGGCATCCACCGCACTCTTCAGCGCCTTCGCGGCGAGTTCTATTGGAAGAGCATGCGCCGTCATGTCCGCGAGTTCATTGCGGCTTGCACTATTTGTCAGCGGAGCAAGACCGATCATCTCCTGCCCGCAGGTTTGCTTCAGCCTCTCCCGGTTCCTACTCAGGTTTGGGCAGATCTTTCGATGGACTTTATCGAGGGTTTGCCATCCGTCCGGGGCAAGAGCGTTTTGATGGTGGTTGTCGACCGTTTCTCAAAAGGGGCTCACTTCATTCCTTTGGCGCGTCCGCTAGTTGCTTCTCAAGTGGCCCGCGTCTTCTTTCAGGAGATTTTCTGCTGACACGGCATGCCCGAGACCTTGGTTTCCGACAGGGATCGTACGTTCACCCGTGCATTTTGTAAGGAACTCTTCACATTGAGCGGCACGAAGTTGGCTTTTTCCACAGCCTATCATCCTCAGTCCAATGGGCAGACCGAGGTGGTCAACCGCACATTGGACATGTATTTGCGGTGCATCGTTGGTGACCAGCCTCGAGATTGGCTCAGATGGCTCCCATGGGTGGAGTACTGCTACAACACCGCGTATCACACAGGCCTGCAGACCACTCCGTTCCGGCTTATCTACGGGCGGGATCCCCCTCGCCTCTTGTCCTACACTAGCGTCTTGGCTCGCCTCTCAGAGATCGACAGGGCACTTATGGATCGTGACGGTTTTCTACAGGCTGCTCGTGATCGTCTTCTTCGAGCCCAGCAGCGGATGGAGCAGGCTTATAACAGGGGCCACCGCGATCTCACCTTGACCGTGGGGGATTGGGTGTGGGTACGCCGACGTGCCTTCCGGCAACTCACCGCCACTCGCCCTCTTTTCAACAAATTGGGTCCCAAGTTCTTCGGTCATTTTCCCATCGTGGAGCGCCTCGGCGAGGTGGCATACCGCCTTGACCTTCCAATGGGCACTCGGATCCACAATGTCTTTCATATCTCTCAGCTGAAGTTGTTCGTTGGGTCCCCTCCTTCCGCTCCCTTGGTCAGCATTCCACCACAGCTTGAGGACAAGCCGTCTTCCGACGAGGAGGGTGATGTTACGACACTTCTGATGGACGCTAACCCGGAGAGGGATCCTCTTTGGGGACGTACATACCAGCGCCGTCGCCAACCGCCGATGGCGTGACCTCTATTATCCTTATATTTTTATGTCTCGTATTTCTTTTAATTATGCTCACTTGTCTAAGCCCAGGTGAGGGGCGCGTACATTTTTATTATGTTGCTTGGTTGGACTTGTGTGTGGCCATACATAGGCCTTTGCTTTGGAGAAAAATAGTAAGAAGAATTTTATTTCCCCAAACTCTCTCTCTCTCTAACTTTCCTCTCTCTCTCTCTATCGTGCGATTCCCGAACCCTAGCCCCTGTCTGCACCGTCCCGTGAGAACCCCCGACGCCTGCGCCTCCTCTTCTTCTCCTCCGATCCCCTCTCCCCACTCTTCTCTCCTTCTTCCTCCCTCTCTTCCCTCCTACTGCTACCATAGGCGACCATTGCTCGACAAGGAGCTCCGCAAGCCTCACCCGGGCGGGGATCCAATCGCTACACCGGCCCCCATACACGATCCAGATTGGAGTACCATAACAGGCGTTTTGAAAATAGCGGTCCGACATGTCGGCTAAAACCGACATGTCGGCACCAAATAACGCCCGATATCGGGCGTTATTTTACCCTTTTTTATTAATTAAAAAATTATTTTATTAATTCTTATTTCTTAATAAAAAAAATGACCCTGCTCATTTCACAAGACCCCTCTCATTTCACTTCATCCCGCTCTGCCCTAGCTCTCCCCGTCGCTCTGCCCTAGCTCTCCCCGTCGCTCCTGTCCTAGCTCTGCCGCGCGCGTCGGCGACACTGTCTCTCTGGTTATTTCTTCTCCATGCTCGCTGGTGCTCTCTGGTTCTCCGATTCTCCAGTGCTCTCTAGCTCGTTGGTGCTCTCCCTCTCTCGCGCGTTGTCGGCACTCTCTCTCTGGTTCTTTCTTCTCCGTGCTCGTTGGTGTTCTCTGGTTCTCTGGTTATCTGGTGCTCTCTAGCTCGCTGGTGCTCTCCCTCTCTCGCACGCTGTCGGCACTTTATCTCTCTGGTTCTTTCTTCACCTTACTCGCTGGTGCTCTCTGGTTTTCTGGTTCTCTGGTGCTCTCTATCTCACTGGTCCTTTCCTCTCCCTGCTCGTTGGTGATCTCTCGGCTGGTTCATTCTTCTCCCTACCTCCCCCTCTCATTCTATCGCTCTGCATTTCATTTTTTTTAGTGCTATAATATTACACCAAACATATTATCTAATATTATCTTTTTAATAAAAATGAATACGTTCTAATAGGAAAGGGACAGGAAGAATGTTCTTAATAATTGAATAGGTCTTCCGCATGCATCCTAATAATAATTATTTCAACTAACTGTGAACAGAACTTATTGGTACTGAGATGACTCCTTTTTACTGATACTTCTTGTCCTGATTTATTTGTAGAGGCTACTTTTGAGATTTTGCCAAGGCTATTACAAATTAAATATGCAAGTGACTATTATGTATATATTATTTTATTTACTAAAACTTTAAAACGTACTCATTTTTATTAAAAAGTTAATATTAGATAATATGTTTATTGTAAAATTATAGGAGTTTAATCTTTAATGTTTTACTCGTTGGTGCTCTCTGGGCTAAAAAAAGAACCAGAGGCATGTTGTCGGACGTGTCGGTCCGCTATTTTATTTGTTGTTGTCTTTCTGGTTGTAGCATAGTGGTTGCGCTGTTGCTTTATTTGTCTTATTAGTTGCTGCTTTATTTTTATTTGACACGTTTATTAATCAACAAATGATTTGAAATACTCCTATTAATAGTTATTTATCCAACTTCATTTTGCAATCAACGATGCATGTATATCCAATCACATTTGTAGTTGTTTTGCTGCTTTGTGGCTTTTAATAAATAAAATGTGAGATGCTTTGAAAATTTGAATGATACTTGAATGCTTTGTTCATTTTGTTGGATACTTTGAAAGGTTGAATGATAGTTATAACTTTGTATACTAGTATACTATTGAGAATGCAAAATTTTGTTGGATAAATAAAGTATTGCATGGATAATATAAAAGATATCTGAAGATCTAACGATCTAATGAAGTTATGGGGCTTTTATGATGTTGATTTTTTTCAACTAGCAATTTTTCTCGTGATATAGTCATGTAAAATATTTTTTCATTTCATTTAACTAATATTATTTTCATTTTGTGTCCTATTAGAATGACTTCTTCTGCTGGTTCTAGTGAGGTTCTCGTATTACTGGTACCAACCTATAGAGATCCGTTCTGGGCATTTATTTGGTGAGAAGCTGGTTGCAAACGACACAAACCGAATCAAATGCAACTACTGCAAGCAGACAGTGAATGGTGGAATTACACGTTTCAAGCATCACTTGGCTGGGTGGAAGGGTAATGTTAAGTCAAGCCCTCAGGTTCCCGCCGACGTTAAGGCTAAAGCGGATTCGGCTCTGAACTCAAATTTAGAGAGTAAGAGAGCTAAAAGTGTCAAGTTTCAAGCAATCCTGAATGAGGTGGTTGTTGGAGGAGTTCATGTTGATCAAGAAGAGGACACTAGCATACTTAGGAGTACAGGTTCAAAGGGTCCAATGGACCAGTTTGTTCATTCAGCTGTCGAGTCTACCAAAGGAAAAGATTCCCAACAGAGCACGATAGAGAGTAAGTAAAGAAAGAAAGCCAGAGATGATGCTGTCGTGGACATAGGTAGATGGGCATATGAAAACGGGATCCCGTTTAACGCCATATGTAATTCATCCTTTCAGCAGATGGCTCATGTCATTGGTTTATGCGGACCTGGGATGAAGATCCCAACATTTTATGAGTTGAGAGAGAAAATTTTGCGAGGGGAGGTGGAGAGTACGAAGGAGATGTTGGGCATATTCACGCAGACCTGCAAATTGAATGGTTGCAGTATCATGACTGATGCGTGGACAGATCGGAAAGGGAGGAGCGGGATGAATATCATGATACATTGTAGTTCTGGAGTGGCATTCTGGCTTTCGAAGAATGTCTCCTCCACACACGATGGAAAGTTCATCTTTGACTTCTTGGATGAGGCGATTGATAGCCCTGAGAGCCCAGGAGAGCATGGTATCTTGCAGATTGTGACGGATAGCGCGTACACTAATATGGCTGTTGCAAAGCTTATGGCTTTGAAAAGACCTACGATTTTTTGGACTTGTTGTGCGGCTCACACTATTAATCTACTGTTACAAGATATAAGAAAATTGAAGCCAATAAAGAGTGTTATCTCCTTAGGCCGGCAACTCTCTATATTCATCTATGGTCACACCATCTCGCTCGACATGTTTAGAGAGTCAACAAAGGACTTGGACTCTTATGAGCTTATTCGACCAGGTGTGACGAGATTCGCTACAGCATTTCTATCTTTAGAGAGCATCTTAGAGAAGAAGAATCAATTGAGTGGTTTATTCACATCTGCAAAGTGGGCTGCAACAAAGTTGGTCAGTAGTGCTGGGGGAAAGCAGGTAAAACTATTGCTTCTTTATTCATTTCATTTAAAATATATGTTTTGAAAGTTGCCATTTTATAGTATTTTCTTAATATTTTATTTTGCATGTGGTAGGCTGCAATGATAATGATGAGCGCTAGATTTTGGGCGAATGTCGAGCTGGCTGTTGGTATATTCACACCATTTGTGAGAGTTTTGAGATGAGTCGACGGGGATACACCATCCATGGAGTGGTTATATGTTGATATCAAAAAAGCTCGGGAAGAGGTTGTCGTAGTTCTCGATCACCAAGAGAACAAATATCTTCCTATATGGAAGTTGATTGATAGCAGATGGGAGAAGAAGATGAGCAGCCCTCTGCACCTTGCAGGTTATTACTTAAACCCAAATTTTTATTATTTTTGTCGAGTGGAGATTGAACAGTCTTATGCACTTTGCAGGGTATTACTTAAATCCATATTTTTATTATTCTCATCGAGTGGAGATTGAGGCTGACGGAAGGTTTATGAGTGATTTTGTTGAGTGTCTCTCAAGGATATATAGGAAAGATCCTTCTACACAGGATCACATCAGCGCTGAGCTTGATGTTTACCAATACCAACAAGGGTTATTTAGTAAAGAGATGGCAAAGAGACAGTTATAAAATCTCAACTTAAATCCAGGTACATTTTAATATATATATTTATTAACAATAATGATGTATTTATGTACAATAAATGAATAATTAATAGTTTAATACATTGTGTTGTCATTTAAATTTTCACAGTACATTGGTGGCGGCTTAACGGTGCTGATACGTCGTACCTTAAAACTATGGCCATGAAAATTTTAAGTCTGGCTACTTCATCTTCTGGCTGTGAGAGAAACTGGAGCACCTTCGAGATGGTATACATTAATTTAGTTATGTAGTTAAACATTTATATCTTATTATATGATTGTATGCATTATTTAACTGTTTTTAAAAATGTACAGATACATTCTAAAAAGAGAAATAAACTTGATAGCAAGAGATTGAACGATTTAGTATTGGTAAAGTTCAATGTTTTGCTAAAGTCGAAATATTCAGAGACATATCGGGATCCATTGGCAGCTAAGAATGTTGATTCTGGAATGGTACAAGAGTGGATGGTGAATGTTGATCCTGAGGAGGATGAAGATGAAGATGACGATGATGAAGTCTTTCCTGGCGAGGGGCTGACATGGGCGCAAATTGGCAATATAATCGATGCTGATCATGATGAAAGGAGACCTCAAACATTAGCTATAAGCAAAGAAGTGGCAATTAGTTATCAAAGAAGGGGAAAGAGAAAAATATCTGAAGTGGACGAGGGAGATCTAGAGGGTTCATCGAATGAAGATCATATTTTATCTACTCTGCCGACTATAGATGATTTTTCAGGTGATGAAGAATGAGGTATATTTGAAATTTGATTTTTGGAATTTTAATCTTAAAATCACTAGTTTTGCAAATTTTCATCTTTAAAGTGTTGTATGTTAAGTGCTACATATAGATTTTAATATTTAAAAGTTCAATAGGTTGTAAAATAGGTAGTACTGTGATATGTATAAAAATTAAAAAATAACATTTAATTACATATATAATTAATTAAATATTAAAATTCGATATACGAAATATCCCCGATATATAAAAAATCGACATGAAAACTCAAACTGACGTGTCCCCGACATCCGACATCTACAACATTGGCTGCCACAGAGAACAAGCCGTCACAGGCATTCTTGTCTCGGCGTCAAGGCGAACCAAGGCGAGCGCTGGGCGCCTTGACGCTTAGGCGTCATGGCGGACGCCTAGGCGACACTAAGGCGAGCCAGTCGCAAGGCGCCATTTTTTTTTTTAAAAAAAAAAAAACAGCCTATAGACTGCGGTTATTATAATAACCGCAGTCTATACGATAGACTGCGGTTATTCTAATAACCGCAGTGTATAGTATACATGTTATATACTGCGGTTGTATAATACCCGCAGTGTATAGTATACATGCTATAGACTGCGGTTTTCTAATAACCGCAGTTTATAGTACACATAATATAGACTGCGGTGTTATACTAACCGCAGTTTATAGTATACATGTTCTAGACTGCGGTTGTTTAATAACCGCAGTATATGTTATATATACTGCGGTTAATAGAATAACCGCAGTATATATCTATTGACTATCGACTGCGGTTATTCGAATAACCGCAGTCGATAATCATATATAGACAGCGGTTACAAAAATAACCGCAGTCTATAGTATGTCTGTCATACTTGAGACTGCGGTTATTATAATAACCGCAGTCTACAGATCCTTTTTTTTAAAAAAATAAATTATTTACCAATTACAAACACAGCTGGAGATTTTTTTGTTCTTCATAGCAGACTAGCAGTTAGCAGTTAGCAGTTAGCAGTAAGCAACTAAGCATAGCAGTTAGCACTTAGCACTTAGCAACTAAGTATAGCTTCTGAATCTTCTGATATCATGAATTCATGATATCTTCATATCTCAATTCTCAAATCTCAACACCTGATATGATCATATGACAAGAAGTAGGCAAGTAGCAACTAGCAACTAGCAAGCACAAATGTTCCAAGTTCCAAGTTCCAACTACTAATATCATGTATTCTGTATTCATGAATCATGAATTCATGATATCTCAAATCCTCAATTCTCAAACATCAATACATTCATACAATCATACCTATGACCTATCTCAAATACCATGAAGCAGTAAGCATGTAACAGTAAGAAAAAACAGTGGCAATCATCTATCAATGGTCAAGACTCAAGACAAACTTCAGAGAAAGCAATAACAAAAAAGGGAACACAAAAATAGCATATTAGCATGAATAATATTTTTAACATTAACTTTAAATAATCATACAAGGTCAACTAGAATCATCATCTAGTAAGTCGTCATTGACATTGCAGGTGTTTGGTTGGATGGAGGTACTCGGCATTTGCCCATAATTATCATAAATATCTTCATCATCACTGGCAACTACAAAATGATCTAAATCTTCATCCCCTTGAGCTATTAGTTCATTTATTTGAAGATTAGTTCCAACTCCACTTCGTAAATTTTGAGCCCCAGTTCCAAGAGCTCTCTCTACAGCATCCCATGTGAGATTATCATCATCAAAAACTAGAGCTTCCTCTGGTTTGTTCACCATCCACTCACTACTCCAGTCGAGCTCATCAAGCATCAAAGGGTTGTAATTTCTTCCCTTTTCACGTCTTTCTTGGAATCGTGCTTGTAGACGCCGATTATATTGGATGTATACAAGATCACTAATCCTTTGATGTTCCAATCTATTTCTTTTTTTTGTGTGAATCTGAATCAAGATAATTTCAAACTTATTGGTAAACTAGTAAATATAAAATATTAAAATTTTTATTGAATATTTGTATACTTACAAACTCAAAAGTACTCCAATTGCGCTCACAACTAGAAGAAGAACAACATAAGCCAATTATGCGCAATGCTACCTTTGTAAGGTCAACATTTGGTCCTCCATGTGCACCCCACCAGTCCACTATTCATTTAAGACAAATATAAATTGTTTGACATATAAATAATTTAAGAAAAAATAAAAATGTAAACAATACTTACTTGGATTTAAGGTGGTTCGTTGCCTAATAGCCATAGGCTTTCCAAAACTATTTCGAGATGTTTTGTAGTTAGTACCTTGCTCGGCAATCTTGTCTTGCAATTCTTGATCGGGCACTAGTCTTGCAATAACATCATTGAAAGCATCTTGAAATTTTCAGGCATCATCATTATTTTGTTCCTCATATTCAAAATATTTGTCTGGATTTAGAAACAAAGCCGCCCTATACAACTTTTGCTCCATTTGATTTGTCCATTTATTTTCAACAATCTCAATAATCTTTTTAAATAATCTTTCTTTGTTATCAAAATGTTGTTTGATCTTTTGTTTGGCTTCTTCCATTGCAGCATATACTTCAGGCATAGTCGGCCTTTCATCTCCATCTATTAATCGCAAAACCGCAATCAGTGGTTTTCCTCCTTTTAGGCAATCTCTTACTCCATTCCAAAAATTGGTTGAAAGTATTATTTCAACAATCTGTTTTCCGGCTTCAGTTTTTGTCAAATTAGCGGCATTCCACGAGGGCGACACAAAGAATAATTTCAGCTTCTCCTCATGCTTAAGCACATTTTGTAGAGTAAGGAATGATGTTGCAAATCTAGTTACTGAATGTCTCACTAGATCACCGCCTATAGTAGTCCTTATTGCATCAAGTAAACGAGTGTGTCTGTAGATGAAATTTGTAATCATTCTTGCCTTTCTTATCACTGTTTTGTTCTGTTGTAGCTTGCCTATATCCTCTAGCATTAGATCAATGCAATGAGCTGCACAAGGAGTCCAGAATAATGTAGGTCTTTTTTCCATTAAAATTTTACCAGCTGCCTTGTAATTAGAAGCATTGTCAGTCACCACCTGCAGAGTGCAGACATTTGTAATTATTGAAAGCTGTAGAGTGTAGACTATTAAACTTGAAATATGAAAATTACTAAATTAATGAAACCAAAAAAATTACCTGAACAACACACTCTGCTCCTATCTCTCTAATCTTACTATCAAGCAAATCTGATAACATTGTGGCATCTTGAATATGACTGGATGCATCTACGGAACCCATAAAATAGGATCCTTCTGGACAGTTGACTAGGAAATTGATCAAATGTCTCCCTCTCCTGTCTGTCCAACCATCTGACATAAGTGTGCAACCATATCTCCTCCAGTACGCTTGATAGTTTGTCTTCATCTTCATGACTTTATCTTTTGTATTTTTTAACAATGGGACTCTCAAATCATGATAACTAGGGCCTTTATAACCAGGCCCATACTGTCCAACTGCTTCAAGCATGACTTCAAAACTTCGTGCCTTTGCGGCATTGAATGGAATTCTACATTCATAGAACCAATCAACAACATAACTATCAACTTTCTTTTTCTCTTCAGGTGTTCTAAAACATCTCTCGATAGTAGTTTGTGCAGGACCTTTTGCACGTCTATCATCTACTACATCTTCAGGAGCGCGCCTCACATGAGCATCCATAGGCCCCCTTTTTTGTGGCAAGTGAATTACTTTCCTTTTTTTGGCACTTGTCCCAGAACTTGGGACAAATGACGTTTTAGCTGTAGATAATGCCGGGGATACATTTTGTGACCCCGTTGGCTCTCTTTCTTGGTCACTCTCATTTTCATCATCAACAGTCAGATGCACATTGTCCTTTTTTTTAGCATTTAAAGCTGAATACATCTCAGCTGCTATTTCAGAAGTAGTGTTCAAACACTTGGATACATCTCCATACCCGCCACATAAGTGTTGCTTCAACCTTTTGATACCACCCTTTATCAATCTACCACACAAATTACATTTAACTGTATTTTTATCTTCTAGGTTGGGTCAATGACCATACTTCCAACCAGGATCATTTGACTTTGCTTTTCGTTTAGGATCCGTTTTTGGATCAAGGTCATTGCTACCAATGGATGGAGCAAGAGTGTTGGTGTTTTGGTCTTCCATCTTTCACAAACAGGACTTATAGATTGCAGAGTTAGGTCGGGACAATGAAATAAATAACGGCTAAAGAAATCATCAGTCATCAGTCATCACAATGAACAATTTAAAGAACTCTAAAAGACATGCTCATTTAGAAATTAGAAGAGTCAACAAGACCATAAGATCATCAGTTCATCACTATAGACAAGACACTCCATGATAAATCTAGCAATACAAAAATACATTTGTCATGTGTCAATCAAATCATGATTCATGAAACACAATAAGTGATTATATAATGACAAATCATATTTCTAATATTATATATTTTCTCCTGCGAAAATTGTGTCACTCCATGATAGATCTGCAATAAAACAAAAATGGTTAAAATCAATTCAACATAATTATTACCAATCTACATGCACTAGACAGTAACGTCACATACCTTTATCAATGATGACATTGGCCTAGTTTTAAGAGCATCAACTATATCAATCATGTAGCACATGATATAATACCCACATTGAATACTATCTGGTTGTTTTGGGCACTACACAGTAACATAAATAAACAATTGGTAAGTATTTTAATTACAAAGGTTTAAATTACAATACATACTCATATAGGCTATACATCTAAAACTTACCGGAATCAACTTTGTAAGTTTTATTTTTTTAAAACTGGTACGCTGCTCTTTTGTTAAATCTTTTAATGCTCTTCATAAAATAAAAAAAAGAATACGTTTATAGCAAAATGTAAACAACTAGGAAAGTAAGTAAATAACACATTAATAAACTTACTTTGTAATGACATTCTTAATATCATCACGAATGTCATTATTTAAGGGATCAAGCCAATAAACTGTATAATTATTATAATCAATAATAGCCAACATCCAATGTTCCCTGTGAAACAAATGAAATAATTAATAACTTAATTAGAATAAAAAATAGTAATAATCATTGATATTTGATACAAAGATTTTTCATACTTACAATCTATTATAGAGCACAAATAATAAAGAATCTGATTGGAGTTGACTAAGCGTCCTAAGCCTGATTTTTAGATCTTCAACTCGTGTTTTTAAATGTTCTTTGGCATAGTCATCATTAATAGCAAAAATGGAATGTGGATTATGAAAATATACACCAGTATTGTATGTAAATTCCTTTAATTGTGAGTCTATGTACCTGCAAAAACATGTAAATTCAAAATCAATTTATATATTAATAAAAATTCTTAATTTTATAATATTTGATACTCAGTAGTCAGATGCACAATACTCACCCAATACATGCTAATATGATGTTAGCTCCAATCATTTTCATATTTAGAAAATCATACAACTCTGAATTTTCAAAGTACGTACATGTTGATTCAACACTCCCAAATACTGTTGAATCTAACATTAGAGATATTATTTTATCTTCATTCTCCATCTTACTTATAAAACTGGGCAAGATATCAATGAATTCATTTGTAGTCTCAGTCTCACTAGCCTGTGGAAATAAAAGAATTAATATTGTGGAATGTGGACATCAATATTGAATTCATTGATTACATAAAAGTCAAAAAAAATATTATAAATTATAATACCGTGTAAGATAATTGTTCATGTCTACTCTGACTACTCTCAGGTTCATGTGACCTGGATTCGTACTCCGGCTGAGACTGAGAAACCAAAAAGTAACAAAAAATAATTAATTACCTGCGCAACAAAAAGAGAAGACAACATTTCATAAATGTATAAATATTTAAACATAATAATACTCGTGCAACTGGAAGTGCAGCACTTGTTCCAGTTCTAGCACTAAACATGCGCATAAGCTCTTCAATTTGATTCTTCATACTGCTAATCTCGGCTTGCTGCGCTTCTTCTTTTTGGCTCCATAATTTTTGTTGCGCTTGTTCTTTTTGGATCCATAATTCTTGTTGCGCTTGTTCTTTTTGGATCCATAATTCTTGTTGCTCTTGTTCTTTTTGGATCCATAATTCTTGTTGCTGGTTCAATCTTTCTTGTACTATAGCTTCAACATCTTCAATACGAGCTATTGGTGTTGGTGTCCTATCACTCCGCCTATCATTTTTGAAAAATCTTGTAATGGTGGAAAACTTGCCACCAGCTCTAACTCTGCCTGGATGTTCTTGGCCTAAAACAGATGCAAGGATGTCATTTCTTCCCTGTGACACTGTTTCAGCACTCCGGGACTTTTGGCTCGACAACTCGTCCTAAACAAAAGTAATAAATATTGGAAGTTGGAACAGAATTGCAAATAAGAAAATATACTTCTCAAGAAATATTACTATCGATAATTTACAAATGATGAAATGATTCATTTACACTTACCATTTTAGATGCCAATTCAGCTGCATCTTTACTAATGTATTCACCCGTCTTTCTTTTATGACCGGCTTTCCATAACTCTGCACGTGAAATTGGTGCAGCTTCACCTTGTTCAACCTTGACAATAAAATGAAAATAAATTATCATACAAATAATTGAGAAACCAAATTTTAAAATACAAAAAACGAGAGAGAAGTAGAGAGATAATACCATTCTTTTTTCTAATCCAGAATAACTCATTCTGAAAGTAGTATGAAAGGTCTTTCGTGCTTTTGCTCTCTCAGTATTAACCTTACTTTTCTCCTACAAAATAAATGTGTTAATACTTAATTTGGTTATAAGTTATAAAGTTAAAAAATGATATAAACATTGAATTTAATAAGAAGTTAAGAACACAACCATATATTCTGTAGTAGTGCGATGGTCGACAAAAACTCTCCAGTCTTCGGCAGTAATAAAACTATATTTGACAGGAACATTGTATCGATGCTCCAAATCAACATTTTTTACATAATTGACAAAAAGTTTGGATTTCCAAGTCCTCCAACTTTCACCCATGCTTTTCATTAATGCCTTGTAATGACCATCAATATTATCAAAAAATATCTGAAAATAATAGAAAATATCACTTAAAAAGTAACTAAAACACCAAAGATATGTAATCACTAATCACTCATAAGTCATAACAAGGTTACGTACATTTAATTCTGCCCATATGTGATCTTTAATTTGTTTATCAACATCCCTCCATACAACATATGTAATTGGCACATAACACTTCACAAGAGATCCCATCAAACTCATCAATTTATTTGTTTCAGGTCCGGGAATAATGCGGTCATCATCACGGAAAAAAATAATAAGCTTCCTCCCCTCTAGCCTAAGCTTATTCAGTTCATTCATTTTCGTGAAGCCTCTTGTTGACCTCGATGAAGATCCCTTGTCCGACATTTTCCTGTAAAACCCTAAAAAAAACCTAAACCATACAAAAAACCTAAACAAAATTCATACAAAACCGCAATGATATTGAGCAACTAGTTATTAGTTAGTAGTTAGTAGTTGCTACTTACTACCACACAATGTTTATACATGTATAAATGTATAAATGTATAAATGTTTAACAAGGTTCCTAAGGAGGTTTAGACATGTATAAATGTATAATAATAATAAACACACAATGCTTAGCAAAGAGCAAAGAGATCAAAAGTTCAAAAACCGAGAAAAGGTATTAAGAAATAGTATACCTAAGTGAGAATATTAGTTTTGTCGAAGAAGAATCGTTCGAAGCAAAGGAGAGCAGCAACTTGAACAAAATCGCCTTTAGGGTTTCTTGCAAAGCGCAGGGACTGTAAAAACAAGAACCAAAAACACAGGGAAACACAAGATTTTTACGGCTCACGGTTAAAAAAAGATATAAACGACTGCGGTTTCTATATAAACCGCAGTCTATACTACATTCAACTGCGGTTATTGTACACACCGCAGTCTATTCTCTGGAAGAAATAGACTGTGGTTTGAAAAGAACCGCAGTCGGTGTGAGAATAGACTGCGGTTTATACAACCGCAGTCTATTCTCTGGAAGGAATGGACTGCGGTTTGAAAAGAACCGCAGTCGGTGTGAGAATGGACTGCGGTTTATACAATACCCGCAGTTTATAGCAGCATAGACTGCGGTTGATATAGCAACCGCAGTCTATTCTACACCCTACACTGCGGTTATTGTACAAACCGCAGTCGATGCTCTGGTTTATGGGATAAACTGCGGTTTTTAAATAACCGCAGTATATTCTCGGTTTCATAAAATAGACTGCGGTTTATATATAAACCGCAGTCTATTCCCATATTTTTTGTAAAAAAAAAAGGCGACAAACGCCTTGTTTACAATTGGGCGCCGTGACGCCTAGGCGACGCCTAGGCGACGCCATGACAAGAATGGTCACAGGAGACCGCTAGACTGTCGGTCTCCAAGTCGCCTTAGACAAACCGCTAGACCGCCCGGCCTCCGAACAACAACAGACAGACCGGCCTCCATACTGCAACAGCAACAGCCCGGCAGACAAGCCGCTGAGATAAACTGCCAGACCGTCCGGCCTCCGAACAGCAACAGACCGTCCGGCCTCCATACTGCAACACTCTCCCTCAAGCTGGAGCATAGATATCAATCATGTCCAGCTTGTCGCAAATGTGGAAAAAGGAAGCGTACACCGGCTTGGTGAAGATATCTGTCAACTCGTTGTCAGAAGTGACGAACGGAGTACAAACCTGTTTCTTCAAGATCTCTTGCCAAATAAAATGACAGTCGACTTCTATGTGTTTTGTTCTCTCATGAACGACCGGATTTTTGGAGATGTATATCGCGGTCTTGTTGTCGCAGAACATAGAAAAAGGATAGTTGTACACCTCTCCTAAGCCAAGCATGAGAGCACGTAACCATTTCAACTCACATGTGGTCGATGTCATAATACGATATTCCGCTTCTGCACTAGACCTGCAGACCACGGACTGTTTCTTGTTCTTCCAGCTCACAAGATTTCCTCCAACAAATGTGCAAAAGCCCGACGTTGACTTGCGGTCTCCTTTGTCATCAGCATAGATCGAATCTGAGTACGCTTCGACCCTCAAGTGACCATTCTTCTGAAAAAAAAAGTCCTTTCCCTGGCGCTGCTTTAACATACTTCAATATCCTCATGGCAGACTGTAGATGACACTCCCTAGGAGCTTGCATGAATTGGCTCACCTTGCCTACAGCATAAGAGACGTCGGGTCTGGTTACCGTGAGATAAATGAGTTTGCCAAACAGACGCCGGTACCTCGTAAGATCGGATAGAAGAGGCAAGTTATCTGTCCAAGTTTTGTCTTCTCCAGCCTCCATGTGACATCGGGCAGGCTTCGCACCAGTCAACCCTGCCTCTTTTAGTAGATCAAGAGCATACTTTCGTTGGAAAAGGACCATGGAGTTGGGATTCCTGGAGATTTCAATCCCCAGAAAGTATTTTGGGAAGCTCATATCCTTTGTGACCAGGTGTTGACGGAAATGCTTCTTTATCAAAATTACCTCAGCCTGGTCATCACCAGTAAGAAGAATGTCATCCACATATACAGCAAGAATCACCAGACCCGAGGAGATTTTGTGAATGAACAAGGAGTGATCGGCTGAACTTGTAAAACTAATGGTCGCAACAATGTCGCTAAACTTTTCAAACCAAGCCCGAGGGCTTTGCTTTATGCCATAGATGGCATTTTTCAGCCGACATATTCGTGTCTCCCCCTGAGCAACATACCCAGCAGGTTGCTCCATGTAAACATCTTCCTGAAGATCACCATAAAGAAAGGCATTCTTAACATCTATCGGTGAAATGGGCAAACCCCGGTTGACAGTCACAGAGAGAAGGACCCGAATGGTGCTGAGACGAGCAACGGGAGAGAAGCTGTCAAAGTAGTCGACACCATAAGTCTGAGTGAAGCCTTTGGCGACCAAGCGGGCCTTTTATCGATCCACGCTGCTGTCTGGACGGAACTTTACAACAAAGAATCAGCGACAGCCAACCACATCCGTGCCCAAAGGGGGAGGAACAAGGGTCCAGGTACTCCTTTCAGTGAGAGTAGCAATTTCCTCATCCATGGCGGCCATCCAATGAGGAACGGCAAGAGCTTCCTGTTAGGTGCGGGGAGTGGCAGTGGCAGAGATATTCAAGGCAAATGCTTTGCGAGGAGTTAGACGATCATAGGAAACAACAGCAGCCAGGGGGTGATGGGTATACGTCCGCACACCTTTGCGAAGAGCAATGGGAAGATCCAGGTCGACGTGTTCCGCAGGAACCGGACCATCCGTGACGGAGAGAGCTGGCCCGGGAGTGGAGGGAGACGGCCGCGGAGAGGAGGGAGAGAGCAGTGGTGGTGAGGGAGAGAGAGGAGGAGACGGTGGAGTCGACGGTGGGGAAATCTCGATGGGAGTAGACGTGGTGGAGGGGACGGTAGGAGGAAAGGAAATATCTGGAGAGGAAGAGGGGTCAGAAGAGAAATATGATGCATTCTCGAAGAAGGTCATATCCGCGGATACGTATTGCTTACGAAGAACGAGGTCAAAGCAACAATAGCCTTTTTGAGTAGTAGAGTAACCCAAAAAAACACACTTGGTGGCACGTGGGGCGAGTTTGTCATGAGTGGCGGAAGGAGCGTGCACAAAAAACGTGCACCCAAAGATACACAGAGGGAGAGGAAACGCATCCTTGCCCGGATATAGAATAGAGAATGGGCTTTGTCCGTGGAGAACCGTGGACGGAAGGCGATTAATGAGATAACAGGAGATGAGGACAGCGTAGCCCCAATAAGAGTGAGGAACTTGCATCTGTGTCATCAGAGTGCGAGCGATATCGAGAAGGTGACGGTTTTTACGTTCCGCCACCCCATTTTGCTGTGAGGTGTAGACACAGCTATTTTGATGAATAATATCATGTTGCATACAGAAAGAAGAGAAAAGCAGTACTAAGATATTTATTAGCATTGTCAGAGCGAAAGATTTTAATAGATATATTAAACTGATTCTTAATCATATTATAAAACGATGTTCATACAGAAAATAGTTCTGAGCGATTCTTTAAAAGATACACCCACGTACACCTAGAAAAATCATCAATAAAGGTTACAAAATATGAACTACCCCGTCCTATGGTGATGGTAGGAGCAGGACCCCAGATGTCGGAGTGAGCAAGATCAAACGGTCGGAAAGATCCACGACCTTACTTCAGTGGGAAGGAGGAGCGGTGATGTTTGCCAAGCTGACAGGCGTCACAGTTGAGAGGAGGACTCTGCGGAGGAAGGTGGGGTAGAAGCTGACGAAGAAGTCTTGGAGGAGCATGACCAAGACGAAGGTGCCACTGCAGAAGATCAGTAGAAGAGGAGGAGAAGGCGAATAGCGCGGAAACGTTGTGGAGGAAGTAGAGGCCGCCACTCTCAGTCCAAGTAGCAATCGTCCGTTTGGAGTCCGGATCCTGAAAAAAACAAGTAGAAGTGAATGTTACGGAGCACTGTAATTGCTTGCAAAGAGAACATATAACAAATTACAAGGGAACTTGAGCACGTAAAGGGTGTCCGCCAAGCGAAGAGACGAAGTGACTTGAACCACTCATGTTCCATTGACCGGTGAGTGTGAGACGTCCGCAATAAAGACCGGGGGCAACCGATTATGCTGTTCTAGGAGAGAAAAACATTGCGTATTGCCGGTCATATGATTGGTAGCACCAGAGTCCATCAGCCAATTACCTTGAGTAGAGGGTGTCCGCGCAGCGGAAGCGTGGTGGGCTCATAACCCACAGGTCGGAGGATCATAACCTCCCTCTGATATCATGTGCAAACAGAAAACAAACAGACCGAAAATTTGGAGTAACAAAATTTTATTATTCAAAAAGATGAGTATTACAAAGGTATAGCCTCTCTTTTATAGAATGAAGGTGATGAGAGAGATTACAAATAAGCAATGTGGGACTAAATAATTACAAGTATATGCGGCTTTACAAATAAACAAACCGAACAAGTAGCGTGGTTAGACGAGTAAGCTAACCGTTCGACAACCACCAGAAGGAGAGAACAAGCTGCCACAGAGAACAAGCCGCCACGGGAGACCGCTAGACCGCCGGTCTCCAAGTCGCCTGAGACAAACCGCCAGACCGCCCGGCCTCCGAACAACAACAGACCGCCCGGCCTCCATACTGCAACAGCAACAGCCCGGCAGACAAGCCGCTCAGATAAACCGCCAGACCGCTCGGCCTCCATACTGCAACACTCCTATAGTCACAAGTCCCGCAGAGCAGTTCCCTACAACCTAATACCACTTATGCTTCCTCCCTGATTCAGAATCATCAAACCATCCACCCGCTAGTAGACCAACCCCTCACTCTTCCCAGATCCCCGAGCAACACTCAACCCTAGCCCAGCAAGCCATCCTTCTCATCCCAGACCGTAACTCCGATCATTGTATTCCAACCACCCTGAACCTCTCTATCGTGGAACCAAGAGCGAGTTACTGCCCACAACTTCTGTTTCCCCTGTACATCTTTCTGCCTCCCCCATGTCTTTTGTCGTGGAGCCTCCTGTATATCGCAAGCCCCGCTGACCTCCCCCTCCCCCCTATGGACCCACCTTGCCCTCATAGTCCCACCACCAAAGCAACAGCCATTTACATCCTCATCCCAGCAACTCGACGTCACTGCCGATTCTCGTTATTTGTGAGTATTATTGTATTGTGCTTATTTTTCATATATTGAATATTGGAAAATATTACATATTTTTTGGGGTGCCTCGATGCATGAGCATAATTGTGTCGTTATTTTTTTTATCTTATAAACTTAATTCGTGGAATTTGTAGTAGTAAAACACTTTGTGGGTAGTCGAGCATGGTTTCTTGTGTATCAAAAAATTAAAAGCTTGCCCTGTATTAATTTGCCTCGCTTATAAAATCGACAATGCAAGATTTTATTTTCAAATATAAATTTTAAGATCTTCTTTTTTTGCATTTCAGTTGAGTTGTATTTTTTCAGTCCATCTTGCATCAAGGGCACTTAAGGTCGCATTAGCGTTAGCACACCCTCGTTTCAGGGTCTACCCTGCGTCAAATTTGGTATCAAAGCCCAGGTTAGGGCACTAGCATGTTACGTAGTGGTAGGTATTATCGTCAATCCATGTTTGACCTGAATCTTACCGTCGAAAGAGCCACCAACTCCAATTCGGAGATGATACTAGCGGAATTCCAACAATTGATGTTAGATCGATTTTATCAAATGACTTTACTATATGGCAATCTTCGCACCCGCGTCAGCGCCCTTGAGAATCAGCGAGAGCAGTCTACTTCCCAAAGCAGGGATAACTCACCCACTCCACCTGGTGTTCCCTTTGAGCAAGGACGGGTTTGTTGTGCTCCCACCACAAGACGTGCATGTTAGAAATCGACCACCACGTAAGTCCGCTTCACGTCGAGAGTCTGCTCCACACCGAAGGGGACCTCTCGATTACGTTCGAGCCCATCAACCTGCACTTGCTCCCCCACGGTATTCAGCTCCACGGGATAGAGCTCAGGATCGTTATGACTACGGACCAGACGATTACTTCGATGATTATCCTGAGCCACGCCGAGAACCACACACTAAGTACGATATTACCCGTCACATACACATTAATTCTCCCACCTTCGATGATCAGCTTGACCCGAAGACTTTAGCGACAAGATTCAGGAGATGGACCACTACTTTGAGTGGTATGAAATGAGTGACGAGAGCTGCATTAGGTTTGAAAAAATGAAGTTGGCCGGTCCGGTAAAAATTTTTTGGATCAGCCTAGAGAGGTCTCTACAACGAGATGGGAATCGTCCTATTAGCCATTGGGAAGACATGAAGCGCAGACTAAAGGAGAAATACCTTCCCGCCTCTTATCGGGATTTGTTGCTATATCAGCTTTTTGCATTGCGTTGGGGCACGCAATCCGTAGCAGAGTACATGACTCAATTTGATGAGCTAGCAGTGAGGAGTGATCTGCGAGAGAAACTAGTACCACCGCTTCCCAATTCCGTACTAGGTTGAGATCGTAGTTATGTAGAGAGCTCATTCCCCACCGGTTGGAGACGGTGGAGCAAGTTTATTAGATGGACCTTGAGTACGAGCAGTACCAACGAGTTGCGACTCGCTGGTACCCGTCAGATTTCTTCTAGGTTAGACGGGTCCATATTTAGGAGGCCACCACCGGCCACTCTCACCCATGCAGGGCCCTCTCGTGTTCTCACGGAAATGAAGGGCACAGCTGTCACCATTGAACCTTCCACGGCCCCCAATTCAGGGAATACCCAGTATTATCGTTGCTCGGGTAGGGGCCATGTGGCGGCCCAATGCCTTATGAGAAATTTGTTAGGTGAAAAAGGCGAACCCAGTGCTGATGTGTGATGAGTGGGCGATGAGGGAAGACATAAGGTCTTCGGGGCCAATGGTTGGTGTAGCGGGGGCCGCGGCCCTTTTAATACGAGTGGGTCCCTTGCTGGGCTTATTACCCAGGTTAATGGAGGGTCGATAGCCCACTCGTAACATAAAATTGCAATTTTATACAGATTACAGGACAAGGCCAAATACGTGGCATAAGCCAAAATAGCCAATAAGAACTGGAAACGCGGTAGAATAAAATACATCCAATAGGAAAATAGAAAATACAAAAGAAAATATAAGCTGGATATTTGAAAATCTAATAATTTCATTGAATTAATTTTTATTTTCAATTTTAGTAAATAAATTGAATAAAGTTTCTAAACCATTGACATGCAGATCTTAAATTAATGATAATCCTAAGTGATCCATATACATAACCCAATCTATGTTCTACTTTCTCTTTTCAATTAGACCTAGCCTTTTGTTAACAGATAAATCAAAGAATATTTCCACAAGGGAATTGCATGCTTCTATATATATGGATTGCATCATGAACTCCTCATTCAATACAAGAGATCACATAAACTATTAGAAGGCAATCATGCAAGTCAAAGTATACCTAACTCAAATAAAATAAAATTTTACCGTAACGATAAGTGAATCGTAGAGGCAGAGCTTCTCATTAAGTTCACATCAGCACCACTAGATTTATCCTTCCTCCAGAGAAAACTCAAAACTGGCCCCTTTTAGAGTTTCCCTATCATCAAAGCGAAATCCCATAAAAGATAATGAAAGGGAGACAGATAGATGACAAGAATGATGGTGCAAGAGAGAACGAAAGAGAGGGAGAAGGAACCTACTGTTGAAAGCGGGACGCAATAAAATTGAAGAGGAGAGGAGTCGCCAGCCCCCAGCCCTCGATGGCAGAAAAGTCGGGCCACCAATTGTCCCTCCGCGAACGGTGGAAAAGGGCGTTGGCTGCTGCGAGGAGGGCGATGACAACTCCCTTGCGACGGGAGGAGAAACAAGACCGAGCGTGTCTGTCGTGGGGATGGACAGAGCGGCAGGTCGTCAGAGCTTTAATTAGGCTGATGTTATATATATAAATCACTTTTCTATATATCCAAAAATAATTTATATATATGATCAACCTTTAATTATATAAGGGGAGAAATTTTTGGCCTATGTTTGGAAGAATTGTTGAAAGTGTTTTGACTCTATTCAGTTCTAAATGGATAGCAGGAGAGGTGTTTAGGTAACAATTAAAATATTGTAATTTTAAAATGGTCGTTTAAATCCTTTTTTTCCTCCGTTTTGAAAAGTTCAAAAAGACCTCCATTCTCTCTTTCAAAATGGCCGTTTTAAATATTTTTAAAATTTTATTTAATTTTATTTAATCAATTTAACGCTTATAAAAAATATAATTATATCCATATAATTGTAAAAAAATCACAAATATAAATATATAATACTTAATTTTGCTTTTAAAATTTCAGAAAAAATTGATCTGAAATAAATAAAATTCATGTGAAAACAATTTTGAAAATAATTTAAACTGACACTGAAACGAAGGTTACCTAAACAAAGCCTCAGTTTTAATACTACATTTTTTAAAAATACAATTTATAACTTCATTTTGAACTTCCCCCTTTTAAAACGGCATTGGTATCCCAAATAAAGTTTTACTCTCACATTGTTTAACATCACTCTTGAGAGTGAGCATATAACTAAATTCAGCTCTTCTTATTTGTTCAAAAGAACATAAGGAGAAACTATGAACCACACGCGCGAGCGCACGTACTGGGCCGGATCTCGGATTTCAGATTTGGGATTTAGGGAATAATTGAATTGTATTGTATTTTTTGTATAAAATAGTTTTGACACTTTTGAATCCTAAATTTCGGAGTTGCGTCCACATGTGTCGAATTCTCTGAGCTACGTCGGTTGTGTTGCGTCAAATGCTCTAGTCTGCATCAACATGCGTCGAATAGTACTTGATGCATGCGTCGACTTCCGTTGCTTTGGTTTCCCTTGTGTCGATAAGCTTTTGACGCATACGTCGATTAAACCTTTGTTAACCTGCGTCGACTTGATTAGCGTCGAGTAGATCTTGACGTTCGTCGACAGGTACTCGACACACATTGCATCAACTTCTCATGTTCATGCTCTTTGCACGTATTTTTAACCGCGACTTTTACGTGTTTTCTCTTCATTGCTGCTATACGTTGGAATTTGGGCATTTATATTGGCAGCCCAGCTTTGGATATTGACAGTCCAGCAAAATGATAAAAAACATACATAATATGACCGTCAATAGCACCCCAGAATGCGGAACACGCGTCTTTTGAAAATATGTTTACTATATGACATTTTTAGAAAAAGTGTTCAACATAAAAGTTGTAGATCTCGACGAGATCTACAACTTTTATGATGAACACTTTTTTCTAAAAATGTAATATAGTAGGCATATTTTCAAAAGACGCGGAACCCGGGCGGAACTAGCATAGTTCCGCCCGGGTTCTGCGTCTTTTGAAAATAGGCTTACTATATAACATTTTTAGAAAAAGTGTTCAACATAAAAGTTATAGATCTCGTCGAGATCTACAACTTTTATGTTGAACACTTTTTTTCTAAAAATGTCTATTTAAAAATTAAAATTTTGGGCTGACAGTATCCATCGGGCTGCAAATAGCCATATTTTAAGCTGGCATTATCTTTGGGCTGCCAATATCAATATAAGAACTGTCAATATAAACGCCCAAATTTTATATATATATATAAACATGTGAGGTCATCACATTATTGACGGACAATGAGGTAATGTAAAAGGGGTATATATATATACTAGCATCTTCGAACGGGCTCCGTCCATTCTCGATGCGTCGCTGCGGGCTTCGTCCCTGAATCAAGCGGGCTTCGCCCGCTTGGCATTGAGGCGGGTCTCGCCCGACCCCCGGCAGGCGAAGCCCGCCCCCCCCCCTCCCCCGACGGGCTTCGCCCGCCCCCAGCTTTTAATAAAAATTTTAATACAAATTTTAATACAAATTTTAATAGAATAAATTACATAAATTTTAATATAAATTGTAATAAAAATTTTAATATAAATTTTAATGATGAATTAGTTATTATAATTTAATAAATTATATAATTAATAAAAAATGAAAAAAAAAAAGATAAATCCCCCCGCTTCTGCCTGCTCACGCGGCGCCATTTGCCGCCGCCGCCGTCCTGCCCGGCGGCCACCTGCGGGTTCGCCGGCCTCCGGCGAACCCGTCGGCGGTTGTCTGGCGGCGAGCGGCAGGGCCACTGCCGGCGGTGGCCCTGCCCGTGAGACCCAAAACTGGGTCTCACGGGCAGGGCCACCGCCGGCGGTGGCCCTGCCCGTTTGCCGTCGGACAACCCCCGACGGGTTCGTCGGAGGCCGGCGAACCCGTCGGTGGGCGCAGGGCAGGCCGCCGCCGGCGGCGGGGTGAAGCAGCAAAGAGACGGGAGTGCGAGATTGGGCATCGGGAATTTGGAAGGGGTGAACAGTGCTTCCATTTGGAAATCTGGATATTAGCAGGCCAGTTTTTTTTAGATCCAATGGTCAGATCCAATTTTGTGAAGATCGGATGGTCTGAATTCATTCAATGGTGTGCTTGAAGATATGCATATTGTTTTATACAATAAAGATATATATATATATATTCACTGAATATACATGTAATGTGTATATTCAGATATCCGCATTAAACATTGTAAAGAGCAAAAAAAAATCACCGCCATTACAACGAGGCAGGCGGCGGTTGCGGGCTCGCCGGCCACCGACAACCATGCGCACCCCGGCGTCCGCGCGGACGAGCCCATCGCGGCCAGTGATCGGTGAGCCCGCAGACGCCGGCCGCCCCGCTGTAAAAAAATTTGCAACAAGAGCGGCGGAAGCGTTGCACACGTCGCTGTTGTTGCAATTTTTTTCCCGCATTACAGCAAAGCAACCGGCGGCTGCGGGCTCGCCGGTCATCGGTCGCCCCACTGCAAATTTTTTTTACAGCAGGACGGCCGGTAGTCGGCAAGCCCGCAACCGTCGGCCCCCCGCTGACATGCAGGAAGATGAGTGCGAATAATTGGAAATCTGGGTTATGCGGATTTTCATTTATCCGTATATATATAGTATACAAAAATTTATGAGCACTCAATCACATTCCTTGGTGTAGCGTTGAGGCCCACCAAATCATCTTAGCCGTTCAATTCTTCCGTCAATCAAACGTCAGTCCTGACATCAGTTTTAAATAAACTATTCTTGGAATGAGGCCGCCATCAGCGGTGGAGCCGCCAGCGCCCTACTCAAAGCCCTCCAACGGGTTCTCCGGACCCCATCGAACCGGCCAGGAGTTGTCCGGCGGCGAGCGGGCAGGGCCACCGCCCGGGGGTGGCCTTGCCCGCTCGCCGCCGGACAACTCCGAGCAGGTTCGTCGGGGTCCGAAAAATCCGTCGGTGAGATCCGGGTAGGTAGCCGACGACGAAGCCTATCCCGTGAGCCCGCAAGGTTTTTTTAATTCCGTTTTTATTTTTTTTTCTATTCTATTTTAATAATTTCGAAAACAAAATTATAAAAACAATTTATAAAAATTTCAATAATTTAAAATTTACATATATTAGAATAAAAACAATAATACTTTTAGAATTTATATAAGAAAACATATTTTATAATAAATATATATATATTAAGAACCGGTGGGGGCGGGCGACTCCCGGCAGGGGCGGGCGATGCCCGACGGTGCCGGGGACGCCCAGCAGGGTCAGGGGATGCCCGACGGGGACGGGGGACGCCTGACGGGGACAGGGGACTCCCAGCATGGTCGGGGGATACCCGATGGGGACGGGGGACGCCCGGCGGGGGCGGGGGACGCCCGGCGGGGGCGGGGGACGCCCAGCGGGGGCGGGGGACGCCCAGCGGGAGCGGGGGACGCCCAGCGGGGGCGGGCGATGCTCGCAGGGGGCGCCCGCCGCTCGCCGGTGTGGGCGAAGCCCGCCGTGGGCTAGGTACTATTGTATCGTGCATGGGGCTCCAACCCTATCAATTAATTTATACAGCTTACAATAAACATTTTATCAATTATTTTACTTTAATGTATATATTATTATGCGTGTTAAATTATGGCTGATATCGAGTCGAGTTCGAGCGATTTTGGCTCGGCTCGAAATCGAAATTTTCGACTCTAACTCGGCTCGAAATTGACTCGAAATCGAAATTGATTTCGAGCCGAGTCGTCTCGACTCGACTCGAAATGACTTGATTCCGAGTCGACTCGAAATTGAATCGAGTCCACGCGAAATCGAATCGGGTTGGCTTGAAATCGAATCGACTCGGCTCGAAATTGCGCAATTTTTCGTTTTATTTCTACTTTGTTCAGAATTAAATTGGGCAATCTATAAATTTAGCACATGCAGCACTTAAAGCCTTCATTTTTTTTATTTAGGTTTAAATTTTATTATTTTTAATCTTAAAATAAGAATATATTAATAAATACATAATTTTTTTAATTAATTCGAGTTGATTCGAATTATATTTCGAGCGATTCAGGGCAGGCTCGAAATCAGATTCGAGTCAAATTGAATCGAGTCAAATTGAATCGACTCAAATCGAGTCGAATCAATTTTAACCGATTCCGATTCGACTCAATTTTCGAACGATTTTCGAGCGACTTTCGAGTTTCGAATAATATGCTCAACCATATGTTAAATCAACATTAATTAAGTTGATGAGTTTAATGGTAGCTCCTCAGAAATATCGTTGACATGTCTAATGATTGTCTTTCTCGAAAATATCGCTGACATATGTAATGATAGCCTACTATAGTAGATTTTGGAGCTCTACTTAAAGTATTTTTTATTTTATTAATTTTTATCATTATTTTTTATTGGGAGATATTGTGTAATTACATAAACTGACAGTGTATTTTATTTTTTGAAATATATTATAGTATATGTTAAGGCATTAAAGTAAAAGAAAAAGACTATATATGACAATTTTGAATGTTGCACCAATACTAACTTTTCTCTTAGAATAAAAACAATAATACTTTAAAAATTATATAAGAAAACATATTATATATATATATATATATATATATATATATATATATATATATATATATATATATATATATATATATATATATATATATATATATATATATAAATAAGCGATGGGCGGGTAGCACCCGACGGGGGCGGGCGACTCCCGGCAGGGGAGGGCGATGCCCGGCGGTGTCGGGGGACGCCCAGCAGGGTCAGGGGATGCCCGACGAGGACAGGGGACGCCCGGCGGGGACAGGGGACTAATAGAAGGGTCGGGGGATGCCCGACGGGGATGGGAGATGCCCGGCGGGGGCGGGGGCGGGCGATGCTCGCAGGGGGCGCCCGCCGCCCGCTGGTGCGGGCGAAGCCCGCAGCGGGCTGGGTACTATTGTGTCGTGCATGGGGCGTCACCCCTATCAATTAATTTATATAGCTTAAAATAAACATTTTATCAATTATTTTACTTTAATGTATATATTTTTATGCATGTTAAATCAACATTAATTAAGTTGATGAGTTTAATGGTAGCTCCTCGGAAATATCGCTGACATGTCTAATGATTGTCTTTCTCGAAAAGACCGTCGATATATGTAATGATAACCTACTATAGTAGATTTTGGAACTGTACTAAAAATATTTTCTATTTTATGAATTTTTGTCATTATTTTTTATTTGTAGATATTGTGTAATTACAGAAACTGACAATGTATTTTAGTTTTTGAAATATATTATAGTATATGTTAAGACATTAGAGTAAAAGAAAAAGAGTATATATGACAATTTTGAATGTTGCATCAAAACTAATTTTTCTCTTATAATAGTGAAAGATATATACACACGAGTCACGATGCATGCCCCCCCCCCCCCCCCCCCCCCCGTGCGGGACAACAATTCAGCGGGCGACAACATTCGTGGGATGACAACATTCAGCGGGCGACATCATTCAGCAGACAACATTATTCGGCAGACTTCATCCGCATCTCCTAAAATATGCAAGAAACCAATCTCTTTCAAAAAATATAATCCCAAGTGTTAAAATCAAAAATGGAATTATCGTTTTCAGAAGATGCTTGCAGATTGTTAGTCATAGTTTTATGCATAATATTTAAATAAATAATAAAAAATCTGAGTATCAAAGGGATGTGAATCACAAAGTGGTATATAAAGAAGGATCGAGGAAACAGGGTAGAGGGAAAGCATGATCGACTTGTGGAATCCCCTAAGCTCGGCCATTGCACGGGCCAGGCTTTTCCCTGGCCAGGCTTAGTCGGGCTTTTTGAACACGACTGCTTGGGAGATCATTTTGATCTCCTTGGAGATCAATTATTAGTTACCATCTCTAAATGCTCTCTTAGGAGATCATTTTGCTCTTCTAGGAGATCATTTTTCTCTCCTCGAAGACTGTAATGATCTCCTAAGAGACCAATTAGCAGTTACCATCTCTGAATGCTCTCCTAGAAGATAATAATGATCTCCTGGGAGAGCAAAATAAACACCGTCATTCTCGGGCATTGAAATTAGAATAACAAATCCTAAACAAGTCAAACATGCAAATCGCAAAACCTAGAAATAATGTTAGGGAACTAACCTCTGGAATATGTGTGAAGGACGCGCCCGAAGAATTTTTTGGAGGTCGACGACAAGGTCAGTGCAGAATAATTGGAGATTAGCAATTGGAGAAAACAATAAGCTACCCACACTACAGTCTTATGCAGGAAATAAAATCATGATGTGCACAAAATAAAGTTTCAAATAACGCCAATTACCTACATTTGAGAATTGTGCCACTCATCCCGTGTATGCAAATTTTTTGTGTCCGAGCCCCAGACACAGATTTGTGTCCAGGACTCAAAAAATGTTGACATGTATAAATAGTTAGGGCAAATATTATTCAGGTTTATCTCTCCCCCTCTCTCTCTTAATTTATTTCTCTCCTTATTGTCTTCCTAGCCATTGTTGCTACAAAAAGAAGAGTTATCATTTTCAAGCCATGTGCATGATGTTGTTCTAAGAAGAAGAGTCATCTTCCATGCCATTTGCATGGTGTTGCTTTTCATCTCATACTAAAAATGATTGTTGTTAGGTGGATAAACAGATTCATGAGCAAAGTTTAGAAGAATGGTAAAAACAAGAGGGATGAGTTTCGTGATAAAGATGAAATAAAGAAATATTATTTCACTGAGATAATTCACTTGTCTCTGAGATAAGTGAATTATATCTAACATAATATATTTTTTTCGAGATAATCAAGATAATTAAATCTGAAATAATGCATTTATCTCCGAGGTAATGTGTAGGAATATTTTTAACTATATTCCAAAATGATGAATAATTTTCGTTTTGAAACAGTTAATAATAATAGTAGTAATCCAGATCTTGTAAACAAGATTTTAAAACTAGTATAGACAGAAGAGATGGAAAATAAAAACATAATCGAATATAGATTAGAATAGAGGCTGGATAAGGAGTGTGGTCACTGCCCTAAAGAAGTTGTACCACCCTCCGACAAGGCTTTCAACCGATGCTCACTTCACTAAAGTACAATACCCGGCTATATCTCGGAACTCTGATGTGCACGGACACCGAAGAAGCATAGAGCACCCGAACTCCCACTTGATGAAGCAAATATCAAAAAATAGAATTACGGTGAAAATCGGCATAAAAGAAAGAGCAACTGAAAAACTCAGAGTATCCGTAAAACAAATCAAAAAATCTCCTATAAAGGAGTCGCATAAAACGACAAGAAACTTTATCACATAATAAATTTCAGCGATTATAATTAGTAAGTTTTTAAACGTGCAGAGGAACTTTGAAATCAGTGGCGGAGCCAGAAATATTGGGGCGTGGGGGCACAAGATACTTAGAATCAAGAGTCGGGAGAAAATGATGCGGCCCGCGGGGTCGACTCCAGGCTTAGGGTTTCGGGAACTCGACTGCGGACCTGCGGTTCACTGAACTAGACCGAAAAATACGTAGGGGCACGGGCCCCCATAGGTCCCTAGATAGCTCCGCCCCTGTTTGAAATTCCAACGTATAGCATAAATGATGAGAAAATGTGCAAAAGAAGTGATTATAAAACACGCATAATAGGCGTGATTAGGAGAAGTCGATGCAAGGTGCATCGAGTACCTGTCGACGCACATCGAGATCTACTCGACGCTAATCAAGTCGATGCAGGATGACGAAGGTCTAATTAACGCATGCAATGAAAGCTTATCAACGCAAGGGAAATCGAAGTAACGGAAGTCGACGCATGTGTCGAGTACTATTCGACGCATGTCGAAGCAGGCTAGAGAATTTGACGCAACACGGTCGATGCAGCTCAGAGAAGTCGACGCAACTCAGAAATTTAGCACTCAAAAGTGTCAAAACTATTTTGTACAAAATATACAATTCAATTCAATTTTTTCCCAAATCCCAAATCCGGATCCGATCCGGTGCGAGAATGCGCACGCGTGTATGGTTTATAGTTTCTCCTTGTGTTCTTTTGAACAAATAAGAAGAGGTGAATTTAGTTGTATACTCACTCTCAAGAGTGGTATTAATCAATGTGGGTCTAAAATGTTTCAGACATTCTTTATGAAGGTTTTCCTACAAAATTTAGATTCCCTCAAGTTTTGGTTTTGAAGCTTTTCCACCAAAATGAGGAGCCCAAACACCAAACACCAACTTGGCTCCAATAAAACATATACTTTGTAATGTTTTAAATATTAAATTTCTAACAATCCCCCACAAAAACAAAAAAAACCAAAACGAACTTCATAAATTATGATATTACTAATAATAATTAAAATTTAATGCAAATTTGTTTCATCAAGTTGTATCTAATACAATGAGTATAGGTGGAATGGTCACCTTGAACTTATACTTAGTACTTAGTTCCTCTATCAAAGAGTTTAATGTGTCAGAGGCTTTGAATTATTAACTCTTGACTGTTAAATAAGCACGCAAAAGATTGGTTGTTCTTGGGTTGTGGCGGTGGGCGCATTAATGGACATACGCATTCCTTGATTTTTTATTAGGGTTATTAGGGTGCAGCCCGGATCCCAAAGTCACGGCCTCATGACTACCCCCACATAAGTGGTGCCTCAATAGATATTTTGTAATAAATATCTCACAAAGATATATGTCTTTGGAAACCATTAAGAGCTTAAAGTTCATCCTAAACTGTTACGTAGAGCACAACATCATAGGAATGAGGAGAAGTTTTTCTCGACCTTTAAATTTGTGCTCCCAACTACGCTACATCAACGGCTTCATTTCTACCACATTGAACCAAATTTATGGAATATCCAATCACATGGGTTGGGTATCCACCGTTGACAGTAAATCATGGGGACTTAAGCCGCATTCCCCTCGATGACAACAAAATTTTGGGACAATTCATTGGTAAGTTTATCAGCCAGATTCAATTCTAACTTTACATAGTTAAGTGATATCATTTTTTTCTTTGCTTCACTGATTTGTACCATATTCTCATAAACTTATTCATTTTGAAATTAGTACAATTAGAAATAGTTAAATCAATAATATATTTATTATCACAATGCAAAGAAATAGCAGGAATAGGCTTTTCTAATAAAGCCATTTCAAAAAGTAAATTCTTGAGTCATTATGCATCGGCACATGTAGTATCTAAAGCTCGAATTTCATGGTGCTTCTTAAAATAACAGTTTGTTTTGTAGAAGCCCATAAAATGACGGCTCCTCCAATAAAGAATACATGGTCAGTTATGAATTTAAAGTCTAATAAATCAGTTACTCAATTGACATCTGAATATAATTCTATTACTTCGAGAAAACTCGTATATACTAAACTATAATTTATAATTTTGCAAAGGTATTTAAATATTCTAGTTAACGTCATCCAACGATCATCACTTGGATTGCTAATATATCTACTTAACAGCCTATGACATAGGAAATGTCGAGCCTTATGCGGTTAGCTATGTATAATAGTGATCCTATCATTTGTGCATAACTATGTTAATTTATAGGTTCACTATTATTTTTACAAAGTTTTACGCTGGATTCATAAAAAGTAGACGCGAGAGCGGAATCATATAAATTAAATTTATACAGTATTTTCTCGATCGAGTGAGAAAGAGACAATGATACGCTAATATCAGATTGGGATAACTTCATCCTAAAATGATATTTGCTACACTCAAATCTTTTATATTAAATTTGAATGATAAATTAATTTTGGTATCATTAACAATTTTGATTGAATTCACAAATATTAAGATATCATCTACATAGAGGCAAAGTAGATCAACTTCATTTTCATCTTGTTTAGCATGAATACACTTATCGAATTTATTGGATTTAAATCCAAAAGATAAGACTACGGAATCAAATTTTTGATACTATTGCTTAGAGACTTGTTTCAAACCATAAAGTGATTTAATTAGTTTGCAAACTTTAGTTTCTTGACCTTTAACTACGAAACTTTCGGGTTGAGTCATGTATACTTCTTCATCTAAGTCTTCATGCAAGAAGACGGTTTTGACATCTATTTGATGAATTAACGTCTTATGGATTGAAGCTAAGGTGACTAGAACATGAAATGATGTGATCTTAGCTACGGGAGCATATGTGTCTAAATTTTTTTCCCTTGTTTTAGAGCATATCTCTTAGCTATAAGGCGGACCTTATATTTATCTATAAAACCATCCAGATTTAGTTTCTTCTAAAAAGATCAATTTATAACCTATGACTTTAGTACCGGGAGGTAGATTAGTTAAACTCCATATTTTATTCTCTAGTATAGAATCAATTTCTAAATTTATGGCTTCTTTTCAAAAGAGATAATCAGATATGGTCATAGCTTTCTCATATGAATTAAGTACTTATTCAACTAGGTAAGTGAAGTAGTTCTCCCAAAAGTTTGTTTGGTTATAACTCTTTTGCTTCTTCTAAGTTCATCATTTTAAATGAATCTATAGAATAAGAAGGTTGGGTTGAACTAGTAAAATGTTGAGATGAGTTATTCATTTTATATGAGAATTTATCTTCAAAATAAATTGTATCTCTAGCTTCTATAATAGTATTATTAGAGAATTCACCGATAAGAGAGTTTGTTATAAGAAATCTATTAACACTACTATTTGATGCATATCCTATAAAAATGAAGTCTATTGTTTTAGATTTTATTTTCTTTCTTTTTGGTTCGGGAATCGCTACCTTAGTCATACAACCCCACACTCAACGAATTTGGAGGTTTGACTTTGTTAATTTAAATAATTCATAAGGGGGGTTTATAACTTTGTTTTGATGGAATATTATTGAGAATGAAAAAGAGGTGAGCAATGCTTCTCCCCAAAGATTTTATGGGGCTTCGGATTCGGCTAACATGACATTGACCATATTCATCAAGGTCCAATTTTTACGTTCAACTACACTAGTCGATTGGGGTGAATATGGTGCAGTCACTTAATGTATTATCCCATGTTTTTGACAAAATTGGGTTAATTCATTCAAAGTGTATTCTCCACCCGGTTGAATCTAAGAATTTTGATAGAGGATTCTAATTGATTTACTAATTCAAGCTTTGAAATATTGAAATATAAAAGTACTTCATCTTTAGTTTTTAATAAAAATATGCAATAATATTTGGTAAAATCGTCTATAAAGGTTACAAAATATTTATTTTCACCTCTAGTAAGTTGGCAGTTCAAGTTACACACATCCGAGTGAATTATCTTTAAAGGTTTTGAAGTTCTATCAACCGAATTAAAAGACTTTCTAGAAAATTTGGCTTGCACGCAAACTTCACATTTAGTACTTGGCGCAATATTAAATTTAGGAATTATATTTATCTTGTTATTCTTGTACTTCCCAAGGAATATCCAATGACAAGCTCTCACTGATACTAGATGGTTTGTGGGATAATAACGCAATACGGTCCTTTCGCAAGAGATTATATGATGTGGATCTGCAACTTCTTTAGATTGTAGGAATATTTTAAACTATATTCCAAAAATGATAAATATTTTTTGTTTTGAAAACAGTTAATAAAAATAATAATCAAGATCTTGTAAACAAGATTTTTAAACTAGTATAAGCAGAAGATGTGAGAAATAAAAACAGAATAGTATATAGATTAGAATCGAGCTTGGATGAGGCGTGTGGTCACTGCCCTAAAGAAGTTGCACCTCCCTTTGACAGAGCTTTCAACCGATGGTCACTTCTCCAAGGCACAACACTAGACTAGATCCCGAAACTCCGATATGCACAGACATCGAACAAGCACAAAACACCCGAACTCACACTTGATGAAACAAAAGTCAAGAAAATGGAATCACAGTGAAGATCGACGTAAGAGCAAGAGAGCAAGAGCAAGTGAAAAAATCTCAGAGCATCCGTAAAACTAATCAAAAAATCTCCTATAAAGGAGTCGCGTAAAATGAGAAGAAACTTTATCACGTAATAAATTTTAACGGTTATAATTAGTAAGTTTTTAATCATGCATAGAAACTTTGAAATTCCAACGTATAGCAGTAATGACGAGAAAACACGTAAAAGATGTGGTTAAAAATACGTGCAACGAGCATGAACAAGAGAAGCTGACGCAATGTGTGTCGAGTACCTGTCGACGAATGTCAAGATCTACTCGACGCTAATCAAGTTGACGCAGGTTAACAAAGGTTTAATCGACGTATGCGTCAAAAGCTTATTGACACAAGGGAAACCTAAGCAACGGAAGTCGACGCATGCATTAAGTACTATTCGACGCATGTTGACGCGGGCTAGAGAATTTGACGCAACACAACCGACATAGCTCAGAGAATTCGACACATGTGGACGCAACTCCGAAATTTAGGATTCAAAAGTGTCAAAACTATTTTATACAAAAAATACAATTCAATTCAATTATTCCTCAAATCCCAAATCTGAAATTCGAGATCCGGTCTGGTACGTGCGCGCGCGCGTGTGGTTCATAGTTTCTGCTTATGTTCTTTTGAACAAATAAGAAGAGCTGAATTTAGTTATATGTTCACTCTCAAGAATGATGTTAAACAATGTGAGAGTAAGACTTTATTTGGGACACCAATGCTGTTTTAAAAGGGGAAAATTCAAAATGAAGTTGATAAATTGTATTTTTAAAAAATATAGTATTAAAACTGAGGTTTTGTTTAGGTAATATTCGTTTCAGTGTCAGTTTTAATTATTTTCAAAAGTATCTTCACATGAATTTTATTTATTTCAGATCGTTTTTTATTATTTTTTAAAACAAAATTAAGTATTATATTTGTGTTTTTTTACAATTATATGGATATAATTATATTTTTTATAAGGGTTAAATTGATTAAATAAAATAAAACGAAATTTAAAAAATATTCCAAACGACCATTTTGAAAGACAGAATGAAGGTCTTTTAGAACTTTTCAAAACGGAGGAAAAAACAGGTTTTAAACGATCGTTTTAAAATTACAACATTTTAATTGTTACCTAAACACCTCTCCTACAGTCCATTTAGAACGGAGCAGAGTCAAAACACTTTCAACCATTCTTCCAAACATAGCCCAAAAATTTCTCCCCTTGTATAATAAAAGGTTGATGTTATATATAAATCGCTTTTGGATATATACAAACCAATTTTTAGAGTTTTTTGGTCCTTTAAAAACACTATAGACAAGCCAACTTAAATACTCAAAAAAATCAAATTTTCTCATTTCTAGCCTAAGTCTGACGAGATGTTCGCCCGCTCCCGATACCCGCCGCATACACCTCCCGATATCTCTTGTAACGATCATGCTAAAGTCCCCGTCACGCAATGGAGCCTTTGCGGCGGAAACAGCCCCCCGATTGGTGATCTCTCATATTCGGTTCGCCTGCTCCTGATACCCATCCGCACACACCTCCTGATCACTCCTATTTGGTTCCTCGCGACAACCTTCGCCGCCCCTTGATATCGCCTCACTGACTTATAATGAAGATTCTCCAAATTTGACAATCTAGTGCTTACCGCGCACACGGTCCGGATTAATGTTGTCGCTCAGCCCAACCCATCTCTCGCGCTCGCCGATAATGTTCTGTCGCCACCGACATCGTGTCATCGCCAAGTCGCAGCTGCTCCTCCATCCTCGTCAGCCGCCCGACGGAGCCCATACTCGTGCGGATGCCAGCCAGCTTGTCAAGAACGAGTTGGAGGCGATGGTTGTTAATCGCCACCTGGCGATCATTCTCCTTCACCATGTAGAAGCGGGCTTCGTAGCTCTCCAGGGTAGTCCAGAGCTCTTCGATCTTTGTCACCCGCACTTCCAGAGATGATATCCGCCGATTTGGTTCGCAGATCGCCAGCTGGTCGAACTTGCTCTCCAACTCCAGGTAGGCGCGAGCAGCGGCGTGGCGATACTCGCTGCCTAACAACCCGATGGCGTCGATAAAAGCCGCTCCTAGAGTCGTCGGGTGATCTGTCAAAACAAAGAAGTCGCCGGATTAGGAATGAAACACAAGTCGTTAAATGCAGCACCAGTGACATCGTTTTACCGCGACGAGGAGATCTTGATCGACGAGGAGAAGGGTCGCGGCCTGGGACATCTTGCCTGCTAGCTAGAAGATGGGTCACCAGCATGCTCCGCTGCTTTACCCCGCCCACAATCTCCATGGCCGGAATCCCCCACTCTCGGCAGGAAGTAGTTCGACAGCGGCTTGTCCGGCTTCCGGGCCAAGGACTTCGACAGAGGCGGCGGAGGTTGCGACGAACTTGCCGGTTGAGACAGGGTCTTCAGCGGAGGAGGAGGAGGAGGAAGTCGCATCGTAGCAGTTTGTTGAGGAGAGACCAGAGGCGGCGGCGGCAAATATACATTCACCGCCGGGATCCCAGCAACGTTCGGCGGCGGCGGCGGTAGGGAGATCGCCGCTCGCGGCGCAGGATCTCGCGCGGGGACGGTCGACATCTTACTCGTCGGAAGGTCCTTGCTCGTCGGTGCGACCTTCTTTGGCGAAGGATCCTTCAGCGATGGTTCCTTGCTCGCCGCAGAAACCGAGGCTTCAGATACCCTCTTGGAGCCATCATTAATCCGGACCATGTGCGCGGTCCTGACGGGTTTCCCGGCTGCGAGCGCGAGCACCAGCGTAGAGTTCAGCGGGGCGACATTCTGAGCCGTGTCGGCGGCATCCAAAGGAGAATCTACTAGTAGAGAAACGGTGTCAGCAAGAAGTATAACGGCGACCAGCGGATGTAGAAGACGAATATCTCGGCGACATGACAACCTGGCAGGGAGACGACCTCGACCTGCTGTGATGTCGGTGGAGCGACTTCCACGACGTTTAGCGAGCCTAGGAGGTTCGGGTCAGGGGCGACTATGCTGGGGATGTCGTCCAGCCCAAGGTCGCTGAGCAGCTTTAGAGTGTTGGCAGAGCACACGGGGTTATTTGTCACCTCCGCGACTTGCGCAGGAGGAGACGGCGGGTCGACCGCATCTGAGGAGGGTTTCTTCTTGACCTTCTTGGTTTTCTTCTTTTTTGGAGAGGGTAAGTCGGCGGCGGTGTCTTCTTCGCGCGGCCTTTTGGGCTTAGAAACGCCGAGAATGCCAGTTAGAGCGGCGAGGCTATCTTGAAGAAGTTTCTTGGCGTCCGACATCACGCGCGAGCTCTGAAGATCCGTCTGAAGAGCTAGGCCCCCCTATTTATAGAGATCGGCAGGCAGGCATCAAGTGCGAATAAGCCTTATACTCGACATAGCAACTTGCTAAATAAGTGTTGGATGATTCTTTCCGAGATCCTACGTCGCTCAAAAAGAGCGGGGATTGTGTACAACTCGTATTCGTCGAGGATGGGTCATACCACAGCCATGTCAGCAGAAATCAAGGTCAACAAGTCAAGACAGGAGTCAAAGTCAGCATACAAGATCGCGGAAGGCATAGGCGAGTATGGCGAGCTTCCCTTGCATACTCGGTAGGTAGGCGACTAGGCGAGATACTCGCCCAGCCCGTGCGAGTTCCTCCGAAAGTCGCCTAATCGTTGGGGGGAGTATAAATATGACCCCCCCCCCTCTTTGGATTTGCCTATAAATAGGACCCCAAGAGTACGAGGTGAGGGACTTGAAATCCTCTGCAGGATACTCACGAGCTTCATTTTCGAGATACTAGCCGAGTCTTAGGATTCTATTTCCTTAGAGATCAAGTCGTGACCTTGCCACTTTGTCATCAGCTAGTTTCCCAGTTCAACCATCTTTGGTTGAGAAGGGGCTACTCCTTTCGAGCATCCAGGTATGTGGTGTGACCTTCCTGCCGCAACATCTGGGGTCCTGTTTGACTTAGTTCTTCATCCTAGTCATCATAGCCGTCTGATCTAACCTCTGAGCTGGTAACCTTAGGCGGCTTTGGTCCGAATCCGAGGTTGGGAATTTTCTTGGCTTCAACAGGGATGGCACCCCATGAAGCACTTTATGGGAGAAGGTGTAGAACCCCGTTGTCATGGGTGCAGGATGAAGATCCGAAGGTTTTGGGAGTTGAATATATTGATGACACCGATGCGGTGGTTAGATTGATACGGGACAGCATGCTTGAGGCTCATGGTCGGCAGGCTAAATATTATAATGCAAAACACCAGATGGTAGAATTTCAAGAGGGTGACAAAGTGTTTCTGAAGATTCGGCTGATGCATGGAGTGTCACGGGTGCGTTGTATGAAGAAGCTCAGTCCAAGATACGTGGGACCTTATGCTGTATTGGAAAGGATTGACCCTTTGGCCTATCGGTTGGAGCTACCACCAGAGCTAGAGAATTTATACGACGTGTTCTATGTGTCGTCACTTCGAAAGGCACTATTGCGGCCCGATCAACATGTCCTCACCATAGACAGAGCGGTGGCAACCGATAGATCTGTTCGACTTGAGCCGGTGCGGATAGTGGACACTAAGATAAGGAGTCTGTGTCATAAGAGTGTTCCTTTGGTAAAGGTGTTGTGGTCAAATCTTGGGAAAGAAGAATTCACTTGGGAGCCGGTGGACTTGATGCGGAAGCACTACCCGGAGTTGTTTCCTCAAGGTAAATTTTAAAAGCATATTTCAGTTCATTTCATGCCTTTCTCTCCCCACAACCTTAGCTTCATTTCGGGGACGAAATCTTTTATTTTTTTTATAGGATTTGTAACGTCCCAATTCATGCAAGACCACCCCCCCCCCAACATGTGTTCTGAGTCAAGAAGATTGACTCGGGTTTGGGGGCTTTGAGTGCATTGAGTGGACTCAACGCTCTCGATGCCAATTGACTTAGAGATTTTGGCGGGATATGCGTTGAGAGCGTTGAGTGGATTCAACACACTTGACGCCATTTGACTTAGAAACCTCAGCGGGTTAGGCATCGAGAGCGTTGAGTGGACTCAGCGTACTCGACGTCATTTAACTTGGTTTATTCTCTAGCGGTTAAGGCGTGGAGAGCGTTGGGTGAACTCAACACTCTCGATGTCATATAACAGCTTCTGGTGTTTGAGGCGTGGAGAGCGTTGAGTGGACTCAGTGGACTCAACACTCTCGATGCCATATAACTTGGTTTATTCTGGTCGGGTTGAGGCGTGGAGAGCGTTGAGTGGACTCAACGCTCTCGATACCATATGACTTAGAATGTTTCCGGCTATAGCTGCGGTAATATCGTCAATCCCAGAGAAGGACGCGGGTAGTGACACGGGCGTGTCCCTACCCGTGTGTCACCCTTGTAGATTTTACGCCTTCCTTGTGATTTTTCCAGAGAAGGACATGGCTAGTGACACGGGTGTGTCCCTACCCGCGTGTGCCCAATCCAAGACTACCCGTGACATGGGTAGTCACCAGAGCTCGACGAAAATCGTCGAGCAGAGCTCGAAGTAATGTCGAGCTGCTCGACGAATCGTCGAGCTCACGAAAGTCGAGCAGAGTTCGTTGAACGCCATAATTCTGCCTTGGCGAATTTTCGGCCCTGTTTCCCAGATTTTCGGGAATTGCGCCAAATCAACTTAAAAGGGATGCGTCTTTTCAAAATGACTAATTTAAAGCAATGTTTTGCGGTCCAATGTCAGGCCGACACGTGGCGAGGCAGTTACCCTAATTTCTCACTATAAAAGGGGGAGAAAACCATATCCTTCTTTCTTTGGTCTCATCTGCCAAGCCGTCGCTGTGAGAAACCGTCGGAGAGGAAGAGATTGCTAGAGCCAATCTTCTTTTTCATGAAGAACAAACACTAACCAAGGAGAAAAAGATGCCGCCAAGAAGGGTGACAAGATCCATGGCCGAAAACGATGGAAATGCCGGAAATGAGGTGAGCTTCCTACCATCTCCCTTGGTGCTAGATCTCTAGTTATTCCTAGGAGAGATATCGACTTAAAAGAGTCTTGATTTGTGAGAAGAAAGTTCCTAGGAAGAGGCCATGCTAGGACTTATGTCCTAGGAATTAGAGTCTTCAACCTTTCCTCACTTCAAATGAAGTTTGTGGACTGGTTTCGTGAAGAGAAGTGGCCTTATGAGGGTGAATAAGGGAGGAGAAATTCTGGATATTATTTGAAAAGTTAGGTCGGAGGAAGAAGACGAACCGATGACGTTCGATCTGCTTTAAGATGTGGGCAGAAATCTGTTTTCTGCGCGCAGCAACCTTCGAGACCATTTTCAGACATGATACGGCCAGATCTGATCTTTCGACTAAACACGAAAGTCGCAGCCCTTGGAAATACCTTTCCAACTCTGGGTTACATGCCTTCACCGGATTCTTGTAGCCTCGGGAATCCCCGTTTGAAGTTGTTGTACAACAATCATTCCTGCATATATTGTTCTCGTGTTCGTTATGTATTGGCTTTGGGTTTGGGTAGAGAGATTGTAGCACATTAACATTAATGTTTGCTGAATTTAGTCTATAAGTAATTGTGATAAAATATGTTATTGACATTTATTGGATAGATCCCTAAGGAACAAATGGTGTGGTAAGTGTACTTGATCTAGGTGATTTGGTGGAGGTTAGTGAATGAATGGATTGATGAGTTGGGATGGTAGGAATGACTTAAATATGTGAATCGTTAGGGATGTACTTGATAATGGTAATACATTGAATAAGGATGAGGTTGAATTGAAGTTTGTTGTACATAACTTGTAGTAATTGCGATGAACAAATGGTTGGTGAATATGCGTGGAGTACCATTATGTTGATGGTGAACCCTTGGTGTGCTCGGATGCACGAAAACGTGGAAGGGTTGAAAGTGTGTGAGTGTTGCCGCACTAGAATTATGTATTGGTAAGATACTCGGCGTGGAGCTCTTGCGTGTTATTGAGAATGGAATGTGAATAATGAAAAGGGGGCTCAGTGTGGAGCCCGTTTGTGAAATGCATGTTGTGTGAGTCGACACACGGTGTCGTAATCCCTGGTTAAGGATAGTGTGGCAGGTCTACGGGCTCGCTAGTCGTTACACCGACAGGAGTTGACAGATAGACTTTGGGCGGTTGGGCTGGGTCCTCGGTGATCATCCCTGAGGCTCCTTTCGTGCCAAGTGGTCGGTTGGGATTGGTACTCGTGCTTTTTCCGAGGCTCCTTCCGGATCACAACATAGGCCAGTTCAGGGCTTGGTTTTCGGTGCACATCTACCCGAGACTCCTACTGAGCCGTAGTACGCATGTGAGCTCCGCTGTTGTGGTCTTAGCGTTGAGGCGTGCGGAGGCCTAGGTCAGGTAGTGTGGATGCCAACCTAGTGGTGGAGAAGCCCGCTCTACTGTCACTGTCTGGCTACGACGGATGATGCCTGAGAGGTTAGCTACCTGCTCGAAAAGTGGGAACTACAAGTCTATGTCGACATAGCAGCTACATGTACGTGATTATGGGTGAGTCATTGCATTGCATTCATGACATTACATTTCATTGCATACACAAGATTCTCATCATCTAAGTTTGTATGAGCACTCTTATATGATGAGTTACTTTACTGCGGAGCCGATCCTCAACTTATATATCTGTATGGGCATTCATATAAGTTGAGTTACTTTTTGTTGTAGTTTTACATTCTTCTTATACTGCTGACATACTTGATATTGCTCACTCATTACCACTTGTTTGTACTAATGTCTTATTTATTTATATTGTACCCTTGTTCTTTTCTCCGCCCGATACCGAGGAGTCGCCGGGGGAGCGGATGTGATAACCACTTAGTCTTTATGACTAATAGTTGCTACGTCTTCCTTTTTAGGAGAAAACCCCGCAGACAGAGCAGCAGCAGGTTATGTAGCAGGACAGCTAGGCCAGGACGACAGAGCCTGAAGGGACGATGTCGTCGCTGTTAGAAAGTAGAGAAAAGAAGCGAAAAGAAGAGAACAAGCCGAATAAACTTTTGAATAATCGAAATTTTATTATCCAAAAAAAATAACTATTACAAAGGTATGCCCTCCCTTATATAGAATGGAGGAGAGAAGAGAGAATACAAATAAGAGATGTGGGACTAAAATTTACAAGCTAAGCGGACTGTACAAAGTAAACCGCACAGGCCGCGCGGTTAGACAGAAGGACTAACCGCACGGCTTACAATAAGAGAAGCAGAGAGGTCGCCTGTGAAGATTGCTAGACCGCCCGGTTTACAAGTCGCCGAGTCAAACCGCCAGACCGCGCGGTCTCCAACCCGCCAAGACAGACCGCCCGGTCTCCAACTTCAACACTCCCCCTCAAGCTGGAGCATATATATCAATCATGCCCAGCTTGTCGCAAACATGCAGAAACGAGGCGGAGACTGGCTTGGTGAAGATGTCAGCTAGCTCTTTATCAGATGTGACAAACGGAGTGCAAATCTGTTCTTTTAAAATCTCTTCCCGAATGAAATGGCAGTCAACCTCAATGTGCTTTGTTCTTTCATGGAATACCGGATTTTTGGAGATGTATATGGCGGCCTTGTTATCACAGAACATAGGTAGAGGATGGTTGTACACCTCTCCTAAATCTAGCATGAGAGCCCGCAACCACTTCAACTCACAAGTGGTTGACGCCATACTGCGATACTCAGCTTCTGCACTGGACCTGGAGACAACAGACTGCTTTTTACTCTTCCAGCTCACCAGATTTCCCCCAACAAAGGTGCAAAAACCTGAGGTAGACTTGCGATCCCCTTTGTCATCAGCATAACTTGCATCTGAGTAGGCTTCAATCCTCAGATGACCATTCTTCTGAAACAGTAATCCTTTCCCAGGCGCTGCTTTGACATATTCCAAGATCCGCAAGGCGGACTGAAGATGACATTCCCTGGGCGCTTGCATGAATTGACTCACCTTGCCCACAGCATAAGAAATGTCGGGTCTGGTCACTGTGAGATATATGAGCTTACCAACCAGACGCCTGTACCGCGAACTATCTGAAAGAAGAGGCGAATCATCTGTCCAGGTTTTGTCCTCCCCAATAGCCATGGGACATCGGGCAGGTTTAGCTCCAGTCAATCCTGCCTCTTTTAAAAGATCAAGGGCATACTTACGCTGAGAGAGAACTAAGGAGTCGGGCTTCCGAGAGAGTTCGATCCCCAGAAAGTACTTTGGAGAGCCCATATCTTTAGTGATCAGATGTTGGCGAAGATGTCGCTTTGTCAGGGCTACCCCTTCCTGGTCATCGCCAGTGAGAAGAATATCATCGACGTATACAGCAAGAACAACCAGCCCAGAAGGAGTTTTGCGAATAAAGAGAGAGTGATCAGCAGAGCTTCGCACAAAACCAACAGCCGCCACAATACCGCTGAACTTGTCAAACCAAGCTCGAGGACTCTGCTTGAGGCCATAAATTGCCTTCTGCAGCCGGCATACTCGTGTCTCCCCCTGAGCAACATACCCAGGAGGTTGCTCCATGTAAACGGCCTCGTGAAGATCACCATAAAGGAAGGCATTCTTGACGTCCAGCTGAGAAATTGGCCAATCCCGATTGACGGCCACAGAGAGAAGAACCCGGATTGTGCTGAGACGAGCCACAGGGGAGAAGGTGTCAAAGTAATCAACCCCATAGGTCTGAGTAAAGCCCTTAGCCACAAGGCGAGCCTTATACCGATCCACAGTGCCGTCTGGGCTAAATTTGACCACAAAGACCCAGCGACAGCCAACAACATCAGTGCCAAAGGGAGGAGGAACAAGAGTCCAGGTACCCCGCTCAGTGAGGGTCGCCATTTCCTCATCCATGGCCAGCTTCCAGTGAGGAATAGCAAGGGCCTCCTGATAGGAGCGGGGTGTGGCAGTGGCAGAGATAGCCAAAGCAAAGGCCCTGCGAGAAGGAGTAAGACGATCATAGGAAACAACAGCAGCAAGGGGGTGTAAGGTGCACGTCCGCACCCCTTTGCGAAGAGCTATAGGAAGATCCAGGTCAGCCGGGCCCGCGGCATACGGAGCATCCGTGGTAGAGAAAGCTGGCCCGGGAGAAGAGAGCGACGGCAGCGGAGAGGAGGGAGAGGGTGGTGGGGAAGGGAGAGAGAGAGGTGGAGGAAGAGGAGGGGGTGGAGACGGTGTAGTGGTGGAGAGTGTAGGAGGAGACGAGGGAACGAAGGAAACGGCAGGAGAATCAGAAGCTGGGAGAAGAGGAGAAGAGGCATCCGAGAAGTAGGAGGTATGCTCGAAGAAGGTGACGTCAGCAGAGACGAACTGCTTACGAAGGACGAGATCAAAGCAACAGTAGCCTTTCTGAGTGGTGGAATACCCCAGAAAGACACATTTGGTGGAGCGAGGGGAGAGCTTATCACGGGTGGCAGAAGGGGCATGCACAAAGGCAGTGCATCCAAAGATTTGGAGAGGGAGAGGAAACGGCTCCTTGCCCGGATACAAAATGGAGAACGGGGTTTGGCCATGGAGAACCGTGGAGGGAATGCGATTGATGAGGTAGCAGGCAAGGAGAACAGCATAGCCCCAATAGGAGCGAGGAACATGCATCTGGGTCATCCAGGTGCGAGCGACATCGAGCAGGTGTCGGTTTTTGCGTTCGGCTACACCATTTTGTTGTGAAGAATAGACACAACTAGTTTGATGAAGAATCCCATTTTGCATGCAGAATGTAGAGAAGTCACGACTGAGATATTCTGCGGCATTATCAGATCGAAAAACTTTGATAGAAACATCAAACTGAGTTTTGATCATGAGATAGAAGGATTGCCATACAGAGAATAATTCGGAGCGATCTTTTAACAGATACACCCACGTACAGCGAGAGAAATCATCAATGAACGTGACAAAATAGGAACTACCCTGACCAATGGTAAGAGTAGGAGAAGGACCCCAGATGTCGGAGTGGATAAGATCAAACGGACGGGTAGAGCTACGAACGTGCTTTGGAGGGAAGGAGGAGCGGTGATGCTTGCCAAGCTGACAGGCCTCACAGTTGAGCGGAGGACTTTGAGGAGGAAGGTGGGGCAGAAGTTGACGAAGAAGACGGGGAGGAGCATGACCAAGGCGGAGATGCCATTGGAGAAGATCTGTGGAGGTGGAGGAGAAGGTGGAAAAAGCAGAAATGTTGTCTAGGAAGTATAAGCCGCCACTCTCAGTCCCAGTAGCAATCGTCCGTTGGGAGTCCGGATCCTGAAAAGAGCAAGAAGTAGAAGTAAATGTGACAGAACACTGTAATTGCTTGCAAAGAGATGTAACAGATAATAAGTTGCACGGGAACTGGGGCACGTATAGAGTATCCGCCAAGTGAAGAGACGGGGTGACATGAACTATCCCTGTGCCATGAACTGATGATGAAGAGCCGTCAGCGAGAGTAACTGGGGGCAAGCGAGCATGTTTTTCTAGGAGAGAGAAACACGGGAGATGGCCGGTCATATGATTCGTAGCACCAGTGTCGATCAGCCATTTGCCCTGAGTAACAACGTGTGCACGACCAGAAGACGTGACAACCGAGGCGAAAGCCATGAAGGGAGGAAGAAGAAACTGCAGCGGTCTCGGTGACAGCACACCAGCGGCACGAAGGGCCACGACCAAGGTGCAGAGCACAAGCCGCGCGACTAAACCAGGAGGTCGCGGCGACGAACAAGAGAAGCGGCTAAGAGCGAAGAGGCGGAGAGGCCGCTCAAACAAGGAAGAATCCGCGTGAAACCGCGGCGGGAACAAAAGGGAAGAAGCCGCGTGAACACGAGCGGCTAGGATCCAGATCAAGGCACAGCGGGGAAGAAGTCGCGCGGACTGCAAAGGGCCGAGCGAACAGAAGAGAGGAGAAGAGCAGGTGACCGCGACCAAGATGCGGGTAAGAAAGGGACAACCCGCACGGTCAGGCAGATCACAGCAGTTGCGAGAATGCGGTCAAGGGCACAGCGGGGAAGAGGTCGCGCGGACTGAAAAGGCCGAGCGAACAGAAGAGAGGAGAAGAGCAGGTGACCGCGACCAAGATGCGGGTAAGAAAGGAACAACCCGCACGGTCAGGCAGATCACAGCAGCAAACCGCGAGTGCAGAGACAACACACGCGGACAGAGACAGACCGCAGCGACTAGGAAGTCGGAGCGGCAGGAAAGAGCAAGGAGCGCGGCGACACGGAAACAGGTCGCTGCGACAAAGAGCAGTAGGAGAAGAGAAACAAGAAGAGCAAGCCGCGCAAACAGGCAGCAGACAGAAACAAGCCGCGCGGATAGAAACAAGCCGCGCGGACAGAGGAGAAGGCAAGCCGCGAACAAGCCGCAGAACGCGGAAGACAAGCCGCGAACAACAGAGAGCGCACAGAATCAGGAGGAAAAGACCGTGTCCTCTGATACCATGTTAGAAAGTAGAGAAAAGAAGCGAAAAGAAGAGAACAAGCCGAATAAACTTTTGAATAATCGAAATTTTATTATCCAAAAAAGATAACTATTACAAAGGTATGCCCTCCCTTATATAGAATGGAGGAGAGAAGAGAGAATACAAATAAGAGATGTGGGACTAAAATTTACAAGCTAAGCGGACTGTACAAAGTAAACCGCACAGGCCGCGCGGTTAGACAGAAGGACTAACCGCACGGCTTACAATAAGAGAAGCAGAGAGGTCGCCTGTGAAGATTGCTAGACCGCCCGGTTTACAAGTCGCCGAGTCAAACCGCCAGACCGCGCGGTCTCCAACCCGCCAAGACAGACCGCCCGGTCTCCAACTTCAACACTCCCCTCAAGCTGGAGCATATATATCAATCATGCCCAGCTTGTCGCAAACATGCAGAAACGAGGCGGAGACTGGCTTGGTGAAGATGTCAGCTAGCTCTTTATCAGATGTGACAAACGGAGTGCAAATCTGTTCTTTTAAAATCTCTTCCCGAATGAAATGGCAGTCAACCTCAATGTGCTTTGTTCTTTCATGGAATACCGGATTTTTGGAGATGTATATGGCGGCCTTGTTATCACAGAACATAGGTAGAGGATGGTTGTACACCTCTCCTAAATCTAGCATGAGAGCCCGCAACCACTTCAACTCACAAGTGGTTGACGCCATACTGCGATACTCAGCTTCTGCACTGGACCTGGAGACAACAGACTGCTTTTTACTCTTCCAGCTCACCAGATTTCCCCCAACAAAGGTGCAAAAACCTGAGGTAGACTTGCGATCCCCTTTGTCATCAGCATAACTTGCATCTGAGTAGGCTTCAATCCTCAGATGACCATTCTTCTGAAACAGTAATCCTTTCCCAGGCGCTGCTTTGACATATTCCAAGATCCGCAAGGCGGACTGAAGATGACATTCCCTGGGCGCTTGCATGAATTGACTCACCTTACCCACAGCATAAGAAATGTCGGGTCTGGTCACTGTGAGATATATGAGCTTACCAACCAGACGCCTGTACCGCGAACTATCTGAAAGAAGAGGCGAATCATCTGTCCAGGTTTTGTCCTCCCCAATAGCCATGGGACATCGGGCAGGTTTAGCTCCAGTCAATCCTGCCTCTTTTAAAAGATCAAGGGCATACTTACGCTGAGAGAGAACTAAGGAGTCGGGCTTCCGAGAGAGTTCGATCCCCAGAAAGTACTTTGGAGAGCCCATATCTTTAGTGATCAGATGTTGGCGAAGATGTCGCTTTGTCAGGGCTACCCCTTCCTGGTTATCGCCAGTGAGAAGAATATCATCGACGTATACAGCAAGAACAACCAGCCCAGAAGGAGTTTTGCGAATAAAGAGAGAGTGATCAGCAGAGCTTCGCACAAAACCAACAGCCGCCACAATACCGCTGAACTTGTCAAACCAAGCTCGAGGACTCTGCTTGAGGCCATAAATTGCCTTCTGCAGCCGGCATACTCGTGTCTCCCCCTGAGCAACATACCCAGGAGGTTGCTCCATGTAAACGGCCTCGTGAAGATCACCATAAAGGAAGGCATTCTTGACGTCCAGCTGAGAAATTGGCCAATCCCGATTGACGGCCACAGAGAGAAGAACCCGGATTGTGCTGAGACGAGCCACAGGGGAGAAGGTGTCAAAGTAATCAACCCCATAGGTCTGAGTAAAGCCCTTAGCCACAAGGCGAGCCTTATACCGATCCACAGTGCCGTCTGGGCTAAATTTGACCACAAAGACCCAGCGACAACCAACAACATCAGTGCCAAAGGGAGGAGGAACAAGAGTCCAGGTACCCCGCTCAGTGAGGGTCGCCATTTCCTCATCCATGGCCAGCTTCCAGTGAGGAATAGCAAGGGCCTCCTGATAGGAGCGGGGTGTGGCAGTGGCAGAGATAGCCAAAGCAAAGGCCCTGCGAGAAGGAGTAAGACGATCATAGGAAACAACAGCAGCAAGGGGGTGTAAGGTGCACGTCCGCACCCCTTTGCGAAGAGCTATAGGAAGATCCAGGTCAGCCGGGCCCGCGGCATCCGGAGCATCCGTGGTAGAGAAAGCTGGCCCGGGAGAAGAGAGCGACGGCAGCGGAGAGGAGGGAGAGGGTGGTGGGGAAGGGAGAGAGAGAGGTGGAGGAAGAGGAGGGGGTGGAGACGGTGTAGTGGTGGAGAGTGTAGGAGGAGACGAGGGAACGAAGGGAACGGCAGGAGAATCAGAAGCTGGGAGAAGAGGAGAAGAGGCATCCGAGAAGTAGGAGGTATGCTCGAAGAAGGTGACGTCAGCAGAGACGAACTGCTTACGAAGGACGGGATCAAAGAAACAGTAGCCTTTCTGAGTGGTGGAATACCCCAGAAAGACACATTTGGTGGAGCGAGGGGAGAGCTTATCACGGGTGGCAGAAGGGGCATGCACAAAGGCAGTGCATCCAAAGATTTGGAGAGGGAGAGGAAACGGCTCCTTGCCCGGATACAAAATGGAGAACGGGGTTTGGCCATGGAGAACCGTGGAGGGAATGCGATTGATGAGGTAGCAGGCAAGGAGAACAGCATAGCCCCAATAGGAGCGAGGAACATGCATCTGGGTCATCAAGGTGCGAGCGACATCGAGCAGGTGTCGGTTTTTGCGTTCGGCTACACCATTTTGTTGTGAAGAATAGACACAACTAGTTTGATGAAGAATCCCATTTTGCATGCAGAATGTAGAGAAGTCACGACTGAGATATTCTGCGGCATTATCAGATCGAAAAACTTTGATAGAAACATCAAACTGAGTTTTGATCATGAGATAGAAGGATTGCCATACAGAGAATAATTCGGAGCGATCTTTTAACAGATACACCCACGTACAGCGAGAGAAATCATCAATGAACGTGACAAAATAGGAACTACCCTGACCAATGGTAAGAGTAGGAGAAGGACCCCAGATGTCGGAGTGGATAAGATCAAACGGACGGGTAGAGCTACGAACGTGCTTTGGAGGGAAGGAGGAGCAGTGATGCTTGCCAAGCTGACAGGCCTCACAGTTGAGCGGAGGACTTTGAGGAGGAAGGTGGGGCAGAAGTTGACGAAGAAGACGGGGAGGAGCATGACCAAGGCGGAGATGCCATTGGAGAAGATCTGTGGAGGTGGAGGAGAAGGTGGAAAAAGCAGAAATGTTGTCTAGGAAGTATAAGCCGCCACTCTCAGTCCCAGTAGCAATCGTCCGTTGGGAGTCCGGATCCTGAAAAGAGCAAGAAGTAGAAGTAAATGTGACAGAACACTGTAATTGCTTGCAAAGAGATGTAACAGATAATAAGTTGCACGGGAACTGGGGCACGTATAGAGTATCCGCCAAGTGAAGAGACGGGGTGACATGAACTATCCCTGTGCCATGAACTGATGATGAAGAGCCGTCAGCGAGAGTAACTGGGGGCAAGCGAGCATGTTTTTCTAGGAGAGAGAAACACGGGAGATGGCCGGTCATATGATTCGTAGCACCAGTGTCGATCAGCCATTTGCCCTGAGTAACAACGTGTGCACGACCAGAAGACGTGACAACCGAGGCGAAAGCCATGAAGGGAGGAAGAAGAAACTGCAGCGGTCTCGGTGACAGCACACCAGCGGCACGAAGGGCCACGACCAAGGTGCAGAGCACAAGCCGCGCGACTAAACCAGGAGGTCGCGGCGACGAACAAGAGAAGCGGCTAAGAGCGAAGAGGCGGAGAGGCCGCTCAAACAAGGAAGAATCCGCGTGAAACCGCGGCGGGAACAAAAGGGAAGAAGCCGCGTGAACACGAGCGGCTAGGATCCAGATCAAGGCACAGCGGGGAAGAAGTCGCGCGGACTGCAAAGAGCCGAGCGAACAGAAGAGAGGAGAAGAGCAGGTGACCGCGACCAAGATGCGGGTAAGAAAGGGACAACCCGCACGGTCAGGCAGATCACAGCAGTTGCGAGAATGCGGTCAAGGGCACAGCGGGGAAGAGGTCGCGCGGACTGAAAAGGCCGAGCGAACAGAAGAGAGGAGAAGAGCAGGTGACCGCGACCAAGATGCGGGTAAGAAAGGAACAACCCGCACGGTCAGGCAGATCACAGCAGCAAACCGCGAGTGCAGAGACAACACACGCGGACAGAGACAGACCGCAGCGACTAGGAAGTCGGAGCGGCAGGAAAGAGCAAGGAGCGCGGCGACACGGAAACAGGTCGCTGCGACAAAGAGCAGTAGGAGAAGAGAAACAAGAAGAGCAAGCCGCGCAAACAGGCAGCGGACAGAAACAAGCCGCGCGGATAGAAACAAGCCGCGCGGACAGAGGAGAAGGCAAGCCGCGAACAAGCCGCAGAACGCGGAAGACAAGCCGCGAACAACAGAGAGCGCACAGAATCAGGAGGAAAAGACCGTGTCCTCTGATACCATGTTAGAAAGTAGAGAAAAGAAGCGAAAAGAAGAGAACAAGCCGAATAAACTTTTGAATAATCGAAATTTTATTATCCAAAAAAGATAACTATTACAAAGGTATGCCCTCCCTTATATAGAATGGAGGAGAGAAGAGAGAATACAAATAAGAGATGTGGGACTAAAATTTACAAGCTAAGCGGACTGTACAAAGTAAACCGCACAGGCCGCGCGGTTAGACAGAAGGACTAACCGCACGGCTTACAATAAGAGAAGCAGAGAGGTCGCCTGTGAAGATTGCTAGACCGCCCGGTTTACAAGTCGCCGAGTCAAACCGCCAGACCGCGCGGTCTCCAACCCGCCAAGACAGACCGCCCGGTCTCCAACTTCAACAGTCGCTACCATCAGTGACTGATTTGAGTTTTGAGGGACTCATGATGTAGCCCATTTGGGCAAGTTTTACTCGTACTCTGATATTATAGAAGCTTGTTGATGCTTATTTTATTTGATGTACTTTTGGACTATTTACTTATATGTGGATTTGACTTTTGTTATATTATCTTAGTTGGGTTGGCAATGTTTGATATTGATTATAGCCGGCAGAATATGCGTCTTGTAGTACAGGCTATCCCTAGTGCTAATGCTACCGTAAGGCGACTGTTCTGGGCATAAGACTCCCCTCGTGCTGTGTTTTGTGTTCCGGGAGGGGGGTATTAAATGCCCACACCTTATTCGACACATGAGCATCACATAATTTTATCTCAGAGGAGTTTATCAGAGACCTGGACCAGATCGAGAACTTTGAAAGAGTCGTTGGAGGGTGCGTCTCCCCAACGAGACGGAGATCCAGTCTACAACCAAGTGTGTTGTGGGAGTGACCATTGATGATGTAACTTTTGAAGCTCCGGCAATGATCCTGAGGATGCCTGATTTTGATCTCGTCCTAGGCATGACATGGCTCACCTGGAACCGTGCGTAGATTGATTGCCTAGGAAGGAGGGTCGTGCTGAGATATGGAAACACTTACCCGAACTTCGAAGGTATTGTCCCAGCTTCTCGCCTTCTACTCTCTTCTATTCAGGCCGTCAAGGCCCATATGCAAGGAGATAAAGTCTATCAGGTGCTGTTTGAGATGGCTGAGGCCAAGGATTCCATTGCAAGTATCCCAGTGGTGCAGAATTTTGTTGATGTATTTCCAGAGAAGTTGTCAGGGTTGCTGCTGCATCGATAGAAGGATTTTCAGATACAGCTAGTGTCGGGGGCTAAGCTGGTATCCAGAGCTCCTTACTGGATGGCCTCGAAGGAGTTGGTGGAGTTTCAAAGTCAGTTGCAAGAGCTAGTGGAAGCCGGATTTGTCCGGCCAAGCTCTTCACCATGAGGAGCTCCAGTGCTATTTGTGAAGAAGAAGGATGCGACACTCTGACTGTGCATCGATTACAGGGCACTGAACAGGCTGACAATCTGGAACACGTACCCACTGCCGAGGATTGATGAGTTGTTTGACCAGTTAGAGGGGGCTCACTGGTTTTCGAAGCTGGATCTGAGGTCAGGATACTACCAGTTGCGGATTCAGGAAGAGGACATCCCGAAGACCACTTTCAGCAGTATATACAGGCTGTATGAGTTCACCCTAATGCCCTTCGGGCTCACGAATGTATCATTCACATTCATAAGTTTGATGAATCGGGTATTCGAGGCCTATCTAAATGTCTTCGTCATAGTGTTTATTGATGACATCCTCATTTATTCAAGGACCGAGTAGGAGCTTGCACATCATTTGGCACTAACTCTAGAGAGGATCCAGGAGCACAGTCTGTATGCCAAGTTCAGCAAGTGTCAGTTTTGGCGGAAGGTGGTGGCTTTCTTAGGCCATATTATCAGTGGAGCAGGACTGGCAGTGGGTCCGACAAAGGTTCAGGCAGTACGAGATTGGCCATCAGTGAAGACGGCCACTGATGTGAGGAGTTTTCTAGGACTTGCCAGTTACTACAGAAAGTTCGTGGAGGGATTCTCCCAGATTGCTCTCTCGCTCACATCTCTGACAAAGAAGGATACTCCATTTGTACCCGCTTTACATTACCTCATTGTCCGTCAATAATGTGATGGCGTCACCTGTTTATATATATATAAAAAAATTGCGCATAGGCCGCCGCAGGCTCCGCGGTGGATAAAAAATGGAGTTGTTAAAGGCACCACAACTTTGGCAATGCACACCACAATTTCTTTTAATTTAACCTTAAAATTACTCCCTCAAAAATACTATTGGCATTGCCCTAACTCGCACCACACTAGCTTGAAAACTGAGTTTACTGTGACGACTTTGGGCTCGTCGGATCAACTGTCCACCGGAGAAAGAGACAAAGCATGTAGGACTCGAGGCCGACAAGAATGTTGGTGGGAGACTCGGCAAAATATCGCCTCTGCGTGTGGAGATCGGCTCGATGAGGACATGGCCAATTGTCATAAAATGTGTGATTACTGCCACCAAAAATGCCAAATTTCATGATTACATGTGTAGATCCTCCCTCCATGTGCAATCTCACAGTTAACTTGTACAACCCATATTCATCGAGGGTGGACCCCTTCAGAGACAGGTCATTAGAAGTCGAAGTCAACAAGTCAAGATAGAAGTCAGAGTCAACGCGCCAGACAACAGAATGCCCAGGCGAGTATGACGAGCTCCCCCTCGCATACAAGCCAGGTAGGCGATTAGGCCAGCTACTCGCCCAGCCGTGCTAGCTCATCCAGGGAAGTCTCCTAGTCGCCAAGGGGTGGGGGTATAAATAAGACCCCCCCACCCTTTGGATTTCCCTATAAATAGGACCCCAAGGGTACGAGGAGAGACACTGGAGAATCTCGCCAAGATCTCGCAAGTTCTTCTTCTTGGATGTTAGTTGAGCCTTTGAGTTACTATTTCAGAGAGACCAGGCCACGAACTAGCGACTATCCCCTTTAGTCATCATGCCTTAGTTATCAGCCAGTCTCTCTCGTACCCTGCTCGGCCATTTTTGGTTGTGGAGGGGTTGCTTATTTTAAGCTTCCGGGTACGTGGTGGGACCTTCCTGCCGCAGCGCCTGGGGTCCTGTTTGTTGTTCGACAGCTTTCGTGCCTTAGCCTGCTAGCCATCGAGCCCAACCGTTGAGCCGGTAACCTTAGGCTGCCTTGATCCGTTTTTTGGAGTAGGGATTTTTCTCGGCTTCAACACTAGGTGCGGTGAGCGTGGATCATAGCCAAGGAAGTAAAGCTTCAGTAGTAGGCGAGATGGTGAGTGTAAACGAGCAAGGCGAGTTAGTCAGCAACTCGGGGGGATTTGGTAAATCGGCGCAAGGAGGAGAGTTTTTGACCGTGGCTGCTTTCAAGGAGTTTACGAGGAGGATCGAGAGGACCATTCTCTCAGGTCTCCCTCATCGCCCCGAAGTCACGGTGACCTCGCCCCGTCGCGCGACACCGTCGGACGAGAAAATGCCGCCAGGGCGACTTGGGAAGGAGAATGCCTGGGAGAGAGAGGAGCGGCCAATGCTGTCACGACACTACCCGACGAGCATCCAAGGGATCAGGTTCCGAGATCAAGAGCCGCTGGTGAGATATTGAGTTACTTGCCAGTAGAGTGAGTATGATGATACCAGCGAGGATGAAACTCGTCACCTCCTGGAAGGGAGGAGCCCCTTATTTGACGAGATCCTTGCAGCCCCAGTTCCCAAGGGATTCCGAGAGCCAGTCCTTACCTACTACTCTAGCAGAGATGACCCGGTCAAGCATCTCCAATGGTTTAAGGATGTGGTGTCCATCCGCAACATGTCAGACGCCTTCAAGTGCAGGTTCTTCTCAATCACATTCAAGGGTAACACGAGAGATTGGTTCCATCAGTTGCCAGCTGCTTCGCGGATTTGCTTCGGGGCCTTATGGTAAGGTTTGCAACATCCAAGAAGAGGAAGAAGGAAGCAACAACACTCTTTAAGATCGTGCAGGGGCCATGCGAGAGTATTGGCCACTACATCGACCGTTTCTAGGAGGATGTCTTGGAGGTCGAGAAGGTAGAAAATTTCACTCTGATGCTGGCTTTGAAGTTCGATTTGAAGCAAGGTCTCTTCAGCATGGAGATCAGATCTAAACCCCTGAGGTCTTTTGAGGATATGATCGAGAGAGCGAATACGTTCGTCTAGGGAGAGGAGAAGAATCAGGATTTCTTAGCAAGGCTGAATGAAGAGGAGCTAGGGAGGAGAGAGAGAGGAGGACCTTCAAAAGTGAGGGCTGAAAGACTGCAGGAGAGGCAGGTCAAGAGAAGGAGAACTGTACCGCAAGACCATCTCAGGTCCTCTGGCTAGATGTCTGTTAGAGGCTGAAATCCCTCGAGTCCTAGAGCAAATCTATTTGGGAGAGTGCGGCAGCCACTCGAGGACCCGTACTCTCGAGCAGAGAATTCTAAGGCACGACTACTTCTGGCCGACCATCCGAAAGGACGCAGAGGCCTTTAGTTGTCAGAAATGCCAACTCTTCGAGCCCCTTTATTTGCAGCCAGCTCAGCAGCTTAGCTCGATCACCGCTCCTTGACCCTTTGCTATCTGGGGAGAGATCGCTTGCAGGTTCGGGATCCCTCTCGCCATCGTCACCGACAATGGTCCATAGTTTGCCAGCTTGGAGTTGGAGAAATTCTGTAAGCAACTGGGGACGGATCTTCGATTTGCCTCTGAGCATCATCCTCAGAGCAATGGACAGGTGGAAGCCACAAAAAAGTTGATCATCAACCTTCTGAAGAAGAAGGTCATCAATCTAAAGGGCAATTGGGCAGAGCAGCTCCCATTGGTCCTATGTGCTTTAAGAATAACTCCTAACTCGGCCACAGGGGAAACACCTTTTAAGTTGTCCCACGGGTCTGAGGCACTCATCTAAGTAGAATTTGAGGTTCGGAGCCCAAGGCTCGTGACAGCAGGGTAAGGCAGCGAAGAGTGACGCTTGGAAAATGAAGATGCTCAAAGGCTATCACTAGACTATATTGAGGAACTTAGCGACTTAGCCTCTGTCCGCTAGGAGGAAATCAAGAGGTGTATGACAAAGAACTTCGACAAGAATGTCTGCCTCAAGCATTTCCTCGCAGGAGACTTGATCATAAAAAAGGTGGATGGTGCAGGAAGGGGAGCTGCCTTTGGCAAGCTACATCCCAACTAGGAAGGACCTTTCATCATCCAGGAAGCACTAGCCACTAGGGGCTACCGTCTGCAAGTCCAGGAAGGAGGGAAACTAGGGAGTACTTGGAGCGGGGATGAAGTGAAAAGGTTTTACCCTTAGTGGTAACCTGTAATTACTCTTGTAATCACATTTCAATATATGCATTTCCTCACTCCCGGAGCCACGGGAGGTTGCGAGTTGTCTTCTTTATTTCGATTCATCTCTTTATAGCTAGAATCAATGAAGTCCAACTCCATGACTGATTCAGGAAACCAGCATTCTACCTATTCCTCCTAAATAGCCCAGGGCTGATGATAGGACAATGCCTTGTGATTTAAGCATCCTTGTGAGACTGAGCCCCTGCATTGATGGCCGAGATCATCTCCCCCTTGCATGTCGGCCTAGTTACCCCCGATCACATCTCTACTCCGACTGGAGGAACTATCAAGGACAGGTCCGGACGCTAACCTCCTAAACTCGCTGAAGGATCGACTTCACCAAGTGGCCCCTTGTTCAAATGCGTCATCGGTGTTTGAGAAGACTAAAAGGCCCGCTCTTAGCGATGGTTTGTCCTATGGGGCAGGACATGTCTTTATCACTACCAAGGCGAGATAACCTGTCAAACTCTAAAAATTACGAGTTCGTGGAAGGATGGTGGACTCGAGTGTGTGTCATGTAGGACCCTCCCCAAGAGCCATTTTCTTTCGCTTGTACACTGGCCTTAGAAGCCAGGTGGCAGAGCTGGAAGCGAGCTCCATGGTCAGATTGAGAAACGAGCCTTCAAACTATTCCTCCTAAATAGCCCAGGGTGGACGATAAGACGATGCTTCAGGATTTAAGCATCCTTATAAGACCGAGCCCCTGCATTGACCGTCGAGATTAGCTCCCCCCTTGCATGTCGGTCTAGCTATCTCTGATTGCATCTCTCCTATGACTGGAGGAACTATTAGGTACAGGTCCAGACGCCAACCTACCAACTTTACGAGGGAAGATCGCCGTCTCTTTAGAATTTTCTTAGTCCTCAAAATATTGGTGCGTTTAATTCTTTTGGCTATCTCCTGAGCAGCATGTCAAGTTACTTTAGCACTGATTAAAGCCATCAGCTCTAGCCATGGAGTTGTCTTAGTCTGAGTCCCTACACGAGCTCCTCTACTATAGGACGACTACTTGCCTCACAAGTCATCCTCCACTTCCAAATGCGAGTATCATTGGGCGGGTACACGACTACGATCGTGCACACGTGAGTAACAATGTGCGAGCATGTGGAGTAGCGACTATACACGTCTATGCGACGATGATGGTTAAAACTCGCGGCTCCCCAGGCGGTTTATTTATAAATAAGGATGGTTTGTTTATTTATGAAGGATGGGGCACACAGATTTATTATATATAAAAAAGTTGAAACCGAGTTTTAACGAAAGGAGGTAAGTGCACCTATCACGTGTAGTACATGATATTCCGGTGGGGAATATCGGGGTCGTATTGTTCTCGGGGACGGGTTGATTATTTCCACTCTTCCCTGGATGGACTATTATTTTACCGAAGTTAACTTGTCGGGTTATTATTTATACATATAAAAACGGAAAAATAGACTTAAAAAGCCGATGAAGAATTAGCGCAGCGCTACCAAAACGAATTTGAACTAAAATTACTTTTAATAAATAGAGATCCTAAATTTCAAATTAATTAAGGCGGAGACTTGGCCGTGGAGGTTCCATAAAAATGAGCTCACCTATCTCTAGGACAATCGCTCACCTGAATATTAAGACTATTCGACCGGGATCTCATCCGACAAAGGATTCCTCTTAATGCCCACATTACGCTAAGAACCCCGCTATTGGGTTGGGAACCCAATCTGGTAGAATTCCGCGCCTCCTCTCTCGAGGGTTAGTGTGAAACTCCATTTACCCAAGGGTGATCGGTCCATACGCACGGCCTCTCGTCTAGCTAGCGTATGGACTACGGAAATAGAGCTCACACATCAATATGTGGTTCTCTGCGTCATAAACCCGGGACAAACATTAAGTAAATTTAGTTAACGAGAAAAAGAAGACCTTTAATTATTTAAAGCAATTTTATCTGTCATAATGCTCTTCAATACTGAGGGCTAAGAGCGGTTAGCCACTCATCGGAATGGGGACGACTTACAAAAAGAAATGCATAATTGAAAATGTAAGTCCTACTCAAACGAGTAGGCTAGAAATGGAAGCAGTAAATGAAAGCAGTAAAGAAAACAGTAAATGACGAGTTCTACTCAAACGAGTAGGCGGGAGATGAAAGCGATAAAATTGCAAGTCCTACTCAAACGAGTAGGAGGGAAATGAAAGCAGTAAAATGATAAGTCCTACTCAAACGAGTAGGCGGGAAATGTCAAGTCATACTCAAACGAGTAGGCGAGAAATTAAAACAGAAAAATCTATCTCATACACGCACACACTCTACAGGGATGAAAGAAAACATTTAAAATGGTAACTCATACACTCACACACACAAATGAAAATAAGAAAAAAAAACAAAGTGATTGAAAAATTAAAACAACTATATTCCTACTCCTAGAACTCGCTAAAAAGACACAAAAAGGTGAAATAAAAATAAAAAGAGCAAAAGTTTTTAGACATAAAAGATAAAATCAAAGTGTTTCGAAAATTAAAATGATAACTTTTTCATTCTTATAATTTTATAAAAGAGTTTAAAAAGTGAAAAGTAGGGTGAGGAGAACAAAAGTTTTACAAAAATAAAAACACTAAGTTAAAAAAAAACAAAATCACTTTAAAACCATTTTTATAAATTCATAAGAACGAACATAAAAAGTACAAAAAATATCCTAAGTCTAAGCAAAGCTAGGTAACAAAATAACTAAAACATAAAAGCGTAAATCTACTCTCATACACACACACACCCATAGAAAGAGAAAAACAAAAACAAAGATAAAACAAATAAGATTGCTTAAGGATGAACACTCAAATGAAATCCATAATAATATAAGGAGAAGAAAAACACATATTTTATTAAGACGAAAAAGGAGTTACATAAAAACTAAAACAAACACTAAAGTGAGGGGGAGAAATTCTCCTTACATAGCTTGGAAATCACCTAAGCAGCTCCTAACCATAAGCAAAATGGTTCAAAAAGAAGAACAATTGATCTTACAACAAAGATCTATTTATAGACAAAAATTTCAGATTACACGGCCCGGGTCACGAGCTTGTAGGGGGCGTGTCAGTACTGGCGCTGAGTTGAAGCAGAACATTTATTGTTGGTTGACTTTGGGGCTGTCCACGTGGAAGTCATGGGCGTGACCCTGCGATCACGGGCCTGTGGGGGGGGGGGGGGGGGGGGGGGTCAGGAAGGTGTATCTGGGGAAGGCGTCGTGTTGTTGCCACGTCGGTGACATCTTATCTGGGATAGGTGGAGCAGTCACGGGCGTGTTCCTGACTTGACACGGGCGTGTCCGGCAGTTCGACGAACGTCGAAGGCCGAACATCGAGATGGAAGCGTTGAGCGTCGAACGTGATTGACACAGGCGTGTCACGGGCATGTTCAGAAAATCGTCGAACGCCGATCGTCGAGTGGCGTGACACGGGGCGTTCAGACTGAACACGGGCGTGTCATTATCGAACACGGGTGTGTACTTGAGTTTTTCTTTGCATGCGACAACTTTTGTTAGAATCAAAGTTACAAGCCCAAGTCACGGGCGTGACCGAGAAGTATACGGGCGTGTACTTTAATTTTTTCACAATTTTCTACAAAATGTCATAAAATAAAACGAAGCAAAGTTAGAGAAGAATATACAAAAAAGAAAACATTTTATTGCAGAAAACTAACTAAAAATAATGAAAATAAACTAAAACGACTTAATTAACGTACGTAAAAATACATATATTTACAACTTATCATACAACTACGCGAGTACGAGCGATATCAACACGTGAGTAAGCGCATGACAAGCTCTCATCCTCTCCACGCCTATGAACCTAGCGAGCGTAATCAACCAACGAGTATGCGAGTAAAGGGAGAAGAATAAACAGTAACAAAGAACTTTTCACATTATATATAAATATTACAGAATTGACTGCGAAAAATGAGCGAGAAAATGGCCAAGAGGTAAATAAATCGCAAATTTTATTGCTCTAAAAAGAAAATCATTACATAGGTATACCCCCTTATTTATACAAAATGGGGGAGTTGAGAGAGAATACAACAATTGATGTGAGACAAAATACAAGTCGGACAGTTTATGCGGTTTGACATAGTCAAACCGCACACTATACAACAAATAACTGTACACCTAGATGCAACCAAGGAAAGCCGCCACACAGCTAGGGAAGATCGCTGGAATAGGCCGCCAGACCGCAACTGTGGGTTGCCACCAAACCATAGTTGCGGTTAATCATCAAACCGCAGCTGCTTCAAGCCATCAGGCCGCAAGTGCGGTAAACCATCTGACCGCTGCTGTGACTTTATCCAGACCACTGCGGCCAATTACCAGACCATAACGGCTAACCTCCAGACCGATGCGACTAATATCTGATGCACTGCTGTGGCCTCAAACCAACCCACTAGATATACTACTACATAGCTGCGCCAAACTGCCAGAAGGCTGAACGGACAGTCCGCAAGACCACACTGCTAGACCGCTGACCAAACAGGCCGCTGGGCGAAACCGCAAAATTGTTGACTAGATAAGTCGCTGAGACTAGTTTGGCTAAACTGCCAAACTTAACACACCCCCTCAAGCAAGAGCGTATATGTCAACCATGCCCAGCTTTCTACAAACATCTAAAGCGGAAACTGGTTTCGTGAATAAGTCTGCCAGTTCCTTATCAGAGTGACGAAGGGAGTACAGATCTAATTTTTCAACACCTCTTCCCCAATGAAACGACAATCAACCTCAATGTGCTTTGTCCTCTCATGAAAGATAAGATTCTTCGATTTATAAATAGAAACTTTGTTATCACAGAACATAGAAAGAGGATGATCATATACTTCTCCCAAGTCAAGCATAAGCGCTCGTAACCGTTTCAACTCATAGGTAGTCGAAGCCATACTCTCATACTCTGCTCCAGCACTTGACCTTGAAACTACTACCCGCCTCTTGCTTTTCCAGCTAACAAGATTTCCTCCTACAAAGGTGCAAAACCTTGATGTAGATTTCTATCTTCTTTATTATCAACATAGCTAACATCAGAATAAGCTTCAATCTTCTGATGACTATTCTTCTGAAACAACATGCCCTTTCTTGGAGACCCTTTCACATACTCCAGAATTTTCATGGAAGACCGAAGATGACACTCTCTAGGATTCTGCATAAACCGATTGACCTTTCTAACCGCATAACATATATCTGGTCTAGTAACAGTCGGATATATGAGTTTTCCTACAAGTCATCTGTACACAGTGAAATCTGGAAGAAGAGGAGAACTTTCAGTCCACCCCTTATCATCTCCAACCGCCATCGGGCAACGAGCAAGTTTCGTGCCAAGGAGATTGGTCTCCTATAAGAGATCTAGCCCCTAATTTCGCTGTGAAAGAATCACTGAGTTCCTCTTTCATGAAATCTCAATTTCCAGAAAATACTTTGGAGTTCTCATATCCTTAATAACAAAATGTTGTCGAAGATGTCGTTTGGCTAGATCAATACCTTCGTTATCATCACCAGTCAGAAGAATATCATCAAAATAGACAGCAAGAACCACAATGCCGTTAGTAGTCTTGCATATAAACAGAGAATGATCAGCAGAGCTTCGACTGAACCCAATAAGAGAAACAACTCCACTAAACTTTTCAAACCAAGCTCGTGGACTCTGCTTCAAACCATAAATCGCCTTATGAAGCTTGCACACTTGAGACTCCCCCTAAGCAACATACCCAGGAGGTTGCTCCATGTAAACCACCTCTTGCAAATCACCATAAAGAAAGACATTCTTCACATCTAACTGAGACATCTCCCAGTCTCTATTAACAGCCACAGAGAAGAGAACACGTATAGTGCTGATGCAAGCAACAGGAGAAAAAATATCAAAGAAGTCCATCCCATATGTTTGAGTAAACCCTTTGGCAACAATCCTTTCCTTATAACAATCAATAAAGCCATCTGGAAGATACTTAACCACAATGACCCACCTAAAACCAACCACATCAATGCCCAGAGGTGGGGGTACAAGATTCCAAGTCCCTCTCTCAGTTAATGTATTCATTTCTTCATCCATAGTAGCTTTCTACTGAGGAATAACAAGAGCCTCTTAATACATTGCTGAGATGATAGTAGAAGAGATAACAAGAGCAAAATGCTTGCCATCTGGGGAAAGCAGAGAATATGAGATAATAACATCAATAGGATGCTGAGTACATTGTCGAATGCCCTTCCGCATGGCAATGGGAAGATCAAGGTCACTACTGGCCGGAGGAGGCAATGTATTGTCAGAAGAAAGAAAAGGCCCTGAAACAGGCACAGCAGGCTCCAAGGTCAACACATTAGTTTCCAGAGAAAGAGGCGGGGCAACATGAGTAGATGCGAAAAGAACTGACATTGGCAGAGGTGCTGAGATAATAGGGAGGGAAGAAGTATCAGAGGACAAGAAAGAAGAAGTAGGAGAAAAATGTGATGTATATTCAAAGAATGTAACATCAGCTGAAACATACAGTTTGCGCAGAATAGGATCATAACAATGATAGCCCTTCTGAGTCGGACAATAACCAAGGAAGACACACTTAACAAAACAGAGAAAAAGTTTGTCACGACCAGGAGAAGGTATGTGAACAAACACCGTACATCCAAAAATTTTTAGAGGTAAAGGAAATGGCTCGGCCTCAGGATATAAAATAAAAATGGAGTCTTGCCATGAAGAATGGATGAGGGAATACAGCTGATGATATAGCAAGAGAGGATAACAACATGACCCCAATAAGACCGAGGAACATTTATTTGTATGCAAATGTTGCGAGCAACATCCAAGAGATGGTGATTATTGCATTCAACAATGCCATTCTGTTGATAGGTATATGGACAAGTAGTTTGATGAATCAAACAATGGCTCGCACAAAAATAAGAAAACTATCTATTGAGATATTCCTTGGCATTATCAGTATTAAGAATTTGAATAGACACATGAAATTGTGTGAAGATCTCATTATAAAAGGCAGTAAATACTGAGTACAGCTGAGAACGATCTCTCAAGAGATACAACTAAGTGCACATGGAGAAATCATCAATAAATATAACAAAGTATAAGCTTCATCTACCAACCGTGGCAGTAGGAGAAGGACCCCAGACGTCAAAATGAACTAGTTCAAAAGGAAGCGAAGAACTACGTCTCATCCGAGCCGGGAAAGAAGAGCGATGATGTTTACCAAACTGATAGGCTTCACAATTCAAAGGAAAATCCTATGAAGGAAGGTCTGGGAAAATTTGATGAATGAGGAGAGAAGGAGGATGGACAAGGCGACGATGCCATTGCTGAATAGATGAAGAAGTAGAAAGAGCAACACCATGGTCAAGAAAGAAGAGGCAACCACTGACAGTCCTAGTAGCAATCGTAGTTTTGGAGACAAAATCAGAGAAAGAACAAATAGTGCCAGTAAAAGTAACAATGCAAATTAACTGAGTGTAAAGAGCATGAACAGATTGTAAATTGCACATGAAAGTAGGGCCATAGAGAGTGTCCTCAAGCAGCAAAGATAGAGAGATATACACAGTGTCAACACCATGCACAGGAACAGAAGTTCCATCTACAATAACAACATGAGATAACCTGTAACACCCCCATCCGTCATATGGAATATAACAGAAGGTTCAGCCGGGGCCCCACGCCATATTCCACAGACAGTTAGTGGAGTTACATAAGAATACCAAATTATCAGCATAGTAATACGCATCCAAACTCAGAGCATTCTAGCGGAAGCTTTTGACACAGTTATAAGAACCCATACATAACACATGAGTGTCCACTACAACCACATTAAAAATGAAATAACATACACCAAAACTTTGGCCTTATGGCCTTACAATAGTTTGATCAATAAAAGTGTCTTACATACTTCGACTCGCAGGCCAACCACATGTACATAATAAAGTAAACATTTCGCTTTGGCCTTCAAGGGCCAGCACAGCATCACTAGGCTCACATGTTCCTGCATAAGAACAATCCACCGCATGGTGGCAAAACAAGGCAATGGTCAGCTAAAGCTGACCAAATTATAATGACCCCGCCCCTTAATCGGGGCGGCGGTGCTCCGTCCCTGCATTTCATTAGTATAATCAAACATGATAATGAAAGTACAATTTATGCACACGTCACCACAGGCGTAGGCAAGCACGGTCACACACCCCGTGCTCTCAGGGCACATTCTCGGTGAACCCGGTCCACAACCGTCCCCAGGACGGCAACATCGTGAACATTTTAGTCTTTCCGACCGAAGCCTAAGACTCACCCTCTATGCCAACGATAAGTGCCACGTACCTTAGGTCTTTTTAACCGGACCACATAGAGCGGGTACGATTCCACTCAACTCGTTGCTCACACCGCCACGTCAATTTAAGCCATAGGCGCGGGTCAAGCTTCCCCGAGTCCCAAATCGATCATAAAATAGTACATAACCCGGTTATACATAAGGTTGGCTCGCAGACCAAACATACTAGGCTCCCAGAGCACACAGCCTCACAACACTGCCCCCCAGGTATCAAAGAGATAGACCTCACAATAATAGAGCTACCGCCGACGGTATTAGTAACGTCGCGCGGTGCCTGGCAGAAATACATTTCTGCCCAGTTTTCTGGGTGCTCCTTGGGGTTAGTCCCCAAGGCTCCCTGCTGCAATCTACCGCGCAGAAACCCGAAAAATAAAATAGCACAGAGTCTTCTCCGGCAATACATGCATAATGAAAACATCACCGATCCAGACCAACATGTCCGGATAGGCTTCAAACACCATGCCTACGTCCGTACTTCGATTCAGGACTCTATATGCAAAACTACGGGGATAAACCATATCTACCCGAAGGAATACCTCACACTCACCGCCCACTCGCGGGAGAGAGTTTCCTATGTAAAAAGGAAGAGGGCTTCACATGTCCAAGTAGAGAATCGTTACCCTTGAGGTTCGCTTCGGCGCCATGGAAAACTAGCCGGATGAAAAGCACTGCAATGGACTCCCCTCTGCGGATCTGGACTCGGCTCGCGATTCGGAGCTCCGAAGCTCCAACAATGGCCAGAATCCTTCTTCTTATTCTCCCTTTGCTCTCCCCTCTCTCTAACTCTTAGAAAGAGAAATGGCCAAATGGAATGAGGCCTAAACCCTCATTTCCCGACTATATACCAACAGGAGGGATTCTGGGCCGTCGGATCCCTCTAAAATGAAACGAACGGCCTAGAATGACCTTTAAAATCGTCTACCTGGGCCACAGACGGCTTGTGACATGCCTGTGTCACATGCCGTATCTCACTTTCGTACAAGAATTCGTCGATCTCTGAATCAGGACACGGCTTCTGACACGCCCGCGTCAACCCTGGACACGCCCGTGTCAAACCTAGACACACCCGTGTCACAAGCCGTGTGCCTCAATCGACACAGAAACCGTCACGCCCGAACATGATATGGTTTCAGACACGCCCGTGTCCCAAGGCGTGTTGCTCACTCGACACAGCCCAACAAACACAGAGCAGGACACGACTTTGGACACGCCCGTGTCTGCCCTGGACACGCCCGTATCCGAACTGGACATGCCCGTGTCCTAGGCCGTGTTCAACACTCGACAAAACTCAGCCAATTCCAAAAAAGGACACGGCTCTAGACACACCCGTGTCACAGACCGTGTGAAACCATAATGGCTCCAAAGCTCTCAAAAACACGGCCCATACAAATACGAGTTTTGTGGTGTTACAATTCTCCCCCTTAAAAGAATTTCGTCCCGAAATTACAGAATGGAAATGTACACAAAGTTAACTGGTACCTGAGTAGAAAAGCTCAGGATACTCCTGAAGCATGGTCTGCTCTCGCTCCCACGAAATCTCCTCACGACCACAATTGTCCCATCGGACCTTGACCATCCTGATAGCTTTGTTCCACAATTGTTTGACCTCCGTATCCTCGATCTGAATGGGTCTAACTTTCGTTGTTAGCCCACTATAGACCGATACTTAATCCGCATCAACCACTTGCGCCAGTTCTTTCACGGCTTTGCGTAGGACCGAGATGCGGAATACATCATGTAAACCACTCAGCTCTACCAAAAGAGCCAACCGATAGGCGACTTCACCAACCCGCTCCAAGATCTCAAAAGGCCCAACATACCTCAGACTAAGCTTCTTTAAGCATTGAATCCTTGATACGCCTTTAAACAGCTTTATCTTGAGGTATACCCAGTCGCTCACAACAAACTCCACATTCTGATGCTTGGCGTTGTAGTACTTGGTCTGCCTATCTTGAGCAATCAATAGCCGTTCCTGAATCAACCTAATAGTTGACGTAGCATCTTCAACCTCTCTTCGCTTATAAAGCTTTGATTCTCCTGTTTCTACCCAAGCCAAAGGTGTATGGTACCTCCTTCCGTATAAAGCCTCAAAAGGGGCCATCTGATTACTGCCTTGGTAGCTGTTATTGTATGCAAACTCAATCATGTAAAGGTGGTCCTCCCACCTTTTACCAAAATCCAATGCACACATACGAATCATGTCTTCCATCGTCCGATTCACCCTTTTAGTTTACCCATCTGTCTGCGGGTGAAAATCTGTGCTGAAGTTCAGCTTGCCACCCAACAACTGATGAATGAGCCTCCAATTGTTGTATGTGAACCGACCATCACGGTCATTAACGATGCTCCGGGGTACACCATGCAAATGGACTATATTATCCACATAATGCTTCGCCAGCTTCTCCACGAAATCATCCTTCCTATTGGATATAAAATGTGACACCTTCGTTAGACGATCAACAATCACCCAAATGGCGTCATTCCCTTTGTGCGATCACGGCAAATCGTGTACGAAATCCATAGAGATGTCATCAAACTTCCACTCCGGTATAGGCAAGGACTTTAGAAATCCACCTGGCTTCTGGCATTCAACCTTCACCAAGGCACACGTCTGACACTTCGCCATGTATATCGCTATGTCTTTCTTCATATATAGCCACCAGAACAGCCTCTTCATGTCTTTGAACATCTTTGTGCTCCCAGGGTGAATTGAGTACTTGGTAAAATGGGCCTCGTACATCAATTCTTCTCGTAATTTCCCAATATTAGGGACGCACAACCGACCACCTTTCCATATAAGGCCGTCATCAACATAAAACTGGTCATTTGATCCATCCACGGACTCTACCAAGCGACGTTTCAAGCTTACGTCCAACTCCAAGGCCTGTCGAATCCTATCCACGAGGTCGTATTGAACCTCTGTCCAACTCAAACATGCATTAACACTAGATCCCTTGTCAACACATGAGATCTCCAAAGCCTCCAAATCATGAATGAGCCACTCGTCATGCATCTACAACCAGTTGGCCTGTACAGGAGTTCTACGACTCAGAGCATCTGCCACAACATTCCCCTTCCCGGGAATATAAGGAATCTTGTAGGTGTAGTCCCCAAGGAACTCCATCCACCTACGCTGGAGCATGTTAAGGTTCTTCTGATCAATCAGATACTTCAGACTCTTGTGATCTGAATAAATGTCGAACTTTACTCCATACAGGTAATGCCTCCGAATCTTGAGAGTGAATACCACGACCGCCAACTCCAAGTCATGGACCGGGTAGTTCCTCTCATGCACTTTTAACTGACATGATCCATAGGCTATCACCGACACGTACTGAAGCAGAACACAACCTAACCCACTCCCAGAGGTGTCAGTGTACACCTCGAAGCCTTCAGAACCCCAAGGCAAACATAACACAGGTGCCGTGGTCAAATGACACTTTAGATCTTCGAAATCTTATGCGCATTCAGGCGACCAAACGAACTTCTGATATTTTCTTGTCAGAGTAGTGAGGGGTAATGCTATCCGCGAGAAGTTCTCCACGAAGCGCCTGTAATAGCCGGCAAGCCCCAGAAAACTCCGGACTTCCGCCACCGAAGACAACACAGCCCAATCCCGTATAACAACTATCTTTGATGGATCTATCGCAATACCTTCTCCACTAACCACGTGACCAAGGAATGCTACCGAGGACAACCAAAATTTGCATTTGGAGAACTTGACATACAGTTGGTTCCTCCTCAATGTCTCCAACACCACATGCAGGTGCTTGAAATGATCCTCCTTGCACTGCGAGTACACCAGTATATCGTCGATAAAGACTATCACGAACTGATCCAAGTATTCTCTGAACGTTCTATTCATCAAATCCATAAACATGGATGACACATTCGTCAACCCAAACAGCATGACAGTGAACTCATAATGCCCATAATGTATGCTGAAAGCCGTCTTGGGAATGTGACTTTCCCTTATCCGCAGCTGATAATATCCGGATTTCAGATCCAACTTTGAGTACACAGTCGACCCCACCAGCTGGTCGAACAAATCATCAATCCTTGGTATCAGATAATTATTCTTTTCTGTTAGCTTATTCAACTCACGGTAATCAATACAGAGTCGTAAGATTCCGTCCTTCTTCTTAACAAAGAGGACCGGCGCGCTCCAAGGCGACGAAATTGGACGCAGATAACCTTGCTCTATCAATTCCTGAAGTTATGCGTTCAACTCTTCCATATAAGCATGCTACTCCGAGAGTTAGACCATGCCATGGATTATGTCAAACTCCACTAGGCAGAATACATGCTTCCACGTCAAAGGCTTGACTTCCTATTCGCACTCTTAAGCAACAAACTCTTTTTGCGCACATCGAACACCCGTTCGGTAACAACACATCCAACTTATCTTTCTCCAATGAAGTAGGTACTCCGTTATGGGACATGAAGATCTCAGATAAGGAGTGTGAATCCCCTGTATTGAACAGCTCTCGAGCCGGAACGTCCAAAATCATAACGAACTGTAAGACGTAGCAATCATACAACCAAAGAATAAGACATAAAGTAGGGAAAACACTAACGCTAAACTCCAGCACATACCTGACACCATGTCTCCTTAATGACCTCCTGCTGGCCAAGGTTATAGACTCTCGGTTTGGCTAGAGCTCGATGAGATGCGGTTGTCTCTACCGCCTTTCCCTTTTTAGCATAAGTTTCCCCTGACTTCCACTCTGATTTGCCGCTCCAACAGTCTCGAGCCATATGACCCGCATTATCGCAATGATAACATCTAATTGGGTCTCTCCCAACCGTTGCTCCAGAACCTACCCCCTTTGCCACCAGAGTATATATCACTCCAACAATATCTAGTATTATGACCTATCTTGCCATATGTATAACAAGTAAGTGGAAGTCGCCCTGCAACGGCTCCCGACTTAGCTTTCTTTGTCTTTGGGGCATCACCACGACAATCTCGGGCCAAGTGTCCTAACTTGCCACAAGTATAACAAGTATATGGAGCTCGACTAGTAGATGTTCTAGATCTCTTATTCCCCTTCCTGCGGTGTTCAGACTTTGCTGAACCTGCAGAGTTTGGTACCCTAAACTCCGACGTCTGGTTGACCTTTGCCAAATATTCTTCCAAAGATCTAGACGACTCCACCAATGCTCGAAATCCATGTAGCTTTGGTCCTACCAACAACAGTCGTAAATCATCACACAGACCATTGTAAAATCTATTAACTGTGGTCTATTCGTTCTCCATCTCAAACCCTGGGTATCTCCTTATCAAGACAAACACATGCAAATACTCATCCACTGAGTGCGTTCCCTGAGTCAAAAGCACATTTAACTGCTTCTCTGATGTTCTACCACATGCCCTTTGCTCCAGCATGTCAATCGGTACTATAGCCATCCCAGGGATAGGGGCTGTACATGCCCTCCATGTTGGGCTTTGAACATAGCGAATGCCGCTTCAACCACCATCCGAATGGTTTCTGCAGAAGGAGGGGTCGCAAGCATGTCGTTAGGTGCACTACTCTCCGAGAAATGTTGTTGTTGCGACTGTCACGCACCACTCCTAGTCACCTATAGTTGAAAAAAATGCTCAATTAGGCGACACACAAATTGCCAAAAGGCAATCCTTGGAACACTCAGGTTCCTCAAACAAGTGTATTTTCATTCCTAAGTGGACATTCATGGGTTCTTTTCATGTTATAACGATGATGCACATACATGTGCTCACACCCCTTAAAAGAATTCGTCCACGAATTCAAATAAGCAAGACTGATGTCTTAGTCTGATAACAAATTGTAGCATCCCCATCCGTCATATGGAATATAACATAAGGTCCGGTCGGGGCCCCACACCATATTTCATAGACAGTTAGTGAAGTTACATAAGAATACTAAATTAACTGCATAGGAATACGCATCCTAACTCAGAGCATTCTAGTGGAAGCTTTTAACACAGTTATAAAAACCCATACATAACACATGAATGTCCACTACAACTACATTAGGAATGAAATAACATACACAAAAACTTTGGCCTTACAATAGTTTGATCAATAAAAGTATCTCACATACTTCGGCTCACATGCCGGCCACAAATGAACATAATAAAGTAAACATTTCGCTTTGGCCTTCAAGGGCCAGCACAACATCAAGGGCTTAAGCCTGCTACTTACCACTAGGCTCACATGTTCCTGCATAAGAACAATCCACTGCACGGTGGCAAAACAAGGCAATGGTCAGCTAAAGCTGACCAAATTATAATGACCCCGCCCCTTAATCGGGGCGACAGTGCTCCTTCCCTGCATTTCATTAGTATAATCAAACATGATAGTGAAAGTACAATTTAAACACACTTCACCACAGGCGTAGGCACGCACGACCACACACCCCGTGCTCTCAGGGCATATTCTCGGTGAACCCGGTCCACCACCGCCCCAGGACGACAACATCGTGAGCATTTTAGTCTTTCCGGCCGAAACCTAAGACTCTCCCTCTATGCCAACAGTAAGTACCACGTACCTTAGGTCTCTTTAACCGAACCGTATATAGTGGGTATGGTTCCACTCAACCCGTTGCTCACACTGCCATGTTAATTTAAGCCATAGGAGCGGGTCAAGCTTCTCCGAGTCCCAAATCAATCATACAATAGTACATAACCCGGTTATGCACAAGGTTGGCTCGCAGACCAAACATAATGGGCTCCCAGAGCACACAACCTCACAATACCGGCCCCCAGGTCTCAAAGAGACAGGCCTCACAATAATAGAGCTACCGCCGACGGTATTACTAACGTCGTGCGGTGCCTGGAAGAAATACGTTTCTGCCCAGTTTTCCAGGTGCTCCTTGGGGTTAGTCCCCAAGGCTCCCTGCTGCAATCTACCGTGTAGAAATCCGAAAAACAAAACGACACGAAGTCTTCTCCGACAATACATGCATAATGAAAACATCACCGATCTAGGCCAATAAGTCCGGATAGGCTTCACACACTATGCCTACGTCCGTACTTCGATTCTGGACTATATATGCAAAACTACGGAGATAAACCATATCTACCCAAAGGAATACCTCACACTCTCCGCCCACTCGCGGGAGAGAGTTTCCTATGCATAAAAGGAAGAGGACTTCACATGTCCAAGTAGAGAATCGTACCCTAGAGGTTCTCTTCGGCGCCATGGAAAACTAGCCTGGTGAAAAGCACCGCAACGGACTCGCCTCTGCGGATCTAGACTCGGCTCGCGATTCAGAGCTCCGAAGCTCCAACAATGGACGAAATTCTCCTTCTTCTTCTCCCTTTGCTCTACCCTCTCTCTAACTCTTAGAAAGAGAAATGGCCAAATGGAATGAGGCCTAAACCCTCATTTCCAAGCTATATACCAACAAGAGGGATTTTGTGCCGTTGGATCCGTCTAAAATGAAATGAACGGCCTAGACTGACCTTTAAAATCGTCTACCTGGGGCCGCATACGGCTTGTGACACGCCTGTGTCACAGGCCGTGTCTCACTTTCATACAAGAATTTGTCGATCTCCGAATCAGGACACGACTTCTGACACGCCCGTGTCAAACCTGGACACGCCTGTGTCACAGGTCGTGTACCTCAATCGACATAGAAACCGTCATGCCCGAACATGATAGGGCTTCGGACACGCCCGTGTCCCAGGGCGTGTTGCTCACTCGATACAGTCCGACAAACACAAAGCAGGACACGGCTTTGGACACACATGTGTCCGCCTTGGACACGCCAGTGTCCGACCTGCACACGCCCATGTCCCAGGCCGTGTTCAACACTCGACAAAACTCAGCCAATTCCAGAAAAGGACATGGCTCTGGACACACCCGTGTCACAGGTCGTGTGAAACCATAATGGCTCCAAAGCTCTCAAAAACACTACCCATACAAATACAAGTTTTGGGGCATTACATAACCTGTTCTGTTCAAGAAAACAAGAGAACAAACGAGAGTTGCCGGTCATGTGGCAAGTGATACTAGAATCAATAAGCCACTTATCAGAAGAGGCCACAAGAGCACGAGCTATAGATGAGAGAAGAGAAACCATCTCAAAGAAAATAAAAAACCAGAAGAAAGAAAAACTAACTGCACGATTAGAAACAAACCAGCAAAAGAAGCAAAGGGAATGCACGAAGAGAAGCTAAACTGAATCGGACGACAAACAAGTCGCAGAGAGCCAGTGACAAAAAGAGAGAGAGAGTCAGAGAATCAAACTGCATAGTTTGAAAAGAAGCCGGAGAAAACCGGACACCAAGAGAAGAGCAAACCAAGAATAGATACCAACCCATACCAAAAAAGAGAAAAGAGACCGCGCGAGAAGAGAAGACGCAGCGACCAAGCAATGAACAAACTGCGCGGGAAGACCACACGGTCACGGTGACACCACACCAACAACAAGAAAAGAAGCCGTGACCAAGATGTAGAGCCCGCAATGGTTAGAGAAGTCGCAGCATGAAGATAAACGAAGAGGAGAAGCTAAAGGACAACAAAGAAGTCGCACAAACAAGGAAAGAAGCCACGCGAACAAGAAAAGAAGTCGCAAAGAAGAAGAAGAAGAAAGAGAGAAAGAGAAAAGAGAAAGAGTCCGCACGATCAGGGTGATAACACATCAACGACAAGCCGCGACCAAAATGTGGAACTCACAACAGAAAAGAAGTCGCAGGAGAGCGACGAGTAAGAGAGGGAGGGAAAGGAGGGAAGCGAACAGGAAAAAGCCAATGCAGGACGCAAACCGGAAGAAGACGACATGGTTAGACAAACAAACCACAATTTGATTGGAGCAAAGGATCGATTCGCTCCGATACCATGTGAAAAATGAGTAAGAAAACGGTCAAAAGGTAAAAAAACAGCAAATTTTATTGCTCTAAAAAGATAATCATTACATAGGTATACCCCCTTATTTATAGAAAACATAGGAGATGAGAGAGAATACAACAATCGATGTGCGACTAAATACAAGTCGGGCGGCTTATGCGGTTTGATATAGTCAAACCGCACACTATACATCAAATAAGTGTACACCCAGTGGCAACCTGTTGGGTCCATTGGTCCCAATTTCCTAGATTTATAAGAAGTCAAACAAGTTAATGGTATACACATAGTTGTATTTGATGTATGTTTAAGTTCATGCATGCATGTTGGTCTATGTCATTGTGATTGGACAGGTGGTTCAAGTGATATTGACAGGTGGACTCAAATAAGCTAACTGGAGAAGTAGGAAAAATACCCAAGTCCACAGGTGTTGAGTGAGGCAAGCTTACTCAGTGCCAAACATCAAGGCTGTTGCTGGAGAAGCAGGAAAAATGACTGTCCACAAGCGTTGAGTGAAGCTTATACACTCAACGCCATAAAGCTAATAGTGCTGAGTATAGACTTGAAGCAAGTACAAAAGTGTCGACACACTTCATAACTATGCCGACACCTTTGTAGGAGAAGTGTCAAGACAGTAGTGTCGACACACTTCACTCGACAATCCAGACAGTTGTGTCGAGATAATTCAGTTATCTCGACACCTTGAAGATCAAGTCAGCAATGTCGAGACAAGTCAGATATCTCGACACCTTAAAGTGCAGGACAGTCAAAGCCTGGCAGATTGGAAAGCAGAAAAATGGCTAAGTCCACATGAGTTGAGTGTAGTCAACTCACTCAATGCCATATAGCCAAAATCATTGAGTCAAGGTTATTCTATCAAATCCTGAGCAGTTGAAGCAAAAAAATAGCTAAGTCCAGAAGCGTTGAGTGAAGCTTGATCACTCAACGTCATGCTGATTTTGAAAGCCAGAGGATAAGAAGACAGAAAAATACGCTAAGTCCATAATCATTGAGTGTAACATCCCCCAAACAGCCAGACCCCCCAGTGTGATTTTGTCATTACTAAGTCATGACAAAATCCAGGGAGCTTAGAAACCCTTGTAGACCTAGGTAAAAAGGGGATAAAGCACCTTGTCTGCAAATAGTAAACTTTAATACCCAACTTAGAGCTTGACTTTAGGGCTCCAGCTTGACTCCTTAACCCCACCCCAACACCCCTATGCCATCAAGGAGTCCAGAGTGACACCAAAAAGCCCCATCAGGGGGCCTCCAATTTGGCTTATTGACCAAAATGCCCTCTTAGGTCAAAAGGGCAATCCTTCATTAACTACCTCAATTGACCACCATAACTTGAAACTGACCCCACCCCTAGTGTCATAATGTCATAGGGAACCCAATGGCACAAAAAGCCCCATGATTAGGTCAACCCTAGTGCTAAATTTGACCTAGTCAAATTTAGCATGTTTAGGTCAAATAAACCCAAATTGGGTCAATTAGGCTTCATGTGACCAAATTGACCCCACCACTAGATTCTAAACTTAATTTAGAGTGCAATGGACCCAAAATACCCATCATGGGGTCACCCATTTGGTCAATTTACTCAAAAGTCCAATTTGCCCTAATTAGGTTAAATCACTTAAATTGACCCAACCAAGCCCAATCCACTTGGGCTAGCCTCAATTTAGGTTGGCTCATCAGTCCAAGTGAGCTGTAATTATCATTTATGTCACCCAATTTCGTGTAGGGTGACTAGGAGAGAGAGAGAGAACTCAATTTTCCCCAAAAATGGAGGAGAGAGAAAGTGAGAAAGAGGGCCATTCATGGCTGGGAAGGTGAATCACCCCTCCATTCTTCACCAATTAATTAGTATTCATCTCCCCTATCAGTTTTGAGGAGTTTTCAAATGAATTGGGGCCAAGGGGAGGTGAATTTCAAGTGGTTTTCTCTATGACCGAAATTCACCATTAATGGTGATAATGACAATTCATGCCTTGACCCCTCCTCTCCCCAATTGATTCTTTAAACATCTTTAGGGAGTGGAGAGGAATGAAACCCCCATATTTCCCGAATATTTTGAGCCCACCGTGCAAGGTTCGGCATGGCTCCCAAAGCTCCAAAGTTGGCCATGGTGGATCGACGATCAACGCGATTAAACCGTCCAAATCAGGTCCGATCCTCTTCCCCTCTCCTAGTGCTAGATCTAGATCATTTTAGGTGGAGAAAATGGGCTCAATTGAGCCCGATTGGAGAGGAAGAAAATTTGGATTTTCCATGAATTTATACCCTTGTAAGTTCGCCGGAAACCGCCGCCTCCGACGGCGTGGTCGCCGCCAAACGCTAGCCACGACCTCAACGAAGGTGGTGGTGGTGGTGGCCAGCCAGGGAGGTGGTCACGGTGGTCAGAAAATGGGCTGGAAGATGCTACAAGCACGGGCAATCTCGCCCCTTGGCTGATTGAAGAAGATGAACAGATGCTGTTCAAATAGATCAAGTAAATAATTATAATGTTAGTGATTATTTTATTCCCTGAACATGCACTGCATTGAACCCGAAATATGAGGCCCTTAGAGGCCTATACTGTAAAAGTGGACAACATGAAAATTATAGTGCTTGAAGTCTAGTTTAATTTAAAATTGATTTGAATCAATTTTGATACCTGATGTGATCACAACACTCATTTTGGTGCAACCTATACATATGTGTGACCAGACATTTAAATTAGTGCCCACATCAAACCACTCATCCAAATGCTTTGAAATTTGGAATATAGGCTTATCATAACCTTCCCCTTAGACTATCTAAAAATCAGAATTTTTGGAAAAAACATTTCTATAGTTTTTAGGAAAATTTAATAAACCATATATAATTTAATTAGGTGCCTTAAACACCTCAAAATCCCCAAAAGTTTGGTGGGTGATCTTGGGAGATATTATAAGGCTCTGGTAAAAATTTAACCCCATTTGGGTTTGATTGATAGGGTATTTGTGTAGGCAAAGATTGACCCTTTTAGGTCAAATTAGGGCAAAAGTGCTCTAAGTGTTCTTGAGTTAGCCAACCTCACCCAAAGGTGATGGAACTTGGCACTCTGCCTTTCTAGCACATAAAACACCCCCACCACTGATTTTGGGTGGAAGTTGAAGGGTGGAGCCCTAAAACTCTAGGGTAGGCTCTATGTGTGCTAACTTAATATTTCAAGGTCATGTGGTCATATGATCTTGAAATGACTTGAAATTTGGTGGAAAGGACTCTAGGGTAGTTAAGGTCCTATGGTAAAAACCTTTTTGGATTTAGAGGTTGTTAAACCCCTCAAAAACCTAACCCTAGTTTAGGACACAAATCTTATAATTGTATGTTAGGCTATTAAAACTCTGTGAAAAGTTGTAAAACTTGGGCAGTGTAGTCATAGGGTTGGTATGAGTCTCTGGTAATTTTATTGAAAATTTTGGACTGCAGAGCCGTCGCCGAATTTGACCTTACCGGTGACATTCTCGTCCAGCTCGCAGAACTTCGCCTTATCACCGGTCATGTGGTTGCTCGCCCCGTTGTCCAGGTACCAGACATGACAGGGGGTAACATTCTCCTCCGGCCTCGATTTCTCCTCGCTCAGTAGGACGGCATCTTGCTGCTCCTGTTCTTTCGGCGTTATCACCTCCGACACCGCGAGCATTAGGGTTGGCTCGGTTTCGTCCGCATAGGTGAGGTGTGCTTCCTCCTCCTTCTTTGGGACCCTGCATTCAGATGCATAATGGCCCATCTTGTCACAGTTAAAACAACGAATGTGACTCTTGTCACGGCCACCGCCGCTGGAGCCACTCATGTCGTTTTTGCTTTGCGTCCAACTACGACCGCCCTTGCCACGCCCTCTGCCGCGACCACGTCCACTCCAGCCGTGGTTGCTGTTGTCTTCAAGAGCATGGGATTTTCCATCCCTCTCTTGTCGCGTTTGCCACTCTTCCCGAGTGAGCAAAAGTTGGTCGTCGCCTTTGCCATTTCTGCTGGTTGTGTGCGGGCGTGTTCGTTCTTCATAGGCTTTCAGCCGCCCCACAGCTTCCTCGAATGGCATAGTGTCGAAGTCATAGAACTGCTCAATCCCGGCGATCACGTTTAAGAAACGATCCAGCACTGTGTCGAAAAGTTTTTTGACTAGTGCGGCACCGTCGAGCGTCGCCCCCAGGTTTGCATACCTGACGCACATGCTGTTGAGCCTTCCAGCATAGAGGTCCAAGGTTTCGTCCTCATGCATGCGCATGATGTCGAACTCATTCCTCAACATCTGCAGCTGTGCGTTCTTGACGCGATCTGCGCCAATGAACCTTGTCTTGAGGCAATCCCAAACCTCTTTCGCAGTTTTCTTCATCGCCACCTGCATCAGGAGGTCCTCCGGGAGTGCTTGGAAAAGATGCGACCTTGCCTTCTTATCCTTTTTTATGTCGACGGGCTCCCCGTCGTCCGGCTCGATTGCTTCCCAGACACCTTGATCCTCCATCATCGCTTGTACCTGAATCACCCAACTCGCGTAGTTGGTCGTCGTCAACTACGGGTAGCGGAACAACCCGCCGCCGCTCTCCCGCTCTGCCTCAATTTGAGGAGCGCCGTCGTTTTCCTGCGCTGCCTCACCTTGAGGAATGATCAACATGGCTCTGATACCAGATGTAGGTTCAAGCAGGGAAAAAGGAGTGTCAGGCACAATCAAGAAAGAAAAAAAACAGAGAAGACAAGTTATTTTTGGATGCTTAAAACTTCATTGTTCTCTCTTCTTTATATAGCAAAAAAACAGCAGTTACACGTAACTATAATAGTTACAAGCTAAATATTTAAAGTAAAATAAATCCTAATTATGGTAATAACTAGGAGCTATGAAACGGTAACTGAAATAGCATAGGCTATTATTAGGGGAAGTGAAACTCTTGGGCAATATTAATGGACCATCAAGGATTATTTCCAACAGTAGATCAAACTAGATCTACGGTGAGAAAACTCGGTTGCCCAAGATCACAGCACTCTTTGGCTGCAGATCCGCAAGGATGCAGTTAAGATCCGGCGAGAAGTGGCCGACGCAGACAACATTCATCGAGATCTCCTTTATTCCAGATCTGGATTGAGAGCCTGACCGGATCTGGACAACAGCGATGACAACAATGTTTCCTCCCATAGAAGGCACCGACAAAGACAAAGAAGTACTTCTTTCACTTCCTCACGAGCGGCGTCAATAATAAGAGGAAGAAGCCACGATCGATTCCGATCAGCAGCGCAACAGTCTCGCGAGAACATCGACGGTGCTTGGGGTTTCGCAAAGGAAGAAGTGGATGGGGACAACCTCCCGACGGACTGGAGCGCTGGCGAAGGATGAATCGCAAATCGGGGAAATGCCGGCGAAATCGCGAACAGGGGTGATGATCAAGAGCGGACAGGAAATCCTGGTGGTATCTTGAGAATGTTGATGGAAGAGGCTCCGCTCAAGAAAGTCCATATGCACAATCAAGTTTGGAATAGAGTTAATATAGTATCTCCAGCATAGAGCCTGGACGTACAGTGACACGCACCCAATAACACGCTCCGTGTCAGTCTCATCACATGCGGACATATATTGATATATCTAACACTATGTACACAAATACAAATAAGCTCAATGATAAGAGGGCAACAAAGGATCCATATAGCCGACCCCACTATAGTGGGATAAAGGCTTGAGTGTTGTTTATAAGAGGGAGACTGGCATACATAATTGACTCAGTGAAAGACTTGAGAGGCATGAAATTCGCCCTCATTGAAGACGGGTCTCAGACCTTCGTGGCACATGAAGTCGAGGGGGAAGGAGACGAGATGCCCCTCACCTCCTGCAGTCTCTTCATGGGGTCGGTGTCCTTCAGATGTCCGTTCTGATAGGCCTCGAGCTTCTCCGAAGCGAATGGCCAGGTCGATGGTGGTGTTCCCGAGCTTCTCCTTCTAATAACTTGTGCTCTGACGAAATGTAGATCTACAGGGGTTCACATTGATCGTTAAACACGAAGCAAGAAGCTGAAGGAGCAAAGCGTGAATGAATCATACCTCGAGTGGATGAGATCGTTCGGCCCATGTGAGAAAATGTCTTGGTAGATCACAGTGTTTGTCTATCAACAGGGAAGAATGATTATACAGACACAGTGTCTGATGGTGTTGAGTGCGTTGAGTGAACTGGCTTCACTCAATATAAGACCCTTTTTTTTTCAAATCTGGGGTCTTAGGACCAGAACCGCCGTTTTGCGGTGACTCCATCCCCCAGGGAGGTCGACACCACGAAACGCCGATTCTGTCGGCCATCTCGATCACCAACGACATGAAGCATATAACAATGAAGTAAACATCCAAGTCCACAATATAATACATAAAGACGAAAACACAGCCACATGTCCACAACAGAACGGTCTAAAAGAGAAAACAACGAAACAAAGTAAAACGGGCTTATGCCTGGTACATCATATCCTCACTACAAGTCACTCGCGGAAGCAAATCTAAAACTAAGCGTCAACATTCACGGATCCAGAAGCAGGTGCACCCGAGCTAGACTGGCCCACCTCCATCTGCACCGTACTCCGCTGGTGCTGCATCTCTTGGGGCCGCTCCCTGTCTCCCGTTCGGTGCACCTAAAATGTTGTGGTCCATCGACCGTCAGTCAAACTAGACTCAGTCACAATCCCCCACCCCTCTCCCAGTGGCCCCTAGGCACCGAGCGGAGAGGAGTGAAGAGTAGGACAACAAGGCAGAGTGTATAACAAACATATGGCCCCTAAACTAATAGAGGTATGACAGTAAAACATAACAGGAGTATAATAGTAAAGTAAAGTGCTGAGCAGTAAGGTAAATATAAAAGAACTAAACAGAAAGTAAGAACAGTAACAAAAAAAAGTAACCACTGATTTATAGGGATCAACCTTATAAACGAAGTGGTCGTTTTGTACGGTCTATCGTATAAAATGTCTCATACCAATTTATACGATGTGTCAGGTTTAAAAGCAATGATTTAAGTTATGTTATGTTATATCATGAATCATACAAATGCAACACACACACCCGACTCTATGCGCACAGACCTTTAGTTCCCCGGTTTTGGAGTTATTTAAACTCTCAGTAGCCTCCCGTCGTGGCAAACGGAGACAGTGGGCTGGGCCGCCACACTCCTAGACTTGCATTCGCACTACCTATTCTAGCCCTTATGTACGCCTCAACACTAAGAACACATAGTGGAGCCCCTGCGTACTAATGCTGGCAAATCCACCAGTCTTTCTTTGGCCAAGTGACATCCACACCCGCCGAGTCAGCGTATTGACGTCGGTGCAAACGACCATCCAATATCGAAGACCCACCACATTTATGCACATGCCACATGACAATATATATATATATATATATATATATATATATATATATATATATATATATATATATATATATATATATATATATATATATATGAGCCTCCAACTCACCGGACTACCAAGTCCACCAAGTTTCGAGCCTACAGCTCCCCGGACTATCAAGTCCTCTTATCTCTATAACTAAAGCCCACTAACCTTGGGTATAAACAATCCATTCATTTCCAATTTAGCTAAGATAAGTGAACGTGTGTGTGTATGATGGTGTTATTATTAGTATACCTCCTGAAGTAGGAACAGGACGGGATCGAACGACACATTACCGCGCCATACACGCCACAACAAAACGGTGTGGTGGAGCGGAGGAACAGGACGGTGATGGCGATGGCGAGATCTCTTCTCAAAAGTATGAACGTGTCAGGGAGATTTTGGGGAGAGGCGGCACGGCATGCGGTGTACCTGTTGAACCGCTTGCCAACAAAGGGGCTTGGCAAACGAACTCCGTTCGAGGCCTGGAACGGAAGGAAGCCACATCTGGGACATCTTCGTGTGTTTGGATGCACAGCGCACGCGAAGGTGACATTGCCACACCTAAAGAAACTCGACGATCGAAGCCAGTCGATGATGTACCTTGGCGTTGAGGATGGCTGCAAGGCGCACCGTTTGTTTGATCCACGGGGAGGAAAAATCCATGTAAGTCGTGATGTAAAATTTGAAGAAAATGTGAAGTGGTGCTGGAGTACAGGTACATGAGACGGGGATCCTCCTTGTTTTGTTGTCGAGGAGGAATGCAGCACTGAGTTGATATATGGCAACTTTACGTCGCCTATGGGTGGTATGGCAGGCGAATCAACGCCTACAACACATGTTCACCAAGCCACTTCATCAACTCCACTGGCCGGCGAGATGTCGCCGGAAGGACCAGCGACTGGGATGCGTACTACAACACTCACGACAGCAATCTCCCTGATGGTGACGCCGTCCACTGGATCGCTGGCAGATGATCTCGCCACACCTGATTCGGTTGTGACCACACCTCTATCAGGAGGGAGCAGCAGCACTGATGACGAACATGTTCGTTACAGGCATATCAACGACATTCTGAGAGATGCTCCAAGAGTGCAACTTGACATGGAAGGAGAGGCCATGCTCGTGGAGATGGAGGAGCCATACCACTACCATGAGGCCGTCGGACAGCAAGTTTGGGAGGACGCTATGGCCAAGGATCTTGAGTCTATTGAGAAAAATAAGACTTGGTCCCTCGTAGAGCTACCGATTGGACACAAGCCAATTGGGCTCAAATGGGTTTACAAACTAAAGAAGAACTCGGATGGAGACGTGATCAAGCACAAAGCAAGGCTAGTCGCGAAAGGGTATGTACAACGACAAGGAGTTGATTTCGAGGAGGTGTTTGCACCAGTGGCCAGACTCGACACCGTGCGCGTCATTCTTTCCATTGCTGCCAATCGCGGCTGGCAAGTTCACCATCTCGATGTCAAGTCAGCTTTCTTGAATGGGGAGCTCAAGGAAGAAGTATATGTAGCTCAGCCGGAGGGATTCATAGTGAAGGACAAGGAACATTTGGTGCTAAGATTGAGCAATGCACTCTACGGGCTCCGACAAGCACCACGGGCCTGGAATGTACGACTTGATAAAAGTTTGAAGCAACTCGGTCTTGTAAAATGTATCCAAGAACAAGCTGTGTATACGAGAGGTAAAGGTCAAGCAGGGGTCATTGTCGGTGTATATGTCGATGACCTCATTGTGACAGGAGAATACCCAGGTGCGATTGCGGTTTTCAAGCGACAAATGATGTCTGAATTCGAGATGAGTGATCTTGGATTGCTCAATTACTATCTCGGGATTGAGGTCAAACAAGGAGAAGATGACATCTCAATCAAACAGGAAGCATATGCTAAGAAGTTGTTGACTCAATACAGGATGGTTGATTGTAATCCTACCAAGCTTCCTATGGAACCAAGATCACAACTACACAAGGATCATGAGGGACAACTAGTGGATGCAACGGAGTATCGTCGTGTTATTGGTTGCCTCAGGTACCTACTTCACACACGACCAGACCTCTCCTTTTCTGTCGGTGTGTTGAGCAGGTTCATGGAAAGGCCTACAGTGATGCATCATAAGGCGGTCAAGCAGATCCTCAGGTATGTGAAAGGGACTATGGGCTATGGTCTTTTGTATATCAGAGGAGGAGATGATGAGGTGATCACGGGGTACACAGACAGTGATCTAGCCGGCGACAACGATGACCGGAAGAGTACCGGGGGCATGGAATTCTATGTCAATGAATGCTTAGTGTCATGGACCTCGCAGAAGCAGAAAACAGTTGCATTGTCATCATGTGAAGCCGAGTTCATGGCGGCAACAGCAGCAACATGTCAGGCACTATGGATCAAAAGTTTGTTGGGCGAACTGACTGGAAAAAAGAGCGATACGATAAAGCTATTTGTTGACAATAAGTCCGCGATCGCATTAATGAAGAATCCCGTATTCCACGGATGCAGCAAGCATATCGACACAAGATTTCACTTCATACGTGAATGCATCGAGGGAGGGCAGATCATGGTGGAGTTTGTTTGCACAGATGAGCAACGTGCGGATTCGCTGACGAAGGCTTTGCCAGCAGCAAAGCTAGCAACATTGCGACACCTGTTAGGAGTTTTCAACCTTGGGACACATCCGGATTAGGAGGGAGTATGTTGGAAATAATCCTTGATGGTCCATTAATATTGCCCAAGAGTTTCACTTCCCCTAATAATAGCCTATGCTGTTTCAGTTACCGTTTCATAGCTCCTAGTTATTACCATAATTATGATTTATTTTACTTTAAATATTTAGCTTGTAACTGTTATAGTTACGTGTAACTACTGTTTTTTTTGCTATATAAAGAAGAGAGAACAATGAAGTTTTAAGCATCCAAAAATAACTTGTCTTCTCTATTTTTTTTTCTTTCTTGATTGTGCCTGACACTCCTTTTTCCCTGCTTGAACCTACATCTACAAGATTTATTTGAGTACTGTAAGATAATCTATCGCAGATCTGGGAGAAGTTCACATCGCCATTAAGATTGTGGATCTGCAAGAGTTGCAACTTCCAATAGAGAAAGAATCGCAGTTTGATCGCAGATCTGCTCGTCTCTGTCGCTGATCGGAATCAGTAGAAGGTGTTGAATCTTTTCCCGTTGCTCAAGTCGTTCTCCAGATCCGGCCGTTTCTCATCGCGGAGAGGGAGTTGGCTCTTGTTACTGTGCAAATCTAGATCCTATCGATCTTTGTGGAATTTCTACAGATCCTAAAATCTTTGCTACTTTGAAAAGAAGAGATCTTTGCTGAATCTCTTTAGTGAGATCAAGGAAATTCATTTCAGTGAGAAGAAATCCTTCCCATTGAAGTTTGTCAATCAGATCCTGACATCGACCATTCTTTTTGTTTTTGTGGTCATCGTTGGGGAGTTCATTTGGATAACTCTACTCTGAGAGGAGGAGCAAATAGGGGTGCGAGCGGTTCGATTTGGGGCGGTTTGGACCCAAACCGAAACCGAACCAACATGCCTCGGTTTTTGATTTGTCCAAACCGACCCGAACCGAACCCATTCGGTTCGGTTCAAAGTCGGTTCGGTTTTTAGTCGGTTTTTTGCGGTTCGGTGTCGGTTTTCTGCGAACAAACATAATCAAGTGCTATTTTTTGGATTGGTCATCTTCCATTTAATAATTTCATAATCTTTATCCAACGTTTAATTACAATAAATTCCGAAATTAATAGTATAATTTGGTGATACACAAACATGCACAGTAGAGATTAGGCGTTAGAAGCATAAGCAATATTTAGATGAATTTAAGAAGTGAACACAATTATATAAATTGCACAAAAATTTATAAATTTAAGATCCCAAATAGTATATTTTTTCAAAAAGTAGTTAACACAATTATATAAATTCTAAATTAGGACTTGCACGAGTAATTGGAGTCCAGAAGAATGTGTGGTTGCTGATTCTAAGTTCAGACAGCATAATTAGAGTATTTCTGCAATGATTTCAGGTTCCTAAACAGTTTTCATGCAGCAGAGACGAGATGCAGGTTGGATGAGGGTATTCCATTTTTGGTCCGGTGATGTTGGTGATGTTTTTGATTCACCACATTGCAGAATTGAAAATGTTTGGATAACCTTCATTTTGAAGCGCTACGATACGGTGGGAAGGATCAGAAAGTCTATTTTGAGCTCCATTTTTGACCCAAGGGCAGTGATGCAAATGCGCTCTATCAAACAAAATGGCACGCTTCCTCAAACAATCGACCTTGCTAAGAAGGAATTCTCTTGGATACACAGTTATCTCTAAACCTAAGGAGAAGGGTCAGAAAAATCTCACCAAGCACGGAGATGGGAAAAGTGAACTTGGTTGTAGACCCAAAGATAATCTGAAAGTTGCTCGATCAAATACACCCCAAAACAGTGGTGAAGTGCTCGGTTCGGTTCGGTTTAGTCGGTTTTCACAACTTGAAAACCGACCCGAACCGATAAACCTTCGGTTTTCAAAAGCTCCAAACCGAACCAACACCGGACCGGGCGGCTCGGTTTCAAAGTCGGTGCGGTTTGGTCGGTTCGGTCGGTTTAGTCGGTTTTCGGTTTTTGTTCCTCACCCCTAGGAGCAAACTTCTTTTTTGGATTGGAAAATTTGTGCCTCAAGCTGGGTGACGAACAGTCTGAAATGTTCGATAATCCTTTCACTAGTTTGATTTTTTACCAAGTCGCCTCCTGAGTGGATCATCTTCAAGTCTAAAATGCACAGACTAAGGAAGGAGGAAGCCCTACAAAATGTGACGAACAAGCTGGTAGATGGCTCAGATCACAAGTCCTTCGTGACTATGATCATGAGCAGTCACCGTAGCTCGTCCTCTGAGCGGTGCCTAGACAACGGTACTACCTGTCATATGATGAATGACAGAGGTCTTTTGACTGAGGTCGTGGTAGTCTAGGAGAAAGTGGAGAACTGCAATGGAGGAGAGATCGAGCTGACCTATGCTGGGACTACAAAGCTGGTTCTCTCTTTAGGTAAAACTTTATTTTTAAATAATATTAAAATAGTTCCTAACACTACTAAGAACCTGATTTCCATGAGTTTAACAGAAATTCACTGCTGCCAAGTTCAAGGAATTTTGTGCGTCTGAGGGAATATTCCTTGAAACCACAGCTCCTTACTCACCCCAGTCAAATGGTGTTGTCGAACGTAAAAATAGAATTTTAATAGAAATGTTGAGTTCTATGCCCCTAACAACTGACATGCTTAATTCGTTTTGGGGCGAAGCAGTTCTTACTGCAAATCACATTCTGAATAGAGTGCCTCATTCTCAGCTCACTTCTACCCCGTATGAGCTATGGCATGGTCATGCTTGTTGATATGATATTCTAAAGGCTTGTGGTTGTATTGTTTATGTGCGAATATAAGACCTTAAGAGACCTAAGGTGGGACCTAGAATGACAACCTGTATCTATCTAGGTAGTACATAAGATAATGCAGCTGATAGATTTCTCGATCTTTATACTAATACAGTGATAGAGTTTAGAGATGCTATATTCTTTGAAAATAAATTTGTTAAGGATCATGGTTTGTTTGTCTCCGGGTCTACTGATATGATTTCAGAATCTACTGTAGAACCTGAAGCTGTCCCTTATGACACTGCTCCCCAACCTTTTGAGGTGCAACCTGTTCCAATTAGAACATTTACAAGAGAAAGAATCATTAAGAATTTTGGTGAGAATTTCATCACCTATCACTTAGAGGATGATCCATTCTCCTATTAGGAAGCAATGTGTTCTAGAGATTCGTTGATGTGGGCAGAAGCCATCAATGATGAAATGGACTCGCTGCTGCAGAACAACACTTAACATCTAGTTGAACTGCCGAAAGGAGCTAAAGTCCTAGGATGCAAGTGGGTTTTGTAGAAGAAATTACATAATGATGAGTCTATAGACAAGTATAAAACACGTCTAGTAGCTAAATGTTATAAGCAGTAAGGGGGAATAGACTACTTTGATGTTTATTCACCTGTGTGTCACCTATCGACTATTAGGATTTTTCTCGCCTTAACGTCTATCGAGAACTTTATAGTTCATCAGATGGATGTGAAAACAATTTTTTTAAATGGAGAGCTTGATGAAAAGATCTATATGACAAAATCTGAAGGTTATATACATAAATATCTAAGAGATAAAGTGTGTGAATTAAACAAATCAATCTATGGGCTTAAACAAGCGTCTAAGATATTGCACATGAAATTTGATCAAGTAGTAAAGAGTTTTGGATTTCAGTCCAGTCTTTCCGACAAATTCCGTTATCACCATTCAATGTCAAATCAAACAATCATCATATGTTTATATGTGGATGACATGTTGACAAAGGTCGAGTTACCCTTAGCCAAGCTCATTATATAGAGCAAATTCTTGCTACCTGAGGTTATAAAGTTTGTAGGTGTACAACCCGTATTCATCGAGGTTGGGTCCTACCACAGCCAGGTCAGCAGAAGTCAAGGTCAACAAGTCAAGATAGGAGTCAAAGTCAGCGCGTAAGACCGCAGAAGGCCTGGGCGAGTATGACGAGCTCCTCCCGCATACTCTCCAGGTAGGCGACTAGGCGAGATACTCGCCCAGCCCGTGCGAGTTCCTCCGGAAGTCGCCTAGTTGCTGGGGGGGGGGGTATAAATATGAGCCCCCTCCATGAATTTCCCTATAAATAGGACCCCAGGGGTACTAGGTGAGACCACGCAAAATCCACGATAGGATACTCGCGAGCTCTCCTTTTATGATACTAGCCGAGACTTTGGATTCCTTTTCCTTAGAGTCCAGGTCACGACCTTGCGACTTGTCATCACCTAGTCTCCCTCGTACCTTGTTCGACCACTTTTGGTTGAGAAGGGGCTGTTCCTATTGAACATCTGGGTATGTGGCGGGACCTTCCTGCCGCAACATCCAGGGTCATGTTTTCCTTCGTTCTTCATCCTAATCATCCTAGTCGTCTGATCTTACCTCTGAATCGGTAACCTTAAGCGGCATTGGTCCGAATTCGTGATTGGGATTTTTCCTGCCTTCAACACTTGGTGTGGTGAGCGTGGATCGCAGACAAGGAGGAAATTTTGGTGGTTTAGTAAGATGACCAGCGGTGACGAACATGGAGAGTTGGTCGGCAACTCAGTAGGAGTTGGAGATGTCGTACGAGGTGGCGAGTTCGTGACAGTTGCTGCATTCGAGGAGTTCGCGAAGAGGATTTAGAAGACCATCCTTGCCGGGTTTTCTCATCGCCGCGATGTCACAACGATATCCCCTCGTCATGTGACACCGCAGGATGAGGAAGCGCCGCCGAGGCGAGCTGGGAAAGAGCCCGCTTGGGCGAGAGAGGAGAGACCGATGCAGCTGCGACATCATTTGACGAGCAGCCAAGGGGTCCGTTTTCGGGATCCGATGTCGCCGACGAGATACTGTGATACTCACAAGTGGAGCGAGTATGATGTCTCCAACGAGGATAAAACTCGCCACCACCAGGGAGGGAGGAGCCCCTTCTGTGATGAGATCCTCGCTGCCCCCGTTCCCAAAGGCTTTAGAGAGCCCGTTCTATCCTACTACTCCGGCAGAGATGACCTGTCAGACATCCTCAGTGGTTTGAAGACGTTGTATCCATCCGCAACATGTCTGACACGTTCAAGTGCCAGTTCTTATCCATAAACATCAAAGGCAATGTAAGGGACTGGTTTCATCAGCTGCCAGCAGGCTCCGTCTACTATTTCTTTGATCTGCGTCGGGGCCTCATGACGAGGTTCGCGACATCCAAGAAGAGGAAGATGGAGGCAACAGCTCTCTTCAATATAACCCAAGGGCAGCACGAGAGCTTAGGCCATTACATAGATCGTTTCTAGGAGGAGATCTTGGAGGTAGAGGAGGTGGACAGCTTCACTTTGATGGTGGCCCTGAAGTTCGGGTTGAAGCAGGGTCTGTTCAGCATGGAGATGGGATCCAATCCCCCGAGGTATTTTGAGGAGATGATAGAGAGGGCGAATATCTTCGTTTGAGGAGAGGAGAAGAACAAAGATTTCTTGGCAAGGCTGGACAGAGATGATCCGAGGGAAAGGGGGAGAGCAGGAGCTTCGGGGGCGAAGGATAGGAGTACGCCAGAGAGGCAGGCCGAGAGGAGGAAGGAAGAGCCGAGCAAAAGAGAAGAAAGGAGGACGAGAGAAGAACCCAGGAGGGTTGAGGAAAGGAGGCAGGAGAGGCCTCAAAGGTAAGAGGAGAGGAGGTCGGCGGAGGCCCATGCAAGATGAGGGGAAGATAGGCGATTCAAATATCTCGAGAATCGCCCCCAGTGGAGACCACCGGTGAGACAACATTTCCAAGAGATGAGGAGCAACAACCAGTAGGAGGGAGGCCGAGGAGGAGGAAGAAGGGAGGCGATGGCCATCACCCGTCAAGATAACAAACGTCGTCGGAGGGAGCAACGAGCGATGCGTCAGGAGGCAGAGATTCCCCTCTACTACGACATCCATCGAGTAGAGGGACATGGGACGTTGGCTTGCCCGGAGTTCTGGGAAGCGAGGAGGAGATTGGAGGCGGGACTAGAGGAGAGAGAGCAGCAGAGGCAGGAGGCCCCGATTGGGCAAGTGGCATTCCAGGCTCCGGTGAGGAGGAAAAATGAAGATCGTGTCGACCTGGGAGGTTGTGTAGAGGTGATACATGGCCCAGGAGGTGGGCATGTAGGGGTAATCAACGGAGGAGTCGGGCTTGGAGCTTCCCGCAAGGGAAGCCTCCACCAGATCTATAGGAAGAACGTTGCCTCAACGTCGCAGAACCCGCCGCCATTAGAAGAGATCACCTTCTCGTAGGAGGACATGCTGGGGAATGAGAACCCCTTCCACGAAGCCCTAGTGATTCAAGCTGCCATCAAAGACTTCACCGTCGACCGAATCCTCGCGGATAACGGTAGCTCGGTGAACATTATATTCAAAAGAACTTTTATCGGGATTCAAGTGGAAGCGTCTTTGGTCCAGGCTGCAGATGGACCCCTCTTTGGATTCTCAGGAGAGAATAATAAGGTGGAAGGGGCAGTGGAGCTTCTGGTTACTCTCGGCGGGACTTCCATCCGATGTTGATTTATCATCGTTGATGCGCCGAGCGGATACAGCGCCATCTAGGGTGACCCCTCATCAACTGTTTCAAGGACGTTCCATCGTCATATCATCAGTGCTTGAAGTACTGCCGGGGGGATGTACAAATCAGGATAAGGGGAGATCCCAAAGCCTCCAGGGAGTGCTACTTGAATGTCGTCAGTACCATCAGCTGGATGGGGGACACAGAGAAGTTGGAGGAGATGCTAGAGAAGGAGAAGGGGTTGTGTGCTGCTGAGGAGGTGGAAGAGGTGGAAGAGGTGGAAGTGATCTCTCAAGGAGGAGAGCCTAGTCTGCTGAAGGTTGGAGGATCCCTACCGCTGGAAGGGAAGATCAAGATAACTGCTTCCCTGCAGGACAACGTTGACGCTTTCGCTTGGAGCGCCACCGAGATGCCGGGGATTGACGCTGATGTTGCCTGCCATCTCCTCAACCTAGATCCCGCGGTGGCTCCCGTCCATCAAAAGCAAAGGAAGAGCGCTGCTATGCTGGCTGGACCAATTAGGGAGGAAGTGGAGAAGCTGCTTAGGGCGAGTTTTTTTTCGGAGATCCAGTATCCAGGCTGGGTCTCCAATGTTGTAATGGTGAAGAAGCCCGGAGGGGGCTGGGGTCTTTGTATCAATTTTTCTATGCTGAATAAAGCTTGCCCGAAGGATTGTTACCCCTTGCCTCAAATCGACGCATTGGTTGATTCCGCCGTCGGATTTCCTATGATGAGTTTTCTTGATGCTTTTTTAGGGTATCACCAGATCTGGATGCATCCCCCCGACTGCCGCGACGTCTCCTTCATAACCAACGATGACTGTTATAGCTACAAAATGATGCCCTTCGGGCTCAAGAACGCGGGGGAGACTTACTAGAGAATGATGGATCAAATCTTCAAGGAGCAGAAGGGACGGAACTTGGAAGTCTATGTAGACAATCTCCTTATCAAGAGCAAAAGCGTTGCGGAGCACATAGCGGATCTGGTGGAGACCTTCACTACCTTGAGAAATTATAAGATGCAACTCAACCCCACCAAGTGCATCTTCGGTGCAGGAAAAGGAGAAGTTCTTAGGTCACCTCCTCACTCCCAGGGGGGTGGAACCTAATCCAGATAAAGTGAAGGCCATTCTGTAGATAGCATTCCCGAGAGATCCCAAAGTTGTTCAAAGGTTGACGGGAAGGCTAGCATGCCTTAGTCGTTTTTTGTCCAAGGCAGGAGAGAAGTGATCTCCATTCTTCAAGACTCTTCGGGGAAATCAGAAGTTCGAGTGGACCGCAAAGTGAGAGGAGGCCTTCAGAAAGCTCAAGCAACAGCTAACCCAAGCTCCTCTCCTCCAAGGCCCGCGGGAAAATGAAGACCTCTTGCTATATTTGGGAGTAGGAGCAGAGGCAGTTAGCTCGGTGTTGGTCTGAGAGGAAGGCAAGAGGCAACTCCCCGTCTACTATGTGAGTAGAGTGCTGCGGCAGGCGGAAACGAGATATCCTATACTGGAGAAGTTGTTGTTTGCTTTGGTGGTTTCGGCTCAGAGGTACTGCCCTTATTTTCAGGCTCATTCCATCAGAGTCGTCTTCAATTACCATCTGCGTAGTATCTTGGATGAGGTGGAGCATTCAGGCAGGTTGGCAAAATGGGCGGTGGAGCTTAGCGAGTTCGACATTTCTTACTCTCCAAGGATAGCGATCAAGGCGCAGGCGGTGGTAGATTTCCTGGCCGACTTCTCGGCTGAGGTAGAAGGAGATGAAGGCTCTTCTAGCCCAGTCTCTTGGAGAATGTTTGTGGATGAGGCTTCGGGCAGGTATTCCATGGGAGCCAGAGTTGTGCTGGTGAGCCCCCAGGGAACCAAGATCGAGCAGACAGTCGAGATCCTCTTCACCGTTACAAATAATCAGGAGGATTACGAAGCTATGGTGGCTGGCTTACGTCTCGCTAATGAGTTAACCATTCGAGATATCAGGGCCTTCACCGACTCGATGGTAGTTGCGTCCCAGATCAGAGGCGAGTTTGAAGTAAATGACCCGGTCCTGCAAAATATTTAACCAAGGTGAAAGGCTTGATATGGGGATTTCAATCTTTCTTCGTCGAACACGTACCCCGAGAAGAGAATTCAGAGGCCGACTATCTTGCCAAGTACGACCCCCGGGCTGGGGGGATCGTAACCAAACTATTCCAACCGTCCATAGAATAGGGGGAGATGATGGAGATCGAGGAGAGGGCATCCTGGAGGGATCCGTTTCTTTCTTTCTTGGCAACAGGTCAGGTTCCTGCCAGCGAAGGGGAATAGAGGAAGTTTCGCTACAAGGCTGCATATTACTTACTACAGGAAGGAGAGCTCTATCGTAAGACTATCTCAGGTCCTTTGGCCCGATGTCTATCAGAGGTTGAAGTCCCTCGTGTTCTATAGGAGATTCATTCGGAAGAGTGCGACAGTCACTCAAGAACTCGTACTCTGGAACAGAGAATTCTAAGGCATGGATAATCCATGCCCACCATTCGAAAAGATGCAGAAGCCTTCTCCAAGAAGTGTCCGCAATGTCAGCTCTTCGCGCCTCTTTAACTACAACCAGCTCAACACCTTCGATCGATCACAGCTCCATGACACTTCGCCATCTGGGGAATGGACTTGATCAACCCTTTTCCTCAGGCCAGTGGACAGAGAAAGTTCGTCCTCGTCATGATTGATTACTTCTCCAAATGGATCGAGGCGAAAGCTCTGGCCAAGAACACTTCTCAGATTGTGAAGAATTTCATCTGGGGAGAGATTACATGCAGGTTCGGGATTCCTCTCGCCATCGTCACCGACAATGGTCCGCAGTTCGTCAGCTCGGAGTTAGAGGACTTCTGCAAGCAGCTAGGGATGGATCTTCGATTTTTCTCTGTGCGTCATCCTCGCAGCAACAAATAAGTGGAGGCCGCCAACAAGTTGATCATCAACCTTCTAAAGAAGAAAGTCACCAACTTGAAGGGCAATTGGGTAGAGCAACTCCCATCAGTCCTTTGGGCTCTGAGGACAACTCCAAACTCGGCTACGGGGGAAACTCCCTTCAAGTTGTCCCACGGGTCTGAGGCACTCAGCCAGTGGAGTTCGAGGTTCGGAGCCCGAGGGTCATAGCAGCTGGAGAAGGCGGCGAAGAATGACGCTTGGAGAATGAAGACGCTCAAAGGCTCTTGCTGGATTTTGTTGAACAGCTTCGTGACCTAGCCGCTATCCGTCAGGAGGAGATCAAGTGACGCATGACAAAACACTTTGACAAAAACGTCTGCCTAAAATATATCCTCACAGGGGATCTGGTTATGAGAAAGGTGGACGCCGTAGGAAGGGGAACAATGGTTGGCAAGCTGCATCCTAATTGGGAAGGTCCCTTCATCATCCAAGAAGCCTTGGACACCGGAGGCTATTATCTTCAGGATCAAGTCGGAGAGCAACTGGGAGGTACTTGGAGCGGGGATGACCTGAAGAGGTTCTATCCCTAGCGTTAATACTGTACTTTCCATGTAAATCCTATTTTCACATATATATACAGATAGTGGCAACCATATGATTTCTCGTTATGATATTTTATCTCAAGATTTCTGAGGCCTTAGGGTTCAGCTCCGAGCTCGATCCGAGAAATCGGCTGTCGACCCGTTCCTCCTAGATAGCCCAGTACGGATGATGAGACGATGCCTCTGAAAGCTCTCTTGTAAGACCGAGCCTCTGCACTGACGGCCGAGATCAGCTCCTCCCTTGTATGTCGGCCTAGGTACCCCCGATTGCATCTCTCCTCTGACTGGAGGAACTATCAGGAACAAGTTTGGACTCCAATCTGTCGGATTCGAGGAAGGATCTACCTTGCCAAGCTCTCATTTGGACAACAGCCCTTTAATCATTTTTAAAGGAAGGATAACTATCCAAAGGGCAGGGGAAGACCCAAGGTAATATGTTAGTCGCGAGTGCGTCCCAGAGGACCCTCAGAAGAACATTACTCCTCGCTCATACACTTGCGCTCGTAGCCAGATGGCAAAGCTGAAAATGATCTCCACGGTTGGATTGGGAAGCAAGACTTTGACCTGTTTATCCTAGATAGCCCATGACGGATGATGGGACGATGCCTCAGGATGTAAGCGTCCTTGTAAGACCAAACCCCTACATTGACGGCTGAGATCAGCTCCCCCCTTACATGTCGGCCTAGCTACCCCCGATTGCATCTCTCTTCCGACTGGAGGAACTATCAGGAACATGGCTGAATGCCAACCTCCCAACTCGACGACGAAGGGATCATCGTTCTCTTTATAATCTCTTCGTTCTCAAAGATATTGATGCATTAGATTCATTTACAACCTCTTAAGCAGCAGGGAAAAACTACTCCAACAATGTTTAAAGTCCTCGAGTGACAGTGTCACCGTAAGTCCAAGTCCCTGAACGAGCTCCTCTCCTGCATATTAGCCAAGGACCTTCTCGAGTGAGATCAAGTTCCTCGCTGGAGTGATGTCGTAGTTCGTGAACTCTGTACGAGCTCCTCTCCTGCAGACCGACTACTTGCCTCCCCGAGTCGACTTACACCACTCTAGTTGAGCAAATCACTTGAGAGCTGTCGACTCTAACGATGTTTAAAGTCCTCGAGTGGCAGTGTCACCGTAAGTCCAAGTCCCTGCATGAGCTCCTCTCCTGTATATTTGCCAAGGACCTCCTCGAGTGAGATCAAGTTCCTCATTGGAGTGATGCCGTAGTCTATGAACTCTGTATGAGCTCCTCTCTTGCAGACTGACTACTTGCCTCCCCGAGTCGACTTACACCACTCTAGTTGAGCAAGGTTTTTGAGAGCCGTCGACTCCAATAATGTTTGAAGTCCTCGAGTGGCAGTGTCACCGTAAGTCCAAGTCCCTGCACGAGCTCCTCTCCTGCATATTGGCCAAGGACCTCCTCGAGTGAGATCAAGTTCCTCACTGGAGTGATGCTGATGCAGCAGCCCCAGGCCGACCCGCCATGGTGAGCCCTGACCGGCTTTGCCATAGGACACGAGATGCCGACTACTGCCGGGCTGGAGCCCAAGCACCCCACCCATGACCGCACCTATTCTTGTGTCCTATGAGCAAGGTTTTTGAGGGCTGGTGCGGTTATGGGTGGGGTGCTTGGGCTCCAGCCCGACAGTAGTCGCCATCTCGTGTCCTATGGCAAAGCTGGTCAGGGCTCACCGTGGTGGGTCAGCCCGAGGATGCTGCATCAAAAAAGTGCAGCAACATCCCGGAGCTGCAACTCAGTTAGTGATGAGAGCTGTTAGGAAAGCTCTTTATCAAGGGGGTTGGGTTAGAGACCTCGCCTCAACATCCCTCCGCGCTGAGAATAGGTGCGGTCATGGGTGGGGTGCTTGGGCTGCAGCCCGGCAGTAGTCGCCATCTCGTGTCCTATGGCAAAGCCGGTCAGGGCTCACCATGGCGGGTTGGCCTGGGGCTGCTGCATTAGATGCCGCAGTCCGTGAACTTTGTACGAGCTCCTCTCCTATAGACCGACTACTTGCCTCCTCGAGTCGACTTACACCACTCTAGTTGAGTAAGGCTCCTGAGATCTGTCGACTCCAACAATGTTTAAAGTTCTCGAGTGGCAGTGTCATCATAAGTCCAAGTCCCTGCACGAGCTCCTATCCTGCATATTGGCCAACGACCTCCTCGAGTGAGAAAGTTCCTCGCTGGAGTGATGCCATAGTCCGTGAACTTTGTACGAGCTCCTCTCCTGCAGACCAACTACTTGCCTCCCCGGGTCGACTGATTCCCACCCCCAGTTGAGCTTGGCTCCTGCTGGATATCGACTGATTCCCACCACCAGTTGAGCTTGGATCCTGTTGGGTGTCGACTGATTCCCACCCCCAGTTGAGCTTGGCTACTGTTGGGTGTCGACTGATTCCCACCCCCCAATCGAGCTCAGCTCCTGATGGGTCTCGGCTCTGGTTTCCAAGCCAGTCAGGTTCAGCTTCTGCGAGGTAAGCAACAAGGCAGGCGCGAGTATATCCTAACGAGTATGCGAGTATGCTATGACGAGTATACTATGGCGAGTATACGCGCGAACACAGGAGAGCATTGAAATGCGAGTTGCTGGAGCGACTATGGCTGAGCGAGTAATAATCGCGCGACTATGACCGATGTCAACGTGCGGGTAAAGCGTCTCAAGCACTCATCCTCCCCGAGCCTATGAGCCTAGCGAGTATCATCAACCAACAAACATGCGAGCAAGGAAAGGGAATAACAAAATGCGCGGGAATATACGAGGGAATATATGTGCCGAACGTTTAAAATCATTTGAACTGATAATACGAGGAATATACGAGCCAAATGTTAGCCACAATTTGTACAGAGTTTGGAATTATACATCAAATATCTTGTGCTTACACTCCTCAGCAAAATGTTGTGGCTGAGCAAAAAAAAAGTCATCTCCTTGATGTTGCTCGATCCTTAATGCTTCAAATGCAGGTACCAATTGAATACTGGAACTTTGCAGTGTCGGTTGCATGTCATCTCATCAAGCGCTTGCCTTCCTCCGTTCTCTACTTCGCCACCCCGTTTAGCCTCCTCTTTCCCTCTCTATCTCTGTTTCCTCTCACACCTCAGGTATTTGGGTCTGCCTGGTATGTCCATAATCTTGGTCCACCTACGGATGCTAAACTATACCGTAGATCGAAGTAAAGGCAAGACCTCCCATGCCTGATGTTCGGTATAGTTTAGCATCTGAACCCCCATGCCAGCCGATGTTTATGAACGGTAGGAGAGCAAGGCCGATGTGCAGACGACCAAACCTCCACTATTCGATCTGTAGCATAATTTAGCGTCTGAACCCCATGCCTGGTGTTCTACCACGTCTCGATTTCGTTGTGCGCACGGGGGTTCGCGAGCGGAGGGAGTGCCACCGCGCCGGGGCTCTGTCGAGGCCGTGGCACTGCCGTGGGGGCACGGGGGCTCCCTGTGCACTGTCAATTGACGAGCATCTAAGAGCGCGCGAGTTTGGGCGAAGGTACCGTCGTTGTTAGGGTACTATCGATGCGGAGAGCATCGAGCACGGGCGTAGCCTGTGCGAAGTTGCTTGTACATATAAGTATATATAGAATAGATATATACATATAAAATATTAATTATCCAAAAAATTTTAATTAATTAACCAGCAATTATCTACGAGCCTAAAGCAATTATCAATGAACAATTTGAATTTATTATATATAATTATATATATTAATATTATATATATATATATATATTAGATATACGATTATTATATATATTATATTTAAATACGCAACACATGATTTTTTTAATAGTTGTTTATTAAATTGCGTAAGTCATAAGTTTTTAATTCCTCCTCCGCCACCTCCGCTACCTTCAGGGACCCAATTCTCCTCCTCCGCCACCTCATCATCTTCCTTCACGTCCTCCTCCTCCACCACCTCCAAAGTGACCCAATCCTTCTTCTCCGCCACAGGCCTGCAGCGCCTACCACCGGCCTGCAGTGCCCACCACCTCCTCCTCCTCCTCATCCGCCACCTCTAGCGCCCATGTCCTCCTCCACCACTGCAACACCCCAATCCTTCTTCTCCACCACCGGCCTGCAGCGCCCACCGCCTCCTCCTCCTCCTCCTCCGCCGCCACCTCCAGCACCCATGTCCTCTGCCACCTCCACAGAGCCCACCTCATCCTCCTCCGCCATCTGCAGCGCCCCCTCCTATGCCACCTCCAACGCCCACGCCCTTCTCCGCCACTGTAGCGATCCCCCCGGAGGAGATGGTGGTGACACTCAGAAGAAGGCCTAAGGGAGGCGTCTGACAAGGAGAGAGACGAAGTGGGCAAGAATTAGAGGAAACATCATATTTTCATTATCATCCATGAGTATTTAATTACACAGAACAAGTATATTTATAGCACCCGGTCAATATGACCGTTTCCATAAGACTGTTAATCTCCTTATTAAACAGTACTTAATTACATTAAGAAATATTAAAATCTATCCTAATCGGTCGATGATGATATCCTGCTCCATTAATGCCTGACCGTTGGATTACATCCAGCCGGCTAGATGACTTCCCTGCTTCCTTGTTTCAGATCGTTGGATTGATGATGTGCTGCACTGTTGGATTAATAGCAGGTGATCTGAGACCGTTGAACATTTCCCAACATTGTCTTCCCCTTTTTAATAGCGATGTCCTCATTGCTGAACCCTAACCCTTCCTTCGTTTTGCCGTGATGAGAGAGAAGCTCTAAAAGTTGCTGGAGATCTGCTGATGCACTGTAGATGGCAATCAGATGATGACGGGAAGGGAAATAAGAACAGATCATACTACTTCCTGATGGTTGCAACTCTGTGATAAGCTTGGTCTTCCGGTAATCGACTATCTTCTAATGTGTTTACTAGTTTCCTCGATATTTCAGATCTATGGTTAGATTTGTCATTTTCCTCGTTTTCCCCTTGGTTTTGTTGATTTCCATGTTAGATCTTCTAGCGTAGCCCGACAATCCACTTGATGTTGATCTTCTACTATGTTTGCACGTTTATTTCCTTTTCATCCGTTGGTGAAAGTATTTTTCGAAGCTGTTGTTGGTTTTCTTCTCGCTTTTAATTTGTGTGATCTGAAGTCGATTTTGGCTTCCTCGGATTTCTTTTTTTTGCTTCCCCCATGTTGCTACTAATGGCTCATAAATTGATTTTGATAAAAGATTCCTTAGTTCTTTCTGAATGTGTGAGGGACCCTCCACTTCGGCAGCATCTTCCCAGGTGCTGTCTTCCGGCGATAGCCCTTGCCACTAGATGAGTACTTGAGGAATCTCCTTCCCTTGCCATAGGATTCTGCGTGTGCTGATGATGGCCAAAGGCTGATGTAATAGGTTGTTTTTCCATTTAAGTACTGGTAGATATGTAACTTGTATTTTTGGGTCCCCAATGTATGGCTTGAGTTGCGAAGCATGAAATACGGGATGGATCTTTGACTCTGGAGGGAGGATGAGGCGGTATGGTGTCTCTCCAATGATCTCCGATACTTGAAATGACCCATAAAATTTAATACTGAGCTTTCTGTTGGATGACCTTTTCATCGAGAGTTGTCTATACAGATGTAATTTCAGCAGCACCCAATCTCCTTTATCCTGCTTCAAATCCTTCCTTTTCTTTTCTGCTTGCTCCTTCATTTGTTGTTGAGATTTTGCTAAATTTGTCTTGAGTGCATGCAATATTTCTTCTCTTGTCCGTAATGTTGTTTCCACAGCATCATTTGCTGTTCCACATGCACAAAAATTCAACAACATATGAGGTGGTCGACCAAACATGACCTCAAAGGGGGTCATGTTGGTCGAGGAATTAAATGTTGAATTGTAATGATATTATGCAAAACTTAAGTATTCAAACCATGTTTTAGGATTTTCATGTGAAAAAATATGTAAGTACTGTTCCATGCAACGATTTACTCCCTCGGTTAGGCCGTCTGTTTGGGGGTGGTAGGCTGAACTGTATTTGAGATGAGTACCTTGTAACCTAAACAGCTCGACCCAGAAATCACTGAGGAAAATGCTATCCATGTTAGATATTATTGATTTCTGGAATTCCATGTAATTTTCCTAGGTAATTCCAGAATGCTGTAGCCACTTTAGGTCCTGATAGGTGTTTAAGTGGGGCAAAATGCCCGACTTTAGAAAACCTATCTACCACTACAAATATAATGGTAAATCCTGATGAATTGGGTAAACAAGTTATGAAGTCCATGGTTAGGTCAGTCCAAAGTTTTTTTGGAGTTGGTAAATGTTGCAACAAACCATAGGGTAAATGGTTCAGGGCTTTAGACTTTTGACAAATATCACATTCCCTAATATATTTTGTGACTTCTGTCCAATAGAACTGATTTTGTATTCTGTATAGAGTTCCTTTAATCACAGAATGACGCCCCATTAAAGTGGAATGTGCCTCTATGATAATTTTCTTAGCAATGGGTGAGTGTTTGAGGATATATATCTTATTTTTGTATGTTAGATATTTTTCTTGCTAGTTCCATGCAGGGAAAGCTTGAGGCTCCTGCCTAATTTTCCTACCGAGCTCATCTTGCTCATATTTTTGTTCCAATCCCTCCAATAAGGAGGAGACATGAATAGTTAACATATTCCGACTTGGTTGGGGTGGTTGCTCTGTGATTTCTTGGATTCTAGATAGTACATCTGCGGCTATGTTTTGTTTTCCTGCTTTGTATTTTATTTTAAAATCATACCCTAATAATTTGGTAAGGTAGAACTGCTGGTCAGGTGTCTGAAGTTTTTGTGTTAATAAGTGATGGAGCCTCTGGTGATCAGTTAGTATTGTGAATTTATGATCTATTAAATATTGCCACCATTTAATAACTGTTGTGGTTACCGCAAAAAGTTCCTGAATATAGGTAGATTTCTTTTGCATTAAAGGAGTAAGTGTTTTGCTGAAACAAGCTATAATACGTTTTTCTTGCAAAAGAATAGCCTCTATCCCCGTTCCTGACGCATCGGTCTCTATTTTGAAAGGTTCCTGGAAGTTTGGTAGGGATAATATTGGATAGGATAATAAACTCTTTTTTAATTGTTCAAAAGCTGCCCGAGTTTTATGGTTCCAGTGAAACGACTGTTTCTTTAGTAACTCGGTTAATGGGTGTGCAATTCACGCATAATCTTTTATAAATTTCCGATAATATCATGAAAGACCTAGGAACGCTCTTATCCCTTTTTGGTTGGCTGGTTCAAGAAACTGTTCTACAACTGATATGTTGAATTTATTTGGAAAATACGTGCCCTGAGTAATAGTATGACCCAAAAACTCAATCTCTGTTGATAAGAATTGACATTTGGCTAGTTTGATGAATAGTTGATTTTTTTAAGTATTTCCAAAGCCATCCTTAATTGAGCTGAATGCTCTTGCTGTGTGGGGGATATAAATCAGAATATCATCAAAACATATTACTATGAATTTCCTTAAATATGGTTGAAATATGGTATTCATCAAAACCTGGAAGGTTGAGGGGGCATTCATTAGGCCAAAATGCATTACTAAGAACTCATAATGCCCCTGGTGAGTTGTAAAGGATGTCTTATGGATGTCCCTTTCTTCAACTCGTATTTGATGGTAACCGGAACTGAGGTCTATTTTTGAGTAAAATAGCGCGACATATAATTAATCCAAAAGTTCTTCGATAATGAGAATTGGAAATTTATCTTTTATTGTTATCTTATTAAGAGATCGATAATCCACACAAAACCTCCAAGTCTCGTATTTTTTTACTAGTAATACTGGTGAGCTAAAAGCCAAGGTACTAGGCTTGATTTGTCCATTTTCTATCATATCCCTTACTATTCGTTCAATCTCATTTTTTTGATGATAAGGATATCAGAATGGTCTCAGGTTTGGTACTGTCGCCTCAAGGTGAAGCTCTATTTTGTGATCTATCTCTCTTTTTTGGGGCAAGATTTTTGGTTCTTCAAATAACTCTGAATACTCCTTCAAAATTTTTACTACTTGCTTTGGTAGAGTTTTATGAAGCAAATCTAATGTAATTTTGGTATTGGTGGGTCATGGTGCTTCCTTAGCTATTAATATCCAAAGGGTCGTGGGTTTAATTGCCACCATCCACAATAACTGCAATGATGAGACCATTCCTGCTTGGGTACTTTTGTTGCCCAGCAGCTTAACTTGTCCTTTGGATCCTTCATAAGAAAGAGACAATTGGTTATTGTCCATGGTGACGGGGCCTAAAGTCTTAAGCCATTTTGATCCAAAATTAAATCTGCCCCTTCTATATCAAGGACATATAGTTGAATTTTATAGGAATTGGCTTGGATGAGCAGTTGGATGACTTGACATTTCCCTTTGCATGGCTCTGGAGTCCCATTACCCATAAATACTGAAAATTCTTTAATTTGGTGTATGAGTAGTTTTAAAAATTTCGCCAACCGATTACTTATAAAATTGTGGGTGCTTCCGCCGTCTATAAAGACTTTTAGGGTTGATTGTTGATACACCCTATTACCCTAATCCCATGGTCGGGTATCACTCCGGAAAGGGCTTGTAAGAAAACCGACATAGTGGGTTCGTCCTCTTCGACTTAGTTTTCCACTTCTCTTTCCTCTGTAATTTCCTCCTCCTCGTTTCCTTCTAAATATAAGAGCGCTCCTTTGCCCTTACAATGATGCCCTACATGATAGCGCTCATCACAGTTATAACAAAGGCCTTTTCCCCTTTTGGCTCCTAATTCAATGAGAGTTAGTCTTTTAATTGGTGGCAATTTCAGATAGGGTGTTTTTTTGGTTGTTTGGCTGGAATTGGTTATTTTTTCTGGGTTCAAACTTTTGCCCAGAATGTGTTCTGGGTTGATAACTTCTGTTCCTATAATCCGAGTTCAACTTATCTGCATACATTCTAGCAATGACGTAAGCATCATGTAATTCTCTGGGTTGATGCATAAGGACGAAGCTATTAATTTCAGGTTTCAGTACGAATACAAACATATCCGTGAAGAAATCTGGTGCGAGTCCGGGCACTTGCGTAATTAAATCTTCAAAATCTTTTCTAAATGCCATTACCGTGGTTTCTTGGTGCAATTTAGTTAATATGCCTGCGAGTCTAACATATTGGAACGAACCAAATCTTTTGTTAATCGCCTCTACGAATAAGGAAAAAGACAAGGCCGGATGATCCCTTAAAGTGGCTTGATACCACTTTGAGGCCGGCTTATCTAAATGTAAAGACGCAATTAGCAAGTAATCCTGACTACGTATATTGTTATATTCAAAATAATTTCTTAACTCATATAACCAATCTACTGGATCTCCTTCGGAAAACCTAGGACAATGAATGTTTAAATTACCAGGGCGTTCAGAAACAACCTGAGTTCCAGTCAGGGTGGGTGCGGGTCCAAGAATCCCATTTTATGAATGAGCCTGGTGATCCTCATGTTGATGATGTTCCTCGCTTTGTAATTTTGCCACCTCGATGGATCGTTGTAATTTTGCCACCTCGATGGATCGTTGTATGCCTGGAGCCCCTCTTCCCATGATCTTTTGTATGTTCTGGAATTGATGTATCATACCTTAATGTAGCAAACACCGGTTTGCGCACAATTAATACGGCGACCCTATATGCGTAGACAAAATCACAACAATTACACAAGGAAAATAACCGGGCAAGAAAGAAACACTTGCCCCAACGAAGGTTCGCTAAGCCTCTTTAGATCTCCCAAGGGCTATGGAGCCAATGTTCGATCAAGCGAAATGGACCTACCCGATCCGATCGATAGGTGTTGTACTAAAAGAGATCCACCCAAATCAAAGGGGTCTGCAAGGGGGTGGTCTCTCCCAACAAAATCACGAGACAAAAAAACGCAGTTAAGCAATGCACGCAACAATTAAAACCTAACCCAACACCTAGCGGGCACTCAAGTATCCCGCCAACGAAGTCTCACTATCACAAGCAAATTTCAATACTTTGCGGCGAGCTCGCGGGCACAACGCTTGAGCGAGGAGATTCTTCCGGGTGAGGAAAAGCCCCAATGAAACTCAACAACCACGCGCGCTCCTTTCCGATCAATTGAGCGGGGAAGCGGCGTCGGACGGAACTCACTCCGAATTGTTCTCACGCTATCCAATCATACACACAAACATTCACCACCACAAGAACCACCACAAGGGAGACGAAGCACACAAGAGGGGAATGGAGGATTCGTTACCCAACCGAGAGATCCCTCGGTGTCGCACGACAAGGGGGAGGTTGGCGGGTTACTCTGATGGTGGAGGGAAGCCACTGCCAACAGAGGGGAGGAAATCAGCTCCCGTCGATGCCAACGGTGGGGGGTTTCGATCTCCCGTCGGATGCAAATGATCGGCGTCGCACCGAGTGAATGGGGGAAGCCGCTTCACGCCACTACCGCCGGAGTCTCACCGGAGGTGGCTCGCCGGTGTCGCGCCGGAGAAGGGCAAGGAGGCCGGTGTCTCGCCGGGCGCCGGGAGGGGGTGGCGAGGGAAGGCGTCGCACCTTGCTCGGGAAAGCCATAGTCGGTTGCAGGAAATTTTTGATCAAGCCTTTTTTCATTACCCTAAAACCAAAATAGAGGAGTATTTATACTCCCAACATAGAGCACTCCTACACCACACATGTCCTAAATCTCATCCTAGCCACTCAAATGTTTGGACTTAAAATAAGTGCAGGAAATAAAAACAACTAAAGCGGGCTCTTTACCACCTAACATTTTGGTCGAGCCGGATGGGACGGGAAAAGCAATAACTAATTAACATAAAAAAATAGTAGACAGCTTTAGAGATTGCGGAGCATGGCGCGATAAGATTTCCGCGTGTTTGGGCGAAGGTTGTAGCCGCGCGGTGCGTCGTCGGGTGGAACCGGGTCGCCGCCATCATACCTTGCCGGAGACTGGTGATTTGTTCCACAAGTTCTGATGTATTATCTCTGTTTTCCAGAATCTGTCGCGCCAGCAGATTTTCCTTTGTTTGTAGCTCGGTGGTGAACTGTTGCTTGATCTGAAGAGCCCGAAGATCCATTTATGTCGAGAATTTCCGCTGGAGTTCCTCGATTTGATTGGCTCTAACATCCTACTCGATCTGCAGGGCGTTCTTGATGTCTGTAATCGAACGTAATCCTTCACACATTGTAAAATCGGCGGGATGCAGTTATCTCAACGAGAGCACCAAAATGTAGCGATCCTGTCGGAGGAGATGGTGGTGATACTCAAAAGAAGGCCTAAGGGAGACGACCGATAAGGAGAGAGACGAAGTGGGCAAGAATTAGAGGAAACATCATATTTTCATTATCATCCATGAGTCTTTAATTACACAGAACAAGTATATTTATAGCACCCGGTCAATATGACCGTTGCCATAAGAACGTTAATCCCCTTATTAAACAATACTTAATTACATTAAGAAATATTAAAATCTATCCTAATCAGTCAATGATGATATCCTGCTCCATTAATGTCTGACCGTTGGATTACATCCAGTCGGCTGGATGACTTCCCTGCTTCCTAGTTTCGGACCGTTGGATTGATGATGTGCTGGACCGCTGGATTAAAAGCAGGTGATCTGAGACCGTTGAACATTTCTCAACAGCCACCTCCGCAGCGCCCACCTCACCCCCTCCGCCGCCTGCAACACCCACCCCCGCGCGCCCCGATTTTTTTTTTATTTAAACGGCGAGAAGAATTAAGCGGAGCGGCAGTTTTGAAAAACGAATCCCGTGACCGACGTTCTCCAGGCACTGTAGCAAACACCCAAATTCTTTATTATATACATATATATATAAATTTGGCTGTTGACTTCGGTCAAACTCCACAAGTAACGCCAACACTTCCTTTCCCAATATGCATGGAGAGCCTCCAAGACTTCTTAGCTCTTTGGAGGGCCACACCCTTGCCAGAGAGGAAGCGAAAACCCTCTTAGAGAGTGTTTTAGACGGCGGCACCATCGGAGAGCAAAGCTCTGGCGGTGCCCGATAGCTCGATAGCTCTGCTTCATTTTTCCACCGGCGGCCGACAGCTGTGTCAGGCCGCTGGACCACCACCGGAAGGCGCACCTGTCTCCGACTAACTGTTCGGGGTTGGTGGCGTGGTGACTCGCCGCCCGGACGATGGCGGTTGAAGAAGGCCGACGGGTTCGCCGTCGTTTTTGCTACAAGAGCCGCTTGTTTTTTTAACTTTATATACGAAACTATATATGTATGTACATATAGTTTGATATATATGGTTATATATATAGCCATTTAAATATATAAGGTTAAATATTTATACATACTTATATAAACGTATAAGTATATAAGTATATAAGTATATAAGTGTATATATATATATATATATATATATATATATATATATATATATATATATATATAAAGTGATATACAAATATCACGAATCCGTGCTTATAGGGTAACAGTGGTATTCTGCTCAGGTTTAATCTCAGGTTAAATATTTATACATATTTATATAAACTTATAAGTATATAAGTATATAAGTATATAAGTATATATATATATATATATATATATATATATATATATATATATATATATATATATATATATATATATATATATATATATATATATATATATATATATAAAGTGATGTACAAATATCACAAATCCGTGCTTACATGGTAACAGTGGTATTCTGCTCAGACTTAATCTCATCCATCGAATTCGCATTGTGATTAGTACGGCTTGATCTTTATATTTAGCTTTATTTCAGTACAAGCTTTAATTGTCGAACTGGCCGCCATTCTTCGAGCAGAGCGGACTGATCGAGGTTTAGACGTTTATTTCAGTACCGCTTTTAATTGCCGAACTGTCTGCCACTCTTCGAGCAGAGCGAACAGATCGAGTTTGGGTTTTTTTTCTTCCAGTACAACCTTTAATTGCTGAACTGGCCGTCACTTTTCGAGCATTGCAGACAGATCGAGGTTTATGCTTTTATTTCAGTACAACCTTTAATTGCCGAACTGGCTGCCACTTTTTGAGTAGAGAGGACAGATCAATGTTTAGGCTTTTATTTCAGTACAACATTTAATTGCCAAACTGCCCGCCACTCTTCGAGTAGAGCAGACAGATCGAGGTTTAGGCTTTTATTTCAGTACAACCTTTAATTGCACAACTGGCCGCCACTCTTCGAGCAGAGCGGACAGATGAATGTTTAGGATTTTATTTCAGTACATCCTTTTATTGCCGAACTGGTTGCCACTCTTCGAGCAGAGCGGATGAGTCGAGGTTTAGACTTTTATTTCAGTACAACCTTTAATTGCCGAATTGGCCGTCACTCCTCGAGCAGAGCAGACAGTTCGAGGTTTAGACTTTTATTTCAGTATAATCTTTAATTGCCAAACTGGCCGTCACTCTTCGAGCAGAGCAGACAGATCAAGGTTTAGACTTTTATTTCAGTACAACCTTTAATATGCCGAACTAGCCGCCACTCTTTGAGCATAGCGAATAGATCGAGGTTTAGGATTTTATTTCAGTACAACCTTTAATTGCCGAGCAGGCCGCAACTCTTTGAGCAGAGCAGACTGATTGAGGATTAGGCTTTATTTCAGTAAATGCTTTAATTGCCGAACTGGCTGCCACTCTTCGAGCAGAGTGGACAGGTCGAGGTTTAGGCTTTTATTCCTGTACAGCCTTTAATTGCTGAATTGTCCGCCACTTTTCGAGCAGAGCGGATAGATCGAGTTTGTAGCTTTTATTTCAGTATTGTCTTTAAATAATGACGAACTGGGCGCCACTTTTGTTAGTAGAGCATAACAAACAGTTTAATGCTTTGTGTTATTCTATTTTGTCTAAAATTAAGATTTAACTTGAAGATGGGACATTCCTTCAGGGTCAACCCTAGTTAGACCCGAACTGGTCGTCTCTCTTGTTGGTAGAGTAGCGCGGACAAGTCTGAGAGTAAGCATCTTTATTTAGTTTTGTCTACAATTAAGAGTTGACCTGAAGACGGGACATTCATTCAGGGACGACCCTAGTTAGACTTGAACTACCCGTCGCTCTTGTCAGTAGAGTAGAGTGAACAATTCGATAGTTACTTATTTTCAGTCCTTCTTTTGTTAAGGGTTAACCTTTAGATGAGATTTCCTTAAGGGTTAATCCTATGTAGTACAAAAATAGACCGCCACTCTTGTCAGTAGAGCATTGCAGATGTGTTCGGGGGTAAGGCTCTTTAATATGTTTCACTCTTGATTCATAGCTGACTTGGTGACGAGAAAGTTCATCAAGGTCAAATCTAAATAGTGCGGGATCCAATCGACTCTCTTAATAAAATAGAGCATGTGGTGAGGTCGACATCTTAATCACTTGATAAATCGTTCAGTTTTTGCCGAATTGTCGATTTAAGGAACAAGATTTTCTTTTGAATGAGTATGTAGTCCTATAGCTATGTTGGTGAATCAAATTAGTGTATAACCCAAGAGGCCGCGACTTATGATGAGTAGAGCCAAGGACTGGGGCTTACTAGAGTTATATAGCTATAATTCTGGGTTTTAAGATTGTTGAGCAGGATAAGGCTCCAGACTTTGACTCAATCCCTAGTTATCTAGACGTTGGTTGGTTTTGGCTTACGAAGCTTTAAACGACATAATGTTTATCGTTCATACGCTATGGTAGATTGAGCATTCGGAAAATGTGCCCCAAGATGCTATCCCTACGGGAATAAGTTGTGCCTTAGAGATACTATTCCTACGATAATAAGTTGTTGATTTCGAGATACTATTCCTACGGGAATAATTAGTAGTGCCTCGGAGATATTGTACCTACGGGAATGAGATGTGCCTCCGAGTTACTATTCCTATGGGAATAACTGTGCCCCGAGATGTGATTCCTTAAGGAATATATTGTACCTTCGAAATGTGCCTTCAGGAAATGTTCCAGGAGAAAATATCAGATGGATGATGAGTTTCAGTCTGAGACAACCCGCATGATGTACGGTCTGGGAAGACAACCCATGCAAAACTAAAGAACAACGTGGGTATGAGACCGTATGCAGGATAGATACGGAGTACTTAGGCGGTGGTCATGGAAAGACCGTCTCAACCCAAAATAGAAATTCCATATCTACCTTTCTTAAAAATACTACTATACTTGATGTTATTAGGGATAAGATTCTATACGTGTTTCTAATGATTTGTCATTTGCACAAGTGACATGTGCGGGTAAAGGATATCACCCAAAAGGAGCAGGCTTGCTCAGGTTTCGGTTATGGAGTTTCTGTGAAGGGTAATCTTCCGCTATGAGACCATGCATTCCGCTTTCCGGGATAAGGTGCACCCGTTAGTGGTGCCTTCTGCCGGTAAACTACTTCCACTTACTCTGGTATGTATTGTTGTTCGCTTAACATTATCGTCAATATGCGACAGGGGGAACTGAAGGGAGATGATGGAGATGGATATGCCACCGTTGCTCCTTCGGAATCGTATGTTGGCGGCGGTGTGCAGTAGGATCCCCCTGTTTGTGCCGGTTTCGTGAACCGAGGGGAGGGGGTCCTACAGGGGATGCCGCCCAGAATGCAACAGACAGAGGGCAATCAAAAAGGGAAGAAAGGGAATTGATCTTAGGTTGTAAGCCCCGCTTCGACAATTATAAGACTGGGGGGCAATGCCGATATAGGGGCATCATTCCCCTCAGAGTCACTCAAGGAGAAATCTTGCACACCATTCATAGTCACCCTGCGTTTCAAAGACCGAGGCCGCTTGCCATTGGAAGCGGAGATCAAACTAAATTATGTATTTTTCATCAGTGTCGCGGTCATGACACTGAAAGATGCGGGCCCCTAAAGAAGGAAATAGAGCGCTTTATCCTCCTAGGAATTATCAACAAGTTTTGGTGGGCACAGGCCGACTCAGCGACATGTAAATTTTGTTGCACAAAGGGACAAAGTCATGACCCCAAAGACTCCTGCATCATCACAGGAGGTCCCATCATAACCGAGGAGCATAAGCCACCACAGGACCGACAAAGCATTAGCATTGAAATCGGAGAACCTCCAAGCTGGGTAGACCAAGTAATGATTGACTAGAAGATAACTATCAATGTACTATTCCTACCAACACTGCTCAAGCTCGGACTAGGAAGTGGAAGCAGCCAACTCAAGTTAGGTCGCGCACGAACCCTGGGAGGCTCCCCTGTACCAGTAGTGGGAATAATCATTCTCTCTGTCACGCTGGGAGAGCCACCCATTCAAGTGACCTATGATGTTCAGTTCTTCATCATCTCAACCAACTCTGATTACAACGGCATACTGCAACGATCACTCCTCGATGCATTCCAAGCCAGGGCCCGCTGCTACCACTCTCTCTGGAGACCATCCTAAAGAAGAAGGAACTTTGAGACAGAAATAGGGCGGCAACACCTCACTATATTTCGTCTTCTCGACATCAGAAAATCGTTCTTAAGTTCCTCTTTTTTTAATTAAGACAACAATCGTGAACTTATGCTCCTCCGGAGAGCAAAGCTTTGGCGGTGCCCGATAGCTCGATAGCTCTGCTTCATTTTTCCACCGGCGGCCGACAGCTGTGTCAGGCCGCTGGATCCCCACCGGAAGGCGCACCTGTCTCCGGCTAACTGTTCGGGGTTGGTGGCGTGGTGACTCGCCGGCCGGACGATGGCAGTTGAAGAGGGCCGACGGGTTCACCGTCGTTTTTGCTACAAGAGCCGCTTGTTTTTTTAACTTTATATACGAAACTATATATGTACATATAGTTTGATATATATGGTTATATATATAGCCATTTAAATATATAAGGTTAAATATTTATACATACTTATATAAACGTATAAGTATATAAGTGTATATATATATATATATATATATATATATATATATATATATATATATATATATATAAAGTGATATAAAAATATCACGAATCCGTGCTTACAGGATAACAATGGTATTTTGCTCAGGTTTAATCTCAGGTTAAATATTTATACATACTTATATAAACTTATAAGTATATAAGTATATATATATATATATATATATATATATATATATATATATATATATACAAATATCACAAATCCGTGCTTACAAGGTAACAGTGGTATTCTGCTCAGACTTAATCTCATCCATCGAATTCGCATTGTGATTAGTACAGCTTGATCTTTATATTTAGCTTTATTTCAGTACAAGCTTTAATTGTCGAACTGGCCCCCATTCTTCGAGCAGAGCGGACTGATCGAGGTTTAGACGTTTATTTCAGTACCGCCTTTAATTGCCGAACTGTTTGCCACTCTTCGAGCAGAGCGAACAAATCGATTTTGGGTTTTTTTTCTTCCAGTACAACCTTTAATTGCTGAACTGGCCGTCACTCTTCGAGCATTGCGGACAGATCGAGGTTTATGCTTTTATTTCAGTACAACCTTTAATTGCCGAACTGGCCGCCACTTTTTGAGTAGAGAGGACATATCAATGTTTAGGCTTTTATTTCAGTACAACCTTTAATTGCCAAACTGGCCGCCACTCTTCGAGTAGAGCGGACAGATCGAGGTTTAGGATTTTATTTCAGTACAACCTTTAATTGCACAACTGACCGCCACTCTTCGAGCAGAGCGGACATACGAAGGTTTAGGATTTTATTTCAGTACATCCTTTTATTGCCGAACTGGTTGCCACTCTTCGAGCAGAGCGGATGGGTCGAGGTTTAGACTTTTATTTCAGTACAACCTTTAATTGCCGAATTGGCCGTCACTCCTCGAGCAGAGCGGACAGTTCGAGGTTTAGACTTTTATTTCAGTATAATCTTTAATTGCCAAACTGGCCGTCACTCTTCGAGCAGAGCAGACAGATCAAGGTTTAGACTTTTATTTCAGCACAGCCTTTAATATGCCGAACTAGCCGCCACTCTTTGAGCATAGCGAATAGATCGAGGTTTATGATTTTATTTCAGTACAACCTTTAATTGCCGAACAGGCCGCAACCCTTCGAGCAGAGCAGACCGATTGAGGATTAGGCTTTATTTCAGTACATGCTTTAATTGCCGAACTGGCTGCCACTCTTCGAGCAGAGTGAACAAGTCGAGGTTTAGGCTTTTATTCCTGTACAGCCTTTAATTGCTGAATTGTCCGCCACTTTTCGAGCAGAGCGGATAGATCGAGTTTGTAGCTTTTATTTCAGTATTGTCTTTTAATAATGACAAACTGGGCGCCACTTTTGTTAGTAGAGCATAACAAACAGTTTAATGCTTTGTGTTATTCTATTTTGTCTAAAATTAAGATTTAACTTTAAGATGGGACATTCCTTCAGGGTCAACCCTAGTTAGACCCGAACTGGTCGTCGCTCTTGTTGGTAGAGTAGCGCGAACAAGTCTGAGAGTAAGCATCTTTATTTAGTTTTGTCTACAATTAAGAGTTGAACTGAAGACGGGACATTCATTCAGGGACGACCCTAGTTAGACTTGAACTACCCGTCGCTCTTGTCAGTAGAGTAGAGTGAACAATTCGATAGTTACTTATTTTCAGTCCTTCTTTTGTTAAGGGTTAACCTTTAGATGAGATTTCCTTAAGGGTTAATCCTACGTAGTACAAAAATAGACCGCCACTCTTGTCAGTAGAGCATTGCAGATGTGTTCGGGGGTAAGGCTCTTTAATATGTTTCACTCTTGATTCATCGACTCTCTTAATAAAATAGAGCATGTGGTGAGGTCGACATCTTAATCACTTGTAAAATCGTTCAGTTTTTGCCAAATTGTCGATTTAAGGAACAAGATTTTCTTTTGAATGAGTATGTATTCCTATAGCTATGTTGGTGAATCAAATTAGTGTATAACCCAAGAGGCCGCGACTTATGATGAGTAGAGCCAAGGACTGGGGCTTACTAGAGTTATATAGCTATAATTCTGGGTTTTAAGGTTGTTGAGCAGTATAAGGCTCCAGACTTTGACTCAATCCCTAGTTATCTATACGTTGGTTGGTTTTGGCTTACGAAGCTTTAAACGACATAATGTTTATCGTTCATACGCTATGGTAGATTGAGCATTCGGAAAATGTGCCCCAAGATGCTATCCCTACGGGAATAAGTTGTGCCTTAGAGATACTATTCCTACGAGAATAAGTTGTTGATTTCGAGATACTATTCCTACGGGAATAATTAGTAGTGCCTCAGAGATATTGTACCTACGGGAATGAGATGTGCCTCCGAGTTACTATTCCTATGAGAATAACTGTGCCCCGAGATGTGATTCCTTAAGGAATATATTGTACCTTCGAAATGTGCCTTCAGGAAATGTTCCAGGAGAAAATATCAGATGGATGATGAGTTTCAGTCTGAGACAACCTGCATGATGGACGGTCTGGGAAGACAACCCGTGCAAAACTAAAGAACAACGTGGGTTTGAGACCATATGCAGGATAGATACGGAGTACTTAGGCGGTGGTCATGGAAAGACCGTCTCAACCCAAAATAGAAATTCCATATCTACCTTTCTTAAAAATACTACTATACTTGATGTTATTAGGGATAGGATTCTATACTTGTTTCTAATGATTTGTCATTTGCACAAGTGACATGTGCGGGTAAAGGATATCACCCAAAAGGAGCAGGCTTGCTCAGGTTTCGGTTATGGAGTTTCTGTGAAGGGTAATCTTCCGCTATGAGACCATGCATTCCGCTTTCTGGGATAAGGTGCACCCGTTAGTGGTGCCTTCTGCCGGGAAACTACTTCCACTTACTCTGGTATGTATTGTTGTTCGCTTAACATTATCGTCAATATGCGACAGAGGGAACTGAAGGGAGATGATGGAGATGGATATGCCACCGTTGCTCCTTCGGAATCGTATGTTGGCGGCGGTGTGCAGTAGGATCCCCCTGTTTGTGCCGGTTTCGTGAACCGAGGGGAGGGGGTCCTACAGGGGATGCCGCCCAGAATGCAACAGGCAGAGGGCAATCAAAAAGGGAAGAAAGGGAATTGATCTTAGGTTGTAAGCCCCGCTTCGACAATTATAAGACTGGGGGGCAATGCCGATATAGGGGCATCATTCCCCTCAGAGTCACTCAAGTAGAAATCTTGCACACCATTCATAGTCACCCTGCGTTTCAAAGACCGAGGCCGCTTGCCCTTGGAAGCGGAGATCAAACTAAATTATGTATTTTTCATCAGTGTCGCAGTCATGACACTGAAAGATGCGGGCCCCTAAAGAAGGAAATCGAGCGCTTTATCCTCCTAGGAATTACCAACAAGTTTTGGTGGGCACAGGCCGACTCAGCGACATGTAAATTTTGTTGCACAAAGGGACAAAGTCATGACCCCAAAGACTCATGCATCATCACAGGAGGTCCCATCATAACCGAGGAGCATAAGCCACCACAGGACCGACAAAGCATTAGCATTGAAATCGGAGAACCTCCAAGCCGGATAGACCAAGTAATGATTGACTAGAAGATAACTATCAATGTACTATTCCTACCAACACTGCTCAAGCTCGGACTAGGAAGTGGAAGCATCCAACTCAAGTTGGGAGAGCCACCCATTCAAGTGACCTATGATGTTCAGTTCTTCATCATCTCAACCAACTCTGATTACAACGGCATACTGCGACGATCACTCCTCGATGCATTCCAAGCCAGGGCCCGCTGCTACCACTCTCTCTGGAGGCCATCCTAAAGAAGAAGGAACTATGAGACAGGAATAGGGCGGCAACACCCCACTATATTTCGTCTTCTCGACATCGGAAAATCGTTCTTAAGTTTGGACAACAAACAACTGACTTACTTCCTCTTTTTTTAATTAAGACAACAATCGTGAACTTATAAAGTCGCAAGCATCTGCTTCTGCACAAACTATCTTTTATTTCGGTTAAATGCAAAATATTTGTCTCCCTTGAATATTGCTATTGCAGGGCGCATCAGCGACTAGTGCGCAAAAGATCGCACCAAACCCCGAGCTTGGGAGACAACAATAATGTCTACCCCTCGTCATCACTCCAAAGACATACCCTCATGGGCTCTCCACTGCCGCGGAGCGAAAATCTCTTCAAGTAGAAGGTTACGTTAGGATTTGCCCCGACTCATCTAAGGGATCCCAGCCCCTTGTGGTCTCACTGCCTGCGATCAAAGGTTCTCTCTTCTCCCGCAGTAGGTCACGACATCGCTAGGGCCAGCCCCCTTCGTGCTCGCCAGCGATTTGCAAGTTTCTGAACTTCGTCATTTTTTCAGGGCTCCCAGCCCCTTGTGCCCTCACTGCCTACTATACGATCGAAGGTTCGCCCTTCTCCCGCAGTAGGTCACGGCTTCGCCAAGGCCCGCCCCCTCACACTCGCCAAGGGTCTGCAAGTTTCCGAACTTTGCCGTTTCTTCAGGGCTCATAGCTCCTTGTGCCCTCACTGTCTGCGATCGAAGGCTCGCACTTCTCCTACAGTAGGTCACTACTTCGCCAGGGCCTGCCCCCTCACGCTTGCCAGTGGTCTGCAAGTTTCTGAACTTCGCCGTTTCTTTAGGGCTCACAACCCCTTGTTCCCTCACTGCATGCGATCAAAGGTTCTCCCTTCTCCCACAGTAGGTCACGACATCGCCAGGGTCTGCCCCCTTCGCGCTCGCCAGCGGTCTGCAAGTTTCTGAACTTCGTTGTTTTTTCAGGGCTTAGAGCCCCTTGTGCCATCACTGCCTTTTCGAACTTTGCTGTTTCTTCAGGGCTCAAAGCTCCTTGTGCCATCACTGCCTGCGATCGAAGGTTCGCCATTCTCCCGCAGTAGGCCACTGCTTCGCCAGGGCCTGCCCCCTCACGCTCGCCATCGGTCTGTAAGTTTCCGAACTTCGTCGTTTCTTCAGGGCTCTCAGCCCTTGTGCCCTCACTACCTGTGATCAAAGGTTCACCCTTCTCCTGCAGTAGGTCACAACGTCGCTAGGGCCTGCCCCCTCGCGCTCGTCAGCGGTCTGCAAGTTTCCGAACTTTGCTGTTGCTACAGGGCTCCCAACCCCTTGTGCCTTCACTCGAAGGTTTGCCCTTATCCCTCAGTAGGTCACGGCATCGCCAGGGTTTGCGCCCCTCGCACTCGCCAGTGGTCTGCAAGTGTCCAAACTTTGTCATCTCTTCAGGGCTCCTAGCCCCTTGCAACCCTCACTGCATATGATCGAAGGTTCGCCCTTCTAGCACAGTAGGTTGCGACGCCACCAGGGCGTGGACTCCTCATAGTGGCCCAGGTTCGAATGTCTTCACCGCCTCGCTCAGCAAACATTACCAGCCTCAAAAGCGCAGCTTATAATTGTCCGCACGATACCATAACACAACACAACAAAATATGCACCAAACAACATCAATCAGTAAATGACAAGACAAAACCGAAGATTCAAAGCTGCAACAAAATAAATACGTGAGTACGCCGTAAGGTCTAGCAAATACAAATCATACAAGAAAATCAAATAAATAGGACTCCTCTTCACCAACGTCAACAACCTCATCCTCCGATAGATCATCAAAGCCCAAGTCGGCGACATCACACCCCCGCTTGCGGGACACCATCCTAAGGGCCTTTGACATACCACGAAGAAAGGCCACCTCCCGCACCTCTGCCATGTTCGGCTCAACCTCCTGCGTCCATACCTCCTCGCGAATCTCCTCGAAAAGCATACAACGGTCTCGCAAGAACTCGATGGAATCTCTATACTCAACAACCCCTGCTGCTCAGCTCAGCCAAGCGCTCCTCCGAAGAAAGGCGCTCAACCTCAGACTTCAGAGAAGTCCGCTCTGACTGAAGAAGAGCGTTCTCCTCTTGCGCACCCTCTAAAAGCCGCGCCGTCTTCTCCACGGGCCAGCGGAACCGCAGCAGAATGCTCCACATCAGTCGAAAGGCAGCATAACAATAAACGCTTCTCCTCCACGAAAGAGTCATCCAGCCCACCGACGGATTCTACACCCGCTCTTCGGCACGTGGAATCCGGATCTCCATCCCAGTAGGTAAATTGTATCGCCCCGTCCAAGCAATGATCTACTCTGGGGTAAGAGTAGACCACAATCGCATCGGTCTGCCTTGTGCCACATGCTGTGGAGCCTGCACATATGAACAATCAAAAAAGAAAAAAAATGTGACACCCCAAGGAATCGAGAGCAAAGCCCGTGAAAGCCGCGAAAGAGAAGCAATGCCAAGAGAAGCAATGCCCTGCAAAAATCAGAGCCCCGCAAGGGGGGCAAAGTCCCGTAAGTAGGCATGAACGCACAGCTCAAGTGCGTGCGCACGACCCACCTAGGCGCGCAGCTTGAAGCACGCACGCGCTCGAGCTCGCACAACCCCGAGTACGCGTGAAAGTCTGTTCAAAAGTAGATATGATCAAATCTTTTTAATTCTTTTGAGCTTAGGTCTAGATGTGTGTTAGATTGTGTCAGTTAACTTTCAAGATACTTAGTGAAAAATCTGCTTCTGGAGGCATTAATAAGTCTTCATCTCTCAACGCTTTTTATCTCAGACAACTGAACTGATAAGGCGTTGAGTGAACCTTCATTACTTAACGCATTTGCACTTAGTAGAATTCTTCTGGTTAAAGACGCCGAGTGAAGGCACTTTACTCAACGCTTATGAACTTGACTGCCATCCTGACTGTAGGCGTTGAGTGAGTCTTCATCTCTCAACGCTTCTGTACTTGCACTTAATTTCTGAATGAAGGCGTTGAGTGAATTACCTTCACTCAATGCTTCTGGTCATAGTCAGAATTGAGTCCAACACAACTTAGGTTTTGAGTGCTTGATCTTTTATCAACGCTTTTAGCCTTCTGACGTTGATTGAACTGAACTCACTCAACGCTTCTGGGCTTAACCAAATTTCTGCTTTTCCAGCATCCTATCTTGAGTTAAAATGATCTCCTGACCCTGATAACCTGTCTAAACATGGAACTGTAGACATTTTGCAAATATTGAACTTGAACAGATATCAAATGTGTATACTATTGACTTGTGTGATTCTTCAAATCTAGGATATTGTGATCAATGGATCCAACATCACGCGCGGCTATGCGCGCTCGCGCAAGGCCCGAGCGCTCGCGCGGCCAGGCGCACATGCGCTCTCGACCCAATCCCGCGAGCGCACGCCCCTGGTGTGCACGCATGGGGCGTGGGAGCCTGCTCGCGCACGCCTGCACAAATGCGCTCGTTCGCTCGCGCGCCCCGGGCGTGCTCGTCTGCACGCCCGTGAACGTACGCGCGGCCCCTTCTCCCTCGCCTCTGCTTGCTCACTGACGCACCTTTCCAAATTCGGCCGCCACCTCTTCCACTTCGTTCTTCTCCGCCATTGATGTTGAAGATCTGCATGATGAAGAAAAGTCTTGCACTCCTCTCCTGAAATTCGGACTCCGCAGGCTTCTCTTAATATTGTTTTTCAAATTCTTCACAAGAGGAAGATGTTTGCTACTATATTATTCAACTACCCAAAAAGGGATCATGTGCTCATCAATTGGCTGCAAAAAGATCGGCACCTAAAAAGCTCGACCTGGTGCAAACAAATCTATTGCTAACCATTCTCTCAAAATTGATTAAAACCTTATGATAAGATGTGTGACAAGAGAAAAGAAAGAAAGCATTGTGTAATAAAAAACATGACTATTATACATAATAGTATTCCCTCTCCCTTTTTTGTCACTCAGCAGTAACAAGTTCTCAATTACAAAATAACTAAGCACCACAACCCCTTCTCATTTATACAACTGCGCCGCCAAAACTTCTACACTATTTCCACTACAAAATTGCCAGCTGAGACAAATCACTCAAGCTTTCTCCTTCAACTGTGATTGTTACGACCTCCTCTCGCTGCGTCTTCAAAATGATATTGTTTTATAGTAGAATTCTACTCACCCGTGCTTTGCATAAGCTCAAACCACTGTAACAAGACAGAATCATGTTAACAAAAATCCAAAAGGAAGAATAAATATTTGATCAAAATTGTAGATACTTAAATTTTTAGAAAGAATAATAGTCCCACCTGTCTAAGCAGATCAGCAAGAGTTCTTGGAAGCGCCTCGACATTCTTCAGGACAATATAGTAAGGGAAAGGGAAACCATCTATATACTTCTTAAAAGTAGTTGTTCTTCCATCAACAAATGCTTCCTGGAAAGCAGCAGCAAAACAGAGAGTAAACCCAGCATGTCTAGCAAGCAGGAGGAGAAATAATCAGGGAGCAAGGGAAGATGTAACCAGTACCATTTGATCCATTATAGATTCTTCATGACTATCCAGAAGTATAAATGCAATCATCCTCTTCGTGTTCAAGAGATTACGTACACAACGCCGCAAGTTTTCCTGTACTTTAAAAGATCATTGTAAGCCAGAGAAATAATCGGCGTATTTTCTTTCATCAAAATTTTTTGGGGTTATTTCTATAATCTCCCCTCTATCTTTCAAAATTACCAAAACTTCCCCTCAAGTTTTTATATTGTTGGCATACATGTGAGGTTTTGGTAAGATTGAGAGATAAGAGGGAATATCCATGCAATTATGCAATGTTAGAGGGGCGTTCTTCCTAATATTCTTTTTTTAACATAATTTTCTTTTTTTAAGGATGGCGAAGATACCTTTTCATTGAGCCTGCCATCAGATATGATTAAAGTAAGTTGGTGCAGAGGGTTTTTTCCGAAATGCGCGCGCGCATTTCCCATGACAGAATCAAGCATGCCTTTCAAGTGCTTCAAAAGATCAGCCACCGGCTCATCAACTATAGTATTATCTTGCTTGAATGACAAGTTAGAGATTATCTGTTTCAGGTAGAAGAATAAGTATATCAAGAGAAGTTCTTTTATATTTTTATGAATTGTACAAGATGCCTCTAGTACTCACCTTGACTCCAGCTTCTCCACTGAAAGACTGATCAAAGTCATGAAGAAGCTTAATGTTGCCCTTTCCACCAAAGCTTGAAACCGCAAATTGCCCTACTTCAACATGTGACATTGCACGGCATACTGTCACCAAAGCTTCAATTGCAAGATTACCGCAGTTGCTTTCAGACATACTGCGTGAATCATCAATTGCGATAACCACTTGGTAATCGCGCTTGTTAGGTTTGGTTCGTCTCAACCAAATCTTATCTCTACGGAATTGGCTAGCAATGTATGGAATAACCTGACATTTGGTAAAAAGGATGAATAAGCCAAGGAGATGGTCACTAGAAAGTGTTATATATATAAAGTATGGTGTGATATGAAAGATTGATACCTTTTTCATGTTTATGCGCTTCCCAGTTTTATAATCACCTTGAAGTCTACTCGCAAGAGCAGGTTCCATAATAAGACGAAGTTGTTCAGCCAATTCATGTGACAGCCTTGTGGTGGCCAGTTCATATCTTTTCCAATCTGCAATAGCTTTCTGGTTCATGGTGCCAGAAATTATTTCATTGTCTATCGATGTTGATAGATCCATGTCAATCACTCCAGAATCAAGAGACGCTGTTTTGTTACTTATGTCTAAGCTTCTGAATGAGACAACATTTCCCAAAAAGTATTCCGTGTAATTTTGTGGCAATGCTTCAAACTCGGCATCACTTACAGTTGCTATTTCAAGTGATTCTACAACATGCTTATGATAAGAAATCAAAGCATTCATAGACTGAAGGGATTTTGGTTCAGGATGTTCCTGAACTTCTTTCATTCCATCATTGTGCTCCTTCCTCCTCTCACCATCTTCGATGTCATGGCCTTCACTCCCATCAGCATTAGTCTTAATCTGGTCTGCTGTTGCAGGCCCAAGAGCTTGAGACGTGCTCTTTTCTCCCTCAGATACATATCTATACTCGACAGCACTTTCATCCTCCTCCATGTAATCAGGATTAGTGGGTTCTTCTTCGTCAGCATCATCTAGTACTGAAACTTTTTCTTTCCACATTTCAATGGCCTTCCCTATACTCCTATATGGATTTGTCTCTTTCAGGTGTCTAGCTTGAGTATCTCCTTGTGAAATATGAGGTTGTGGTTGATTGGGAGCCAACTTAGAATCATCACTTGAGTTGGGCATCAAAAATTGCATATTAAGGTCTTCATCCTTCAAAACACTTGAAGATGCAACGCCATTGTTCGTATTAGTACTATCAGACCAACACATCTGTGGTTCTAAGCTTGAATCTACACTGAAAGGAGTCTGAGATTGCTTGAATATATCTTCTTTATCCTGAGAATGCTCGACAGACTCGGACTTACCTGATTCAGTAACATCTTTACTTGGCTCTTGCTCCACGTTTTTGTTATCTTTATTCTCCAAGTTGTTACTAGTATCATGTTTTTCTTCAGAAAGAGCAGAAATTTCATCACTTACATAATCAGTTGGATTTGGTAAATCATCCACAATTTCCTTGTCAGATTCAGCAGGACCGGAGTCCCCGTCTTCTACAGTATCAGAACCTTGAGCTTCATCCATATCATCATCTTCTTGATACATTTCTTGTTCAGTGGTCTGAATTCCAGTAGGGTCCTCAAATGCAGTATCTTTGTCCAGCATCCTATCATCAGCATTGTTCTCATCATCAGAAGCATCTTTTTGCTCCTCAGTTTGTCCATCGGGTTCATTCTTGTTGAACTTATCAGACTCTTCAAGTGTAGGGGCATCATCCTCTTTAGCTCTGAGTTCCCTACAACTACTATCCATCTCTTCAACTGATGGGCCAGACTCATACTTCTCCATAGAGTTCTCCAGTTTCGTGTCTTTTTCTTTGTCCCAAAGTTTCTCATCAACAATTTGATTTCTATCTCCAGTTTCTCCCATTTTTGATTCTATGTCCACATCCTCTCCATCATCCCCATCATCAGATCCCTCACTGACACTGAAGGCATCAGCAGGGAAATCTTCATCCATTTCTATGCCTTTGTTCTTATCACTTGGTATATAAGAATTATCAGGCACATCCTGCTTACACAAAAAAATATGATATTTTAGAAGTCTTCAGAAAAGGAACAACATTAAATAAAGTTTGTGCGACAAAACCTTTTCGGCAGGTCCAGTTAATTGAGCTTCATCTTCTATTTCGTCACTCACATCATTTAAGCCCTGACCTTCTCCCATACCAGTACCACATGAGTCTTGTGTTCCTTGGGCAGTCTTTTCAGTTTGATCTTCAGTTGAACCAAAGCCTTTAGATAATAGCAAGATAAATATCTGAGCAAGAGCATTTGTCATTTCAGCAATCTGCAGAAGAAAATGAAAGAAATAATGAGGAGATTTTCAGAATAACAGAACCCTAGAGCACCATAAATTCTAGAAGATATATAGCTTACTGTTCTATGTGCATCTAAGAACTCAAACAAGACCGCTTCTGAAAATTTGAGTAGGTGTTCAAGGGAGAGATAAAGATGCTTCAACTGTATTCCTACTTTGGAGCATAGATCAGGATACTGAATGCCAGCACACTCCACCAGGTTAAACTGTAGAGCCATTCAAGCTAATACTGATTAGCAAATGTGTATTTTTATAAGGATGTCTATAGGAAAAAACATAAACAAAAAAGGATGGTAACATACAGCTTCGGTAATTGTTTGAAGTAAACCATCATATATTCGGTCTAGATGTAGATTTTCCATGTAAGATTCAAAAATTTTCTTCCATGACGTTATGTCTTTTGCTGATAAAACTCCACCGCCACAATGATCAACACAGCTCGAGTCTATGTTTCCAAACACTCCAACTATTGCCTTGTTTGTGCACTCATAAGCTTCACCAAAAACGTCATTCTGTTTATTAAATGAGTGATCATCACACATTGATTGATTATGCGCCTCAACTTCAGAGTTGAAAGCCACATTTTCTTTGTTTGCCTTACAAAAAACAAAGATGTTTCACTTTCAGTAAATTTCATCAACAGAGTGAAACAATTTGACATTGGACAATCTTGTTTTCAAATGAAAAGAGGGTAAATATTGATTCAAGAAGTGCGAACTAAAAAAAGTGAAGGCTACATTCAAGTATTCAACTATAAGTGTAGCATGGGAAAACACACCTCACTGATGATCTTCCTGATCCGACTTAACAAAGAATCTTTGATTGATTCTGAAGAGACTTTTTGTATGCTAAGAGCATTCACAGATTCTTCTAATGTGTTAATGGTATGAAAGTTTTCCCTTACTAAATTCTCCATTTCTACAGAAACAATACAAGGCATGTTTGGATTCAATGTCGAAACAACTCCATTGCTTCCAAGAAGATACCTATCTAACTTATTCTGCATAGAAACCATTAATCAAAAAGAGATGGTGAACGAATCACAACAGATATATCAGCTGTATATTTTTATTCCCAACCTTTGATTGCATAAACACAGGGACAAACTTATCAACAATCACAGATAAATTGTCAGCTTCATCCCTGAAAGTATCGCAGGCATCCATATGACTCCTTTTGACGGTTACAAGAAAAATATGCATATCTTTCAGCAAAGCAAGAAGGCTATCAAAAAGATCCTGCAAAATTTGAAGGTAATGGTACATTCGTAAGTTAGTCGACAAATATGCATCACAATTTAACATATATTATCATGAAATAGAAAGAAACGCCTAACCTTCTGCTGCCATATGTGTTTCACTATGAGAGATTGATGCGGAGACAAAGGACAATGAGTGCCTGCTTCTATCAAAAGACAAAAATGAGATGGGCATATACACAAGTTGCAAATGAAAGCAATGTCGAAAAATAAGAACCTATGCTGCTTAATAAATGGCACAGTTTGCGAAGTTTTTCAATCTGGCTGGAAACGCCATACGCAATAGATCGTTGATCCCTTTGAACTACAACCAGGTGGTGTATGTAAGATATTACTTGATTCACCTGTAAATACACCAAAATGGTGATAAATTGCAGTACATCATTATATAAATAAATCTATACTATATTAAAAAGAAATATTGTGGTGTGCAATTAGAATGACCACAAAATTCTAGCAAAAAATGTACACCGTCGGATATGGGTTCAAAAATTATGCACCGAAGAATACATTTCGCAAAACCTATCCTGCGCCTATAAATCCCGCAAACAGCGAAACAAAATTCCCCACACGCGGCACTCTCATTCCCGATCCCGACATTCCCCCACTTCATTTCATGGCACAATTAGGGCTTCAGATTCCTTAGCAAGCCTGAATCCTCCGTCGCGCTATACCGCTCCTGCACTCTGGATGCCCCTCAGCCACCGCATACACAACTCTTGCCTCCAGGTCAAATCCTCCAAACTAAATCCATCGCCCCAACACTCAACCTCCGCTCCCCAACCGTTCATCGTCGCTACACTCGGCAACACCATCCGCTCGGCAACACCATCCGCTCGCCACCTCCACACGACATATAACACTGATGGACGGTGTGAGACTAAACCCAACTACTATTAAAGACCGACATAATATAAGACTCATAAATCCCAACACTCCCCCTCAAGCTGAAGGGGGACCCTTCAGCTTCGACAGATCAAATAACGACAAAGGAGGTAGGTGAAGCGGGACAAAACATCAGACGAGCCACCAGGAGAAAAAATTCTAAACATAGAAATCAAGTCGGGGGCATAGCTACACACGATGCAGACCCACACACGACGCAGTACCCCCACACGACATGGATCCGCTGGAAGCCGGTCAACCAACATCACCTACACACAACATGCAAAAGAGAACAAAAGATGTGGAACAAATCATCAAACGAACCGGGGATAATCTGTCGGGCATAATTCACATAAAGGGCAGTCCCACAAGACAGTCTCGTACGACACAGTCCCACGCGACACAACTCACTGATATTAGAACACCAACATCAGTCGTGTCCCAACACACGACCAATCGAAGGAAATATAGGGAGACGCTAACACCATACGACATAAGTTTGGAGGCCGTGTGGAATGAAAACGAAAAAGTCAGGAAAGATCATCTGAGTCACATTCGTCGCAAACACTCCCCTCATGTAGAAAGCACGTGCATATAGGCATAACAACAACAGGAAGCAAATACAATTATAAAAACACGCACAAATGACTGAAAACACGAAAAACTTCATCTACGACAAGAGATCAGCATCTAGCAGCATTTGGAAATGGTCGAAGCACCAGGGAAAACGACTGTAGGCTGCTGGAATGGAATGACAATCAAAAATAAGTCAGCAGTTGGAGATCCAAATTTTCCGGCGGGATTAGCAGCGGAGACACCATAGTCTCCTCCTATAGAAGACAAAAAAAGCAGTTCGAATCCTTGCCCGAGATGAGCGAACGGTGGTTCTCCCAAGTGTTACGGCTTAGGGACATATTGGAAATGCAATTGATGGGGACAATAAACTTGGCTCTCCAGGTGCAGCTAGGGGTTGTGCTCTTTCCTGTTTACTAGTCTTTAGGGCGGGTGAAGTAGCTAGGCTCAGTGTCGGATACGTGTGCTTAGGGATAAAAAGAAGCACTGCCAGATCAGCCCAGAGTACAAACATAAATCAGACTGGAGTAGCAGCAAGCACGAACGGAGTCGAGACTGAGACGAGATCAACAAAAGAGAACATTGACGGGAACAACATCGTCAACGTCAAGCCAGATCGGGTTGATGGCAGCAGTACGAAGCCTAGGGATGAAGATGCGCAGAAGTCGCAGCAGCAGAAGAAGCATTCGTCGAGATCGGAGAGGAATAGGCGAAGCAGTCGCTCGACGGGAACATGGACTGGATCGACGACGTTCTGTGGCTGAAACACAGACGGGAGCTGGAAGAGGCAGCGGAGCCCGTTGACGGAAGCGACGAAAGAAGCCATTGTCGACGAGGGGACATAAGGTCGTTCCCGTCGATGGAATCAAACGACGATTCCATCGACGGGAGCGGGAACAAGGGTGCTCGACAGGAGCGCTAGCAGGCGCGGTCAACGGGAACGAAAAAAAAGGAAAGGCAGAAGCTTGAAGCCCACAGGAAAATAATTAGGGTGTCACAAGCTGAATTGTTGTCTCTGATACCATGGTGGATATTAGAAACATAGAAAAACTTGATATTATTATTCCTCTACTTGGGGGGGGGGGGCATTATATAGGAGTTACAACAAGACACATAACACTAATAGGCGGTGTGTGACTAAACCCAACTACTATTAAAAACCGACATAATATAAGACTCATAAATCCCAACATATATTTTTATTATATAAAACAATAGTGATATTTGGAGGCACACCAAACGACGGATCTGGACCGTTGGATGGGGATGTTTCAAAGAATGGTCGTCGAATTCTTTTGATGCGTACTGCTAATGTAATATCCTCCAAAAAACACTTTCCTGCAACTCCCAAAATCCCCGACAACTAGCCACTCACGACTTCCCTCTGCAACTAGTGGCCTGCCCGACGCCGACCTGGTGGTTCGCCGGCCTCCGGCGAACCCTTCGGAGGTTGTCCGGCGGTGGCGGGCCAGACAACCCCCGGCGGGTTCGCCGGAGGCTGGCGAACCCCCCGGTGGGAGTCGGGCAGGCCGGCGGTGGCATGCGGAAGCGCGCGGCCCTACGCGGTTTTTTAATTTTTAATTTAATAATATTTAAATAAATATATTGTTTTAATAATTATTAAAAATTCTACAACAACAAAACCCATATAGTCCCCAATCATTGGGGGTATGGGCGGGGAAGATTGGAAACATACCTAATATTTGGCACTATGCACAAAGTGGCTTGTCTCAGAGGAGAAAGACCTAACCTTTGACAATAAATGCACAAAGTGGTTGCTCACAGATACCACTGAAATAGTGGCCCCCTATACCGTCACGTTTGCTGCGGACGGGCGAAGCCCGCAGCGGCGCATCGATGACGAGCGGAGCCCGTTCAAAGATGCTAGTATATATATATATATATATATATATATATATATATATATATATATATATATATATATACATACATACATACATACAAGGAAATGTGTGTGTGTGAGGGCACGCACGTGTAAATTATAGCCACTAAACAAAGAGAAAAACTCACCTGTTCCAAAGTAAGATCTTTGCTGAAACATTTTTGACACTCATGCAGCTGATGGATCATACTTAAACTTTTAAAGTAGAATTGATTAGCCACTGCCCATGTCATAGAACATCTAATGTCAGCATTTTCTTCAAACTTGTTTGCAAGATTGCTAGTGGTATCAGTTGATGATGAAGAGCCCTCTTGCAGAAGTAGATGCCCCGACTTGAATGATGGCTGAAGAAATGAGCTGCTAGGTTGTCCTGACTTGAGATCCTGATTATCATGGCCATATATGGAATAATGGAATATATAAGGAAATAAACTGCATATCGAATGAAAAGAGACTACTTTAACTGTTCTGTGATGCATATAATTAGCAAGACAGATCCCCCTCCCCCCAATAAACAGAGGTTGCATATTACCTCGAAATCAACCAACTTGTGCCTTGATAGCCCACATTCCTCCAAAATTTTTAGAAGCTCAGTTAAACTTCTCCTTTGCCTTAGATTTCTTGTTTCTTGCTTCCAAATGTGAGAAAAGCTAGCAGCATTTTTGCAAATTGTTTCAATTGCCTTCCAGCCAGCATCCCATGACGTCTTAAAATTCTTGTCTAGGCATTCAGAAGCGAAACTCACTCCGCTGCCTTCAAAATTTCAAGTAAAATAAGGATTATATTCATCGTCAGAAAGGTAAGCAAAATAAATCACGAAAGTCCATCTGGTATAGCTAACTACATTCGAGATGGAGAAAGTAGCACTTACTTCCATCATTGACATTTCGTAAAATTGTATTAGTTTTTCTTTTCCAGTCACCAAACCATACGAACCTAAAAAACCACTAGTTAGACAACAAAAAAGGGGAAGAAGTTGCATGCATCGAGAATGATGAAAACCTTTCTGTAACCCCAAGCTTTCCAAGATCAATTGGAAATCGCAGCTCGAGCGAATCATTCTTGTCAGACATCTCCTTAAGCCAAGCAGGATCCTCTTCTCTTATTAACTTGGCCTCTTCGGCTAGAACAGCCATTACTGGTTCTTGCAAGACATCCTATGTAATTGAGAAGATCACCAATCAGGGGGAAAAGAACTATAGTTACAAAACTCAGAGCACAATGGCATAGAAGTCATCACTTTGAGGACAAAAGAAATAGACAATTTTATATTGGAAAGCAATCATCCACAAAATGTTTTAGTAACAAAAGTAAAACTTATTATACTAGAATAGTATAATAACTAATCATCTACGCAACGAATGTATAGATATAGAGTGATATAAAATATTCTGGAATAGGCTAGAATCATAATGTGTGATCTGCAGAGGATTATCAGTAAACCAAAACATAAGATTATCAGTAAACCAAAACATATACTAAAATAGTAAATCCTTACACTTTTCTTTAATTAAGAACACAATTTAATTTCTTTCATTTAACACAGAATTAGAGACTACCGATTCACATATAAATGCATATTATATATGAAAAATTAAGAGTGATTGATGGTTACATTGAATTTTTGAACGAGTTTACAGATTTTTTGTCGAGTCTTCCTTGAAGACTCCAAAGAATGAGTACAAGGATGTTCCCAACTGAAAAGCCTTGAATATTCCTTTAAATCTTTCTCTATACTTCCTTTACCAGCTTCAATACGCTTCAATACTCTGGAATGGATAATAATCAGAATTAAACACAAACAAAAAAACTAAACTATATGACAAGTGGAACTGGAATAATTTCAGGGTAACATACCTTGGAAGGAATTGTATATAATATCCAAAAGAATTATACAAAATTTTCAAATTTTCTTCTACATGGAGACTTTCTTTTGAATCAGGACTGTCATAGAAGATTAAAATTTAGAAACGATATAACTAAAAATTGACTATAAATACAACCACACGGTTCTATGATGCACATTTTTTTGAGTATCCATCCTTGGAACTTCTCATCCATGCTTCATCAATCTTTATATGACTCGCTAATAGTACTGTTACATTGGTATAAAATTGCGTAAATACCGTGAGCTAAACAACAAATGAAAACAAAATGTCCTAGAAACATACAAGCTTTAGCTTTATGGGAAAAAACATGGTGAAATTACCTTTGACTCTAGTACCGAAATAAAAAATCAATAAATGAGATGCTAATTCATCTGCCAAAATTATTTGAAAGAGCAAGTAACTGAAACCCTTTCACAAAAAAACATAAATTAGCCACTCCTCATTCCAGGTGTACGCAATGTGCCAAACACAACCACGTGGTCTTTGTTTCCTCTTAACGCCGACTCCGTCGGCCCGTTACCCCCGACCCCTCTGTAGCAAGGGTCTTTGCTTTCGGTGCCGTCATCCCTACTCCCCCGACCATGAGTGCTCCGTGAAGGAGTTTCATGGCATCATCGATGACATCCACCTAGAGGTTACCTTGGATGATTTTGAGTCCCTCGAGCTCTCCAACGACAGGCCCGTGAACACCACCACGGGTACCTTCCACCGCTTGGAGTTACCTTGCTTTTCGGTTGGGGGAATCTCTGGCCCCAGACCATGAAGCTCTTGGGCACGCTTTGTGATCGTCCCAACATCGTCATGGTGGACAATGGTGTGAGCAACAACATCCTTTCAACGCAGTTCATGTAGCCGTTTCGGCTTCCCTCGATGAGGTCCCCAAATTTTATGGTTTGCCTAGGCGATGGGCGATGCTGGCCGACCTAAGGTTATTGCCACACCGTGTCTCTGTTGGTGGGATCCTGCTCGGTGACCGCTGATTTCTATGCTTCTGGCCTTAGCGGGATCGATGTCATCTTGGGGGTGGTTTGGCTGCGCATGCTGGGCGACGTGCGGGTCAAATGAGCCATCAAGACCATGCAGTTTCTCCACCAAGGGAAGTCGAGCCGTCTCGGCGGCGGCTCCACCCTTCTCTGCTCTCCGGTCTCCTTTCGGACGATCCAGCGGACCGCTGCCGCCGACTGTTCCGCATGAATTTGGCCACTCTCGGGCCCGACTATAGTGCCTCCCCCTCACCAGACTATCCCCTGCTCGACCGACCGATCCGCCATTCCCCTCCATCCAGGTACTGCGTCAGTATCGGTGCGGCCTTATCATTACGACCATGTGTAGAAGGAAGAGATTGAGCGTCTGGTCCAAGATATGCTGATGGGAGACCTCATCAGTCCCAGTCCGAGCCCGTTCTCTAGACCGATCCTTCTGCTCCGGAAGAAGGACGATAACTGGCGCTTCTGCGTGGACTATCGCGAGCTCAATAAGGCCACCATACCAGACAAATACCATATTCCGGTGATTCAGGAGCTCCTGGACGAGCTTCACAGGGCCGTATTCTTCACCAAATTGGATCTTAGGGCGGGCTATCATCAGATCCGGATGCGGCCAGAGGACATCACCAAATTGGATCATCACGACGACCCCCGCCTGGAAGGCGTTCTACACCTCGGTCACATGTGGCATCAGCACCAGTCTCCTCTTCATCTTCTTAAAAGTGGGATGGATGGTGATGAGTGTAATCATGATTGTCTTCACCTTCAAGACCATCCTCCGAAGGGCACTAATGGTGGGGTTGATGTCCATAATTTTTATATTTGATGTTGATGCAACACGAGTCTACATGAGGTGAACAACTGATGCCCAAACTCAAAGTGCAATGCAAGTGTGATGATGCCCAAACTCAAAGTGCAATGCAAGTGAACACACGACACATGCAGATGAAGTTCCAATCAAGTCTAAAGTGACATGAAAGTATGCATGTGATCCAATAATATGTCGCGTCAATGCATGTGTAGCTGAATTAGTCTGATAGCAAACTACAATAATTAATTAATTAAAATAAATACGGTTCGAGCACATTCGTTCTCAGCAAATTTAATTGGAATAACAAATGTGAATTCACAAACAAGCGAGGCGCAAATAAGTTTATGTGCGGGTCAAATAAGTCCTGCAAATCAAATGATTTTACGGAAACAAACATATATAATTTCACATCCAACAAGCATAGTTTGAGTACACAATAATAAAAAGACAAACAAACTCCAAACTACAAATTACGCATGCAGGCGGCAACAAAGTGAGGAGATGATGAAGGTTTTAGGGCTGCAAGCTTCGACCAACGAGGAGGACTGCTTGAGGGGCTCATGGAAGGCAGAAGATGGCTGATTGGTGGGCTGGATGGGGAAAACAGGCGTTGAAATGATGTAGATGACTGGATATTGTGGTAGAGATGATGAGGGAGTAGTATGTGATGGGAGAGAAGAGCCCAGTGGATGGAATACGAATTTGAGGGGTATCTTGGTGAATTTCCGCAATTGGAATTGTATTCCAACATCAGGAAGCATGTTAGATTAGGATTTTGAGTGTGGTTGGCATGTAGAAAAACTGGACGGTGATGTGGGGAAGTGGGAAACTGTACATGGGAGGTCGGAATGGGTTATCCAGGGGCTGGAGGGTCTGGACGGAGAGGGTGTAGGGGAAAAGTGGATCGATTGGAGGTTCTGGGGCTACCGACGGCGGAGGGGCGTTAGAAGCCTAGGAGGGACGGCGTGACGGTTGCGGCTACAACTTGGCGAGTGATGCAGGAGAAGATGGGACTGGCGAGGAAGGGCGATAGGGAAGAAGAAGGAACGGGTGTAGTAGAAAACCTTGGAGTCGCACCAAGGGGAAGGGGCTCGGCGTCGCACCAAAGAAGAAATCCGGTGTCGCGCCGGGGAGAAGATAACTGACGTTTTCCACGATTGGAACCAACTTTCAATGCCCTCAGCCGCCCCCAGCAATCCTGCATGTTTAAATACAACATAATAGAAAATACGGCACCCAGATCGGACGGCTCAGAATGTCTGAACTGATCGGATGTCAAAACAACTCAAAAATATAAATTAAATACACGTGTTAAAGAAACTATGTAAAGACTCAAATTAAAGCCTATGTTTTAGCCCATGTAACTTAGTTTAGTCCCACATCATAGGATTGGGAATCCTCACCTCTCTCACATCCTATATAAGTGTGTAGATACTTGTATTCTAGTACAAGACTTTTTGAGAATTAATAAAATCATTCTTGATTTTCTCTCACTTTAGTGTGTTTCTACATGGTATCAAAGCAAGACATCCGTCGTCATTGAATTGTGCTCTCTCTCTTTTCTGGCTCTCCGCACCCCTGGGCGAACACCTTCTTTCCTAACTGCATCTTTTCGTACGACTAGTTTTTTTAGGCACAGTTTTTTTCCTCTGTAAACCAACCTATGCCGGTCCAAAGCCCGAATGAAAAATGATGAGCGTTGTGTTAGGTACACGGCCAACGTAAAATTTATTCACCCTTATGAATATGGATCATTTGAGAAATTGTCCAAAAACTAGGTTGTTCCCCTTAAGGAACGCGTCGCATGGTCTGAATGTGGCAGCTTGACAAGGACCGTTGCATCTCCAGGATTTGGGTGTAGTGTTAAATTTGCAAGAGTCCACATCGTATGGTCCGAATGCGGCGTCTTGCCAAGGACCGCTGCACCTCCAAGAGGATTTGAGTGTAGTGTTAAATAGGCAAAAATCCTTGCATATTAGACGTCCTAGGGTAGTATGTCGTAGAAATTGGGATCAACTTAGGTTTGGAAGTTGGAATATAGGTACGTTAACGGGAAAAACGATGAAAGTAATAGATACGATGATTAGGAGAAGGATAAATATGTTGGGATAAGTAGAAAAGATGATAGAATCTTAGCTTTTAAATTGGTTATAGGAAAGAAAATTATTAATGTGATCAGTGCTTACGCGCCACAAGTATGATTAAGGGAAGCAATTAAATTGCAATTTTGGGAAGACTTAGATGATTTAGTAAGAGAAATCCCACAAAGAGAGAAGATTTTCATAGGAGGAGACTTAGGGTCTGTTTGGCGCAGCTCTGGCGGCTGGAGAATCTCTATTCCAGCCGCCAGAGCTGTTTTTTCTGTGTTTGGGACAGCTCCTTATGAATAGCTTTTGGTAAATCTGGAGCTGTTTTGCAGCTTTTCGAAAATCCCCCCCCAGCTTCTGCTCCCGCAAAATAGCTCTCTCTCACAGGTTTTGGGAAAATCTACCATCCCCGACTTTTCCAATTCTTCCTGCAACTCGCGGGAGCCGACGGATCTCGCCGGAGCTGACACATCTCGCCGGAGCCGACGCTCCCGCCTCCTCCCGCTCTATTTCTTCAAAGCGCACTTCTGCACAGAACACTCAAACACTATGCAGCTTTTCAAAACTACTCCCCAGAGATCTATTTTAAAACAGTTCTATCTGGGCAGCAGCTTTTCAATCCGCCAGAGCTGTCCCAAACAGACCCTTAAATGGACATATAGGGAAGGAAAATGTTGATTATACAGTCGTTCATGGAGGATTTGGATATGGGGAAAGGAATGAAGAAGGACGAACCATTTTAGACTTTGCCATAGCACATGAGCTAATTGTGTCAAATACACTTTTCATTAAAAGGGAAGAACATTTAATTACGTTTAAAAGAGGACCAAATAAGTCACAAATTGATTATTTTATGGCTCGCAAAATGAATAAAATGATTTGTAAGAATTGCAAAGTCATACCATGAGAAAGTTTGACAACACAACATAGGTTATTGGTGTTAGATGTACAAATTAAATATAATAAATTTAAGAAAAGAACAAAAACGTTGCAAAAAATTCGGTGGTGAAACTTGAAAATGGAAAAACAAGTTGCTTTCAAGACAGCAATTATGGAACAACTATTTGATGACCCTTATGTTGATCCTACTGTCTCATGGAAAGTTATTTTTCGCATTTAAGGATAAGTGAAAAGAACATACTTGGAGTATCAAAAGGTCGTGCACCGCCAAATAAATAATTTTGGTGGTGGAAAGAGAAAGTGCAAGACAAAATGAGGGCAAAGAGGGCTAGCTATAAAGCACTCTACGCTTGTAGAAATGATGAAAACTTAGTCAGGTATAAAGCGCCAAAAAAGAAGCTAAACAAACAGTAAGTAAATCAAGAAGTTAAGCTTATGAAGAATTTTATAAGCGACTAGATAACAAAGATGGAGAGCGTGACATATATAAAATTGCTCGAGTTAGAAAAATAAAGACAAGAGATTTAAGTCAAGTAAAATGCATACAGGATGAGACCGATATAGTTTTGATGGATGATGTGGATATTAAAGAGCGATGAAATAGATATTTTTATCAACTCTATAATGAAACAAAAGACAATGAATTGAACTTGAAAGAGTTAAGTAAATCAGAGAAGTATAGAAATATAACGTTTTATCGTAAAATTCAAGTATCAGATGTAAATGATGCTCTAAAAAGATGAAGAATGAAAAGGCGGTTGGGTCAGACGATATACTCATTGAAGTATGAAAATATTTAGGGAATGAATGAATTTTGTAGCTTACATATTTTTCAATAAAATACTGAAGTCAAAGAGAATGTCAGACTAATGGAGAGAAACTATTTTAGTACCTTTGTATAAGAACAAAGAAGATATACAGAATTGTGTTAATTATAGGAGAATTAAATTGATGAGTCATCTCATGAAATTATGGGAACGAGTAATAGAAAGAATAGTAAGACGAGAGACTAACATCTCGGAGAATCAATTTGGATTCATGCCAGGGCGGTCAACCACGAAAGCTATACATCTCTCGAGGAGACTCATTGACAAATACCGAGTAAGAAAACAAAATTTGCATATGCTGTTTATTGATCTTGAGAAGGCTTATGATAGAGTTCCAAGAGAGATCTTATGGAGAGTTTTAGAAAAGCAAGGTGTAAATGTATCATATATTGACATAATCAAAGATATGTATACAAATTCAGTGACAAGGGTAAGGACATCTGGAGGATTAACACAGGAATTCCCTATCACTGTTGGCTTACATCAAGGTTCTGCTTTAAGCCCTAATCTCTTTTACCCCTAATCTCTTTTACCCTTATATTAGATGAGCTCACCTGACATATCCAACAAGCAATACCTTGGTGTTTATTGTTTGCGTATGATATCGTTTTGGTTGATGAGACGCGCGAGGGTGTAAACGAAAAACTTGAATCTTGGCGAGACACTTTAAAAAAGAAGGGTTTTAGGTTGAGCAGGGCAAAGACGGAGTATATGAAGTTTAATTTTAGCAGTACAAGAAGGACGGATGACTTCGTTATTAAGGTGGGTGATGAAGATATTTCCCGTAGTAAGTGTTTTAAATATCTTGGATCGATAGTTCAAAACAACGGAGATATTGATAAAGATGTGACACATAGAATCCAAGCAGGTTGGTTGAAGTGGAGAGACGCGTCAGAGATTTTATGTGATCATAAAGTACCATTAAAACTTAAGGGCATGTTTTACCGTACTGCAATTAGACCAGCGATGCTCTATGGTTCTGAGTGTTGGGCAGTGAATTATGTACATGAGCAAAAAATGAGTGTTGGGGATGTGTGGACATGAGATTTTAGGAATGAATGTATCCGTAAGACTGCACCAATTGCCGGGAAGCTCTAAGATGGTTTGGACGTCTTGTCGCTGAGAGAGTCTGTCACTAGGCATCTCTTCTTGCTGTCTCCTCCACACTAGGCTGCAGCTCTCTCCAGCCTCCCAAGCCGCAGCTCTCCTATCATCAAGGCCCCTCTCCTCTCTTTACCGCAACTGGCTTCCAGGCCACAGCTTGCTGCCTCCTCTTGCCTCCTGTCGCCTGGTCTCTTCTTGCTGTCTCCTTAGCTAGTGCCCTCAGGCCGCACGTCGCTTCTTCTGCCGCAGCTGTCCCTCAGTCGCTTCTTCTTGTCGTAGGACCTCGTCTGCTGATGTTGCTGATTTCTTCTAGCAGTTGTTGATTACTGCCAGGCCGCAGCAGCTTCTGGCCGCAAGACCTCTCCATTTTCTCTTAGGCCGTTGATTGCTATCAGGCCACAGCTATTGCTCTCTTCCCGCAGGTTCTCAAGCTGCAAGCACTCAGGCCGCAGTCACTATCCATGCCACAAGCGCGTGTGGTTTCTTCAAAAGTCCACTGGTTTGTGCGGTTTATGTGGTTCTTCTCCAGGCCGCTGTCGGTTCTTCTCTCCGCTGTTTCGTCAGACCGCCACTTCAACACAAGCCGTGGGTTCTTCTCAAGCCGCCTCCAATTCTCCAGCAGCTACTTCCTTCGGCCACTGCTCAAGCCGCTACTTCTCCTACTTCTGGCCGCTGCTCGGGCCGTTGCTCCTTTGTCGCAGCCGCTGCTTGCTGGTCCGCCGCTACTTGCTCTACCCGTAGCGGTTCTCTAACCGCCGTTGACTATTCTACCCGCAGTTCTACCCGCAACTCTGACCGCAGCGTCTATCTGCAGCTTCTCGCCTCTGCTACCCGCAACCTCAGCCTACTTGCCCTCTCGATCTCCTGCCGCTATGTTTGGCTCTTCTCCAATGGTTGCACATTATACTCCAACAAGCATTCAAAGTGACATTGTTGCCTTGCGCATTGAAATCCGGCAACTTCAAGGGATGATCGGCCAATCCCCGGGCTCTATTGTGTCTATTTTTGATGGAGGGATCTCCTGTCACGTCCATAGTTCATCCTGGATTATGGACTCCGATGCAACACACCACATTACCCCGAGGAAACCTCAGCACTACTTGGCCTCTGTGCATCCAAAGTTCATCACTGTTGCTAATGGGGACACCACTCCAGTCTCTGGCTCTGCCGACCTCAATCTTACTCCCTTCATCACTCTTCGCTCCGTGTTTCATGTTCCAGACTCTCCTTTTAATCTTCTCTCTATTAGCCGTCTCACTCAAGACCTTGATTGCTATGTAACTTTCTCTTCCACCTCTTGTGTTTTGCAGGATCGCAAGAGCAGAAGATCATTGGTAAAGGGCAACTGTAGAATGAGCTCTACATCCTAGTCTCCTCTTCCCTCACAATAATCTCCTCAGTCTCTTCAGTTGATTGGCATCGACGTCTTGGGCATGCTCCCCTCCCGATTCTCAAGAAAGCTCTACCTGATATCTCCCTTCAGGAGTTTTCTTGTGAATCATGTATCTTTGGCAAACGGCAACGTGCGTCTTTTGTCCCTCATTGTACTAAAAGTAATGCTCATTTTGTTTTGGTACATTCCGATATTTGGGGTACTTATAAAACTTCTAGTGTGAATAGTTATCGTTACTTTGCTACTTTTATTGATGATTACTCGTGCATGACTTAGTTGTATTTACTTCGCGTTCGCGCTGAAATCATCTCTACCTTTCGTGCCTTTATTACTGAGACTCAAACTCAATGTTCTACTGCAATCAAAGTTTTTTGCACAGATTATGCGTATGAATATACTAGACATACTTTTTCAAATCTGTGTTGAGTTTGACATCATCCATCAAACTTCATGTGCTTATACTCCCCAACAAAAAGGTGTGGCCGAGGGAAAAAATCGTCACCTTCTTGACGTTGCCCGATCACTCATGCTTCAAATGCAGGTCCCCGCACTATAGTGGAACTTTGCGGTCTCTACTACATGTTATCTAATAAATCGCAAGCCCTCCATTCTCAATTTCGCGGATCCATTTAGTCTCATTTTCCCTTCCAAACCCCCCTTTTCCATCAAGCCTCGTGTTTTTGGATGTACATATTATGCCCATAATTTTGGACCATCCGTTGACAAGTTTGCTCCTCGAGCTATCAAGTATATGTTCGTTGGATACTCCGACACTCAAAAAAGGTATGTGTGTTACTCTCCCTCCGATCACAAAATGGCGGTTTTGACCGATGTGACCTTCCTAGAGAACGTCCCTGTCATGTGTCACCTTCCACATCTTCTTCCAACACCAACACCAACACCAACACCAGTACAAACCAAACCATCTCTTCGTGTATACACTCGCCGTCCTCTCAAATCGGAATCCCTGCAGCAGTTACCCCCTCTCAGTGATCTCTCGCAGCCTGCCGATCCGGCATCAACTTCTACGACTCATCCCTTGGTGAATTATGTATCTTTACACCGCCTCTCATCATCTCTTCTCAACTTTGCATCGTCTCTATCCTCCATTTCTATACCTCTTCCTCTAGGACACACTTGTGTTGGTTGTAAGTGGATTTTTGCGATAAAACATGCTCCAAACGGGACAGTTAACCGCCTAAAGGCTCGACTTGTTGCTCAGGGGTTCACTCAGCAACAAGATCTCGACTATGATGAAACTTTTTCACCAGTCGCTAAGTTAAATACTGTTTGAGTCCTGATCTCCTTAGCGGTTCATCGACAATGACCCTTACATCAGTTGGATATCAAAAATGCTTTTTTCAACGACGACCTTGTCAAAACAGTCTACATGCAGTAACCTCCCGGGTTTGAGACCACGGGGGAGTCTCATATTTGAATCATAAAGAAATCTATTTATGGTCTCAAACAGTCTACTCGCGCATGGTATGATAAGTTTAGTAAGGTCGTCCGTGATGTTGGATTCACTCGAAGCTCGACTGATTTCTCACACTTTACTCATCATCGACCAACCGACACAGTAATTCTCTTGGTTTACGTTGATGACATTTTGATTGCTGGTAATGAGTCCACGGGAATACAGATGATCAAGCAGCACTTAATCTCGACTTTCCAAACCAAGGATCTGGGAAATCTTCGATACTTCCTTGGACTTGGGGTAGCAAGACGACCTGATGGCCTTGTCTTGAGTACTGTCTTGACCTTCTTCAGGATGCCGGTTATTCGGGATACAAGCTTGCTGACACTCCTATGGATGTCAACCACAAGCTCTATGCTCATGACTCTGACTCCGATTAACTACTTCTGAACCTGGAGTATTATTGACGTCTTGTAGGAAAGCTGATATATCTGACTGCCATAATACCTGATATCTCGTTTGTTGTTGGTGTCGTCAGTCGACTTATGCATGCTCCACAGACCTCTCATCTCCAGGTCATCGAGCGCATCCTCAGATACTTGAAGACTGCTCATGGACAAGGGCTTGTATACAAACCATCAACAATGTTATCCTGCATTCATTTTCATCATCTGGATGGTGGAGGTGTCTATATGTAGTTGGAGTTAGCGCTGAGCGATAGTTGCTACTGATGGGTAGTATTAAATTTGAAATGTCAGCGCTCCTTTCTCTGTTGCTCCACGGGTTTCCATATGAAGCTTTGCGCTAAAGCCAGGTGATAGACACTACCACAAGGCAGTGGTGTTCTATGGAATGCATCGTCAAAACTTCGTCTTAATAGCGCTGGTGCTAGTGACTACCGTAGGGTGGTGGTGAAATTTTTTTCATGCCTATCCAGGTTTCCTCGAATCCGTCCAGGGACTACTCCAGATGCTCATCTGAGCTACCTCCGCTGGGTGATAGTCATTACTGCTGACAGTAGCACACTTCATGAAATTCCACTAGGAAGCCTCAAAAATATCTAAGTCCACAGTTGATCCTCGACAACAAGTTAATGCAAGTCAAGTACTACCGTAGGGTGGTACCAGCTAACGCTGGAGGTAGGATGCATTTTTGGACTTTACCATTTTCATTAAGCATGATTCGTGTCGTAGCATCCATCACTTTTATCAAATATAATTCTTAAACCTGCATACTATGAAACACTTGTAAATATAGATTATAGACTTACCAGAATCTGTTATTCCCAAACTAAAAGAGTGTCAAACCATGTTCCAACAAACATGCCCTCCTCAGATAGAACAACAAAGCCTACGACAATAACCTACTCCACCTCCGATCCAATCCAAATCATCTTCGTTGCCGAGCAATTTACTGAACCATAGAGCACACTAGTCAATCAGAAGGCACCATTGTCCACCAACTACATGGAAGGGTATGCACTCCACTTGATGATCCTTTCTTGTTTTTGACATTTTTGAAGGATGAACTAATCCTTACTTCACATGAACTAATCCTTACTTGTTTGCTCCACATTCAAATGCCTCTGCGCCATCCACCCACCAGAGTCATTGTGCCTACATTAACAATTTCATTGAGAACGTGACCCATGCAAATGAGGAAAAGTGTTGAGAAGGCAACCAAAGGAACATTTTGAATGATGATTCCATATGCTTGTCACTCAATTAGTGAAGTAATCTGTCTCTCCAAACACACACATAGACAGAGCTACGAGAATGCTCGAATGTGGAACTAAATATAAATGTATGTGCAAATATAAACAAGTACATTGATTAGGAAGGGGCTTAATGAGATTAGAAAGTTCTTTCCCTATAAAAAGATTAAATTAATGCGGAAGCCTATTGAAGGAAAAGGAGACCAAAGTTAACATTGAACAAAAATAGTGCAAAATGAATTGCATGAAATAGCGCTAACATGTATCCTCTACTCAAGTATTAAAGGGTACCTAAAGTAAGCTTGCAAATGAATGCCGTCTTTAAGCTGGCCATGGAAAGCAAGAAGAAGTTGCAGACGCTTCTTGAACTCTCCTACACTAGATGTACAAATAAACTCTTCGATACTGCAACAAGATTATATAATCAGTATAAATTATCTGAAGGAGTTTTAAACCATAATCAAATGATACAAATACAACACAACTGTACATGCCTTCGCATTGTTAAAATTTTATCAGATTCATTATAACCAGATGAACTTGGTGATAAACTACGATGAAGAACTCCATACAGTGGAAACCATAACTGCATCAAAAAAGAAAAGATTAGGTGATTGAACAGTCCATGCAATGAAACAATTACAGAGTAATTGGATCTTACCTTTGCAGCATTCACCTCATGCTGCTTACTAACTCCATCAAGTAATGTAGTCCATGAGTCTACCTCAAGCTTTTGCCATGAAGAAATTATACCATATAATGGTTGGATCTCATCTGTGGTGAAGAAAAGGAATTTCTTTTAGAACCAACAGAAAGATGCATGAAGTAATCCAAATTAAGTTTAAAGTTTAACCTTTAAGACGAAATCTGGAATCATTCTCTTGAAGGAACTGAATTTTACCAATTAGAAGTTGCAATCCAAGGAGAGCCTTCAGATTTTGTAATCAAAATAAGATGACAATGTCTAAACAGACGAGTATCAAATGAATTGTGGAAAAATTATTTTTTTTCTTACTTTTGACAGTGGGGTGCATGGTGGAATTTCCAAAAGTGTTTCTGTGATCTCAATGACTTTCATAAGGCCAGGATGGTCAGGCCATTCTTCCAGGAATGATTTAACCATGTTTTGGATAACAGTTAGTGGTTCTACCATTCTGAATATGACTTCTGTATTTGAATCCTATACACAACATAAATGTAGCATAAGAATCATTTAAGGAATATTCAGGATCAACACTTACAAAGCTGGTCTTATTTATTACCTTGTATACATTATACAAATTACATATTTTACTGCCAGATGACAATTTGAAATCTATACAAACACGTATCAGATGCTCTGGAAGTAGGTTGTCATCTGTGATTGAGGAGGATAATGCCTGGAGGCCTGAAAAAAGAAAAAAAAACTAGATTAGGTAGTGTGAAAAAGTACGAAGAACATCTTTCAAGGGTACATCATGGGATGAATTGATCACCTTCTATTATTGTGGTCCCTAGTTTGTAAGAGTCCATAAAAGAAAGCAGTCTCTCCTGATCAGTGATAAAGCAAACACCAGGCTACAAAAGCATATGCAGAGCCAAAGTTTAGTTTCCTAAATAAACTATTACATGTTTTAAAAGTGGAGCAAAACACCATGGATTCAGTAAAAAGGTCTAAAACAAAAGGTACATGTCCACGTTTGTTAACATATTCTTGATCCGAATAATATTATATATAACTAAATGATGTCAGAATCAGTAACGAGGATATGCTAATAACATAGAAGGAAGATTATTTTTTAGTGGAGTTAACTAACACCAACTAACTTTTACTAACACTACTGTAGAATAAATAAAGACTTGGTGGGGGAAAACATGTGAAAAATACAAAATTAAGGAAAATACAAATAAATGATGGAATCTTGAGCAATCCTTCATTCACGACTTCACACATGTCGAAGCTCTTCTTGAAAAATTCTTCATTAATGAAATGGAACTTCAACCACAAGAAAATCCTACTTGCCAAAATACTCTTAATTCTCACAAGAATTCAAGGGGAAAGTAACAAATTTCAACCATAATCTCTCATACCAAAACAAGTACAAATCCCTCCAAGAGAGTACCAAGGAGGATTCAAAGTCCAAGGAGTAGGGATAGCTTTCTTTGAAGTAGGGGCAACATAGAAGTGAAAAGTTACAAATTCACTTAAAAAGGAACTGCCAGATGGACATGTAATTCGATCTATCTATTGTGCATAGCTTACCTTCCTTGCAACCATTTCTTCATGTATTATAAAAATTTAATGCAACAAGTAGATCACACAAAAAGTAAAAGAAAATAATGCATATTCAATGTGAAATAGAGCTTACAGGTTTAACAAGATTTCCTGACCCAAATAATTGATTATGCGTATGTACCAAACTACTCAAAATTGACTCAGGAATGAGATTCCAGTCTTGTTCCATGTCATCAACTTCCTTTGAAGTTTCCTTCTAAAGAAGGAAAATAGCTTCTATGAGAAATACACGGAGAAAAGTTGAAAATTCTTATAATTTATAAAGGTATTACATACCAGCTTTAAAAACTCCCGCTCCAATAATAATTCTTGACCCTCGGACGAATGATTGCCACCAGATTCTGGATTACCTAAATAAGCTTCCTCCACATCCACAAAATCATTCAAAATGAAGGAACGAGGCCTAAACTTGAAATATTGAGCTTCCGTTTCTTCCGATTCTTTTGCCTTTGATTTCATGGCAATCCAAAAGTTTGAAAAGCGTCGAAAAACTTCATTCAAAAGCTGCAGCCACATGCAACAAACACATAAGCACATATATACCCACAAAGGGAAAGAAAGTCCACATGACCTACGCATCTATTTAGTCCTATTTGACCTCATACATTCAACTTAACAATTAATAACAACACTTACTAGGAAAGAACCCTTGTCCATAACTTGAGAACTGCAAATAGTGTGAGCCACATGAAGGAAAGTAATGTGGCAAATAATTGATTGCTGCTGCAAATGTGATATCTGAAAACCAAAAAACACTAACTTACATTCAAAGAAAAAACACCGAACATAAATTATAATTGACAGCCCACTTACATCTCGAACAGTACTGATTTTACTAGAAATGGCAATCAAAGAGTTGAGTAGGTTTATGTCAAGAATCTGCACTCTTTCAGAGCCTCTATTTTCACATGGCTTCATTTTTGGTCCAGCAAAGTTCTTAAGAGTGATAAGGCTACTATGATTGAGTCGCAATGCTTTAGGAAATTGCATAAGTAAACAAATAGGATCCTGCAATATAATATCATGTCAATGTGGATCAATATAAAATGTACACATTAATACATTATAAATATTTAAAGAAAAATGTGACAGTAGGACTGCATGAAATGTCAATGTAGACAACGGATGCGATTTTTGTTTTTCTCTTTTTTATTTAGTTGTCAAGGCATTTGTTATTTCATGTATAATTGATTATTCACATTTTCTTTTATGGTGAAGTAATAGAGCTATATTCTCTATGACGTAACTAATTTAAGATAATGTAAGTGTTCAAGAATAGATGGAGACATTTATTTCGATATGATTCACTTGAGTTCATGTTCCCTCTTAGGTACTACTTTCTTGAGACTTCATGGAAGTCAATCATTGGTTTTAGCGTTCATTTATTCCCTAAGTAGTTAGTTTGAAGTGTAACATTTTGAATCTGATGAGGGTGGCCTGATGATAGAGGGGATGTCTTTGAGCAAAGAGGCCTGGAGATAAACAAATCATGTCAGAATTCTAAGATGTCAATCTTCTAGGTGAAATGAGGTGCATGAAAGGATTAAATCTCATATAGAAATTGAAGAAAAGGTTCTGGACTTGAGTAAGAAATTGAATCCTCAAATATCAGAGACATTATTTCAGAGCAAGTGGTGAAGTTGTGTTATGAACTACACAATCAAGCATGCTATGGTGAGTGTAATTCTAAAATGAGTAACTTCCTTGGAAGTACTGATAAGCCACAAATAGAAAAAGATAAAATCGTGTAGTTAACCTTAAAATGGGAAAAGCTGAATTAAAGCGAACACTACCTCATATATTGTGGGTTAGGTCCTATGAAGCACCGACACTTCAAAATGCCCAGCGTGTCGGTGTCCGACTCTCTGACACTCGTCCGACTCTCCGACACTCTCTGACACTCATGTCGGAAGTCCGGCATGCTGGCTCACGCAGGAATCACGTGTCCTGCTCAATCGGACACGCGTGTCCCTAAACTAGCTACTAATGGTGAGGCGGGAGACAATTTGTCTTGGAAGTACAATTTTTGTGAAAATTGTTTTATAAGTTAATATACAAGAGTGAGAGTACATTTGTTAATGATTGGTGAAAAAGAAATTGGAAAGTGTGTAAAAGTATCAAGGAGTGGTCTATTTGAGGTGGAAAAACTAGAAGAGGTGAATGTTAGAATAACGAGTCTTGTTCCTAAAAAAGTGCCTTTTCCCCCTTCTAGCATTTCTAGTGAAGGTGGATCTATTAGTGGGTGGATATTTTCTCAAGAAAAAGGAAGATCGAAAGTAGAAGAAAAAGTTAGCTTGAGAATCCATTATTTTTACTGATGATATATAATGGTAATGTGTTAATGTTCTATCATTTTTTGACTCTTTATTAAGTTTTGCATTTGAATATTTGATGAGTAATATTTAAACATGACTATTTGAATATTTATTAATTGTTTATTTTTTATTTTTTGTTAAATGTTTTATGATTTTCATAATAATAAAAAATAAATATTTAATATATGTGTCTCAGCGTGTCGGAATATGATATTTTTTTAGAATTGACGAGTCGCGAGTCGTGTTGTGTTGTGTCACGTGTCGATGTCGATGCAACATAGGTTAGGTCATTACAAATGGTATCAAAGTTAAACCTATTATAATATGATGTGTGGTTAAAGAATGAGCAAGCAAAAGCGGGTGGACCTATAATATCTTGAATCTGATGGCGGTCAAATGAAAGCGAGGAGTATCTTTGGGGACTATGGCTAAGAGAAAAAATAAATCTTGTCAGGTCTGGATTCTAGGATGACAGACTTCTGGATGAAAGAAGTTGCCTCAATAAACTGGATCTCATATCAACATTGGAGGAAAGTTATTGAGCTTAGGTAATAATTTGGATGATGAAATATTAAAAGTGCCTTTTCAGAAAAAGTGGTAGAGTGGGGTTAGAACTTTACAGTTAAGGGTGCTCCGGTAGTAGTAATTTTGGGATCCGAGACCTTTTGAGAAATGCTCGCAGGTCACTTATGGAAAATGATAAAACTGTGGAAATAAACTTAGTATGGATATGCAAAATCAAAGCGGTGAATAACTCAAAAATTGTGGGTTGGGTTGAACAAGAAAAAAGAGAAAGTTCAAAATTAGAATGTTTGGATCATACTCCTACTTTCCTAATCTCAATTATATTAGGATTTGTGCATCAACTGTAATTTACTATTGGAATGCACTGCTAGTTGTGGTTTTTACATTGTTTGGAATCTCTTGCATATAAATATGATTTCATTTTCGGAATTATAATCTTTATTTTTTCCAAGTATCTATATTGCATTAATTCATACACCCAAAATTATAAGCACACCAATTGGTATTTGTTAGAGAATATTAGGAAAAATATTGTAAAAGCCCATGTATAAGGCCCATCTAAAGGCCTGTTTTCTCTTTCCTCCTTAGTCCCACATCTTTTGTATAGGATTCTTTCTCCCTCTCTTCTCTTATATATTTGTACTCTCTCTTGTATTTGAGATATGAAGTATATACAAAGTTTGCCCATCACTTTCTACATGGTATCAGAGCTCCCGGTCCTACTTGGGCGGACTCTGTTTTCTTAACTGCCTACCTTGGGCGGTCTCTTCCTCCTCCGCGGGCTCGGTGAGCTCCCCTTTGTCGAATAGGCATGTTTTTGTCCGCTTGATACTTGACGAGCTCCTCCTCTCCCGTTTTTCTCTCTTTCCCCTGCCTTTATAGCCTTCCCTGCTGGGACCCACCACTGTGATCTACTACGGTCTCCTCCTTATCGTTGTCCGCTCCTGCGACCTCGTCTTGCCGCTAGGATCATCCTGGCCGCGGTCACTGCTAGCAGTTTCTGGTCGCGCGACCTCTTCCAGCCGGGCAACCTCTTCTAGTTGCTGCTTATCCGCGCGACCTCTTTAGTCGTTGCTTATCCGCGCGACCTCTTTAGTCGCTGCTTATCCGCGCGATCTCTTCTAGTCGCGGCTTCCCGTGCGCCCTCTTCTAGTCGCTATTATCCGTGCGACCTCTTCTAGTCGCTGTTATCCGCGACCTCTTCTAGTCGCTGTTATCCGTGCGACCTCTTCTAGTCGCTGCTCTCCGCGACCTCTTCTAGTCGTCCGTTGTCCGCGCGACTCCTTCCGCGACCTCTTCTAGTCTTTGTTATCTGTGCGACCTCTTCTAGTCGCTGCTCTCTGCAACCTCTTCTAGTCGTTGTTGTCCGCGTGACTCCTTCTAGTTGCTGTTCTCCGTGCATTCTCCCCTAGTCGCCGCGTGACGTGTTCGACATGCCGCGTGCTTCCCTTGCCGCTCGGGTTTTTCCCTTGTCGCCGGGCTTGGTTAAGTCGGATGGCTTCCGATTCCCCAACTGCTTCCGATTCAACTACTCTTCCCGACTATCCTCGTGCTGCTTCTCTTGAGTTTCGTGATGACCTACGCATTACCATCATTTCTCTTCGTGGTAGACAAAATTTTGTGGAATGGGCTCACTCAGTTCGGTGTGTGTTACAAACTAAAGGTCTCCTTCATCACCTAACAAAGCCTCCTCCCACTGAACCCACTGAGGAGTGGATCCGTGATGATGGGCGCGTCCAATCTTGACTTCTCAATTCTCTGGACACCGAGTCGTACTATATGACCATGTATCACGAGACGGCTCACGCTATGTGGACAGATCTTCATTCTCTCTACTCTGTGAGGACAGTCTTCAACACTTGTTTGATATTCTTACTGATCTTCAGTCCCTCGATCCTAGTGCTACTGGTGACATAACTTCTTTTGTTGCTCGGGCTAAAACTCTTGTGGAGGCTTGGATCCAGCATCAGCCTCCCACCACCGATTTGCTTATTCAACGACAGCAGAAAGAAGCAGCCGGGATTGCTATGATGATGGCACGTGTTCCTCCACACCTTCATAGTGTTCGTGCTCATATCCACTCTTCCGCTGTTACTCCGTCCCTCTCGGACGTTTGCTCGATGCTTCTGAAAGTTACGCCTCCTCCGGATACTCCGTCTCTCTCTCTCCAGCTCTCCTTCAGCAACCCGTGGCTACTCTCGCTACTTCTGGGCGTGGTCCCCTGAGGCGTGGAGGTCGCCAGTCCCGGGGACGTGGTCGTGGTGGTCGCACTCTCTTTAAGTGTTCACACTGTGTCCGGGATGGTCATCTGGAGGCCACCTGCTACTGCAAGCATGGACTGCCTTCTCACCTTACTGCTTCGGCTAGTCTCACACCTCCCTCCGCCATGAGTGAGGATATTGATGCTCTGCGTGCTCAACTCAATCAGCTTCAAGGGGAGGTTAGTCGCTCCTCTGGTTTCGTGGCCTCGATCTCCAATGAAGGTATATCTTGCCTCTCACACAACTCTCACTGGATTGTGGATTCGGGTGCTACACATCATCTCTCTCCGCAGAAGTTGCCTCACTACTTAGATTCTGATTATCCCAAGTTCATCACTGTGGCTAATGGTGACTCGACCCCGGTTTCTGGCACTTCTCATCTACCCCTTACTCTCTCCTTCTCCTTATCCTCGGTTCTCCATGTTCCGGGATTACCGTTTAATCTACTTTCTGTTAGCCGTCTTACATAGGACTTTGATTGTTGTGTAACTTTCTCACGCTCTTCATTTGTTGTACAGGATCGACTAACACATAATATACATGGTAGAGGGCGGCTGTCTAACGAGCTGTATCTTCTTGATGTTCCACCACCTGCTCTCACCACTGTCTCCACTGATTATACTGGTCACACCTTCTCCAATCTGTGCGCCGAATTTGACATTATACATCAGACTTCATGTGCGTATACCCCTCAACAGAATGACGTAGCAGAACGAAAAAAGCGCCACCTCCATGATGTTGCCAGATCTCCCATGATCCATGTTGAAACTTGAGGAGACTGAGCAGTCTGTGTTCTAGCCGCAGCGGTCTACAGGTTCTGCGGTCTAGCAGTTTGATCTAGCGAACAGGACTTGCGGTCTGTTAGCCATCCGCAGCAGCGAACTGGTGGGAACCCGCAGCTGCGGTCTGGTGGTTATTCGCAGCAGCGGTCTGGTGGCTATTCGCAGCAGCGGTCTGGTGGGAACCCGCAGCTGCGGTCTGGTGGCAATTCGCAGCAGCAGTCTGGTGGGAACCCGCAACTGCAGTCTGGTGGCAATCCGCAGTTGCGTTCTGGTGGTTGTCCGCAGCAGCGGTCTGGGGGGAACCTGCAACTGCGGTCTGGTGGCAATCCGCAGTTGCGGTCTGGTGGTTGTCCGCAGCAGCGGTCTGGTGGATATCCGCAGCAGCAGTCTGGTGGCAACCCGCAGCAGCAGTCTGGTGGGATCCCGCAACTGTGGTCTGGTGACAACCCGCAGTTGCGGTCTGGTGACCTGCAGAGGCGGCCTGGAGGATTACATCTTTAGCCGTTAGTGGTTCTTCCTCAGCTATCTCCTTTGTACAGTGTTGTGGTTTGACTCCGTCATACCGCATAGGTCGCCCGACTTGTATTTAGTCTCACATCATTTATTGTATTTTATTCTCTCCCCGCTTTTATATAAATAAGGGGGCATGTCTTTGTATTATTCATTTTTTTGGAGCAATAAAATTTGCCTTTTATTTAGCTCTTTTTACATGGTATCAGAGCGAACCGGTCTTTTGCTCCTTTTTGCTCGCGGCTTCTTTTTCTAACCGCGTGCGGTCTCCCTCCCGCCCTCCCTTGGCTAGTCGCGTCTCCTGCGACTTGGTCTTCTCTTGTTTGTTCGCGCGACTTATGTTTGTCCGCGCGACCTCCCTTGGCTAGTTGCCTCTCCTGCGACTTGTTCTTCTCTTGTTTGTTCGCGCGACTTCTCCTTGTTCGCGCGACCTTCCTTGGCTTGTCGCATCTCTTGCGCCTTGTTCTTCTCCTTGTTTGTTTCTAACCATGCGGTTAGAACTTTTCCTTCTCTGTATCTTGTTCGCGCGGGTTGTTCTCTTTATCCGTGCGGTTTTGCAGTTATTTTCTATGGACACTCCATCTCTCACTTCTTCTACCACTCTATCCGCTCCTCTTTGTCTCTCCACTTCTTCTGTTTCTGCTTCTGAAAATTTGGGTACTGCTTCCAAGCTTACGGGCCCAAACTACCCTGACTGGAGAGTGTCCTTTATTTTTTTTGTTGCGCTCTCAGCGTAAACGTCATCATTTGACTGATGATCCTCCTACTAGCCCTGCTACTTTTGATGATTGGGATGTCAGTGATGCCTTGGTGCGTACTTGGTTGGCCAACAGTTTGTCTGATGAGTGTCTTCCTGTCATTCGCCATAATATGACGGTCAATGCTGCCTGAACTCATCTAGCAGCAGCGGTCTGGTGGGATCCCGCAACTGCGGTCTGGTGGCAACCCGCAGTTGCGGTCTGGCGACCTGCAGTGGCGGCTGGCGGATTACCACTATAGTTGCTAGTGGTTCTTCCTCAGTTATCTCCTTTGTACAGTGTTGCGGTTTGAATCCGTCAAACCGCATAGGTCGCCCGACTTGTATTTAGTCCAACATCGTTTATTGTATTTTATTCTCTCCCCGCTTTTCTATAAATAAGGGGGCATGTCTTTGTATTATCTCCTTTTTGGAGTAATAAAGTCGGGCATAACCTTTATTGATGATCACTCATGGGTTACCTGGTTATACTTACTTCGTGATCGTACCGAACTCACCTCAACGTTCCGTACATTTCTTACGGAAACTAGCACTCAGTTTTCAACGTGTGTAAAAATTCTTTGTACTGATAACGCACGTGAGTATACTGGCCGCATCTTCTCCAATCTGTGCGCCGAGTTTGGCATTATCCATCAGACTTCGTGTGCCTATACCCCTCAACAGAATGGCGTGCGCTGAGTTTGGAATCCAAATCTGGAGTACTATCGGTGTCTTGTGGGAAAACTGATATACCTAACAGTGACAACACCAGATATCTCATTTGCGGTTGGAGTGGTCAGCCGTTTTATGCATACTCCACGGGTTTCCCATCTTAAGGCAGTCGAATGCATTCTCAGGTATCTGAAGACTGCTCCTGGACAAGGACTCGTGTATAAGTCATCTTCCTCTCTTTCTCTTATTGCATACTCTGATGCGGATTATGCGGGCTCGCTGGATGATAGACGATCGACTACTGGTTTCTGTACTTACTTTGTAGGAAATCTTATTACGTGGCGGAGTAAGAAACAGTCGGTGGTTGCTCGCTCGTCTGCTAAGGCTGAGTACCGTGCAATGACAGCTGTTGTATCAGAACTCACCTGGCTTGAAAGTTTTCTTATGGATTTTAGAGTTAAATTATCCTCACCTTCAACCTTGTTTTGTGACAGTCATGCTGCAATCCATATTGCAAAGAATCCTGTGTTCCATGAGCGGACCAAACATACTGAAGTTGACTGTCACTTCGTTCGAGAAGAAGTTCAGTCGAAGATGTTAAAGCTTGAGCATGTTTCTACTTCTGGGCAAGTTGCTGACGTTCTTACCAAGGCATTACCTCAGAAACTGTATCATCAGTTCCTGTCCAAGTTTGGTGTCTACGACTTGTACGCTCCAGCTTGCGGGGGAGTGTTAGAGAATATTAGGAAAAATAATGTAAAAGTCCATGTATAAGGCCCATCTATAGGCCCGTTTTCTCTTTCCTCTTTAGTCCCACATCTCTTGTATATGATTCTTTCTCCCTCCCTTCTCCTATATATTTGTACTCACTCTTGTATTTGAGATATGGAGAAGTATATACAAAGTTTGCCCATCACTTTCTACAGTATTAAAGCATTCAGATGCCACTAGAATTGCATCAGTTAGATGTCATGATATTAATAATAAATATTGCACAAATACTTACTTTGTACATAAGCTTATTTATGTACCATACACGTATTAAACTAGTTTATTGCCTCACCAATTTCATGTAAATTATTACTGAATTTGGGAGATGACAAGGTATACTACATGAAAAAAATGATATATAAGATTACAGAAGCTATTGCTTTTGAGAAATATTTATATTAAGTATGTAGCACTAAAGGTTAAAAAGATTGATCATTTTCAATGGTTTCTTTTCAATATACAATAGAAAATTACTTCACTTTGATTAGGAATTATTAAATCTAGTTGACATAATTCCCTCTCATGGTGATGTCTAATCCATGTTAGCCTTAACACCATTTTATTGAATCCTTTAACACTGTATTATCCAAGCCCTCACCATCTCCAACAATTTTATATTAACAAACTGGTGTTGGTTCTACTCTGACAGTAACAATCAAAAATCTTCTTTCACTTTAGCTTTCTTGGTTATACCTGTTAACCCAGAAATCGGCGATCCCACCAAAGGTGGCTAGCTCGCAAGACGCGGACTGCTACGTCTCATCCGGAGGGTTCGCGGGCTATTTTCCAGGTAACCGCGCGGATAGACTTTTCTGTCCGCGCGGCTAGGCAAGCCGCCCGGTAGTCGCTCGCTCTGCGATGGAGCGGACAGCCTCCCAGTCCGCACCATCAGGTCGTGTGGTTAGCCGGGCGGGTGGCAGTCTCTTCCCCAGCCCGCCACCAGTTCGCGGACTCTCCTTCAGGTCGCCGCAAGCAAGAACTGGCAGACCAAGGCTCTTCTTCAGTCCGCCTGCGAAAGGCGGCCTCGCATCCCAGACCGCGACAACCTTGTTAACCGTTTTGTAGTGGACCGCCTAAGCATGGGAGGACTCCACCTCAGTCTGCTAGCAGTAGGCAGACTCAATCCTAGCTCACCCAAAAGTGGCGGACTCGGTCTCAGTCCGCCATCAAATGATGGACAGTCAACCCGCCAGTAGGTGGCGGACTCGCCTCTTCCCAGCAGTAGGCGACCTGCCTCCAGGTCGCCCAGCAGAAGGCATCCTGCCTCCAGGTCGCCCAGGAGAGGGAAACCTGCTTTCTCAGCCCTCCTAGCAGGTGCGACCTGCTCCTTCTATTCGGCAGAAGGTGGCGGACTCCGTCTCAGTCCGCCTAAGGAAGGGGGACTTGCTCCGCCCTCCATCACTCTTCATCAGGCCGCATAGCACAACGCGGACTCAACGCCAGTCCACCAGAAGGCGGCGGGCTCGTCTCATCCAGCAGCAGAGGCGGACTCCCTGTCCGCCATGTACCAGGCGGACTCTTTGTGCAGTCCGCCAGAAGCACTTCAGCCTCCCGCCAGTGCTCCCAGCAGTGAGTGAACTACTCTTCAGTCCGCAGCATGTCGCAGACTCGATTGCAGCTCTCCCGTATCATCGGGGTGACGCCATCAAGTCCAGTTCTGGAAGATTCCTCCTCGAGCCTATAAATAGCCCCTCATATCTCTCATTTGAGGAGGACGACTCCCAGGGACACGCATCGGGGAGCAACCATCGCATCAAACCCTGCGGCTGCAAATTCCTATTCGTCGGCCTTAATCAGCGGCCTGCCATCTGTCTGGGCGGATTCAGCAGTCAACCCGAGCGGATAGCCTTCCCGGCTTTCCTCTGCCTCAACGATTTCAGCAGTCCTCCCTGTTGATCGCGCAGTCCGCGCGGCCTAAGGCCTCGAGCTGCGGGATCAGCAGTCTGCGCGGTCTGCCGACCTGTTTGATCAGTCCGCGAGGCTAGGTCTTCAGGCCGACAACTACCAGCCTGGCAAACAGCTTTTCCATGCCAGCCCGCGTGACTTGGCAACTTGCCAATCCAGTCCGCGCGGCCTCAGCAAACTCTCTTCTAGCCGTCAGCTTCACTTTGTACCCTTTATATTTTTCCATGTAAAGGAGCAACTCAAGCTATAATATTGATTCATAATCAAAGGAAAGCCCGTCGCATGAGTGACATTCAAGCCGCGGCGGGCGAACTCTGTTGTTGCCGCTGCAAGCGGCCTCCTCTCTTCCCTTTTCCCCTCTCTCGGCATCAACCGCTAATCGTTAACCGTTAAAGTAACCGGCTGCTCGACAGTCCTCATCACCTCTCTAACCCACGCATCCTCGGATCGAACGTGTTCCCTCTATATAAGTGTATGTACTCTTGTTTTTTTGATAATAATACAATTCAGGGCGAATTTATCTCTCCTACGTATCTCTCTCTACATGGTATTAGAGCCATTCTTCCGGTCCTATTTTTTTAACCGCAGCCTTCACTGTGCTTACTACGGACTCTGGTTTCTACCCGCCTCTTCTCTCTGACCGCAGAACTCCAGCGGACTCCCACTTTCTACCAGGATCTTCTCTCTGACCGTCGGACTCCGGTGGTCTCCCGAAGTCTACCCGCCTCTCTTCCCTCCGTGGTTCCACCTTCCTCCTTTCCAGGCTAATTATAGCCTCACCTCTCTTGCACCCTGGGGTCCATCTGTTCCCTGCCTGCTCGTTGCGGTCTACTCCAGGCGGCCGCGGATTGTCTTCCCCTGTTCGTAGCTTGCTCTCACTCTTCTTGCTCGCGAACTCCTGCTACAGACCGCCGCAGACGCGTCTTTTGTCGTTGTCCTTCTGCTCGCTGTGTTTTGCTTCTGCGAAATTCGCATCCCTCCTGCTCTGCTAGTAGCGGTTTTTAACCGTATTTCCGACTTATCGCTAAGTCGTGCGCGCTCCCCTCTTCCCGCCTGCTCCAGGACGCAGCGGACTGTTCCCCTGTTCGCAGCTTGTTGTCTTACCCTTCTCACTCGCGAGCTCCTGCTCGAGTCCGCCACTCTTCCCTATTGCGCTCTCCTCTGCCTGTCGGACCAGGGTTTGTCCTCGGTGCATCTTCTAACCGCACAACCGCCCTCTATCCTCTACCCGCCCGACTTCTGTCCTCTAGCCGCCATGGGCTCGATTGAACCAGCGGTGGCTACTCCTTCTCTGCCCTCCCGTGCTACGGTCCTGCCTCCCGAAGTTCGTGATGAACTTTGCATAACCACTATCTCTCTCAGCGGGAAGGCCAACTTTGTCGAATGGGTTCATTCGGTCTATCGTGTTTTGCAGACGAAGGGTCTGCCTCACCTTACTCGGGCAAAACCCGCTGACCCTACTGATGACTGGTTTCGCGATGAAGGCCGGGTCCAATCTTGGATGCTTAACTCTATGGACACCAAGTCATACTGCATGGCAATGTATTATGAAACGGCTAAGGAAATGTGACACGAATTGCACTCCATATACTCTGGCAAGGACAGCTTACAACACTTGTTTGACATTATCTCTGCTCTTCAATCACTGGATCCTAGAGCCACGGGCGACTTAACTTCCTTTGTTACAAAGGCCAAGACCCTGGTGGAGGCCTGTATACAACACCAACCGCCCTCTGCAGACCTTGCTACACAACGGGCGTAGAAGGAAGCTGTTGGGATCGCTATGATGATGGCCCGTATTCCCAGTCATCTTCACAGTGTTCGGGCCCAGATTCTCTCCTCTTCCATTACACCCTCCTTATCTAATGTTTGCTCCATGTTGCTCAAATTTACACCACCTTCCGAGGCTCCAGCCAGTTTCTCTTCGGCTCTGCTACAGCAGCCCTTATTACCTACTCCTGCTCCTCCTGCCCGCGGCTCTTCTACTCGGGGAGGTTGCTTCACGTCTCGTGGTCGAGGACGTGTCGGGCGCTCTACTCTCAAATGTACCTACTGTGGTCGTGAAGGTCACCTTGAAACTACATGCTATCACAAGCATGGGCTGCCTCCTCACCTTACTACTACTACTGTTGTTGCTCCTCCAGGTTCCTATCCAATCGAGTCACTTTCGTCCACCCAGAAAGATATCAACGATCTTTGCCTACAGCTTCTGTAGCTCCAAGGTGTGGTTAACTGCTCCTCTGGCTCGGTTGTTTCTTTCTCCACTGAATGTATCTCCTGTCTCTCCCATAGCTCTCATTGGATATTGAACCCTGGAGCCACCCACCACATTACCTCTCAGAAACCCCCTCAGTACATGCACTATGAGTATCTAAAGTTTATCATCGTGGCAAATGGCGACACTACTCCGGTGTTTGGAGCTGCTGACCTACAACTTACTCTTACTCTTTCTTAACCTCGGTCCTTCATGTTCCGGGATCCCCCTTCAACGGCTGTCAAACGGGTTTTATCTCCTAGATGTTTTTCCTACTACCCGCTCTGCAGTTCCCTCCGTCGATTGACATCGTCGTCTTGGTCATGCTCCTCTTCTGATTATCAAGAAGGCCCTTCCTGATATCTCATTGCAGGACTTTTCTTGTGAATCATGTATCTTTGGCAAGCAACATCGTATTTCTATTTCCCCCATATATAATCGGAGTAGTACTCCGTTCTCTTTAGTTCATTCTGATATATGGGATCCCTATAAAGTTCCTAGTGTTTTTGGTTATCGGTATTTTGTAACCTTCATTGATGACTATTCGCGCCTCACATGGCTTTATCTACTTCGTGAACGTACTGAACTCACCTCTGTCTTTCGTGCTTTTATTGCTGAAATACGTACGCAATTTTCTACCACACTAAAAATGATTCGCACTGATAATGCTCGTGAATATACTCGTCGCATCTTCTCTAATTTATGCACTGAGTTTGAGATTATTCATCAAACCTCGTGTGCGTATACCCCCCAAAAAAACGGTGTGGCCGAGCGAAAGAATCGACATCTTCTTGATGTCACTCGGTCAATCATGCTTCAAATGCAGGTACCTACCGAATATTGGAACTTTGATGTCTCTACTGCATGTTATCTCATTAATCGCATGCCCTCCTCCGTGCTTAGCTTTGTTTCTTCGTTCGGTCTCCTATTTCCTTCCAAGTCTCCATTCTCTCTCACGCTCCGTATATTTGGTTGTATCTGCTATGTTCACTCTCTTGGACCACCAACTGACAAACTTGCCCCTCGGGCCACAAAATGTATGTCTGTTGGCTACTCTCGTACTCAAAAAGGAAATACCTGCTACTCTCCTACGGACAAAAAGGTGCTTGTTTCCGCTGATGTCACCTTTATTGAAGATCAAGGTTTTTACTCCACCTCCTCCCCTCTACTACCACATTCCACTATTCCTCGTCTGGCTGTCCCCGTCACGTCCCCGCCACCCATACCTTCCCCTCTTCCAGTGCCAGCATCACCCCCTCTACCTCCTCCTCCACCTCTTCGTGTCTATGCCCGACGCTCATCCCGGATAGCTGCCCGACGGCAGCCCACTTCTACTGATGGTCTCCCGCGACTTGACAATCAAGCACTACCCTCTACAGCTCATCCAATGGGAAACTATGTATCCCTACATCGCCTCTCTCAGCCTCTTCTCAATTTTGCCCTATCTCTCTCCACCATTTCTCTTCCTAATTCTTTGCAGGACGCTCTCCAACATTCGGGATGGCGCGCGGCCATGGACGAAGAGATGACAGCCCTCTGGGCTAACCAGACTTGGGACCTTGTTCCTCTCCCTCCTGGCCAGTCTTGTGTAAGCTGCAAATGGGTCTTTGCTATCAAACATGCTCTTGATGGTCACGGTTGACCGTCTCAAAGCTTGTCTTGTGGCTAGAGGATTCACTCAGCAACATGGTCTTGATTATGACGAAACCTTCTCTCTGTTCGCCAAATTGAATACTGTTCGGGTTCTGATCTCTCTTGTTGTGCACCGCCAATGGCCCCTGCATCAAATGGACATCAAAAATGATTTTCTCAATGACGATCTCCAAGAGACTGTGTATATGAACCAATCCGCCCGGGTTTGAGCCCACGGGGGAGTCTCGTGTATGTCATCTCAGGAAGTCTATATATGGCCTCAAACAGTCTCCTCGCGCTTGGGTTGATAAGTTCAGTAAAGTGTTCGCGAGATCGGATTCAGTCGGAGCTCTGCTGATTTCTCTCTTTTCACTCGTCATCAAGCAACATACATTGTTCTTCTTCTTGTCTATGTTGATGATATTCTGATAACGGGCGACGACACCATCGGGATCCGGAACATTAAGCAACATCTGAACTCAGTTTTTCAGACAAAAGATCTGGATAATCTGCGATACTTTCGTGGACTTGTGGTTGCAAGGAGATTAGGTCTGATCTCAACGGAAGTACTGAACTTCTCTACTCTGGATTACCTTATGAATCATAAGATATGAATAACACCACCCTGGCTTGGTGGGGAAATAATCTATGTCACAGTACACGACCTGATATTTTATTTGTTGTTGGGGTTATAAGCCGATTCATGCATACTCCTCAGACCTCTCATCTCTAAGCCGTCGAGTGGATTCTCAGATATTTAAAGAAGGCTTAGGACAAGACTTGTTTATAAACCATCACTTCCTTATCTCTTGTTGTGTACTCTGATGCTGACTAAGGTTCTGATGATTGGCGTTCCACAACTGGTTTTTGCACCTACCTCGGTGGACATCTTTTTACTTGGCGTCTCGCTCATTGCTAGGCTGAGTACCGTCTATGGCAGCGGTTGTATCTGAGGTCACCTGGTTTGATAGTCTCCTAATGACATGGACCTCAAACTCTCCTCTCCTGCCACCATGTTCTCGACAGTCAAGCAACCATACATTTCTAAGAATCCGGTATTTGATGAGCAACAAAGCATATCGAGTTGCTGTCATTTCTCGGGAAAAGGTTCAATAAAGAAGTTAGAGTTGGAGCTTCTCGGCGTCCGGTAAAGTTCCCAAAGCTTTCTCTCGATTTATACATCAGTCTTATCCAAGCTTGGAGCTGATGATTTGTACGCTCCAGCTTGCGGGGGAGTGTTAAGATTAATAAATAAAGCCCTTTAGGAGAAGCTCTTATAGGCTCATGTATATTCTATTTAGTCCACATTGTAAATGTAGAAGTCTCTCCCTCTTTCTCCCTCTATATAAGTGCATGTACTCTTGTTTTTTTATAATAATACAATTTAGGGTTATTTTCTTTCTCCTATGTATCTCTCTGTACAATCTCTATTTGAGGTTGGCTTCAATGATTACAAAATAGTAATTAATAAAAAGCAGTTTTCGTACAAATAAAAAACAATTAGGCAAAAGCTAACAGAATGCAGCTTAAAATGAAAGTGAAGGATAGATATAACTTTACTCTAGAGGGGGGTGAATAGAGTATTTTAAAATTTTAATTTATTTTTATAGCGGATTTAAAGTTAGTGATATATATATATATATAAAGATAAAATTCACGACACACAAATAAAGAAAGTGGCAATCCAACACACAAAAATCCGGGTATCTACTCTTCTACCACCCTGGTAGAAATTCACTACAGGTTTTTTCTCATCATGCCACCAGAAGTCTATTTTCTAAGGGAGATTGCAACCCTTTGTACGGTAAAACTTAAGCTTTTGATCTTTAAGTTTTAATGGTACTTTACGATTAGTGGATGATGTTGCACATAAGATCCCTGACGCGCCTCTCCACTCTATATCTCTAACAACTTGTCAACCATTTGACCTGAATATATAATGTCTGAGAAGAATTCAAACATTTGAATTAAAACCATTCTGAAACGTCAGAAGAATCTGAGAATTGTAACTGTGGGAATTAATTAGAATTAAAACTCTGTGATAAATCATATTTAATGCTGCCTTAAACAGCTATATTCAATTAGAATATTTAGCATTAAATATCAGAGTTGTAACTGACTGAAATTAAGCTGTTGATATCATTTTGCCTTCTGAATAAGGAAACTGCCTGATCGTCGAACACATCAAGGAATTCGTCGAACTAAGCCTGGAGTTCGTCGAACTGAGTTTCCTGTTTCGTCGATCTGAGCTCAAGTTCGTCGACTGAGCTTGGCTTTCGTCGACTAAGCTTTTGAGTTGAAACAAAGTTCGTCGAACGGAGCTCAGCGTTGATTAAACTCAGAGTTAGGAATCTGAGTTCGTCAAAAGAGCTCGACGTTCGTCGAATAGCTCGGCGTTCGTCGACGAATTCTGCATTAGTCAACTGAACTTCTCTGGATCCTTCTGAAGTAACAACCCTGGAAATAATCCTATGCCCTAGTCGATACAAGTTAGGAAAGACTCTCAAACGCCTTTGCCTCTAATAGCTCCTTTGTACGTGTCCAAACCATCTTAGTTGAGTTTCTCCATTTTCTTGCAATAAGTGCTACCTATCTTATTCCTGATACTCATTCCTAAATTTATCCAATCTTGTGTGTCCAAATCCACTAAGTATTCTCTTCCACAACTCCCATTTTTTGCTATGTAATAGTCACTCCCAACACTCCATCCATAGAGCATCGCCGGTCAATTGCAGTACGGTAAAACTTGCCTTTAATTTTAATGGTACTTTACGATCACATAAGATCCCTGCGCGCCTCTCACGTCAACCAACCTGCTTGGATTCCTGTGTCAATCTTTATCAATACCTCCATCTTTTTGAACTATCATCCAAGATATTTAAAACACTCAACAATATCTTGATCACACTTAATAACAAGTCATCTGTCCTATTGCTGCTAAATTTAAGTCCAAATACTCCATCTTTGCCCTGCTCAACCTAAAACCCTTATTTTCTAAAGTTCTCCAAGATTCAAGTGAATTAAACCTCGCGCGTCTCATCGACCAAAACGATAATCCGAAACAATAAACACCAAGGTATTGTTGTTGGAATGTTCGGTGACCTCATCTAAGATAAGGGGAAAGAGATAAGCACTTAAAGCTGAACCTTGATGTAAGCCAACAGTGATAGAGAATTTCCGTGTTAATCCTCCAGGTGTCCTCACCCTCGTCACTGAATTTGTATACATATTTTTGATTATGTCAATGTTACATTTACACCTTTCTTTTCTAAAACTCTCCATAAGATCTCTCTTGGAACTCTATAATAGGCCTTCTCAAGATCGATAAACAGTATATGCAAATCTTGTTTTCTTTCTCAATAGTTGTCAATGAGTCACCTCCAGAGATGTATAGCTTCCATGGTCGACCGCCCTGGCATGAATCCAAATTGATAAATAATAATAAATAACAAATAATTTTAATAAGCTGACCTGCTGAGAAGACAAATGATCTTTTCAACTTGTGATGATAATGAAGGCACATACTTATTCAGAGAAGTTAAATAGAAAGAAACCAAAATTGAAAATTCTAAACTTACCAAAATATTATCTATTTTATCGATACCAGTCTTGCTCATATACTCTCTTTCATTGATGCCAGATATGAACAAAGATAATCCAAGCTTCATTTCATACACAGCTACCTGAATTGGTTGAACCAAGTCCATGTACTCGGTAAAATCTTCTGACAATCTAGTAATAAAGGATTGGGAGGTGACCTAACAATGCATATTCCAAGAGCAATAAGCATTACAGATCAATAAATATAATTGAAGAAGCTCCTTACAAATATCTCTCACCTGCCAATCATTGGCCATCTCAACAATGTCAATCTCATTATTGCATCTGGCATTCTTTAAAAGTGACGTACAGGAATGAACACGTGGAAGAAAATTAGAGCATGCTAATTTCAACTCATTATATTTTGAAGGTTGTGGGCGAAAGACAATCTAGAAACAATACAAGTTGTCAAAAATAAATTATTTCCTGAACAAACTTCATAATTTAGCAGTAAGTGAAGGTAAAAATATTGTTGAACAAACTAAAAATCATGAAAATAACGGTTGTCATAGGATGAAGAGAAAAGTATTTTTTTCCAGCTTCTTTTATGATTTTCTAGTGCCAGGACAACATGAAAAATCTTACCTTTGCATTTGCACATTTTTCTTCCATTTCCAACTTCTCTTGTGATTCTCTAGACCACTCGTCCAAGTCGTCAGTGCATTTCCCAGATAGAAGCTCACAGTCTCGGCGCACCTGTTGGCAGAACATGAGCCAAAAAAGTCAACCTTTGGCTACCAGCTACATGCACAGAACTTTAAAATTTACGAAAACATAAAGCTAAATGAGTAATTATCAAAGCAAATGTTTCAGACCAGCGACGAACTCGGATTCACTCAATGCCGGCACAATAAATTAAAAATAGAAAAATATTTGTTTTCAATTCCTGTCCCTATCAAAATTCTAACTAAACAATTTGTAGAAACTAAAAAACTTGAAACTAGAAAATTAGGGATCATTTCTTGAGTGTCTGTATATAATACTCAATCCTAATGCCTACCAAAATCAGCGAATTAACTATATAGTAGCTAGAGAAAATAAAAGTTTGAATTTTTTTAGCACATTAAACCAGCCTATGCCGGTCCCAAGCGCAGATGAAAAATGACGAGGGTTGTGTTAGATAGACGCCCAACGTAAAATTTAGCCACCCTTATGAATATGAATCATTTGAGAAATTGTGTAAAAGATAAGTTGTTTCTGTAAGATATGTTGTATATTGAGTAGTAGAGTTAGCTTATAGTCACCTCGGGTGTTAGGATCACCCTTCTCAATTCATGTATATGTATTACTCTGTTCAATTGTGAATATACAAAAATCCATTCGTTCCTATCATGGTATCAGAGGTCTAGGGTTTTTGCCGATCCATCGCATCCTCGATCTCGTCGTCGCAGAGCATCCCTGATCCCATCATCGCAGAGCATCCCTGATCCCGTCGTCTTGCTGCGCACGATCCCGTCATCTTGCTACGCTCGATCCCGTCGACGAGCAGTATCCCGCCCTCTCTGGATCTCGTCGCTGACAGCTGCTACTTCTCTGTTGCTCTTGATCTCGTCGCAGACTTGTTGCGCTCGATCCCGACGACTGCTGCTACTTGCAGTGCTGCGATCGACGCGACTTGCTGCGCTCGATCCCGTCGCCGACGACGGGTACTTCCCTCGACGCATCTGCCTACTACTCTGTCGATCACGTCTACTGCTTCCTACAACGGCATTGTCGGCTTTGACTGCTTCGACAACCGTCTCCCTGCTTCTAGCTTCTCCCGACTCCAGATCCGGACGTCTCTCGTCCTCAAGACCTTTTCTGTTGGAGCTTCTCCCATTGAAGATTTGCATTTGCTGTTGTTGCTGCTCCTCTCGCTGTTCCTACCCATCGCAACTACCTGCTTTGCTCCCTAAAACAGCCCGTTGTTTTTCTGGCTCTGCGTCTTCTAGACTATGTTGCAGCCTCAATGGCCTCGCTTTCCTCTCTGCAGCCCACTGTTTCTCGCTGCAACCTGCTTCCTTCGGCGGGTTATAGTTCGTCGGTGCGCCTTGTTCCTCGACATCCGACGTCTTCCATTGCTCAGTCTGGTGCTCCTTGTCGCATGTCTGTCCGCTATCACTACTGTCGGTGTCTTGGTCATGTCAAATCCGAGTGTCGCAAGCTTCAGAAGGCTCAGCTGTCTGGTCAGCAACGTGCTCCTGGTGTTTCTTCCGCTCACTTTTCGGTCTTTGAGCTTGTGCAGCTGATAGCCCAGCAGTTCCTTCAGCAGTTTTCACTGCCCCGCTCTCCTGCCCCTGCCTCTCAGCCGGCTGTCTCCGCGCCTGCAGGTATCTCCATCTCTGAATGGTTGCTTGACACTGGAGCATCTTTTCACATGACCTATGTTATTACACATCTTTTGTCCTGTCAGCCCATCTCCCCTTCCCTTACCATCACGGTAGTCGATGACACCGTTCACCCCATTACCAGTCGTGGCCTCCTCCATACCACCCATTTTCATATTCTCGATGTTGTCTACATACCTCAGTTATCCATGAATCTTATATCCGTCAGCCAGCTCACATCTCACTATTTTCTGGTTACTTTTGATGAATTTACTTGTCGTGTGCAGGATCGTCTGACTGGGGCACTCCTTGGGGATGGTCGTCGTCGTGGCGGGGTGTACGTTCTTGATCGTCTCCACCTTCCATCCACTTCATCGTCACCTGCAGCTTCCTCCCTTTGTCTTTCTTCGGTGGGTTTCTCTCAGTGACACCACCGTCTTAATCATCTCAATGATTCACGTCTAGCTTTTCTCATTAGTCATGGTTTCCTTGATCGTGTTCCTATTGATCGGTCTCACTCGTGTTCGGGTTGTAAGCTCGGTAAAGAGCTACAACTCTCATATCCGTCTAATGAGTCCAGGTCTCAGTGTCCCTTTGATTTAGTTCATTCTGATGTCTGTGGACCCGCACCTTTTTTATCCAAGGATGGACACCGGTACTATGTTCTTTTCGTTGATGACTATTCTCGTTATTGTTGGGTCTATTTTATGCATTGTCGATCTGAATTTTTTCAGATCTATGTTACTTTTTTTGCTATGGTGTACACACAGTTATCTGCTTCCATACGCACTTTCCGTTCTAACTCGGGGGGTGGGGGTGGGGGGAGTATCTCTCTCATGCTTTTCGAGATCTGCTCGCTACCCATGACACTCTCCCTCAGCTTGCCTGTCCCGGTGCACACGCTCAGAATGACACCGCTGAAAGGAAGCATTGTCATATTATTGAGACAGCTCGCACCCTTCTTATCTCCTCTCACGTTCCTCCTCACTTCTGGGTCGAGACTGTTTCCACTGCTGTTTATCTTATTAATCTGCATCCCTGCACTTTCATTCAGGGTCAGTGTCCTGGTGAGTGTCTGTACTCTCGACCTCCACGTTACACTCATCTTCGCGTTTTTAGTTGTCGATGTTATGTTTTACTCTCTCCACGTGAGCGCACTAAGCTCTTTGCTCAATCCGTTCCTTGTGCCTTTCTTGGGTACAGTACTAAGCACAAGAGCTATCGATGTTATGAACTTGTTGATCGTCGACTTCGCATCTCGCGTGATGTCACATTTGATGAGTCTCACCCTTTCTTCATGTCCTCTATTTCCTCGACCTTACACTCATCTGTTACTCCCTCTGACGTGCAGTTTCTCACTCTTTCTAGCTCTCCGCCTCATGTATCCTCCCCTTCGGTACGTCCACCATCGCTTCCCTTGCCACAGTTTACTCCGTCGTCTCCTTCTCCCTAGTCGCAGTCTACTTCTCCTCTTTCCTTGCCGCGGTCTCCTCTGTCACACACTTCTCTCTCTGATGAGCTGTCCACTTGGGACCGTTTATCTCCTCTTCCTTATCACTATACTTGTTGTCCTCCTATCTCCTCGCCTTCAATGCCCCCAGACTCAGTGCCTACCTCCTCCAGCGAGTGTCATGTGGATGATCCTCCTGTGCGACGCAACCCACCTTGTGAGAGGCGTCCTCCTGACCGCCTTAGTCTTGCTACCCTACGGCCGGACCTACCTGCCCTTCCTGCTACTGCCTGCAGTACTCCAGAGTTGACCTCCTATCATGAGGCTGCCCAGATACCTGAGTGGCAAGTTGCTATCTATGCTGAGTTGGAGGCGCTTGAGCACACTCGTACATGGGAGCTTGTTCCTCTTCCACCAAGTGTTCTTATTATTACTTGCAAGTGGGTCTTTAAGGTCAAGAATCGCTCTGATGGTTCTGTGGAGAGGTACAAGGCTCAGCTTGTTACTCGTGGTTTTCAGCAGGAGCAGGGGATGGACTATGACGAGACTTTTGCTCCTTGCAGCTGTTCGTCACTGTCTCTATCACATCTCGACGTGAAGAACGCCTTTCTTCACGGTGATCTTCAGCAGGAGGTATACATGCTTCCTCCTCCGGGTTTATCCTTTCCTCCAGGCATTATCTGTCGCTTGAGGCGAGCTCTTTATGGGCTCAAGCAGGCATCCCGTGCGTGGTTTGCACGTTTCAGTTCAGACATTACAGCCGCCGGTTTCCAGTCATGTCCTCATGATCCAGCTCTGTTCGTGCACTACTCTCGTGGTCGGACACTTTTGTTACTGTACGTGAATGAAATGATTATTACTGGTGACGATCCTTCTCATGTGGCTTTCGTCAAGCATCACCTTTAGCAACAGTTTCAGATGAATGACCTTGGACAGCTGGGCTAATTCTTGGGTCTTGAGGTCAGCTCTACAGATCGTGGTTCTCAGCTCTCTCAGCAGCGCTACATATCAAATCTCCTTGTTCGGGCTGCTCTCTGTCTCTCGCACAGTAGAAACCCCTATGGAGCTCCACCTTCAGCTACATCCGGATGATGGGCTTCCACTCTCTGATCCTACTCGATACCGCCATCTCGTGGGTAGTCTCGTCTATCTCACCATTACTCGGCCATTGCCCATGTTGTTCATGTGCTGAGCCAGTTTGTTAGTGCGCCAACCTCTGTGCATTATGATCATCTGCTGCGGCTCCTGCGATGTGAAGACCCAAAATCTCCGGGCTTCCCAATGATTTCAGAAATTGCACAGAGAGTCAATATAGTCGCAGCATATACAAGAACAGTACAATTTTATTCCACCCTTTTATTTATTTACATCACCATATAGTTATTTACTCAAAATCTGCTAAAAATTTACAGAAAGTTTCAGAACATAGTAACTTGTGACTCTCAGAACCTTCCTCGATTCCTTTGTAAACATTGAGCCATACATTTTCTAAGTCCTCAGGTGCGAATTTTCCCCGTGCACCCGGAGTTCCACCTGTTGACTGAAAAAAATGGGTCCACTAACGGTTAGTCATAAAAATTATGACTATATCAGAACAGTATTTCGTGAAACAGTTATACATGCAACCAAGGGGGATGATACCAATATGCTTACAGTACAATACAAATTAATCACTTGATTATTCTCAATACTAGTCCTTAAATACAGCCAGCCCATATTTCCAGCCAGCACAACCCTGTTTATCTTCCAGCACAACAAAACTAGCCAGCACAGCTCACAGTCAGCACTTTAAAACCTAGCCAACACATCACACCCAGCCAGCAAAACAGCCTATAACAGTTCAGCCCATAAGCACATAGCCCATATATACATCATGCAAGTCCATATAACTTTAAAAAAGCAACCCATAAAAATTGATCATACAAGGAAAAGATCATAACATATGTGCCTTTTTCATCATCGGGGATATTTTTTAAAAATATTTATACGTATTTCCTTTTAGGTCGTTATATGCGCTATTTCCGGGTGACGACATCTCGTGGTCTCTTCTTCTTTAGCAGTAGTTCTCTACAGCTACGTGCTTACTCCGACTCCACCTGGGCTAGTGATCTTGTTGATCATCGTTCTGTCACTGGTTTTTATCTGTTTTTAGGTTCCCCACTAATTGCATGGAAGTCCAAGAAACAGATTGGTATTTCTCGCTCCAGCACTGAGGCTGAGCTTCGAGCAATGACTACCACCGCTAAGTATATTATTTGGCTCCGGTGGTTTCTTAAGGATTTTGGTCTCTTCTCCAAATCTCACTCCCCTCAATTGTGATAACACTGGTGCCATTCAAATTACTCTAAACCTGGTGAAGCATTCTCTTTCCAAGCATATCGGGGTGGATGCTTTCTTCCTACGTGAGCACTATGGCCATGACACTCTTGCCCCTTCCTTTATTCCTTTACAGTAGCAGATCATAGATTTGATGACAAAGCCGTAGACGAGGACCCAACATGTCTATCTACTGTCCAAACTCTCGATGTATGATCCTCCGTGAGTTTGTGGGGGGTGGAGGGGGGGGGTGTTAGATATGTTGTATATTGAGTAGTTGAGTTAGCTTATAGTCACCTCGGGTGTTAGGATCACCCTCCTCTATTCATGTATATGTATTACTCAGTTCAATTGTGAATATACAAAAATTCATTCATTCCTATCAGTTCCTCCTAAGAAACACATTGTATGGTCCGAATGCAGCATCTTGACATGGACCGCTACATCTCTAGGACTTGGGTGTAGTGTTAAATATGCAAGAGTCCTCGTCGTATGGTCCGAATGCGGCGTCTTGGCAAGGACCGTTGCATCTACAAAAGGACTTGGATGTAGTGTTAAATAGACAAGAATCCTCACATAATAGATGTCCTAAAAAAATATATCGTAGGATTTGTGACCGAATTAGATTTGGAAGTTGGAATATAGATGCGCTAACGGAAAAAATGATGGAAGTAGTGGATACAATGATTAGGAGAAGGATAAATATCTTATGCATGCAAGAGACTAGATGGGTGGATGAGAAAGCAAAATGTTTAGACATTTCAGGTTTTCAATTATGATACACGAAAAAAAGCAATGAAGTAGATATTATTCTGGATTCTACTTGGAGGGATGAAGAGTAGAATAGAGGAAAAATTTAATCAAGTTGCCATAAAACGGGCTAAGCATACATATATACATGACGGAAGGCACGTGACATATCACGTGAAATAAGGAGCGGGAAAAATAAAACTTAAAACACAAAAAAAAGCAATGAAGTAGATATTATTCTGGATTCTACTTGGAGGGATGAAGAGTAGAATAGAGGAAAAATTTAATCAAGTTGCCATAAAACGGGCTAAGCATACATATATACATGACGGAAGACACGTGACATATCACGTGAAATAAGGAGCGGGAAAAATAAAACTTAAACTAAAACGCGTATATTCAACACTAAAACGCGTATATTCAACTTTCTCCCTCAAGTTGGAAATATATATCGATCATCCCCAACTTGATTGTATTGTTCATGAAGTTGTCGTTGCTTAACCCCTTGGTGAAGACGTCGGCAAGTTGGTCATGTGAATTCAAGAACGGAGTGTATATATTTCTCTTGTTCAGGTGATCTTTGATGAAATATCTGACAACTTCAACATGTTTCGTCCTATCATGTTGAACCGGATTGTGAGCAATACTGATGACAGTCTTGTTGTCGCAGTAGATAGTAACGGGCTTGTTCACCTAGAGACCCATATTTTGGAGGATTGTCTTCAACCACAACCTCTCACATACTCCTTGCGCCATAGCCCGTCAACGTTTCTACCACTTCCAAACATCCGCTTCGTATACAGATCCTGAAACATACAAACATCAGTGTAAAAGGTTACGGAGATATTTAAGGAAGTAGTTAAGTGGCTTAAGGAGCGAAGATTGCGAGAAAACGAAGGGACATGCAAAACCAAAGAAAGTGATAGGTCGGGAGAACAGGCAACGGTTCCTTTGACATCAATAGAAGAATGGGAACCATTAGCAGCAATGATCTTATCACACAGAATGAGCACTGCAGATACTTGAAGTAGCAAATGCAGCAGTGGAATCAACAGATGTAGGGCCAGACTGGGAATGCAACAGACGGCGAAAGGCCTCTAACTCCATAACAGAAAGGCCCCCAGAGGTGTCCTCATAAACCTCAGTCGAATGCGCAGAAGACTGTGTGGGCACCAGCTTGATGACCACTACCACGGTGACCACCTCTCCCAAGAGCACCAGAACCTTGGCCAGATGGAGCAAGATGAGGGTGTAGGCGAAAAAAGACATCCTTAGTATGACCTTTTTCCCACAGTGGTTGCATAAAGGAGGAGGGCAACGAGAAATCCCAGCAAGAGCAGAATGGTCAGTACAGGAGCCAAATAATATCTAAGGAAAGAAGAATTTTATAAGCAACAAAATACAAAAAATGAAGGGTTTGAAATATATAAAATTGCTCGAGCTAGAGAGAGAAAGGCAAAAGATTTAAACCAAGTTAAATGCATAACTGATGGAACAGATGCAATTTTGACGAATGTTCTTTCTATTAAAGAGCGACAAAAAAGATACTTTTATTAACTATATAACAAAAGAAAATATAATGAACAAAACTTGGAAGAGATAAATCAGAGAAGTACAGAACACAACGTTTTATCATAAAATTTAAATATTAAAGTTAAACAAAGATCAAAAAAAGATGAAAAATGAAAAAACGGTTGGGTCAGACGATATACCCATTGAAGTATGGAAATGTCTAAGGAAAGAAGAAACTATGTGACTTACATGTTTCTTCAATAAGATTCTAAAGTCAAAAAGAATGTCAGACCAATGTAAAGAAAGTATTTTAGTACCATTGTATAAGAAAAATGAGATATATAAAATTGTGTTAATTACAAAGTAATTAAATTAATGAGTGATATCCATAAAACCATGCGAGCGAGTAATAAAAAGAAGAGTAAGACCAGAGACTAGCATCTCGGAGAATCAATTTTAATTTATGCCAGGGCGGTCGACCATGAAAGTTATACATCTTTTGAGGTGGCTCATTGACAACTATCGAGAAAGAAAACAAGATTTGCATATGTTATTTATCGATCTTAAAAATATTTATAATAGGGTTCCAAGAGAGATCTTATGGAGAGTCTCAGAAAAGAAATGTATAAATGTACCATACATTTACATAATCAAAGATATGTATACAAATTCAGTGACAAAGGTGAGGACATCTGGAGGATTAACATATGAATTCCCGTTCCATGTTAGCTTACATTAAGGTTCAGCTTTAAGCTCTTATCTCTTTACCGTTATCTTAGATGAGCTCACCAGACATATCCAACAAACATTAACTTAGTGTATATTGTTTGCGGATGATATTGTTTTGGTTGATGAGACGCGCGAGGGTGTAGACGCGAAACTTGAATATTGGTGAGAAACTTTAGAAAAGAAGGGTTTTATGTTGAGCATGGCAAAGACGGAGTACATGGGGATTAAATTGAGCAGTGCAAGAAGGGCAGATGACTTTGTTATTAAGTTGGGTGATCAAGATATTTCCCGCAGTGAGTTGAAGCGGAGAGTGTGTTAGGGATCTTACGTGATCACAAAGTACCATTAAAACTTAAAGGCAAGTTTTATCGTGTTGCAATTAGACCAGCGATGCTCAATAGTTCTGAGTGTTGGGCAATGAATTGTGTACATGAGCAAAAAATGGGAGTTGCGGAGATGAGAATGCTTAGGTGGAGGTGTGGACACACGAAACCGGATAAAATTAGGAATGAGTGTATCAGGGATAAGACAAGAGTGGTACCAAGTTGCAGAGAAGATGCGAAAAGCTCGACTAGCATGTTTGTGCTGAAGTATTAGACCGGGCGACCTGTTGAAGTATTAGACCGGGCGGCCTTGCGGTCTTGTCTGGCAGGTTGTTGACCGAGCGATCTGTCGGTCTCTCTCAGAAGCCTGGAGACCGGGCGGTCTATCGGTCTCCTATTACCGCTTGTTCTCTTGCTGCTGGAGTTGCCGAGCGGTTAGCCCAGTTGTCTAACCGCGCGGCCTGTGCGGTCTCTTTAATTTTCTAGCCGCTCAGCCCTGTACATTTTAGTCCCACATTGTTTGTTTGTACTCTCTCCTATCTCCTCCATTCTATAAAAGGGAGGTCATACCTTTGTAAATGATATCTTTTTGGATAATAAAACTTTCAATTATTCAAATTTCTGCCAGTTTATTAATTGCGTGTTTGCTACTTTTACATGGTATCAAAGCGCTCGGTCCTTTCCTCATGCCTGAGCTCTCTCTGCGCGTGCGGCTTGTTTCTTCTTTCCGCGACCTGTTCTCGCGGCTTGTTTTCTCTTCTGATCGCTGCCCTGTTCGCGCGGCTTCTCCCTGTTCGCGCGACTTTCTTCGGTCTGTTCTTGACCTGTTCTCTCGGGTCCCTTGCTTCCTCTTCTCTTCTGTTTGCTCGGACGCTTTCAGTTCGCGCGACCTCTTTCCCTGTGCCTTGGTCTGCTTCCTGGCCGCTGGTGTTCTGTCACCGTGCCGCTGCAGCTTCTTCTCTTTAGCCCGCTGCGGTTTCGTCCCTGTTCGCTACAGTTTCTTTCTCGTGTCCCAGCCTCCTCATTAGGTCGTGCGGCTTTCTCTCCTCTTTTCTCTCCCCGCGGCTTCTCTTCTTCTCGCGGTTTCCTGCCTTCTCTATGGCCAATTCCGGTCTCTCCACCCCCGTTATCTCTACCTCCACCACCCCTGCAGCTCATCCTCCTCCTCCTCCTTCGGGCAACCTTGGCACGCTTTCTAAACTTGTTGGCTCCAACTATCCTGATTGGAGCGTTTCTTTCACCTTTCTTCTTCGCTCTCAGCGCAAGCGTCATCACCTCACCGATGACCTTCCTCCTCTTAACTCTCCTCAATTTGATGACTGGGATGCAAGTGATGCCCTTGTCCGCACTTGGCTGACCAACAACCTTTCTGATGAGTGTCTTCCCGTCATTCGCCATGATGAGACGGTCAAGGCTGCTTGACTTCACCTAGCTGCTCTCTATTCGTAGGGGGGCCAGACGTCCCGCATTTATACTCTTTATGCGGACCTCTTCGCTCGCCCTTCCATGTCTCCTGCTGCGGCTTATCAGCAGGTTCAGGTTCTTGGCGCAGAGATCCTCCAGAATCTCCCCTTCTCCGCGAACTTGGCCGACCAGCACAAACACTTCCAGGAACTCCCGGTTGTTTGTTATCTTCTCTGTCTTCCTGATTCCTATGATATGATCCGCCAGCAGATCTTGGGTGAGGCGGAGTCTCCCACTTTGGATGCCACCGCGGCTCGCATTGCCGCTGTTACTTCGCTGCTCCAGCGTCCTCTGTTGACCTCCCCCCTTCCCAGGACTCCTATGCTCACCAGGCTCAGCAGGGGGGGGGGGGGCCTAGTGGCCGCAGCCACTCAGGCGGGCGCGGTTCGTCCAGGTTCCTCTGCTCTCACTGTGGTCGTACAGGCCATTCTGTTGACCGCTGCTGGCAGAAACATCCTCATCTTCGCCCTTCCAGTGATGCACCTTCCTCGACCTCCGCCTCCTCTCGGCCGTCTGCCTGTGTGGCCACGGCTTCAGGTAGTGCACACGTCGTTACCCAAGGTAAATGGCTGATTGACTCGGGTGCTACAAATCATATGACTGACAACCCTCATTACTTCTCTCTCCTTGAAACGCATGACCGACTGCCCCCGGTTCGTGTGGCGGATGGTTCACCGTCCCCGGTTCATGGGACGGGCATGGTTCAAGTCACCCCGTCGCTTCGCTTGGAGGACACTCTCTATGTCCCGAAGTTCCCGTGCAATTTATTGTCTGTTACCACTTTATGCCGACAACTTCAGTGTTCCGTCTTATTCACTCCCACTTCTTGTTCTTTTCAGGACCCGAGGACCCAGCGGACGATTGCTACTGGGACTGAGAGTGGCGGCCTCTACTTCCTCCACAACGTTTCCGCTCTGTCCGCCCACTCCTCCTCCTAGACGTGCACATAAAGACTGAGCCTGGAAAGTCTACCTGGGCCCGACCTTGAAAAAGCCTGGTTAGGTCTGGGCCCGCGTAGGCCTGGTCCAGGCCCAGGCCAGTCCTGGAGGGCCTAAACAGGCCTTAAATATAATGATTTATCTGGCCTGGTGCCCGGCCCAGGCCAGACCCAGGCTATGCCCGGCCCTAGGCTTTGCCTGGGTCGGGGCCCAGGCCTTGCCTGGGCCCGGGCCAACGTCTCTCTAGAGAGACGTTGGCCTAGAGATGGCAGCCTAAAATGCGGGCAGGCTAAAATGCGGGCGTACGGGCAACCCGTTTTCGGCGTCAAAATGGTTTCAAATCGAAAAATGATCAACATGAAAGTTGTAGATCTCGGCGAGACGAACAACTTTCATGTTGATCATTTTTTGATTTGGAGCCGTCTTGGACGTCAATTTGGGTCCCGAAATCTGGGGCGCGGTACGCTTTACAGTAGCAGTTCCGCCGCCCCAGTTTTCGGGGCCCAAATCGAGGTCCAAGACGGCTCCAAATGAAAAAGTGATCAACATGAAAGTTGCTCATCTCGCCGAGATCTACAACTTTCATGTTGATCACTTTTCGATTTGAAGCCTCCTTGACCCTTGCCCGTACGCTCGTACGTCCGCACTAGAGTACCGCTGAACAGTTAACTAGGCCCGGGCTTGGGCCTGGCCCGGCCTGGGCTTGCCCGATAGGCCTTACCAGACCCTCTTTTTGGAGGAGAGTCTGGGACTGGCCTGGGTCTGGCAAAAGTCAGGCCTGGGCCTGGACCTGGACTGATAAAAGCCCGGGCCTAGCAGGCCCAGACCTGGCCTGGGCCTGACAGGCCTTATGTGCACGCCTACCTCCTCCTCTACAGATCTGCTTCAATGGTAACTTCGCCTTGGACATCCTCCTCGGATTCTTCGACAGCTTCTGCCCCACTTACCTCCGACCAGTTCTCCGCTCAACTGTGATGCGTGTCAGCTTGGCAAACATCATCGCTCCTCCTTCCCGCCGAAGCAAGGTCGTGGTTCCTCTCGCCCGTTTGATCTCATTCATTCTGATGTCTGGGGTCCTGCTCCTACCCTCACCGTTGGTCGGGGTAGTTCCTACTTTGTAACTTTTATAGATGATTTTTCTAGATGTACCTGAGTGTATCTGTTAAAAGATCGCTCTGAACTCTTTTCTATCTGGCAATCTTTTTATTCGATGATTACAACTCAATTTGACATTTCTATTAAAGTTTTTCGCTCTGATAATGCTAAGGAATATCTTAGTCATGAGTTCTCCTCCTTCTTTCGGCAACATGGTCTTGTTCATCAAACCACCTGTGTTTACACCTCTCAGCAAAATGGGGTGGCGGAGCGTAAAAACCGTCACCTCCTTGATGTCGCTCGCACTCTCATGACGCAGATGCAAGTGCCCCACTCCTACTGGGGATACGATGTGTTCCTCGCCTGCTATCTCATCAATCGCCTTCCCTCCACGGTTCTCCACGTCCAGACACCCTTCTCCATTCTATACCCCCGCAAGGAACCTTTTCCTCTCCCTCTCTGTGTCTTTAGGTGTACGGCTTTTGTACACGCTCCGTCCGCTACCCGCGACAAGCTTTCCCCCCGTTCCACCAAGTGTCTTTTTGGGGTACTGTACCACTCAAAAAGGCTATTGCTGTTTTGACCCCGTTCTGCGCAAACAATTTGTGTCCGCAGACGTGACATTCTTCGAGAATGCATCCTACTTCTCTCCTGTCTCCCCTCTTCCTCCTGATGTCTCTGCTTCTCCACCACCTCTCTCCGTTCCTTCCACGCTTATCGACGTCTCCCCTCTTAACTCATCTCCTCCTCCGTCTCCTCCTCTGTCCATCTCCCCCTACACCTTCTCCCTCTTCTCCGCAGCCGTCTCTCTCTAGTCCCGGGCCAGCCTTCTCCGCCACGGACGCTCCGGTCGCTGAGCCTCGCGTCGACCTGGATCTTCCCATTGCTCTTCGCAAAGGGGTGCGGGCGTGTACTCAACACCCGCTTGCGGCAGTTGTTTCATATGATCGGCTTTCTCCTTCTCGCAGGTGTTTTGCCTTGGTTATATCCGCTGCTACCACTCCCCGCACCTACCAGGAGGCTCTTGCTATTCCTCATTGGAAATCTATCATGGATGAAGAGATGACTACTCTTACTGAAAGGGGTACCTGGACCCTTGTTCCTCCACCAGTGGGTACTGATGCGGTTGGCTGTCGCTGGGTATTTGTTGTGAAATTTCGCCCCGACGGCACTGTGGATCGCTACAAGGCCCGGCTGGTGGCCAAAGGCTTCACTCAGACTTACAGCATTGATTACTTTGACACTTTCTCTCCGGTTGCTCGCCTCAGCACCATCTGGGTTCTTCTCTCTGTGGCTGTTAACAGAGATTGACCTATTTCCCAACTTGATGTCAAGAATGCCTTTCTCTATGGAGATCTTCAGGAGGATGTCTACATGGAGCAACCTCCTGGGTATGTTGCTCAGGGGGAGACAAGAGTATGTCGTTTGAAAAAGGCCATTTATGGCCTAAAGCAGAGTCCTCGGGCATGGTTCGACAAGTTCAATGACATTGTGACTACCATTGGGTTTGCAAGGAGTTCGGCCGATCACTCTTTATTTATTCGCAAAACCGCCTTGGGACTGGTGGTTTTGGCAGTGTATGTGGATGATATTCTTTTGACTGGCGATGACCAAGCTGGGGTGGACCTGACGAAGAAACACCTCCGTCAACACCTGTTCACGAAGGATATGGGCTCCCCGAAATACTTTTTGGGGATTGAAATCTCTCAGAAGCTTGACTTGTTGGTTCTCTCCCAACGGAAGTATGCCCTTGATCTTCTACAAGAGGCAGGATTGACAGGTGCCAAACCGGCCCGGTTTCCCATGGCTATTGGAGAAGACAAAATATGGACGGATGACTCGCCTCTTCTATCTGATGTCACGAGGTACAGACGTTTGGTGGACAAACTCATCTATCTCACGGTGACCAGACCCGACATCTCTTATGTTGTAGGCAAGGTCAGACAGTTTATGCAAGCTCCAAGGGAGTGCCATCTTCAGTCTGCCTTGAAGATTTTAGAGTATGTCAAAGCAGCACCGGGCAAAGGGCTAATCTTTCAGAAGAATGATCATCTGAGGGTTGAAGTGTACTCAGATTCAAGCTATGCGGATGATAAAGGCGATGGTAAATCCACATCAGGTTTTTGTACTTTTGTTGGAGTAAATCTTGTGAGTTGAAAGAGCAAGAAACAGTCTGTTGTCTCCAGATCCAGTGCAGAAGCCGAATACCGGAGTATGACGTCAACCACGTGTGAGTTAAAGTGGTTGCGGGGTCTCATGCTTGACCTAGGAGAGGTCTATGACTATCCTCTTCCTATGTTCTGTGACAACAAGGCCGCTATATACATATCCAAAAATCCGGTCTTCCATGAGAGAACAAAGCATATAGAGGTTTACTGCCACTTCATTTGGAAGGAGGTTTTGAAGAAACAGATTTGTACTCTGTTTGTCACCTCTGACAAAGAATTGACGGATATCTTCACAAAACCGGTCTCTACTTCCTTCTTCCACATTTGTGACAAGCTGGGCATGATTGATATTTATGCTTCAGCTTGAGGGGGAGTGTTGAAGTATTAGACCGTGCGACCTGTTGAAGTATTAGATCGGGCAGCCTTGCGGTCTTGTCTGGCGGGTTGTTGACCGAGCGGTCTGTCGGTCTCTCTCAGAAGCCTGGAGACCGGACGGTCTATCAGTCTCCTATTGTCGCTTGTTCTCTTCCTGCTGGAGTTGCCGAGCGGTTAGCCCAGTTGTCTAACCGCGCGGCCTGTGCGGTCTCTTTAATTTTCTAGCCGCTCAGCCATGTACATTTTAGTCCCACATTGTTTGTTTGTACTCTCTCCTATCTCCTCCATTCTATAAAAGATAGGTCATACCTTTGTAAATGATATCTTTTTGGATAATAAAGCTTTCAATTATTCAAATTTCTGTCTGTTTGTTAGCTGCGTGTTTGCTACTTTTACAGTTTGGACACGTACAAATAGGGCTGATATCGAGTCGAGTTCGAGCGATTTTGGCTCGGCTCGAAATCGAAATTTTCGAGTCGAATCATTTTTAACTGATTCCGATTCGGCTCAATTTTCGAACGATTTTCGAGCGATTTTCGAGTTTCGAATAATATATTCAACCCTACGTACAAAGGAGATCATTAGAGGCACGTTGTGAGAGTTTAGTCACTAGGCATGTTAAACGGGGGAGGGGCAGACCAATAAAGACTTGAATGAAACTATAAGGAAATACATGATGTACTCAGGCATTAAAGAGATTATGACTAAAGATGGGGCATAATGGCGACAAAGGATCCACTATAGTGAGGCTTGAGTGTTGTTGTACTAAAATATTTAGAATAATGGAATATCTTAATGAGAGAAATTATTCAAGTTTAAATATTTGGAATAATTAAAAAATTTAAATTTGAAGGAGCTATTGATTTATTTTTGAAATAATTTAAATAAACTCTTGCTTTTAATGAGGGATTTTTAAAAAAAACTCAAACTCTATGAGAAGAAAATAGAATTCTTTCTTTTTTTAATAAAAAAGCTCTTAAAGCAAATTTTTTAAAATAACAAAGATCGAGTTGTACTTAGGCATTAGTGAGATTATGACTAAAGATAGGGTACAATGGCGACAAAGGATCCATATAGCCGACCCCACTATGGTGGGATAAAGGTTTGAGTGTTGTTATATTAAACAGATAACAATCTTCAATCCCTGTCAAAATGATGTTGAAAGTTTAGCATGCAATCCCCAGTCCTTATAAACAAAAAAACTAAGTCTAAAGATTTGTTTTAAAAATGCCTGGAAGATTTCATTAAACAAATGTCATTATGTCAACAATCCTCAGTCCCAGTACGTACCAAATCTTATTAAAAATCGTGGCCTGCTCGTGGGAATGGAAAGAAATTTCGGCAGAGTGCTGACTTGGAAGAAACACAGAAGAGAACTTTCAAGTAAAAACAGTGGCCTGCTGGTGAGAATGAAAAGAAATTTTGAGATTGTTGATGGGGCAGGTTGCAGGAGATTGACTTTCAGGTTTCAGTCATCTGGCAACTTTCAGCCAAGGGGTGGAATCGTAGTCAGAGGGAAGATATGAATGGACACCAGAGGCGGAGTCGTGGTTGTGGATCTCAATGCATGACAAGCGGACAACCGGATCTCGTGAGCGAGCAGATAGCCGGAGATGGATCTTCTGGTGGACTGGTGGCCGACCGACAACGACGGGCAGGAAGATTGGAGGCTTGAAGTCGCGATACCTGCGCTAGTTGAGGCTACATGCGGATCACGAAGTCATCCGTCCTTCTTGCATTGCTAAATTTAAGCTCCATATACTCCGTCTTTGCCCTGCTCAACCTAAAACCATTTTCTAAAATGTCTTGCCAAGATTCAAGTTTTGCGTTTACACCCTCGCTCGTCTCATCGACCAAAACAATATCATCCGCAAACAATAAACACCAAGATATTGCTTGTTGGATATGTCTCGTGAGCTCATCTAAGATAAGGATAAAGAGATAAGAGCTTAAAGATGAACCTTGAAGTAAGCCAACAGTGATAGAGAATTCCTGTGTTAATCCTCCAGATGTCCTCACCTTTGTCACTGAATTTGTATACATATCTTTGATTATGTCAACGTATCATACATTTACACCTTTCTTTTTTAAGACTCTCCATAAGATCACTCGAAATGTACCATAAGCCTTCTCAAGATCGATAAACAACATATGCAAATCTTATTTTCTTTCTCGATAGTTGTCAATGAGTCTCCTTAAGAGATGTATAACTTTCACGGTCGACCGCCCTGGCATGAATCCAAATTGATTCACCGAGATGTTAGTCTCTCGTCTTACTCTTCTTTTTATTACTCGTTCTCATAATTCCAGGGTATGAATCATTAATTTAATTCCTGTAATTAACACAATTTTGTATAAATCTTTTATTCTTATACAAAGGTACCGAGATACTTTCTCCTCATTGGTATAACATCGTCATTGACTTCAGTATCTTATTGAAAAAACCTGTAAGCAACAAAATTCCTTCATTCTCTAGACATTTTCATACTTCGATGAGTATATCGTCTGGCTCAACCGACTTTCCATCTTTCAACTTTGTTAGAGCATCATTTACCTCTGATACTTGAATTTTAAGATAAAACGTTATGTTCTTACACTCATTCGATTTACTTAACTATTTCAAGTTCAATTCATTGTCTTTTGTTTCATTATAGAACTGATAAAAATATCTTTTTCATCGCTCTTTAATATCCACATCATCCGTCAAAACTGTATCTGGTTCATTATTTATGCATTTTACTTGGCTTAAATCTCTTGTCTTCCTTTCTCTAGCTCGAGCAATTTTATATATATCATGTTCTCCATCTTTGATATATAGTCGCTTATAAAAATTTTCAAGAACTTGACTTCTTACTTTACTTACTGCACGTTTAGCTTCTTTTTTGGTGACTCTATACATGACTAACTTTTCATCATTCCTACAAGCGTAGAATGATTTATAGATGACCCTCTTTACCCTCACTTTATCTTGCACTTTCCTTTTCCAACACCAAGATTCTTTATTTGGGGGAGCGCGACCTTTTGATACTCAAAGTACGTTCTTTCCACTTATCTTTAAATGTGAAGATATAGCTTCTCATGAGACACTTGGATCAACATCGGGGTTCATCAACTAGTTGTTCCATAACTACAATCTTGAAAGCAACTTGCCTTTTCATCTTCAAGTTTCACCACCATTTATTATATTTAATTTGTACGTCCAACACAACTAACATATGTTGTGTTGTCATATTTTCTCCTGGTATGACTTTGGAATCCTTACAAATCATTTTATTCATTTTGCGAGTCATAAAATAATCAATTTGTGACTTATTTGGTTCGCTTTTAAACGTAATTAAATATTTTTCCCTCTTTATGAAAAGCATATTTGTGACAATTAACTTATGTGCTATAATGAAGTCTAAAATAGTTGGTCCTTCAGTTTTTTCTCAATATCCAAATCTTCCATGAACGACTGTATAATCTACATTTTCATTCTCAATATGTCCATTTAAATCTCCTCCTATGAAAATCTTCTCTTTGTTGATTTCACTTATTAAATCATCTAAGTCTTCCCAAAATTGCACTTTAATAGCTTTACTTAATCCTACTTCTGGCGTATAAGCACTGATCACATTAATAGTTTTATTTCCTACGACCAATTTAAAAGCTAAGATTATATCACATTTTCTACTTACCCCAATAACTTCATACCTCAAAATAGTATCCACAATAATGCATACTCCACTGCTTGTTTTATTTTTCTCTGTGTACCATAATTAAAAATTTGAATTGTCTAAAAATTTACCATTTAACACTCTCAAAACTTAATCATCGTATCCAATACTTCTATTATTTTTCCCGTTAGCGAACATATATTCCAACTTTCAAACCTAAGTCTGTCACAAATCCTACAACATACTTCTCTAGGACGTTTAATATGTGAGAACTTTTGCCTATTTAACACTACACCCAAGTTCTCTTGGAGGAGCAGCGGTCCTTACCAAGACGCCACATTCAGACCATACGACGAGGACTCTTGCATATTTAACACTACATTTATGTCCAGGAGATGTAGTGGTCCTTCCAAGACGCTGGACGTCTACCTAACTTTTGCACAATTTATCAAATGATCTAGATTCATAAGGGTGACTAAATTTTACGTTGGTCGTCTACCTAACAAAACACTCACCATTTTTCATCCGCGCTTGGGACCGGCATTGGCTTGTTTAGTTTTGATCCGGTGATGTAAAAGGAAAATTTATGCTTAAAATAAACAACATTAATTGTCACTAAAGGAGGAAGTCCACAGCTACTTAATTGAAATTTGTGACCCCATTGTATAAGTAGTCATTTAAGGCATTGATCTAAGTCTTGCAGGAGTCGACAATTCATTTTAGTGCAATTCGTCCAAAAGATCTAGGTTTCCACTCACAAAGCAGAGTGTAAAAATCCTACTGGAGTGGACGAACCTGATGTGGGAGCCATTTTATTGTTGGAGATGTATTGTTGGAGTCTGGAATCGCTGCTGGGACTGATGGGCACAAGATTCCTTGGCAAAATGAGGCGGTTACGACAAGATTCCTTGGCAGCTAGAAGCGTAACGAACAAGATTCCTTGGCGAGCCGCTTAACAAAATAGAGTCATAACATTCATAATAGAAAGAGATACATGAGAGGTAGAGAGGAGAGTTCGAGAGGAAGAATTCTGAGAGAGCGAGATGAGAGAGAGAGAGATTCCAAAACATAATGACGCCCCAAACCATAAGACCAGGAGGAGAATCAACACACGCCCAATAATTAATATAACTAATATTATATTATGCGAATATATCATGGCGGGAAGGATGGACAGCACAACACTATACCACCCTTGAAAATGGCCCTCAAGGTCCGTCCGGGTCTTTATGACGAGGATTGTACCGGTGGAGAGGGAAATTTTGCTGGCCGGTCGAAGATAAGGGAGAAGAAAAGTTGGCTGGATGTAGAGAGGTGCAACCGTGAAAATGCAGAGGAAGCGGATTGTCGTACGAGAGGATGGTGTGGGGTGGGTTGCTGTACATGGATGGCGAAGGGGGATCGGGGGAAAGCGTGCAGGTGAGGCAGAGGAAGAAGCTGCGACGGAGGAAAGCCGACTGATGATGACGCGACCAGGAGGAGAATCTGCGGCGGGAAGGATGGACAGGTGGGCCGATGAGGATTTACGGGGCTGGCCGGTCGAAGCTGGATGAGGGGTGCAACGTGAGCAGAGGGCGGTTGTGTACGAGCTGTAATGGCGAGGGGGGGGGGTGCAGGCAGCAAAGTAATGGAAGGTACTGGAGCTATTCAATCGAGCTCGGCGAGTCGATCAAGCGTGGCGTCGAGGCCATGCATCATGGCAAGGAGGATTGCAAGCATAGCCTCGTGCTGATTGAGGCATGCGTAGACGGAGGTGGCAGTGGAGGATGTAGAGATCGAGAGGGAGAGGGAGAGCGAACATTAGGGTTTTCTTCGTATGCTTCACAATTAACCGAACCACCCTCAAATGGAGTTAGCCACTCTTGTTGATATGGTCACCACCTGGTGAACACACGTTAGCTTGATTCTTAAAACCCCCCTCAAGCTAACACCATGAGCATTCAGCAACCCAAACTTGAGCGAGAAAGAATGAAGAGATTTCCCAGAAACAACCTTGGTGAGGATGCCAGTAAGTTGATCCTCAGATGGCACAAACACCATGGTGACAGTCTTATCTTGAATTTTGTCACGTATGAAGTGGCAGTTGACTTCAATGTGTTTTGTTCTCTCATGAAAGACAAGGTTGTTAGCTATATGAATTGCATCTTGATTATCGCAGTAAAGATTCATAGCCTCGGAAACTGAAAAACTCATTTCCCCCAAGATAGACTTAACCCAGATGAGCTCACAGGTAGTGACAGCAATAGCCTGATACTTTGCTTCAATGGAGGAACAAGCAACAACATTTTGTTTTTGCTTCTCCAGGAAATAAGATTGTCACCAACAAAGATAGAGTATCCGCTTGTAGATCTTCTATCCAAGGAAGAGACCGCCCAATCAGCATCGCAGTATCCGTGGACCTTAGGATGATCATGATCTTGATAGATAATGCCTTTTCTGAGATCCTTTTTTAAATATTTGAGAATCCACGGGACAGCCTGATAGTGATGAACTTTAGGGATGTGCATGAATTGACTAACTAAGCCCACAACGAAGGAGATATCAGGTTTGGTAATAGTTAGATAAATCAACTTTCTCACAATACGCTGAAATTCTGACTTCCTCTCAAGGTCGGTGATAACTTCCCAAAATGAAGTTATTTAGCCTAAGTTTCGGACCTTTTGCTCGTCGATCCGGGAGAAAAATCATTTAGTTGAAGTTTGAATGCAAGTAAATTCACATTTATTTTATTTATGTCTAAAGTGGTCTTTTTCCTAGGTGTTGGTGCAAGAAAAGTGAAGGAGAACGGCTTGGAAGAAGAATTTGGTCAAATATGCTGTCGTGGTGAAAAAGTTGCAGAATCCTGAAACAGGTTGCAACCTTTTCTGGACGAAATTCAGATTTTCAAATTCAAATTTGGCACCATTTTCAAATCTGGAAGGAGGCACCTTTTGAGCAAGAGATGCACGTTTTTGGAGGGGAAATATTCTGGAGTTAAAGAGGAGAGAGGAGAGAGAAAATTTTCGGATTTTAAAAGAGGGATATTTAGGTTTTCAAGGGAGGGCTGAAATTTTCATTATTGCTAGTGGAGGAAGTCTTCTTCTTCCTCATTCTCAAAGGGAGCGGCTAGAGAAATAGGGTGGATTTTCCGGGCTGAGCGAGGGATCAACTTCGGCGAAGGAATCCTACGTCGTTTATTCTGTAATTTCAACATGATTTGTAAGATCTCTCCAACTATTATGCTTGATTTCTCCGCCGCCATGAACTAAATATTTCTAATCTTGTATTGTGAAAGTACTTGGTCTTTGTGTTGATGAAAACTTAATTTTTTCTTTGTGAATGTTTGGTGTGTGTCTTTACCGAATCTATAATCTTTCTTTGAAACTTTTGGCCAAGGTTTCGCCATTTTACTACGCTTCATAATTCGAGAGAGGAGTTGCGTAAGTGTGTTATAGATCTGGTATAGTATTTGAAGGGAGAAAGAGATTTCCCTTGATATTAGCAACTTTGGTTTTCGAACTTTATGCGGTACTTGTCTCTCCCGAGGGGGAAATAGAGGCTAGGGATTTTCGATATCGAGAGGTACGGATTTTCTAATTTAAAATCGTTGCAAGACGTGTCACCACTCACTATCACAAAGACATTTTCACAACATTCGTCACACAAGACTTAGGAAATCATAATACAAGATTACTTCTTCGATAATCAAGTACTTTCTTTTAGCAAATCGTAGTCTATTTTAATTCGTAGTCATTGTCTTTCATAATCGTAGTAATTAACAAATCACTATTTTATTCTCCTTGAATTTAAAGAAAAAGCACAACTAGTAATTGCAAGCACTGAATTCACCATCTCCTCGAGGGAACGATCTTTACTTACTATTTATTACTTGACACGACACGTACACTTGCGGTTAATTACGTATACCCGTTTTGGGCGTATCAGTCGGGAGAATCCTCCTTGTAAATATCATAATTGGGGTCCACAGGACTATCTATGGGTTTGACTCCCAACAAACCTACATCACTGAGAAGATCCAAGACATATTTACGCTGAGAGATCATAATCTTCTCCGCAGATCGAGCGATCTCAATTCCAAGGAAGTACCGAAGGAGACCCAAATCCTTGATTTCAAAGTTGGAGGCCAATTCCTTTTTCTACCACAGTAATATGGTGTTCATCAGTTCCGGTGATAATGATATCATCCACATAGACTATAAGAATTGTGGTACATTCCTCAGTTCTGTAGATAAAGACTGAGTGATCTGAAGTGCAACGAGTGAAGTTTAAATGAACAAGTTTGTCGCTTGACTTTGCAAACCAGGCACGAGGTGACTGTTTAAGGTCGTACAAGGCTTTCTTAAGGCAACACCCATGTCATTTAGGAACATTCATACCAGGGGGAGGCGTCATATAGATTTCTTCCTACAATTCACCATGGAGGAAGACATTTTTTACATCAAGCTGATGCAAAGTACAAGACTTATGAGCAGCAATGGATAATAAGATTCTGACAAAATTCAACTTCGCAACAAGAGCAAATGTCTCTTGGAAATGAACTCCATCAACCTGAGTGAAGCCTTTAGCGACCAACCTAGCCTTATATCTATCAAGAGTTCCATCTTGAAGAAATTTAGTAGTATATATCCATTTACATCCGACGGGATGATGCCCATGAGAGATAGGAACAATTTCCTAAGTTTTTTGACATTGGAGAGCATTCATTTCCACCTCCATAGCCTTCGTCCAATGGGGACTCAAATGGCCTCTGAAAACTGTTAGGAATAGAAATAGAGGAAACAGAGGCAAGATATGCTTGTAAAGAGTGAGAGATAGAGTTATACCCAACATACTTATCCATGGGATATCGAGTACGACCACTATGAACTTGCAGTGCGGAAGTGATCTCCTGAGTGGTGGTGTTGTTTGGATCTGGCGGAGTGGTAGTGGGTAGTGGCACATGAGTGAGGCATTCTTGACCAAGATTTCTATATTTCCTTCTCTGGTACACTTGAAGATCCTTCCTCCTTCTGTACACACGAAAATCATTGGTTGGAGCTTCCTTTCTAACAGTAGCATCCACACATCCTGGAGTAAGCACATCAACCGAAATAGGAAGAGGAGGCAACGTATCATTCTCATCCTTGCTCTCCTCCTGAAATGTGACCATTTTGCCCTCACCGGAGTAATAGAGAGTATTTTCAAAAAAGGTGACATCCTTTGATATAAATCTTCTCCGGAGTGTAGGAGAATAACACTTACCCTTTTTGGGTGGCAGCGTATCCCACAAAGACACATTTTATTGCTTGAGAGCTCAACTTATCCTTATGAGGCCCCACAATATGAACAAAGGCAGTACATCCAAAAATTTTGGAAGGAAGACTAAATAGAGGAACACTTGGACAAAGGAGCTGTAGGGGATACTTTCCCTCTAAAGTACTTGTAGCCATCCGATTAATAAGACATATGGAGGTGAGAACATCTTCATCTCATAGCCACTTAGGAACATGCATCTCTTGCAACAGACAACGGGTGGTTTCCAAGATATGACGATTCTTCCTTTCGGCTACACGATTCTGTTGGGGAGTACCTAGATATGAAGTTTGGAAAATAATGTCATGGTCTCCCAAAAACCTCTGAAGGTCACTGCATGTGTATTCGCCTCCATTATCACTCCTAAGAATTTTGATTTTAGTTCCAAATTGAGTCAGTACATGATGATAAATTAACCAAAATATTTCTGAAACCTCATTTTTCTGTTTCATGAGATACACCAAAGTAAAGCGTGAGTGATCATCACTAAAGGAGACAAAATACTGAAAGTCATTCACAGAGCAAATAGGATAAGTCCAGACATAAGAATGAATCAAATCAAAACATTTCAAACTTCGACTATAACTAGGAGCATTATTGGTTCGACAGTGTTTGGCCAATTCACAAGACTGACAATCAAAAGCAGTTTCTATAATATTAATAAAATGTGGAAAAGTAGCTTTCAAAGTATTCAAACACGCATGCCCAAATCTCTTATGCCACAGCATCAACTGATCAGGGTTGGTTACCTTCTGAACACCAAAATCATGACAGCTGTCCAAGACATACACACCACCAGACTCATGTCCACCACCAATCCGTCTTGCCACTCGCCAGATCCTGAAAAACACAATAGGAGGAGAAAAATGTGATAGAACAGTTAAGTTGTTTAGTCAAACTGCTCACAGATAATAGATTTGTGGGAAATGAGGGAACAATAACAACAGATTTAAGAGACACAAAGGGAGAAAGATGAATAACCCTGTTACCAGCAACAGAAGTCGAGGATCCATCAGCAAGTCTCACACTGTCCGAAGAAGGGGAAATAGAAGAGATTCTCATGGAAGAACCAGTCATGTGGTCAGAAGCCCCTGAGTCAATAATCCAAGGAGTAGATGGTCCTTTCGAGGACACAGAAGAAGAATGAACATGAGCTGTCGTCCCTACTAATCACCTGAAGGAGATCGTCCTGCAGCATTGGCTTTCAAGGCCTTAAGTTCTCTAGTCAAACTCTCGTTTTTTGCTTGAAGATACTCAGTGTTCTCCAGATTACCATACATGGCGGTTTGGGATCTCACATATTTTCCATCAGAACCACGAGTCCAACCAGGAGGAATCAAGTGAGGATGAAGCTCCCAACATTTCTCTTTCCCATGACCATTCTTCCCACAGTGAGGGCATTTCATTTTACTTTTATCTTCTTGCCTCATATTTCTCGCATGTCATTTCTTCTGCTCAACAGCAAGGGCAGATTTCTCATGACCAACAAGAATATCTAAACGAAGGGAGTTTATACGGCTTGCCTCTCCTCGAATATAACAAGTCACTGTCTCTAGATCCGGCACAGAATCCCTTCCCAGCATCTGAACTCCCTGGAATTCAAGTTCAGGAGGAAGGAGAAAAAGCATCTCAAATACCCTCCGTTCATGAGTTCAGTCTTGTAGTCTTCTATAGTCTGAATAGCGGAATACTGATCTATTTCAGCCTATGAAGTACGGATACTTCCCCAAAGGCAGCGTATCCATACCGGATACGTATTCGGTACCAGTACGTACCCGATACTCGACGGATACACCTATGTGGACACACTTAGACTTAGCACATCATTCTACCTATTGTCATAAGAATGTTTTTCTACGTGTATTAAACGTGTTGATACGACGCAAGTTATTAACAAAACGACTATCTTGTCTCTAGACTAACTGGAGATTGAAGATGATGATCTCCAACAATGAAGTTGATCTCCAACAATGAAGTTGATCTCCAACAATGAAGAAGAAGAAAAACAAAACTGATGAATTGACTTAAGTTTAATTTTATCTCTTTTGGTTAAACGTATAAGATGTTAAATTTTTTAATATTTATGAATGTTTAATGTTTGAAAACTCCATGTTATGTTGCATTACTTTGTGAACTTATACTTCAAATTATGATTTATATTTGATGTTTGAATGTTTTGAGAACTCATTATTGTACTTGTGATATATATATAGTTGTAAAAATTGTTCTTTCAAGTCGTCCATGTTTTTTATGTGTAACCTCGGTATGGGGTAGTTTAGTCTTTTAGCTTTTCCTTTACTCAAGTATATGAATGAGTAAGGGGTTTCTCTTCGCAATCAATCAAACCCATTATTTGGTTCGACTTGGTATCAGAGGAAGAAGCCCTAATCCCGCGGTTTTCTCACGCCTGCGCGCTCGATCACCGCCTTTCTCACGCTCGATCTCCGCCATTGTCGGCTCTCCCACTCTTGCATGCGCGCTCTCCGGACACGACGGGCGGCCTCCACTCCGTCGCTGACTGCTGAGAGGAACGCAGCCGTCGTTCCTCCATGACGCATTCCGCCACTTGCTCTGCCGCCGATTTCTGCCACTGATTTTTGCGAGGTCCTCCGCCGCTGGTTTCTTTCTCCGCCGCTGTTGGCCGTGTCTTCCTCCGCTGTTGGCCATGCTTCCCCTTCGTCGTCGACAGTGGTGGTGCTCCTCCGTTCTCTGCCAGGCGCAGATCCCGCCGTCGCTGGCCCTTGCTTCTTCTGCTGCTGCCTCACGACGCTTCCTGACGCAGATCCAGGCGTATCCTTCATCTTCCTTCAACAGTGGCATATCCTTCATCCTCCAGGCGCCGATCTCTTTTTTTTCTGTGGTTTTTTTAATGTCGGTTGTTGATAATGATCCACTGTGCCGCATGTTGTTAATGTTGATTGCCATCACCTTGGTCATTACCATCTCCTTGTTCTGAAGATATTGTTGTAGGCTGTTGTTCGTTTGTTCCTTTCGTTTTCTCGTCAATATGGGTGACCCTGATTTTTCGGTATCTTCTTCGGGTGTGATCCAGCCTCAGATGAGTGACCCTCAGCGGCCTCATGGTCACTCCAGCTCTTTGAAGATTACCACGGTGCCTTTGGATGACACAAACTACCTTGAATGGTCACGCACGGCCGAGCATGTCATCCGTAGCCAACAAAGGTTTGGATATATCGATGGGACGATTAAAGAGCCCAATGTCTCTGATCATTCCTAAAAGCGCTGAGATTCGGATAACTCTCTGGTTGTTTCCTGGCTCCTGCATTCGATGTCACCCAAGGTTTATCGGAGCTATATGTTGATGGACTCAGCATTCGAAATCTAGATTCGTGCTCGTGAAACATACTCTCAGATTGGGAGCTCCACTCAGGTTTATGAGCTCACTCGCCGCATTTTGGAGTTGCGCCAAGGCTCGATGATTGTTTCGTCATTCTTCTCTGAGTTTGAGCGGTTGTATCAAGAGTTGGACTACTTTGCGCATTTCACTCCAGCATATACTCCTGATGTCGTCCAGTTAAAGCAAAGGGAGGATCGTTTCCACCTTCACGTCTTCTTGATGGGATTGAATATGGACTTTGATATGGTTCGAACACATGTTCTGCAACGATCTCCTCTTCCATCCCATCAGGAGGCGTTCAGTATGGTTCTCAGAGATGAAGACCGTCGTAAGTCTGTCAGTGTCATGATTCCTCCTGATCGCTCTACCCTGACTGGTATTGGCAGTGGTCTTGTACAATCCCGTGTTCGCCGAGTGGGCCCGCCAGGCCAAGCGAGTGGACCAAGGCACCCTGCCCGCACCAGAACAGCATGTGGGCGAGCACCGAGTGGCAAGCTCGCTCTCGCCAAAGCCAGGAGGGCAAGCCGCGCGAGCTGGCCCCTCCACCCCGCACTCGCCTCGAGCTCATCGGGTAGAGATTGGGCTCGGCATTCGTCGAGCAGAGGACGGAGCTCGGCGATAGTCGAGCAGAGCTCGGCATACTTCGAACTAATATTCGGTGTTGAACTCGTCGAACCCAGAGCAGCGAGCTCCTCTATAGCTTCCATAGTGATAATCTCAGACCGGTCATCCCGCTCCCCTATAGGCGACCTGGCCACCAGCCCGCTCCAGAGCGAGCACCGGCGGGCCGCAGTGGCCTGGTTAGCGCTCGCCTAACGAGAGAAGGCGAGCTGCGGGAGCCAGGTCGCATTCGCCTCGTGGAAGTTGAGAGTAGTGGTGAGCTAACCTCCAGACCATTGGAATCCGCCCGGTGGGGCCCAGAGGCAGAATTACCTGGATGCCCTTCCCAGGGGTGCGAATAGCTTGTTAGAACAGCGGAGTTACGCTGTTGGCAGACCAAGTTGGGCTGCACATAGCTGTTCAAAACAGCGAAGGTTGGCTATTTGCAAGCCGTTCTAAGAAATCTATAAATAGGACCCAAGTGGCACCTCAGAAGGCACACTTTCTTATTCCCGAGTCTTCGAGCGCTTTCTGAGGTTGCCTTAGCTCGGCCTTTGGCTAACGAGGGAAAGCGCTCTAAGATCTTCCGGGTGTGTGGTGGGACCTCCAGCCGAGCCCTTGGGTCTGTTTTCTTTTGTCTTTTGGCTTGCAGGAGAGAAGTGTGCGATCGCCCCTTCCCCAAGGGTGAACTCCACAGAGACCGATTTTTCGGTTTCAACATTTTAGTGCGGTGAGCGTGGAGCGTGGTCAGCACAGAAAATCTTCAGCGGGCTTAATGACAGGAGGAGAAGGACAAGGCTCGGACAGGTCCGACTCGCCACCCCCACCCCCTCTGGCCACGGTGGGGATGTTTGAAGATTTCAGGCAGGAGGTGATCAACCTCGTCAAGTTCGCACGCGGCGCGCGAGCCGAGTGCTCGACTCCAGCGGTCCCAGTCTTGCCCGCCCCGTCTCTGGGCGAGGACGCTCCCGGCAGGCGAGCCGGGAAGGAAGCCGCCGAGGAAGGAAGAGGGGGCGAGCTCCCCGGGCGCGTGCTCTTCCCCGGCTCGGCGAGCGGAGGCTGATTCGGCGAGATGGGGGAGCGAGACCCTCCAGCTCGCCCGATAGGGGGAGGTAGCCCCTTCAGCGAGTTGGTTTCCTCTGCCCCAGTTCCAGGGGGGGTTCAGGGAGCCCAAGATGTCTTACTACACCGGGAAGGGAGACTCGGTCCAGCACGTCCAGTGGTTCGAGGACGTGATGTCGAGCTGACAGATGTCGGATGGCTTCAAGTGTCGGCTCTTCGCCATCACCCTCAAGCAGAAGGCGAGGGAGTGGTTTCACCAGCTGTCGGCCAGCTCCATTTACTGCTTCGAGGAACTGCGTCGAGGGTTCATGTTGAGGTTCACCACCTACAAGAGGAGGAAGGAGTCGGAGTCCCTGTTCCACATCAAGCAGGGAGTGAACGAGACCTTGGGGAGCTCTGTTGACCGGTTTCAAGAAGAGGTCACCCAAGTCCAGGAGATGTCAGGTCATAGCCTGACGATGGCCTTCACCCTGGGGCTGCAACAGGGTTTCTTCAGGATGGAGCTGAAGAGTGCCGCCCCTCTCCTACCAGGAGCTGATGGAGACGGCGGCGAGAGAAGTCGACGGGGAGGCGTCGAATTCGGTGTTTGCCCGGAAGCTGGCCAGGTGGGCCACAGAGGAGGAGGAGCCCAGGGGTGGCAGAGGACAGGAGGAGAGGAGAGCCGAGTTCCAGAAGAGGAAGCAGCGGCAGCTGCAGCAGCAGCAACATCCCAGGTGGGGGAGTCAGGAACCGGACCGTCGGCTGGGCTGGAGGCCCGAGTGGCAGGATCATGGGTCACAGAGAGGTTACCCAGGAAGGGACAACCGCCAGGGGGGCCAGGATCAGTTCCACCCCCAGGTTAGAGGCAGGCCCAGAGGCCTCCCCTCCCCGATCAGGAGCAGGCGATGGTCATAGCCATGGGGGAGAGGAGGAGAGCAGCGAGGAGGAGGAGAGAAGTCAGGGTGGAGTTGTCCTACTGCGACTTCCACCAGGAGGAGGGGCACGTCACAGCCAAGTGCCCGGAGTTCCTCGAGATGAGAGGAAACAGGGAGCAGCATTGGCAGCAAGGTCGCCAGGAGGTGAGGATAGAGGAGGTCCTGCCTCGGGCAGAGGAGGATAGATATGAGGACCGGGTGGATGTTGGAACCCGAGGAGGGATCAGAGTGATCCACGCGGGGGTGGGGATCGAGGCTTCCCGAAAGGCGAGCATCCACACCATGTACCGTCAGAGCGTTGGGTCCGCATCTCAGACCCCAACCCCGGAAGAGAAGATTACCTTCTCCAGAAGTGACATGTCGGATCATGAGGATCCCTTCTGCGATGCGCTGGTCATCCAGACAGCCATCGAGAATTTCACCGTCTTTTGGATCCTCATTGATAATGGGAGCTCCGTCAACGTCATCTTTAAGAATGCGTTCGACGCGATGAAGGTAGAGGCGAAGAGGGTGTTGGCGTCAGATGGCCCCCTGTTCGGATTCTCAGGGGAGAGGAAGGAGGTAGAAGGAGGAGAGGGGCTCCACGTCACCCTGGGGGGCAGTCCCGGAATTGTCGGTTTGTCATCGTGGACGCCCGCAGTAGCTACAACGCCATCTTCAGAAGGCCCCTCATCAGAGTCTTCTGCTGCGTCCCCTCGTCCTTCCACCAATGTCTAAAGTTCAACGTCGAGGGGACCCAGGTCCGGGTTCGGGGTGACCCCAAAGTAACAAGGGAGTGCTACGTCACCGCCGTAAACTCTATCTCTTGGCAGGAGGGGGCCGAGGAGACGGAGCGGAGGATGGAGGAGGCAGAGCAGGAGGCCGACAGAGAGGGGATGGAGATAGAAGAGGGCTGCACCCAGGAGGTGGCAGGAGGAGCTCAGGAGGTGGCCGAGACGATGGCCGTGGAGGTAGAGGTGGAAGCTGAGGAGGTTCTCGTCCCGGAGGAGAGGAACGTCAAAGAATGGGGGGAGCAGTTCAGGCTTGAGGCTGCGGAAGAAGTCGTGGAGATGGAGGTCCTCACCCTTAGAGGCAGGGTGGAGAAGGTCCGCATCAGCGGGGGGCTGACCCCGGAGGCTCAGGGCAGGATGCTGGTATGCATCCAAATGAACGTGGATATCTTCGCATGGAGTGCAGCGGAGATGCCGGAGATTGATGTCGACGTGGCCTGCCATCGCCTCAACTTGGATCTGGGAGCTCGCCCCATCCAGCAGAAGAAGAGATCAACCGCGGACAAGCTGGCCGAGCCCATCAGGGAGGAGGTGGCCAAACTCCTCAAGGTTGGCTTTGTATCTGAAATACAGTACCCCGGCTGGGTCTCCAATGTTGTTATGGTTAAAAAAGGAGACGGCCGGTGACGTATGTGTGTTGATTTTTCTTTGCTTAATAAATCATGCCCTAAGTACTGTTATCACTTGCCTCGGATCGACGCGTTGGTTGACTCAGCCGTCGGTTTTCCTGTAATGAGTTTCTTAGGTGCATTTTCAGGTTATCACCAGATCAGGATGCACCCCCCGGACATCAAGGATGTCTCATTTATTACGGGAGATGAGTGCTACTTCTACAAGATGATGCCCTTTGGGCTGAAGAATGCAGGGGCAACCTACCAGAAGATGATGGACAGGGTCTTCAGAGAACAGAAGGGGAGGAACCTGGAGGTGTACGTAGACGACCTCATGATCAAGAGTCGGGACGTGGACTCTCACCTCCAGGACGTGGAGGAAACCTTCGCCACCCTGCGCAAATATAAGATGCGGCTGAACCCCCTGAAGTGTGTCTTCGGGGCCAGCAGGGGAAAGTTCTTGGGACATCTCACCCCCGCCGGGGTCGAGCCAAATCCTGATAAGGTCAAAGCCATCATGGAGCTGGGGTCACCCCGGAATGCTAAAGAGGTGCAACGGTTGACGAGGAAGCTAGCAGGATTGAGTCGGTTCCTCTCCCGGGCCGGGGAGAAGTGCCCCCCTTCTTCAAGACGCTAAGGGGGGCCAACAGTTCGAGTGGACAAGCGAGTGCGAGAAAGCATTCCAGACCCTGAAGAGGCAGTTGACCCAGGCTCCACTGCTCCAAGGGCCGAAGGAGGGGGAGGACCTATTTTGTACCTCGGGATCGAAACAGAGGCCTTGAGCTCCGTCCTGCTTCGAGAGGAGGGGAAGAAGCAACTCCCTGTATATTATGTGAGCGAGTCCTGAGGAAGGCCGAGCTTCGGTATCCCATCTTGCAAAAGCTGGCCTTCGCCCTAATCATCTGGGCCCGGAGGCTCCGGCCCTACTTCCAAGCACACTCCATCCGAGTAGTGACTGATCATCCCCTCCACAACATCTTTGAGGGGGTGGAGCATTCAGGCAGGCTGGCTAAGTGGTCGGTGGAGCGGAGCGAGTTTGACATCTCCTTCGTCCCCAGCCTCCGATCAAGGCCCAAGCAATGGCCGACTTTTTGGCCGACTACGTGATCGAGGTGGCTGAGGAAGAGCTCACTCATCCGACTTCGTGGAAGGTAAAGGTAGACGGCGCTTCGGGAAGACATTCCTTGGGGGTAGGGGTAGTCTTGGAGAGCCCCCAAAGGACAAGGATTGAGCAAACGGTGGTGGTGCACTTCCCCATCACCAACAACCAGGCCGAGTACGAGGCCGTAATAGCGGGGCTACGCTTGGCCAGGGAGCTGGGGGTGCTCGACGTGGAGGTCCTCACTGACTCCATGGTGGTGGCTTCCCAGATCAACGAGGAGTTCGAGGCAAGAGAGCCTACCCTCGGCACATTCCAAACTTTTTCCATCCGACACGTGCCCCGGGAGGAGAACAAGCAGGTCGATCAGCTGGCAAAGCATGGTCCCCGGGCAGGGGGTACCATCACTGACCTATTCCGCCCTTCCATCGAAGAGGGAGAACTGATGGAGGTGGACCAACACCCCTCGTGGATGGATCCATTCACGACCTTCCTTTCCACAGGGGAGTACCCGGAGGGGATGGACAAGAAGAAGTTCAGGTACAAGTCGGCATACTATCTCCTCCGGGATGGGCAGTTGTATCAGAAGACTCTCTCGGGGATGCTGGCTCGTTGCGTGACCAAGAGGGAAGTGCAGAGGATCCTGGAAGAAGTCCACTCCGGGGAGTGTGGAAGCCACTCTGGGAGTCGGACTCTGGAAGGGAGGATCGTCAGGCAAGGGTACTTCTGGCCTACCTTGGGCCATGACGCCGCGGAATTCACGAGTAGGTGCCACAAGTGCCAGTTGTTTGCCCCCCTTCAACTACAGCCGGCTCGGCGCCTCAAGAGCATCACGGCCCCCTGGCCCTTTGCAATTTGGGGGATGGATTTGGTTGGACCATTCCCCCAGGCCAGCGGGCAGAAGAGGTTCCTGCTAGTAATGATCGACTACTTCTCCAAGCAGTTGGAGGTGAAGGCGCTGGCCAAGGTGACCTCCCAAGTCATCAGAAACTTCGTTTGAGGGGAGATCAGTTGCCGCCATGGTCTACCCCAGGCCATCGTCACAGATAATGGACCTCAGTTTGCCAGCGCGGAATTTACCAGCTTCTGCGAGCAGCTCGCGATTGACCTCAGGTTTGCCTCGGTCCACCACCCCAGGAGCAACGGGCAGGTGGAGGCGGCGAATAAGGTTATCGTGAATCTCCTGAAGAAGAAGGTGGAAAACCTGAAGGGGAGCTGGGTGCAGCAGCTTCCCTCGGTCCTCTGGGCCCAGAGGACGACCCCCAACACAGCAACGGGAGAGACCCCCTTCAAGCTCTCCCACGGATGCGAAGCGGTACTCCCCATAGAATTCGAGGTCCAGACATGTCGGGTGGTCGCGGCGGAAGAAGGCAGGGAGGAATGGCGGGCTGAAAACGAAGAGGAGCTGCGACTCTCCCTTGACATGGTGGAAGAATTGTGTGACCTCTCCGCCATCCGGCAAGAAGAAGTGAAGAGGAGAATGGTCAAGTACTTTGACAAGCACGTTAGAGTCAAACATTTTGCGGAGGGGGACTTGGTCTTGAAGAAAGTAGATGCAACGGGAAGATCAGCAGCCGTGGGGAAGCTCAACCCCAATTGGGAGGGTCCGGATATTGTAAAAGCAACATTAAAGTCAGGAGGGTATCGGCTCCGGAATGTGGAGGGCGAGACCCTAAGTCTCACCTGGAGCGGTGATGACTTGAAGCGTTTTTATCCCTGAGACATGTAAGTGGTGCATTATTGTCAATAAAGCTTCTTGATGCACTAGTCCTCCTACAGCAGTTCATGTAAATGGGTGGAGTGCGCATCCGGTAGACCCCGAGCAGATCCCGCTGCCGGGCTCTCACCTAGCTGGCAGGGCTGGATGTCACTCGAGAGAGTCTACTCAGACCCCGAGCAGATCCCGCTGTCAGGCTCTCACCTAGCTGGCAGGGCTGGATGTCACTCGATGGTGTCAACTCAGACCCCGAGCAGATCCCGCTGTCAGGCTGTCACCTAGCTGGCAGGGCTGGATGTCACTCGATGGTGTCAACCCAGACCACGAGCAGATCCCGCTGTCAGGCTCTCACCTAGCAGGCAGGGCTGGATGTCACTTGATGGTGTCAACCCAAACCCAGAGCAGATCCCGCTGCTAGGCTCTCACCTACCTGGCAGGGCTGAATGTCACTCGAGGGCACGCGACCTCGCCGATGTAACACGAAATGAAGAACTGTGAGCGGGAGTATCAAGGTCAGCCGCGAATACAAAAGAGAAAAATTTACATCGCACAAGCATGACGAACAACAATAACGTGTGTATGCATAAGGCAAGCAGGGAATAGTTCACTGAAAAGCAAAATTACAAAATCGGGATGCGAATCGCGCTTACATTATAACAAAAAGAAAAAATAAACGTATACACAAGGGCGACGCGAGCTCCTAGGAGACAAACCCTAGATGCGCTGGTAGGACTTGTTCGCCGGATCAGGCACCGGGAGGAACAGCGCCGGCGCCACCTCGCTCGCAGAGAGATCCGCGCCCTTGCTTTTGATAAGGTCAACCCGCCACAGCATCTGAAGTGTATACTTGGCCACGCTGGCGTCGTTCTTCTGCATCATCTCTTCTAGCTCGTACTCGGTGTAGTGAACGAGCCAGCAGGCGCTGCCTGATGGCGGCGGGACGGCCGCCGCGGACTCCAGCTCCTGCACCCGCGCCCGTAGCACTTCCCTCTCTTCCTCCAAGGCGGCGACGGCGGCGTCGGCTGCATCCGCCCTCTCCCTCTTCCGCGCCGCCTCCTCCTGGGCGAGACGTCGGGCCTCCTCCTTCTCGTCCACCAGCTTCTTGAGTGAGGGGGCGTTCCTTTCCACCTGAGTGCAGTGCTGGCCGACCATGTGGGCCAGCTCCAGGCTGCGGAGCTGGGCCCGCGCGCTTTCATGCACCAGCGCTCGCGTCGCCTGCTCATCATAGATGGCGGTGTCCTCCCGCGAGTAGAGGCCGAAAAAGAAGTTGTAGGCCTCCCTGATGATGGTCTCCTGCTCCAGCCAGCTCGGCAGCAGGGTGGAGATAACCGCCCGATTTGACTCCTTGTCCCATAGCAGGAGCGGGACGCCGAGCTCATCCAGGCACCTCTCGTCGTAGCCGATGTTGAGGTGCCCTCTCGGCACTGGCGTCGAGGCGGGCCGCGTGTCTTCTCGCTGCTCGGAGGTGCCTGCCGCCTCGCTGGGGACGTCGCTGGCCGGGACAATCGCGGGAGCAGGGTCCTTGGTCGACTGGGTCGCTGGGGCCTTGCCTCTTCTTTGACCCGTGGTAGACGCCTCGCCCGCAGCCTTCGCCTTCTTGGGCGGTAAAAGCTAAAGGAATTCTTAGATGCGGTGGATGAGAAAGAGTCGGCAAGGCCTATTTATAAGAAGGAAAAAGGGCAGGAAAACTTTCCGCTGGCGGGAAAAGTGCGGATAGCAAAAAGAGCCTTGACGTTTCAACTTCCCTCCTCACAGCCGCGCCAAAAAGGCTGTCCGGCAACGAATTGCGCTCGCCTGCACCCGCATGAGAGGCGAGCGAGCTGCGGTTCGTACCCGCCTGAAACAGTAGGCGAGCTTGGTAGACTAGCGATCGGCGAGCTCCCGGCCCGCTCTCGCCGAGATTAAATAGACGGGTTAAGGGAGCCGACCCGACTACCTCGCTCCCGCCTATAGAAGCAAAAGGCAAGCAGATGTGTTTCACCCACAGTCAATCAGGAAAAACAGACAACAAATGCAATGAAATAACGGGGAAAGCGTCGTGCCATCGGCGGGCGAGAGAGTAAAATTATTACAGACAGTGAGCATGAACAAATAGCGTGGGATGCGTCCTGACCCGGCGACCGACCGCGGGGAGGAGGTAGGCGGATCAGTACTGGATCCACTTCCATCTACCTCGCCCTCGCGTCCCGGTTCGGGGCGGCACGCGGGGATAGTGATAATCGCGAACCGCCACCAGCTCTTGCTGGGCCAGGCCGACTTGCTCCGTGGCGTGCCTAAACCGCTCCTCGGCCCGCGTAATATGCACTCCAGGAGAAGTAACTTCCGGCCCTTCAGCTGGACGTCGCGCTCCCTCCAGAGCCGCGAGCCGCGCCTCCGTCGCCTCGTTGTCCCGGTCAACCCTGTTAAAGATCTCCTGTAGCAGCAGAGTGTGCTTCTGAAACAGCCGTGTCACTTGTTTCTTCATCCCCGCAACATTCGTCGGGTTGCCCAGATACTCTGAAATCCCTTCTGTGTCATAGGGAGGCGAATATCCCTCGCTCATCTCGGCATCGGAGGAGACCGCGTTATAACCTGCAAAGAGAAAAGTCAGAGAGGACGAGTGATGACCAAACAAGCACGAGTACGAGCTTACCAGGAGTCGGCACGTCGCCCGCACCGGCGGATGGCCGAGAAGAACCCGGTCGGCCCTGGAAGAGTTCCCCCTCGAGAGCTGCAATAGATTTCCCCAACCCGGGAGGGATTGGCGACTGAGAAGTGTCCGAAGGGGGGTGCCCCAAGCCCGAGGGGCTGGCGACCCGCTCAGTTGAGAGCGGGGGGGGGGGGGGGGGGGGGGGGGAACCCCCTTCCCCTCCACCATCTACGCCCTCGTGAGGCGGCACCTGCGGGAAGAGAAGTCAGAAATGAAGCGACGAGTCAGGCGGGGATGCGCGCATACCGCAGGAATGACCTCGGTGCCTGCCGCCGAGCTGGAGCCCGGCAAGTCATTCGCCGGGACCGCCTGATGAACTTCCCCTTCACCGGCCTGAAGAGGAGGTCGGGCGACCCACGCGCCAACCACAGGGCGGCCTCAAAGGCCTGCTCTCTGGTATTTTGACTCGCGGCTGCTAGCCGTGCTCGCACTTCTTCACTGACAAGCATGGTGCAGCTACAGTTCTCTCAGAAGGGAAACAGGGAGTAAGGTTCTTCCAGAGGGTTCGGTGGCGTATTTATAGCGTGGGAGTGGGACCCACCGAAAGATTCCTTGACAGCTCAGCCAAGCACTCACCGAACACGTGTGTTGGATGATTCTTTCCGAGCTTGGTCAAGCTCAAAAAGAGCGGGGATTGTGTACAACCACGTGTTCATCGAGTGGGCCCGCCAGGCCAAGCGAGTGGACCAAGGCACCCTGCCCGCACCAGAACAGCATGCGGGCGAGCACCGAGTGGCCAGCTCGCTCTCGCCAAAGCCAGGCGGGCAAGCTGCACGAGCTGGCCCCTACACCCCGCACTCGCCTCGAGCTCATCGGGCAGAGATTGGGCTCGGCATTTATCGAGCAGAGGACGGAGCTCGGCGATAGTCGAGCGGAGCTCGGCGATAGTCGAGCGGAGCTCGGCGATAGTCGAGCGGAGCTCGGCATACTTCGAACTAATATTCGATGTTGAACTCGTCGAACCCAGAGCAGCGAGCTCCTCTATAGCTTCCATAGTGATAATCTCAGACTGGCCAGCCCGCTCCCCTATAGGCGACCTGGTCACCAGCCCGCTCCCGAGGGAGCACCAGCGGGCCGCAGTGGCCTGGTTCGCGCTCGCCTAACGAGAGAAGGCGAGCTGCGGGAGCCAGGTCGCATTCGCCTCGTGGAAGTTGAGAGTAGTGGCGAGCTGACCTCCAGGCCCTTGGAATCCGCCCGGTGGGGCACAGAGGCAAAATTACCTGGATGCCCTTCCCAGGGGTGCGAATAGCTTGTTAGAACAGCGGAGTTACGCTGTTGGTAGACCAAGTTGGGCTGCACATAACTGTTCAAAACAGCGGAGGTTGGCTATTTGCAGGGTGTTCTCAGAAATCTATAAATAGGACCCAAGGGGCACCTCAGAAGGCACGTTTTCTTATTCCCGAGTCTTCTAGCGCTTTTTGAGGTTGCCTTAGCTCGGCATTTGGCTAAGGAGGGGAAACGCTCTAAGATCTTTCGGGTGTGTGGTGCGACCTCCCGCCGAGCCCTTGGGTCGGTTTTCTTTTGTCTTTTGGCTTGCAGGAGAAGAAGTAAGTGAGCAATCGCACCTTCCCCAAGGGTGAACTCCACAGAGACCAATTTTTCGGTTTCAACAGGTCTCATTCCCACTCCTGGCTCCTCTGTGCTTATCTATGATTACTGTGGTCGAAGGGGACATTCTCGGGAGGCATGCTTCAAAATTCATTCGCATCTCGCACTCTCTGGCTGTGGTCGTGGCCGGGGTCGTGGACTAGGCCGCGGAGGACATAGACACAGTGGCTACCATTCTCCTGATGTTGCGTACACTACTGATATCTGTGATGAGTCCCAGTCTCAGTGTCCATCTCTTACAGCCCAGAAATTGGATGCTTACTGCCGCCTGCTTCACTCCCAGCTTATTCCTATCACCGGAGGTTCTACGTCTCTTGTTGTCATTGTTATGCCTAGTGCTCATGCTGTCACCACCTCACCTTCTGAATGGGTGCTCGAATCTGGGGCTACACACCACATGACTGGGTCCTCCTCAGGTTTCCTCTCTTATACCCATTTGTCTGGTAAGGAGAAAGTTATTTCTGCTAACGGCTCGTTGTCCTCTATTGCGGGCAAAGGCAATATCTCTTGTTCTTCGTCCATCTTCTTGTCATCTGTGTATCATGTTCCTTCATTCCCTCGAAATTTACTTTCCATCAGCAATATTACAAAATCGTTTAACTGCTCGGTAAAGTTTTTCCTGATTCTTGTGTTTTTCAGGAACTGAGTACGAAACGGAACATTGGCAGTGGTAGGAACCGTGGCGGTTTGTACTACCTGGACACTCATCCTCTCTCTCAGGCTTTTTCCATTTCCGATGTTACTACAGAGGTTGTTCTATGTTGGCATAGGAGTCTTGGCTATCCCTCTTCTGTTTATCTACGAACATTATTTTCTGTTTTTCCCCTTTTCTTCGGAACTTTGTTTGTGATGTATGCGATGAATCTAAATATGTGTGACATACTACTTCTCATCTTTCTGTCCCGAGTACTATTCCTTTTGATGTTATCCACTCTGATGTTTGGGGGTCATCCCCCATTGTTTTTATCACTGGTTTTCGATGGCTTGTCACATTTATTGATTGTTTTTCGCATACTACGTGGGTTTATTTGTTAAAAAAGAAAAGTGAAGTGTTTTCTTGTTTTCAATTTTTTCATAAAATGGTGCAAACACAATCTAATGCCTCCATTCGAGTCCTTCAGAGTGATAATGGGGGGGGGGGTATGATGATCGGGTGCCTTTGGCTCTTACCTCACCTCTCACAGTATCATCCACCAGAAAACATGTGCTTATACATCTACTTAGAACGGAGTGGCCGAACGGAAAAATCGTCACCTCCTTGAAGTTGCTCGCTGTCTCCTTTACCACTATGCACCTACCTAAACCTTATTGGGGTGATGCGGTACTTACCGCTGCTCACTTTATCAACTGTCTCCCTTCTCGTGTCCTTTCCTTTACCACTCCTCTCGCTCGTCTCTCCACCTCTGGTATGGTTCATACCACTCATTTGTCACCCCGTGTTTTTAGTTGTGTATGTTTCGTGCATGTGCACCAACCTCATCGTGACAAGCTTGACCCTCGGGCTCGGCGGTGTCTTTCTTAGTTATTCTTCTACGACCAAAGGTTATCGTTGTTATCACCCTCCTTCCCGGCGTATGTTCTGTACCATGGATGTCACCTTCCGTGAGGGGGAGCCCTATTTTCTGCCTTCGACTCACCTCTTTCGTCAGGGGGAGAACCGCGGTGATGTGGATGTTACTCCTGTTCCTCTTCCTCTTCTTCCAACCATTCTCTCTACTCATTCTACTCTGGTACCCATAGCTCCCATCCAGGTACCTGACTCTTCTACTATGATTTCTCCCTTTCCCCATGTTTACCACCGCCGCAGTTCAGGTACTCAGGTTACCACAGCTCGATCTCTACCAGTGCCATCTTCGAACTCAGATCCTGATGAAGCTGATCTTCATATTCCTATTGCATTCCTCAAGAAAGGTAAAGCTCCTTATACACAACATCCTATCTCTAATCACGTGACTTACCACCATCTAACTCTAAGCCATCAGACGTTTGTTTCATCTCTTTCCTTAGTTTTTATTCCTAAGACATAGCAGGAAGCTTTGGAAATATCGGCTTGGACTCAGGCTATGCATGATGAGATGTCTGCCTTGGACAAGAATCACACGTGAGATGTTTTCGCTGTCCCTTCCGGGAAGAAATCTATAGGTTCCTGGTGGGTCTTCTCTGTTAAGCAGAACCAAGATGGCAAGGTGGAACGGTACAAAGCACGTCTAGTTGCTCAAGGGTACACCCAGATACAAGGAGTTGATTATCAGGAGACGTTTGCTCTTGTTGCCAAGATGGATTCTATTCGGGTGTTGCTATCGTGTGCTGCGTGCCTGGACTAAGAGCTTCATCAACTGGATGTTAAAAATGCGTTCCTCCATGGTGAGCTCCAGGAGGAGGTGTACATGAAGGTTCCTCCTAGTTTTTGTAAAGAAAGGAGCTGAAGGCCTTGTCTGTCGCCTCAGAAAATCTTTATATGGCCTGAAGCAATCACCTAGGGCCTAGTTTGGGAGATTTCTTACGACACTACTCAAGTTTGGGTACAAGCAAGCCCAATCGGATCATACCATGTTCATCCGGAGACATGAACAGCATGTTGTGGTTCTCATTGTCTACGTGGATGACATTGTGATTAGAGGAAATGACACAGAGGAGATTGTCAATCTTAAGACCCTCCTGTCTGCTGAATTTGAAGCGAAAGACATGGGAAGATTACGGTACTTCCTGGGTATCGAAGTGATCAGATCCGAGCAGGGTATCTTTATATCCCAACGGAAATGCATATTAGATCTCCTAAAAGAAACAGGTATGCTTGAGTGTGTTCCTGCGAACACCCCGATTGAGGAAAATCACAAGATTGATGAAGATGGTGATGGTGATCACACTGATGTATCACGTTATCAAAGATTGGTCGGTAAACTTATATACCTATCTCATACACGCCCCGACATTATGTATGTCGTTGGTATCCTAAACCGATATATGCATTCTCCTCGAATCAGACATCAAGAAGTTGTGTATCGTTTGCTGCGATATTTGAAGAAAGCTCCTGGCCGTGGTCTCTTATTCTCCAGGAACAACACTTTGAAGATTGAAGTTTTTACAGATGCTGATTGGGTTGGCTGCCATGATGACAAAAAATCCACAACAGGATACTGCTCCTTTGTTTGTGGAAACCTCGTGACGTGGCGCAGCAAGAAGCAAAATGTAGTGCGGAGCCAGAATATCGTGCCATGTCCCAAGGTTTATGTGAGGGACTATGGTTGCGCATTGTGTTACAAGATCTGCGTTTCCCAGTGATGGACTCCTTCTTGTTCTGTGACAATAAGGCGGCCATTAACATTGCCCATAACCCGGTCCAACATGACAGGACAAAACATGTTGAGGTTGATCGGCATTTTATTAAAGATCACTCGGATAAAAAGACAGTTGTCACTCCGTTCGTTCATTCAAAAGATCAGTTGGTCCATGTGTTTACCAAAAGCTTGGGGTGTGACATGTTTATCGACGACATTCAAAGGCTTGGGATGACGGACGTCTTCCGTCCGACTTGAGGGGGAGAGTTGTAATAATTGTTCTTTCAAGTCGTCCGTGTTTTTTATGTGTAACCCCGATATGGGGTAGTTTAGTCTTTTAGCTTTTCCCTTACTCAAGTATATGTATGAGTAAGGGGCTTCTCTTTGCAATCAATCAAACCCATTATTTGGTTCGACTTATATATATACATTATATTTGTTATAACGTATCATGACGTACCCGTATGTTTGGTTTTTAAATATTGGTGTACCGCCGTACCGGGTAACTATCGTACCCGGTACCCATACTCGTACCAATGTTTCCTAGATTTCAGCTCACATATGGGTCAACTTGCTGCAATATTCCTCGAAGTGCCCCATTCCAGTCATGTGGATCTGTTAAGTTTGGAGTTGGTATATTCTTGCCAAGTCCTTTTTTGAGTAGTTTCGCTCGATCTGCTCCCACATTTCTTTTACAGTTTCACAGAATAGAAAGTGACTTGCAATCTTGGGTTCCATAGAATTGACAAGCCAATTGATCACCGTGAGATTCTCACCTTCCCATTCCTCATATTTGGGATCGGTCTTGATTGGTGCCGGCTTGGATCCAGTGAGAAAACCAAGTCTTTGATGGCTCCCAATGAAAATCCGTATAGACCGAGCCCATAGAAGGTAATTCCTCCCATTAAGTTTGATGTGAGTAACACCTTGACTGAAGTCCATGTTAGAACTTCCTCCACCATGGTGTTTAGGTTGATCAGTCACCCCTTCAGAGGCAGTAATACCCTTCAATTTGTCCTCCATGAGAACAGTCACCAAGAAGAAGAGAAAGCACAGGCAAACCCTTCCTCGACTTCAGCCAGAACACCGGGGCAGCAAGAAACAGAGATCGGGACAGCACGAACTCCAGAACACCGGGAGAGCAGCAACTACCCCACCAGACACAGTAAGAAACAGTAAAAAAAGCGCACCGTCGGCTTCAGCCGAACACCAAGAAATAGGGAGAACCCTCGATCTCCTTCAACAGCAGCGTCGACTTCAGCCAATCACCAAGAAACAGGAAAAAAACATTGTCGGCTTCAGCCGAGCACCAAGAACCAGAGAGAAGCCTCGTAGAAAACGAGAAAACACAGTCGGCTTCAGCCGATCTCCACACGAACGATCCCGACAGGGGAAATAAGGCGTGACAACAACAGCGGAACCAAGATAAAGCGGAAGAAAGTGCGACACACGTGAAAGACAGGCAAGGTCGGGATGAGAACGAAGACGAGCCACCAGGACAACTAAGACGGAGTATCCACGGCTCTGATGCCATGTAGAGATCGAGAGGTAGAGGGAGAGCGAACCTTAGGGTTTTCTCGTATGCTTCACAATTAACCAAACCACACTCAGATAGAGTTAGCCACTCTTGTTGATATGGTCACCACCTTGTGAACACATGTTAGCTTGATTCTTAACAGAGGACATGACTGGAGAGGATGCATTCCAACCGTAGCTGAAGGGGGCGTTGGTAAGATTCCGACGACGAAAACCGCGACCAGAAGGCGGCAGGCCGAACCAATTGCTACGAACAAGATTCCTTGGCGAGCCACTTAACAAAATATCATTGCCATAACATTCATAATATTAAAGAGATACATGAGAGGTAGAGAGGAGAGTTCAAGAAAGAAGAAGAATTCAATAGAGAAAGAGAGATTAGAGAGAGAGTCCAAAACATAATCATCCTCCGGGATCCCCAAACCATAAGCCTCTTCCCCTTATATAGATGAGGGATGGCATAATACAACACACGCCCAATAACTAATATAACTAATATTATATTGCGTCATGAATATATCATGGAGGCTTCCATATGCGCGCTCCATGAACTCCGCCGGGGAGGGCTCGCTTGAGTGAATGTGCATGTGTAACACGCACACACTAGTTGGAGCTACGAGGAAGGAGATGAGAAGACGACAATTAATGTCTGAAAACAACTTCTATGTCATAGTGAATGGTGTCAATGATGAACGGTGAAGACCGGAAGTGATACTAGGTCGTACACAATCCTACTCTAATATCGTGTTAGAATAACAGGAGGTGGGCAATGTCGAAGGAGAGTTGTACAATAGTCCTAATGACGAATTATAATTGAGGTAATGCGAGAGACCTATTTCTCCTGAGACTGATCTGTCCCCTCATTTTTCTTCTTCTTTAGAGAATGGTAGGTTATGATATTTGCTACTTGAACTTCCAGTTTGGTCCCATGAGTTGAAGATCCCCAATGGACAAGCCACATGGCCCAGTGTCCTGATTGCCTAAAGATGATTCAAATTACTTGAATAACTTAAATTTCAACGAAACAACCTAAAATTATCCGCAACTTACTATAAACAACTCTTTAATGCAATTATTCAAATTCTATCCTTCCCAATTATAACATAAATACATTTTAATATTGATTTTTCCGTACTAAATTTTCAAAGGTTTCTTGACATAGATCCATATTAATCTATCATATAGTCACCACAAGTTCTCCACTTAGAGACCCAAATTTAATAATACTAAAATAATATACCATAAAATTAGTACTGTACAAATATTACACCCTTCTAATATATTATTATTCTAATATTTTTGATAGCAGAGACAATCACACCAAAAGTTGTCAAAGCACAATGCAAAGCATCAAGCAATATTTCAGCTTTGAAGCATGAAATAAAAATAGGAGAAGCACTCACACATCTGGCAACTGATAACACTTAGAAAACACTACAAGGCAGATAAGACAACATTTTTAAAACATAAATCAATAAGAAACCTTCATCTCAAGTTCAAGAAGGGATATCCTCCGATGAATCCATGAACTCTTCAAAGCATTCTTCACAGCAGGATCAGACCCATCCGGATACAGTAAAAGATGGAAGCGTAGAATCCCAATGTGCACCCATGCTTTACCAAGGCTAATGGAATCTGCTGAAGTAACTGATGGATAATTGAATATTGTAATGAAATTCTTTGTGTAGAGAGTGTTATCAGAGATATTTATATAACCTAAATGGGGAAACCAATAAATCAAAATAAATAAATGCATACCATTCAATGAGTATCCAGCGTACAGTTCTTCAAGCAAAGGTTGTATAACAGAGCCCATAAGTGAAGAGAACAGGGAATGGCTTGAAGACAAAATCAATGATCTCAAAGTTTGTATCCCTTCAAGCTGCAGTCAACACAATATTCAAAAAAGGAGGATTCATCAGTAATTAATACTACCAAGCACTAACCAAACTACTTCATGACTGACACCACAAATATAATATTCATAATGGAGGATTCATCAGTATTTAATACTACCTAGCACTAACCAAACTACTTCATGACTGATATCACAAATATTAATCTCAATTAAGAAAAAACATGCACCTTCTGATGAACATTGACCCATTTCTCTGATGATTTAGGGACAAAAAAGGCAGAACATGCACCATATTATGAAATAATGGAGTAAAATTTCGGAATTTAAAAGGATAATGATGGAAGCATCAACTGTAAAAAAGTAATCGACCTCAAAAACAATTATAAATTAATACTCCTATTCTTCACGTCAGTTATATCCCATCAATAAAGTTCGAAAAGTTAACATAAAAAACAAAACAAAAATAAGCTGGAAGAGAAAATAAAATTTTGTACACCCTGAAAGCATGATTTAGATCAGTGATACATATACACGAGAATCCTACTCTATAAATTGAATATGCATAAAGAAAAGACATTAAACCAACTTTGGAGAAAGGAGCTTACCGTTGCATCAGGATCAGTTAGTTCAGATAGAATTGATTTGAGTTTTTCAAATACATCTCTCTTAAAGTATTTCTCATGCACAAAAAGGATCTAGAGCCAAATCAAAGAGACAAGAAATGTTATCAAATGGGCATAAACCTAGCACAAACAACATTTGACCACGAACACGGGTACCTGCTTAAATAAACAATCAGCCGAGGACAAAAGAACATCCATCAAGCTATCCTGCAGAGGGCCATCTTGCCAAAGAGCTCTAGACGTGACCCTATGCTTTAAGCAGTTAACATCATAGTCTTTTATTGGGAAACTACCTTGATTTCTGCAAATTATGCATATAGTTAGCTATAAATTATAACCGTAGATGAAGTGATTTGTTAATTATAATTTGGAAAAGGGGGTAAATGAAAGAGCTGATCTTACAGAATGATGCCTAGAATTTGTATTCTTGTTGGGAACAATTCGTAAACAGAATTCCTTATCCAGGTATACGTCTGCATGAACAAAAAATATTTTGTTATGATCATGATAATTTAACAGAAAAAATAGAAACAATTTAAAATAAAAGCATTAAAAAACTTGAATAAATGCAAATACCTTGACTCTTTCAGAGAAGCAATTCCACAAGGAAGAATGCCATCTAAACCACATTTCAAGAATTAAACTGGAAAATTGCAGGTGTGCTAAAAAATATAATGGATAAATATGTTAGGATTATATCAAAAATCAGATAAAAAAGAAAAATAAGAATAGATTAACATTATCATACAAACCTGAATCTACTGAAATCCCAGCATCAAAAATCCACAAAAATGTTTGGTGTGGAGAAAATTCAACAGGTGACCGAGATGAGTAATTCAATGAATAATCCAAAGCTTGCTGAATAAGAACATGAAAACTAGGCAGAGCCTACATTGAAATGATTTAATCAGTAAAGAAGTTTTGAAAATAAGTTTATATTTTCTTTTACGCAGCTAGATAAAATAATCTATGGGGAAAATGATATAAACAACATGGACATTGCTCTAATTAAACTAGACTAACCTTACGAGAAATTCCACAAAATAAACTGCTCAAAATGAAGTGACTGAAAAAAAAATTGGTCAACTCTTAGAAGTTACTTGATGTTTACTCTTAACTGTGCAACTTCCCAAATATTGTTGGGGTGATGTTGTTCACACTGTGTGAGTCAAATGCATGCCTATACAGGTATTAGGAAATAAAAATCCTTATTCTACCTTGGGAACCTATCCACTCACCTCCAACTCAATATCTTTGGATGTGCGCACTTTACTCATATAGATCCCATAAGCAGGTTTAAACTTTTACCCATTGGCCTCATGCAAGAAATGAAATCTTAACCAACCGGAGGTGAAAATGTTTTTCTTCATGGAAACTGAGAAAAAGAGGTCTATATGTCTATACCTCTTGATTTTTCTCCTACTGACTCTGAGGGGTATTATGCAAGCATAATAAAGCTCTCTACCATCTGAAGCAATCTTTGAGGGCTTGGTTCAGCAGTTTCCACAAAGTTGTGATTATCTTTGGGTATTCGCAAAGTCATGCAGGTCATACTATGTTTATCAAATGAATAGATGGTAAGCAAAATATTCTCATCGTGTATGTCGATGACATAATTATAACAGGTAATGTCATTGAAGAAGCGTAGGTTCTAGAAGGGAAACAAGCTAAGGAGTTTAAGGTGAAAGACATAGGAAACTCAAATATTTTTTTGGAAACTGAAATTACTAGGTCTAAAAATGTCATCTTCATTTCCCAAAGAAAATATATCATTGACTTGCTTGAACAATATGACAACAATCTGACATGAGTGGTTATAGGTTTTGTAAAGAGAGGCCTCAAACCTTGTATATACTTCTTGAATGGATAGTTACAAGTATGAATACACTTATATAGGAAAAGAAGAGGGAGAGAAATCCTAATACAAGAAGTGGGACTAATACAATGAGAGAGAAAAGAGAGAAAAATGGGCCCCTAAACGGGCCCTTAAGTGGACTTCTATAACACTCTCCCGCAAGCTGGAGCGTACAAGTCGTAGGAACCAAGCTTGGATAAGAACTGGTAGTATAGCGTCCGAGAGAGAGCTTTAGTCAGGATGTCAGCAACTTGGTTTGTAGCAGGAACATGCTCCAAATCTATCTTCTTTGACTGTACCTTTTCCCGGATGAAGTGGCAGTCAACTTCAATATGCTTTGTTTGTTCGTGAAAGACTGGATTCTTGATAATATGTATTGTTTCTTGACTGTCACAAAATAGGGTCGCTGATGATGAGAGACGAACACCCAAATCACCCGGAAGGCTCTCAAGCCAGGTTAACTCGGAAACAACAGCAGCCATAGCCCGGTACTCGGCTTCAGCAGAAGAGCGAGCAACCACAGTCTGTTTCTTGCTACGCCAGGTTATGAGATGTCCACCAAAGTAGGTACAGAAACCAGTTGTGGAACACCTATCATCAATGGATCCTGCATAGTCAGTGTCAGAGCACGCGACAAGAGATAGAGATGTGGATGGCTTGTACACAATCTCTTGTCCTGGAGCGATCTTGAGATATCGAAGAATGCGTTCGACAGCTTGAAGATGAGATGTCCGAGGAGCATGCAAAAAGCGACTCACGACTCCCACGGCGAAAGAGATGTCAGGTCGAGTAACCGTAAGATAGATCAGCTTCCCAACCAAGCGTCTATAGTATTCCGGATTTGTAAGCAGCTTGTCAGAGTCAGAGCCGTGTGCAGAGAGCTTGTGATTGGAGTCCATAGGAGTATTCGCAGGTTTGCACCTAGAATAGTCAGCATCATGAAGGAGGTCCATACAATACTTCCTTTGGGATAAGACAAGACCATCAGGGCATTGTGCCACCTCAAGCCCAAGAAAATACCAAAGCTTGCCTAGATCTTTGGTCTGAAAGGCGGAGTTTAACTGCTGCTTGGTATGTTGTATCCATGTAGTATCGTCGTCTGTAATGAGGATATCATCAACATAGACAAGTAGAATCACAGTTCCGGTTGACCGATGATGGGAGAAGAGAGAAAAATCAGCAGAGCTCTGAATGAAGCCAATATCACAAATAACCTTGTTGAATTTGTCAAACCAGGCTCGGGGACTGTTTGAGACCATAGATAGATTTCCGAAGATGACATACCCGACACTCCCCCGTGGTCTCAAACCCGAGAGGTTGGTGCATATAAACAGTCTCCTGCAGATCGTCGTTGAGGAAGGCGTTCTTTATATCCAGCTGATAAAGAGGCCAATGTCGATGAACAACTAAGGAGAGAAAAACGATGACCGTGTTCACCTTGGCCACCGGAGAGAAGATTTCCACAAAATCGAGGCCATGTTGCTGAGTAAAACCCCGGGCCACGAGGCGGGCCTTGAGACGCTCAACGGTGCCATCTGCCGCATGTTTAATAACAAAGACCCACTTGTAGCTAACACAAGATTGGCCGGCAGGAAGAGGAACCAGATCCCAAGTCCGGTTAGCCCAGAGAGCCCGCATTTCATCGTCCATGGCCGCCCGCCACCCCGGGTGGTGAAGCGTCTCCTACACGGTGTTAGGAATAGAAACAGAGGAAAGAGAAGTGGCAAAGGCGTAGAGAGGTGGAGAGAGCCGCTGGAGAGAAACGTAGTTGGCCAAGGGATGAGTTGTAGAGGCGGGTGCGAGATCTGCCGGTGTCGGGGCGTCGCTTGGAGCAGGGAGCAGTTGTAGGGAACAATCCTTGGAGTGGCGACGAGTGTAGACACGGAGAAGGGGCGGAGGAACCAGAGGAGGGCAGGGAGAGAAGATGGAAGGGACGACAGAGAAGGTGGGGCGACGGGCACGACAGGCCGTGGAAGAGGAGGACAGGAAGATGAGACGGAGGAAGGTAAGTGGAAGGGCTGGTCTTCGCAGAAGGTGACATCCGCCAAGACGACCAGCTTGTCATCGGAAGGAGAGTAGCAAACATACTCATTTTGAGTACTAGAGTAGCCAACAAACATATATTTGGCCGCCCGATGAGCAAGTTTGTCGGAAGGGGGACCAAGATGATGAACATAGCAAACACACCCGAAGACACGCGGGGTGAGAGAGGAGGGGTTGGTGGAAGTAAAGAGGAGTCGAATGGGTAAGGCAAAGTCAAGAACAGACAAGGGAAGACGGTTAATGAGCTGACAGGCAGTGGAAACGGCGAAGATCAATATTCGACCGGTACCTGCATTTGAAATATGAGGGACCGAGCGACAACGAGAAGATGACGATTTTTCCGTTCGTCCACCCGATTTTGCTGAGGGGTACACTCACACGAAGTTTGATGGATGACGTCAAATTCGGCGCAGAGATTGGAGAAGGTGCGACCAGTGTACTCGAGAGCATTATCAGTGCGGATGACTTTGAGGGAGATGTCGAACTGCGTAAGCATCTCAATTAAAAAGGTACGAAACACCGAGGTTAGTTCAGTATGATCATGAAGTAAATATAGCCAAGTAAGACACGAGTAATCATCAATAAATGTCACAAAATAGCGATAGCCGAAAATACTGAGGACCGTATAAGGACCTCATACATCAGAATGAACTAAAGATAAAGGAGTACTACACCTGGTACAAGCAGGGGGAAGGAGGACCAATGATGTTTGTCCTAGATACAGGATTCACAAGAGAACTCCCGTAAAGGAACATCAGGGAGAGCCCGCTTGAGAATCGGAAGGGGAGCATGCCCAAGACGGCGATGTCAATCGACAGTGGAGACGGCAGAGAGAATAGTGGGTGGGATATCCAAGATGTACAGCCCATTCAACAGCTGCCCCTTACCAATGATACTCCGGGTGCAGCGATCCTGCACAAGAAAAGAAGAAGGAGAAAAGTTTATGCAGCAATCAAGGTCATGCGTTAGGCGACGAACAGAAAGCAAATTGAAAGGAGACCCCGGAACATGAAGAACCGAGGAGAGAGAAATGGTCGGGGTAAGCTAGAGAGCAACGACGCTAGAGACCGGGAGGGTGTCGCCATTGGCCACAGTGATAAACTGAGGATGAGCCGTCTGTCGATACTGGAGGGGCTTCTGGGAGGTAATATGGTGAGTAGCGCCGGAATCGATGATCCAGTGGGGACTATGAGAGAGACAGGTTAAACCTTCCGCAGAGAAAGACGCAACCGAGGGCACCCTGGAGCTGGTGGAGTTGGGTGCGGAGCTCGTCGATATCTTGGCGGGTAGTGGATGCCGAGTCCTGGGCAGAAGCCCCAGTGGGAGCAGGAGCAGCAGAGGAAGTAGCAGCAAGGTGTGGAGGTAACCCATGCTTGCGGTAACAGGTAGCCTCAAGGTGACCATCCCGACCATAATACGTACATTTCATAGAAGAACGACCACCACGTCCTCGTCCCCGAGACGGAGGGCAGCCTCCTCCAGTGGAAGATCCACGTGTAGGAGGAGGGGTTGGAAGGAGAGGCTACTGAAGAAGAGCTGATGTAAATCCAATTGGAGCCTCAGTAGGAGGCGTAACCCTAAGCAGCATTGAGAAGACATCAGACAATGAAGGAGTCGTAGTAGAAGAGAGGATCTGGGCCCGAACACTATGCAGATGCGGAGGAACACGGGACATCATCATCGCGATGGTGACAGCCTCTTTCTGGGCCCGTTGGATAGCCAGATCAGTAGTAGGAGGCTGATGTTGAATTCAAGCCTCGGCCAGGGTCTTGGCCTGGGCAACAAAAGAGATCATATCGCCAAGAGCACCGGGAGCAAGGTTCTGAAGGTCGGAAAGAATATCATACAGGTGCTGAAGACTGTTGTGCCCGGAGTAAAAGGAGTGGAGCTCCTCCCACATGGCATTGGTCGTGTCATGATACATGGTCATCCTGTAGGTCTCGGTGTCCATAAAGTTAAGGAGTCAGGACTGGACCCGACCATCATCGCGAAGCCAGTCATCGGAGGGTGCATCAGGGGTAACCCGGGTCAAGTGGTGAAAAAGACTCTTGGTCTGTAGAACACGACGAACAGAGTGAACTCATTTGATAAAATGTTGTTTCCCAGTAAGAGAAATGGTAGTAATCAGGAGCTCATCACGGAGTTCCGGAGCCGTTGCAGGCGCACGAGCTGGAGGAGCAGATGTAGCAGCAGAAGTGTCGGAAGCCATGCGGCTAGCAAAAGAGGTCGGGCGGCTAGCAAGAGAAGCAGGGCGGTTAAGCAGAGAAAAAGGTCAGGCGGCTAGAGAAGGAAGCCGGGCGGCTAAGCAGAGAAAGAGGTCGGGCGGCTAGAGAAGGAAGTTGGGCGGCTAAGCAAAGAAGGTCGGGCGGCTAAAGAAGGAAGCCGGGAGGCTAAGCAAAGAGGGTCGAGCGGCCTGCAGAAGTAGGTCGGGCGGCAAGGAGGAGAAGACCGCGCGACAAAGCAGAGAGGGTCGAACGGCGAGGAAGGAAGAGATCGAAGAGAGATAGAGTCCGGCAGAGGAAGAAGTCGCACGGTCTCGGCGGGCACACAAGCGACAAGGAAAGTCGCGACCAGGATGCGGCTAAGAAAGGGGAAAGAAGGAAAGAAGCCGTCAGCGGAGAGAAGAAAGGAAACCACACGGTCACGATGGAGCACACCAGCGACAAGAGAGGTCGCGACCAAAGAAGCGGAGCCCGAAGAGGAAGAAACAGGGCGCGACGGTCACAAAGGCGGACCGCGCGACTAGCAAGCCGCGGTGAAGGAAAGACCGGGCGGAGAAGAGCGAACCGCGACAAGCAAGGCCGCGGTTAGGAGATCAGACCGCGCGAACCGCGACGAGCTGTCCCAAAACTGGGGCCCACGGGGGCGAGAGGGGAGGCCTATAAAAGGAGAGGGGTGAGGAGCAAAAAGTGGAGCCCCATACCGGGATGCGGATCGGAAATTTTTTATAATATCAGATTTTTATATCTCATAAATAAAAATATATGAAAGAGAGCTTTGGCGCACCGGTTAAGGTGTTGCCCTGTGACTTGAGGTTACAGGTTCGAGTCCCCGAAGCAGTCTTTTGCAAAAATGTAGGGTAAGGGTTGTCTGCATTTTACACTTGTGGTGGGACCCTTCCTCGGACCCTCTTTGTGTTGGGATGCTTTGTGCACCGGCTGCCCTTTTTATAAATAAATATATATATATTGTATAATTATATGTTATAAAAGAAAAAAATTAACATAAAAGTTGACAAATTATCTCTTGCATATAAAAAAAATAAAGTAGAAGAATATCCACGATAAAATAAATAAAATATTAGTAACGCATTAAGACTACTAATCAATGTTCTAAATATCGGATGTCGGCGACATATCAGATTGAGTTTTTAAATGTCGGATGTCAGAAGTCGGAGACATAACAGGGATATTTTAAAATATTGAATTTTCATATCTTATAAATAATAATTTTTTAATATATACTAACTAATAGAAACTGGGACGGCCAAGCTCGGGGCTCCGAATGGAATCGGACTGCCGAGACGAAATCCGGACCCAGCCGACTACAGTCGAATGACAAAGAACATCCCCAACAAAGTCTCACGGGCATGGCCGCTGCAGGAAAATCCCGAGTAGATTGTTGGAAGTTGCAGCCTCCCTTTGATAAGAAGTGATCAAATTAAACACACATAATATATATACGATTTAAGCATATGTTGTTAATCTGCTAATATAACAAAAAATAAAATAGCGGGCAATATATTTAAAAATCATGGCGGTCGATATATCGGAAAAAATCGTACATGTCGGCTTATATTTTACAAAATGACATAATCTATTTTTTTAGAAAAATATATCATTTTTCCCTTAAAAATGACATGTCGGGAGACATGTCGGACATGTCGGAGGACATCTAAAACAATGCTACTTACAAGCATCCAAAATAAGTACAAATAGATAAAATTGAATGATGGGAAAACTATCGAAAACATCACTGGTTTCCAAAGACTAGTTGGGTGGTTAATTTATCTCGCATACTCGTTCAAACATTGGTTATGCTTTGAGAATCACTGGACAATTTATACACTCTCGCAAGTACAAGCATCTTGATGTTGTAAACATGATTCTGAGGTATCTAAAAGCTTCATCAGGAAGAAGCATTCTACATCAAGACATTACTCCTGTATTGGAGGTAATTTAGTTACCTAGATAAGGTTGTAAATATTGGACGTTGGTGGCATGTCAGATTGAATTTTATAATATCGAATGTTGGATGTCGAAGACATATCATGAATATTTTAAAATATCAGATTTTAAATCTCATAAATAAAAAATATGTATTGTATAATTTTATGTTATAAAAGTAAAAATTAACATAAAAGTTTATAATTTATCTCATTTCATGCGTATAAAATAAAAATAAAGTAGAAGAGTATCTAAGATAAAATCAATAAAATATCAGTAGCACATTAAGACTACTAATAAGCATCCAAGATAAATACAAATATATAAAATTTTAGAATAAATTTAACATTATATAATAATTTTATTTAGATAATACTAAATTTTATAGAAACTAAAGAAGATTTAAAAGTTATTTGTCCTTAACTGAGAATAAATCATCTTGTGCTTACCAAAATCATATCAAAAGCAAACAAATATTAACTAATAACATGTAGAATGTTTTAATATTTTGTTTAATAAAAACAAATAAATGTATATTATAAAATGATTATTTAAAGATAATTGTAAGAATAAAAACTTACGAAAGAGAACAAAATAATAAGCCTAACAGATTGAAACATATATAATGGAATACATAAAGATAATTTAAGCAAGCATATACCAACAAAACATAAAATAAAATAGCGGTTGATATTTGCAAAAATCGAGATGGCTCATATATCAAATTTGTTTGGAAATGATGGTCCATATTCTACGAAATGACATTCTATTTTTTAAGTAAAAATAATCGTTTTGTCATAAAAACCAACATGACGGATAGGCCGAAAGACATTTAAAACATTATTCATTGAGAAGCAAAAAAAAAGTAATTTATGGTCTTAAGATCCTGTATTGATGTTGAAATCAGAGCAATGACATAAATATATGTGGGGGTTGTGGTTACACTCTATTATGAATGATCATTAACTAAGTGATGCTCGTCCTATCAGATTGTATTGCGTTGAACTTAGTCTTATATTTGTTTTTCATGTCGTCTCGTATCTTCCTTCTTCGTCGTGTATTATTAATCCAGCTTTTATATAAGCCTTGTGAGGTCTTATTGACAATGAACATTCGTGATATTCAACTTGGTATCAGAGCGAGTAGCCCTAGCCGCTGTCCGCTCCCGTTTCGACCCCGCCCTCTCCGCTCGTGATCGATCCTCCGCCTCAACACGCGTTCGATAACCGCCGTATTCTGTTGTTCCTCCTATGTGGCTGTCGGGCGGCTTCCTCACCACCGCCGGTTGCTGAGAAGGACGCTGCCTCCGTCCTTCCATGAAGCAGTCGGACCGCTCCGCCTCTCCCTGCGTCGATCTTCTCCCGATCTCATTGTCGTTTGTTGTTGCTCATATTTCGACTGCTCCCGTGAGTCTTCTGTTGGCTTCATCCACCCCGCCGACAGTGTTGTTTGAGATCTGGCTGCTCCTGTGTTGATTTGCTTCATGTGACGCCCTGCTTCCTGCGCTGCTTTACTGCATGCGCTGCTTTGCTGCCTGCGACGCCCTGATTTGTTGATTTGTTGTCTGCTCCTACGCTGATTTCCTGCTCCTCGCTTGTCCGATCTGTTTCTTGCCTGAGTCGCTATGCTCCCTGCCTGAGCCCGATTTGTTCTCCTTGCCGTCATGGGTGATTCGGATTCTTCTGCATCCTCTTCGAATGTGATCGAGCAACAAATGAGTGATCTTCAGCGGCCTCATGGACACTCAGGCTCTCTGAAGATAACCACAGACCCTTTAGAAGATACGAACTATCTCGAGTGGTCTCACGCTGCTCAACACGTCATCCGTAGTCACCAGCTGTTTGGTTATATCGATGGAACTATTATGGAACACCTCGGGACTGACCCCTCATGGAAACGTTGGGACTCTAACAACTCCCTTGTGGTGTCCTGTCTCCTACACTCGATGTCCTGTCTGCTTGTACCGCGGATGTTGTTCAGCAGAAATAATGGGAGGACAACTTTGGTCTACATGTGTTCCTCATGGGCCTGAACATGGAGTCTGATATGATGTGGTCACATATCCTTCATCGCTCCCCTCTCCCGTCACTTCGGGAGGCATTCAGTATGCTTTCTTGGTGATGAAGAATCATCGAAAGTCCCTCAGTGTTATTGCCCCTTCAGATCGTTCTGCTCTGACTAGTGTGGGTCACAGCCATGTTCCCAATCACGGCTCCTCGGTGCCTACTTGTGATTATTGCAATCGACGAGGGCATACTGGGGAGGTGTGCTTCAAACTTCACCCTCACCTTGCCCTGTCTGCTCGTGGTCGTGATCGTGGACCTGGACGAGGACACAAGCAGGGTGGTCATCGGTCTCATGATGCGTACTCTGATGATGTCTATGATGAGAGATTGCATTCCTCTCCTGGCCAGCTCACTGCACACAAGTTGGATGTTCTTCTTCGCTTGCTTCACTCTCAGCTAGATCAGACCTCTAGTGCTCCTACTTCTCTTGCCACTGTTGTTATGCCATGTGTTAGCGGTATCTGGATTTCGTTATTTTGTTACTTTTATTGATTGTTTTTCACGCACCACATGGGTGTACCTGTTAAAAAAGAAGAGTGATGTTTTCTTTTGTTTTCAAGTTTTCCATAAAATGGTGCAGACCTACTTTCATAGACCTATTCGGGTTCTTTGGGGTGATAATGGGAAGGGGGAGAATGACGATCGTGGCGTTTTTGATTCTTACCTTGCTAGTCACGGTATTATCCATCAGACTACTTGTGTTCATACCTCCACTAAAAATGGGGTTGTCGAACGAAAATAACTGACACCTGCTTGATGTTGCTTGATGCCTCCTTGCCACTACGCATCTCCTTAAGTCCTAATGGGGTGATGATGTGCTCACCGTTGCTCCCATGATACCCCTTCTTCACTCTCGTATCCTTAGTTATGTCATTCCTATCGCCCATCTCTCCACAATGACTGTTGTCCATACCACCCATCTCCCTCCACGTGTCTTCGAATGTGTTTGTTTTGTCCACGTTCATCAACCACACCGGGGCAAACTTGATCCTCGAGCCTACCGGTGTGTCTTCGTTGGCTTCTCCTCCACCACAAAAGGGTATCAGTGTTATCATCCGCACTCCAGGCGTACGTATTGTACTATGGATGTTACTTTCAGAGAGGGCGAGTCCTATTTTCAGCCTTTGACTCACTCTCTTCGTTAGGGGGAGAGTATTGGTGATATTGAATCCAATGATGTCCCTCTTCCCATTATTCCTACTGCTCCTCCATGTGCTACTGATTCTCATTCCACTGCACACCGTCCTCGCCTATCTTACCCGATCCTTTGCTCTCTCTTCCAATAGCCACTTTTCCTTATGAATACCACAGTCGTTTCTCAGGTACACAGGCTACTAGAGTTCCACCTCTACCAGTGCCCACTTCAGCCTCGGATTCTGATGATGTTGATCTTCATATTCTGCTTGCGCTTCTGGCCATCAAGCTTTTATCTCTTCTCTCTTCTTGGTTGTTATTCCTAAAACGTGGCAGGAAGCTTTGAGCATACTGGTATGACCTCAGACAATGAAAGAGGAAATGTCGGCGTTGGACAAGAATCACACATGGGATATTTCTTCCTTTTCTCCTGGTAAAAAAGCTATTGGATCACGCTGGTTTTTCTCTGTTAAGCAAAACCAGGATGGTAAAGTTGAACGGCACAAGTCCCGTCCGGTTGCTCAGGGTTACACTCAAACACAGGGAGTTGACTACCAGGAGACCTTTGCTCCCGTGGCAAAGATGGACTGCATTCGGTGTTGGGTTTCTATAAGAGGCACATCACATGTGCGCAGAAGAAGAAGGAATCAAGAAAACCCAAAAAAGAAACGGATCTTGCGATGAACATTGATCAAGAAGTAAATACTACATTAGCAAGGAGTGTACCTTAGAGGGATTGAGTCGACACTCAACCAAGATGCTCCAAGAGGTAGATCTCCGACCGGCGAGTGAGTCCACGCAAAAACGATTTGCGGCTCTACAGTAAACCACACGAACGGCAGAATGTCGACCCCTCGTCAAATGAGATCCGAGAAGTAGAACGGAAAGCACTTTGCGTCTCCACAGACTTCTAGGTCTGCTCCAGGAGAGGCGGCGACGGCGGGTGCCAGAATTGGGATGAACGGAGCGACGGGATGGGAACTTCCGGAAACGCTTTCTGTCGGCTCTTCAGGATCCTGTTCGGCTTAGGTTAAGCACACACGAAAAACCCTAAGTCATCTTCTATTTATACCCAAAGGAATAAACAGATGAAAAACGTCGCTATGCACGGACCCAGAACATATGGAATTAACTCGAGACACATTCGTCAAGATGACTCATGATGACTCGACGAATTTGTCGAAATGACTCGTGATGACTCGACGAATTCCTCGAGATGACTCGAGACAAATTCGTCGAAATGACACGATATGATCCGACGAATTCGTCGAGACGACTCGAGATGATTCGACGAATTCGTTGAGATGACTCGAGACATTTCGACGAATTGACTTGTCCTCTCGAATTCCAATTAGGTCAAGTCCCTGGTCCTTCACTCATATCATATATGAGTAAGACCAACACAATCCATTACTCCAACTTCTTCAAATGCTCTTATGTGCGACCTTGTAGGCTCATATCGCGTTGGCAGTGAAACTACCTATTTGACCTCTAGATCATCATGGTAACACCAACATTTGGGTGTTGTTTTTGTGTGCAGCTTGCATGAGCTGGGACCTCCACCAACTCGATGTGAAGAATGAATTTCTCCATGACAAACTTGATGAGGAGGTGTACATGAAATTCCCTCTTGGATTTACAAAAAAAGGGATGAAGGTCTTGTCTGTCGCCAAGGGAGATATATACGGCCAAAAACAAATCCCCTAGGGCGTGGTTTGGAAGGTTTCTCACGGCTATGCTCAAGTTTGGTTACATGCAGGCTCAGTCTGATCACACCATGTTTGTCCGTCGCTGCGATCAGAGGATTGTGGTCCTCATTGTCTACGTAGATGATATTGTGATCAATAGAAATGACACAGATAAGTTTGCAAACCTCAAGTCCCTCCTATCTGCTGAATTTGAGGTGAAAGATTTGGGAAGGCTGCGTTACTTTCTTGGTATTGAGGTCGCCAGATCAACTCAAGGAGTTTTCATATCTCAACAAAAGTATATTCTAGATCTCTTGAAGTAGACTGGGATGCTAGGCTGTGTTCCTGCGAGCATCCCTATGGAAGAAAATCATAGGATTAGAGAAGATGGTGATAGTGACCAAACTGATGTTTCACGCTATCATAGATTGGCTGGGAAACTCACATACTTATCCCCCACACGTCCAGATATCACCTATGTCATTTGTATTTTGAGTAGATACATGCACGCCCCCAGGATCAGACATCAAGAGACAGAATATCATGTGTTACGTTATTTGAAAAAAGCCCCGGGTCGTGGCCTCTTGTTCTCTAAAAATAACCACTTGAAGCAGGATGTCGGGATGACCGCAAGTCCACTACTGAATATTGTTCCTTTGTAGGGGGAAACCTGGTGACCTGGCGTAGTAAGAAGCAGAATGTGGTGGCCAGATCCAGTGCCGAGGCAGAGTATTATGTTATGCCACAAGGCCTTTGCGAGGGCCTATGGTTACGTACTGTATTACAGGATCTGGGTTTCTTCGAGAGTAGACTGTTTTCCTTATTCTGTGATAACAAAGCAGCTATTAGTATAGCTCATAATCCAGTCCAGCACGACAGGACAAAGAATGTAGAGGTTGATCGACACTATCAAAGACCACCTGAAAAAGAAGACCGTGGTCACACCTTTTGTTCAGTCACAAGACCAACTGGCGGAAGTGTTTACTAAAAGCTTGGGAAGTGATATGTTTTCTGATGATATCCAAAAACTTGGGATGACCGACATCTTCCGTCCGACTTTAGGGGGAGAGTTGAACTTAGTATTATATTTGTATTTCAAGTTGTCTCGTATTTCCTTCTTAGTCTTGTATTATTATTCTGATTTCTATATAAGCCTTGTAAGGTCTTATTGATAATGATCATTTGTGATATTCAACTATAACAAGATACTAAGATAGCAATCAACATTGACCGCGATCATGTTCGATGTGATCACACCAAAATATATTGAGGTGGATAAACATTTCATGAAGGAGAATATTGAAAAAAACGGTTATTTGTATCACAATTGTTCTTTCAAAATGGTAATTAGCTGACATTATCACCATGGTCTAAATGTTCGGACTCATTGACAAGTTGGGTATGAAGAAAGTATAACAATCCCATTTTGAGGAGTGTTAGTATATAGATTATTATCTTGTATTTATGTCATTTTGTATTTTTCCGTTCTGTCTTATAATTTCTCTCTATATATTAGAGGAAAGAGATCTATTATAAAATAATACTAACATTCTTTCCATCCAACAAAGACAGTAAGAAAGAGAAGAACAATGAAAATGAGGGAAATTGAGAGAGAAGAAGAAATAAAATCCAACATAAAATTAGCCAGGGGAAAATAGAAGGGAACCCTAAGTTCAAGAAGGAACAGCCACCACCTTCAGGGGGCTTTCGTTTTAATTTCACACAACTTTTTTTTTCATTTTGCAGGATGCGACTTAATATACAGTGGCAGTTATATCTCTGCTTGGCGTTCCCCCAATTGCTTGATTAGGCAATTTAGCTTCAGAGATAATAATGTAAAATCAGAACCTAAATTCAAGCACACAGCAGATTCAAGAGAATCAATAAGGGTCCGTTCGGCGCGCAGGTATTGGCTTTCTGGAATTGGCATTGGGTTCCAGAAAGCCAATTCCGTTGTTCGGCGCACAAAAATTAGAAAGGTATTGGCTTTCAAAATGAAAACCACGGATATTCCCGCATAACTAAAAAGCTGATGCCTGAAAACTTATCCCCGTGCTTCGGTTTTTGCTAGTTTTCAGATTTCTGATTTCACGCTTCGTCTTCCGCAACCCCGACTGCTCTGATGCCGACCGTGCTCCCATGTCTTGCCCCGACCCCGCTCCCCACACACTGGTACGCCGTCCGCCAAGCCCTAAATCGCCGCTCTCATTCCCGCACCGACTTGCGACAACTCTATCTGAACGCAGTTCGCCACCGGTAACTAGAAATCGACCATCTTCTGCATCTCCTTCTTCTTCGTCTTCCTCTACCCCGCTCCCCGCTCCCCACACATTGGTACGCCGTCCGCAAAGCCCTAAATCGCCGGATTGTAGGTATGATTTTAGGTAAAATCCTATTTCAGTTAAGTAGATATGAAATATGATATTTTTTTCATTACCACTGTTGTTTCTTTCTTCCATCTACATCTGCTCGAGCTACTGGATCCTTCATCTTCTGGAGTTTTTTTTTAGTAGTTGTTGATGGTAGCTGGAACTCAATAAATTTTAAGCATCTAATTTTTGATGTGTGTGTGTGTGTTGGTTATTTCCTTGGGTTTGCAATAGGTGTTGATGGTGTGTGATTATGTGTTGTTTGAGTGTGCCTCTTTCTTGAGTTCCATATGGGACACTCTGCAACTATAGTCGATGTATTATCATTGCTGAGATGAATAAGTTATTCTCTAATGACTTGAGGTAGGTTGTTTTAAATAATGAGGGTGTGGATGTATTATCATTACTGAGGTAGATTGTTTTAAATTGTTGTGATTTCATATGATTATGGATTAAGCATCTAATTATCAGTAGTAGTTTACTTTCTTAGTTTAATTTGAAAATGTATACATTTTAAAATATCAATTTCGGAAAGCCAATTCCAGTGTGCAACCGAACAGCTTTTACATATCAATGTCAATTCTGTTCATTGAATACCATCCTGCAGCCGAACAACATAATTGGTTTTCTGCACAAAGCCAATTCCCGCAGATATTGATTTTCTGGCCAAAGCCAATTCCAGAAAACCATACCTGTGCGCCGAACGGACCCTAAATGAAGTCAAACCAAGTCCAGGTTTTTGTGGGCAGAAAGAAAAAACCAAATTAGGGCATTAAACCAAGTCTCGTAGACCAGGTCAAACTCATGCACAGCTGTCCGAATAAAAAAAATCAGACTACTGATCATTTTTATTTCTTCCCTTATTTTTCTTAAATCGAACCAGCTTAAGACTTACACGCGCACTCCTCATAGTAAAGGATCAAGTTTTTTACACTAAATACTCGATTTATCCCCATAATTTGAGGGATGTCAACCTCATATGCATTTACATGGATCCATCATATGATTGTATAAGGACCCATTCGATGACCGCTTAAGTCTCTTGTCGTTCCATGTGGAAACCCCTCAATTCGTATGCGAAATGTTACCTACTCCCCGAATTCAAAAATCTGATCCCATATGTGTCGAGCTGCTTGAATTTTATAATAATAATTATTCATTGCAAATTTACATCAGACAAATTCATTCAATGCAAACAAATGATGCAAACGTGCAATAAATATGAATCATGCAACAAAGAAGAGACAAGCAACATATATGAATGATCATACAAACGACGAACCAAAAAGTCGACATACTCATTTAAATAATGCACGAGAAACTCGACATTCACGACACACTGACAAACAACAGGCTTCATGTGGCGAAGATTCCTGGAAATGAGTGGTTAATCGGGAAGTTCTTCGGGTGGTGTAGAAAAATTTCTTAAACATATGTGCACTAAAGTAACTACTTAAGATAGTGGCACTGATTTGTACTTGAATGATGTGTCGAGTGTCTTCAGGATACTCACCTGGTGACAGACAGAGAAAATCGGCTTAAACGACGTCATCACCCGAAGGAATGTCATAAATTGTGACAAAAAACACGACACGCGGGTGTGATGGGTACCTCTCAAATGATAAATCCATCCAGGTGGCTTACTAGGAGGTGTATACGAAAATTCATCGCGTACGTGAGGATCACTCGTGTGAGTGAGAGTGCATTCTAGGTGGGGAAGCTCGTCAAATGAGCCTCTCTGGGACTTATAATCTCGAGGAGGTCAATAAAGATAGGATGGTTGTTACAGACTTACACGACGTCGAGACTCTATGGCGAGTCTACACAAGTCGGGTGCGGATGACGCATGTCCCGACCGAGACCACGTAAGAGATCGCTGGTAGTGGGTTTATTTTAATATTTTCGGCATTTGGTAATTTGTAATTTTATAATGTGGACTGCTTTGCGCAGCTATTCGCACCCCCACTAGTATAATGGGGAGTGGTATGTTTTTGTTTCGGTATCTTGGATGAATGCAGTTTCTATTTTCCCCTAACCCTAATCTCTCTTCCCTCTCTCCCTCTCTACCTCTACCGCCAACATCTTCCTTCCCAGCCGGGTTCCCTCTAGTTCCCACCAATTTGGTTCGGTCCTGCCGTCCCGCCCGCCGCAGGCCGCCGGTTACTCCAAGCTGTTGCCGATCCAGCCTGTCTACGCGTCCCGTTCCGCCCCGATCCTGTGCTCTTCAACGCTCGCGGGAGCCGCTGCCCCATTTTCGCGTTCCGCACCGCCTGGGTCTGCGCTCGTCGGCATTCGGCGCGCCCCACCGTGCTGAAGTTGTCTTCTGCCGTCCGCAATGGCCTCTACTACACGTTCCGCCGAGGCCCTCCTCCGTCACGTCGATGCCCAGGAATCCCTTGTAGCCACCATGCACGCCTCCCTTCTCTCCCTCCACGCCAAGATCGACGCCCTACAACCCTCCGCCGCCTCATCCGCGAACGGCCCAGCGTATCCGCCCGCCGGCGTGTCCATCCTCGAGGCGGCGCCTCTCTTTTACACTGGGGACTCTTTGACCCCGCCTCTTATAGGCCGCTCTACCCTCGCTTTGGATCTTCCCATCTTTTCCGGTGTTGACCTGATTGGGTGGATCGCTAAAGCAGAACAGTATTTCGACCTCCACCAAACTCCCGAGCAGGATAAAGTCTCCACCGCCGTCGTGGGACTCGACGGCTCAACCCTTCATTGGGCCCGGTGGCTTCGGCAGTCAAACCCAGCCCTCTCTTGGTCGGAGATCAAACAAGAGATGATCTGCCGCTATGACCGCCGCTATTTTGGGTCTGCAATTGAATGCATGTGTGGGGTCCTCTAGACCGACGCACTGGATGATTACATCGATGAGTTTGTCTCCCTCGTCACCCATGTTCACGTCTTACCATCGGATCATTACCTCGGCTTTTTCATGCAGGGCCTCTTGCCCCACATCCGCTCCCGGCTCCGCACACACCATCCACGGACGGTTTCGGACGCCCTAGATATGGACCGTCTAGTGTAGGCTGACTTGTCTCCTCGGTCACCACCTCCGGGAGGCGGCATTCCGTCGGGGGCGACGTGGTGGACCGCTACTCCAGAACCCCCACCTCCCTTGGCCCCCTCAGGGAGCCCGACCCGGCCAACCGGCTCGTCCACAGCCCGTCGTAAGGTGTTATGTTTCCGCTTCTGTCAGCCCTATTCTCCAACCCACGTGTGCGCGGTCAAGGAGTTCTGCACCATCATCGGCGACTTCGAACCGAAGGACACTTTAGCGGATTTCATCCTGGATCATCTGAAGCATCACCTGCAATGGGCCCAACAGAAGATGGTTTTCTTTGCCAACAAGAAACGACGAGACCTCTCCTTTCAGGTGGGGCAGAAGGTTTTCATCAAGCTTCAACCCTACCGACAGCTTTCGGTAGCCCGCCTCCCTTGCCCGAAATTAGCGCCCTGATTCTTCGGCCCTTTTGAGGTCCTCTCCCGCATTGGGGTGGTCTCCTACCGCCTTCGCCTCCAAAGCGGGAGCCGCATCCACCCAGTCTTCCACGTCTCATAACTGCGTCACGTGGTGGGCGAGCATGCCGCTGCGGATCATTTTTTGTCCGACCTCGACCTCTCCTGGGAGGAGTCGTACAATCCTGCATCGATCCTGGATTGTCGGTTTCGATCTCTGAGGGACCCTACCTCGGAGGAGGTTCTTGTGTCTTGGAACGGATGCCCCGACTATACGCGACTTGGCTCATTGGGATGATTTTCGCAGCCAGTTTGCCGACTACTGCCTTGAAGACAGGGCACATTTCCCAGACGGCGGCATTGCTACGGACTTACACGACGTCGACGTCAAAACTCCATGGCGAGTCTACAGACGTCGGGCACGGATGACGCGTGTCGCGACCGAGCCCAAGGAAGAGATCGTTGCTTAGTGGGTTTATTTTAATATTTTCGGCATTTGGTAATTTGTAATTTTATAATCTGTGGATTGCTTTGCATCGCTATTCGCACCCCCACTAGTATAAGGGGGAGTGGTACGTTTTTGCTTCGGTATCTTGGATGAATGCAGTTTCTATTTTCCACTAACCCTAATCTCTTCCCTCTCAACCTCTCTACCTCTACTGTCGGCACCTTCCTTCCCCATTCGGGTTCCCACTAGTTCCTATCAATGGTCCACCAAGAGGAAGACACCAATAACAGTATTGTTAGTGGGAACAAGTAGGACACCTATAACGAAGTCAATGTTATTCCCTTGACCCTCACAAGGGAGTGGTGGCTCATCAGGAGGTTTGGCAGTGGGTTCATCAAAGCATCTATCAATATGGTCATGAACCTCCAAATGAGTACTATCGAAAGGTGTGGTGTTCCCAACAACGGGTGAGGCAGCCACTATGAGAGCGACACAAGGCTTTCGGCTCCCAGTCATGATGTGGCTCGAGACTAAGGGAAGAGTGAGGAGTGCCCATACTCAAGTGTGGGTCTAACGGTATAGTATCGAGAACTGGATCTCTAGCCGAAGGGGACACTATGTCTAAGTGAGCTGCGGAAGATGGATATACCAACACAGTGTCACTGGGTCACTCGTCCTTACACTCGTGACAATGCACACTAACCACTCTAGTATCGCTCTTCGTCTGTATCATACGATCAGGATCGGAGTCGACTCCAAGATCAAGTGGGAACTGAGTCTGGTCAAGAGGATGTGAATCAAACTCAGGTGTTCGGACTCTCATGTCAGTGGGAACACTACTCGACGCAACGGTGGTTTGACTCTTAGATTTTCTTTCATTGATTCTTATTAAAGAATTCGTTATGTGAGCCAAATCAGCATCCAAGCGATCAAATTGGTTGAGAACTAAACACTGGAATTCAGTCTCTTTATTTGTGGGAAACTAGGAGAGTCTTGACGTGTGATGTGATCCCAACGATGGCGACCTCTATAGGACCCCTGAGGGTCATATAAATAGTCGTCCATAACATAATCAGGTCGCTCTCGTAGGTGGACGTGAGCCCTACGATCGTGCGGAGGTGGTCGCGCGTATACAGACTCAGAATCCTCAACTAGAGGAGATGCGTAGCGACGATGATATGAACGGTACTCAACTCTTACCATCATAAGGTTGTGGAAAGGTGTGATAATGATAACCTAAGGACCTCTCATCGTGGTAATCGTCTCTAGCATAATGGAATCGTCTCAAAGGGTTGACACGATCCCTGAAAGTGGTGTGCCGCGTAGGAGGATAATCTTCGTAATAATAAAGGTGCCTCTCAAGTGAAGTCGAGGGATAGCGATAATAGTACGACAATACAGAACATATAGACTCAATAACTGTGTGTTAACATAAAGCTCCAACCAATCTCGCTTTGATACAAATTTGATGTAGCACGACTCTACAGGTGGCGAAGGACCGATGACCTAACTCAAAGTGCAATGCAAGCGAATACAAGACACATGCGAACAAAGTTGTTAAAGGCGCGCCTAAGGCTCGTGGCTCACCAGACTCAAAGGTTTGCGCCTTCGTGCGTTTTTTTGCACCTTTGGGGCATAAAGTCCGCGCCTGAGTGCGATTTTTGTTGTCAAATATTTCTATTCAAAATAAAAAAAGAAATAATGTAATAAATCATTAATTTTAGTATGATTTAGTATTTGTGAAACATAATCGAGTGTTGAGACATAAATATGATACAAATGACCACATTGATTTTATTTTTTAAAAGATATAAATGATAATAATAAATGATTAATGAGTAAAATAAATGAAAATTTTGATCAAGAAAATGAACTGATGTTTGATGTTCATTATTTAAAATTAATATGATTGTGCTTTATTTTTGTCAGGCGCGTGCCTGCGCCTTGAGCCTAGGCTCTAAGTCCCCTTCGCGCATTGGTGCGCCTTGCGCCCGGCGATCTCCATCACTATATATATGCTAAGGACTGACATCTAGAAAAGAAATGATCACATAAGTAGGCATGACGGATTTAAGGTAGGTACCTTACAAGCCTTGACAGCATCAACCAAGATAGTATTTGATAATTTCAGGAGTAAATTGATATCAAGGTTCAAGCTTCTTCTATTAAGCAACAGAAGAACAGACAGCCAGCTATCAAAACATGCGCTTCTAGAACGCCCTGCAGAAGGATCAATATAATTTTGTGTTGACCTGGAAGTTGATTCCAAGCGTCGTCTTTCTTCTTCAAACCTACTAAATATCATCTGCAAATCACATCAAATGATAAAAAATTTAGAAGAACTGTGACTAAAGGCAAAATCTGACAAACATTAATGCAAACGAGAAAAGATAGCAAACCTGATATATCTCCTCCAACTGAGGCACACACTGAGCATCACTGTGGTTGTCCTTGGTTGCAATATATTTCGCCATACTAACTCCTAGACCAATAACAGAAACAATAGAGGTATTACGAATGTAATTAAGGCTAGAAAAGTATATTAGAAAAATCAAACATTAAGTGATATGATGTCATAACATGGAAAGTAGGCAAATTAAAGTATTGCAACACAACAATCTCACAGAACACCTAAAAATTCTCCAAAGAACAATATGGGCTTTTCTGGAAGTATTGTGCACTTCTCATAGAAATGATATGAATTGCAATATACAACTTCCCTAATATTTCGTAAAGGAAGAACTTAAAATCCCAAGTGAAAGATAACATCTGGTTGAAGCCAAGAAGATGAAATATCATCATAATCTAATTGCATACAAGGTAAGTTATTGTGACAGCAAAATGAAATATTAAGTAATACCCACATATCAATCACAACAACGGAAAATTATACACACTCACGAAAGTAGCATAATGAAATAAAGCACTGTGGAGTAACATTTTAAATCAAGTGCTGTAAGGAGCTTATCATTACAACGTCTATCATACATTTGAAATGAATTCAAATGAACATTGAACATCAATAAGAACACCTAGAAAGTATATTTATATACATATGAAAAAACACCTAAAATAAAACAATTCATGCATCGGAATCCGAAGGATAAAGCTCAGAACTCAATGTTTAAATAAAACCCTACTATAAAGACCCACAATAAAGGCCCATATTACTTCTTCCTTTTGTCCCACACTTCTAATATTGGTTTAAGTTCTCTTCCCTTTGTGTATATATATAGAAATGTCACGTAATGTTTATTCATTTAGATTGGAAATAATATATTCTTCTAGTTCACAACTTAGTATTAGAGCTAGGTAATTTTTTTCCGCTGATCCATTTTTCTAAATCTTGCGGACCTTGTCAGCTTTTAGTTTCCTAGAACTTTCACCAGCAATAGCATTCGAACTGTTAGAGTTATGAGTATTAGTATTTGAGTATTATTGTATTTAGGAGTTTAGTCCCACACCGCCTATCGGTGTTGGGTGTCATGTTGTATTTCCTATATACTTGCCACTATGTCGAAGAATAAAATTGCATCAAATCTTTCTATTTCAATTCTTCCAACATGGTATCAGAGCAGGAATTGACACCTCCCATAAATTTGGTTACCCTAATTTGGGCGACGTACATTTCACGGTTGGCTTCCCTCTGATTTTGATCTATCGACTCCGCTCGTCGCCGCTAGGGCCCCCATCATTTTTCTCTGCTCCCGCTCCTGTCGACGCAGTTGATTTCCGATTCCGTCGACAGGAGCGGCTATTGCTCTCCAACGTTCGGCACATCCCGCTGCTTCTCTGAAGGAACATCCCACTGCTTCTCCGACGAAACATCCCGCATGCGACTTCGACGGAACATCCCGTCTGCGACTTTGACGGCACATCCCGCCTGCGACATCGACGACAGTTCCCGCCTGCTTCTTCGACGGCAGATCCTGCCTGTTTTTCCGATGGTTGCTCCTCTCTGCGACATCAACGACGGATCCCGTTGGGCTCCTCTGCTCCAGCTTCTGCCGCCCTTCTCTTCCCTTGATTTCGTTTCCAGAGAAAGTTGTTGTTGCGTCACAGCTTGCCTCGTGATCCAGCCGACCATGTCGTTCCCGTCGATCCTGCCACTGCTGCTCGGCTGCGATTTATGCGCCTATTTTGCCGGATATCCTGTCTTCCCCCGCCCATACCCCCAATGATTGGGGACTATATGGGTTTTGTTGTTGTTGTTATCCTGTCTTCTGGTGGAGCCCTATTGCTGCTGCGCCCGAGCCTCTTCTTCTTTCTGGTCGATCTATTGGATGCTCTCGGCTCTCTATTCGAGCTCCTCTGCCGCTGTTGTTCTCCTGCAGCAGGCTTTCTTCTGGCTCATTCTCTCTGCTCGTCGGGGATATGGATTTCGCTGCCCACTTTGCTCGTTAATGGTGTTGTTGTAGTTTTTCTTTAGTGGTTTGTTGTTGTTATGTTGTCGTGTTTGCCTTCGTTTGCGTCTCTATGTGATTTTTGTCTTCTTGCACGTGATCTACGTGAGGGGGAGTGTACGTCACGGCCTCCAGGCGTAGTCTATACATTCATGCATGTATTCCACGTGAGGGGGAGTGTTTGTGATAACGGCGACTCGAATGCCTCTTTCCCGACTCCTTCCTTAGTCACATATGGCCCCCAGTTTGATTTTGCTTGTTGTTTGTATCTCCCCGCCTTGTTCTTTGATTTGTGGTAGGATTGGTTTGGCTTTTCATGGTTGACCTAGTTTCAGCTTCGGGTGCTTCCAGCGTGGTCATGGTCGGTTTGTGGACCAACATCGTGTGGCTTTTGCCCAGTTGAAGTATCCCCGGTGACACGCAGTTGGGCCTCGGTGATTGTTGTTTTGTCCCACGTTGTCAACCTTCTTTTGCCTTTCTTTTTATGTTGTGTTCAAGCTGGAGGTTTCCCCTCCAGCATGAGGGGGAGTGTTAGAGTTATGAGTATTTGAGTATTATTGTATTTAGGAGTTTAGTCTCACACCAACTATCAGTGTTGGGTGTCATGTTGTATTTCCTATATATTTGTCCCTATGTGTAAGAATAAAATCGCACCAGATCTTTCTATTTCATTTCTTCCAACACGAACAACCATATTTATAAATTTTTACCACGGGCGCTTTGCTGCTCAATCAGAAGAGATTGCAGGCCATTATAGCGTGTCCTGCGAGCTCTACCTACCCATTGCCACAAACACTGCCTTACCATTCGATGAAGATGATGTGAGCTCTAGATGAAAATCGAACAGCAAACTCTTGTCAGATCTGGACACAAGCTGCAAGACCTACTTGCTACTTGTCACGAGATATGCTTGATTTGTCGTGAAACATGTTTGAAGCTTGCCACGAGCTACGAGACTTGCTTGCAGTGAACCCATACCCGTCGGCACCTTCCTGTGGGCGTAATATTCCCCCGTGAGCTCCTTTCCTCCCACCGTTCTTACCGCGAACTGCATCCCACAAGCTCCATTTTGCAGTTTGAAGTATCTAAATGGCAGGCTCCTCATATTGGAGTGTTCAAACCCCCATCTACAGATGATTTCACAGACCCATGGTTCCTCTGGCTCCTTCCAAATTACCATCATGCCTTCAGAGGGTTCCAATTATCTTGAATGATCCTACGTGGAGTAACGTGACATTCATAATTACCAATTGTATGGGTACATAGATGGGGACCATTCTTAAACCTCCCAATGTTGATCCCTCATAACAGAAGTAGGATGTTAACAATTTTTTGGTGGTCTTGTGGTTTCTCCACTCCATGTCTCTCTTAATCTACCAAATCTACATGCATATAGACTCTGTCTTTGAGATATGTACTTAGGCTCGAGAGATCTATACCCAAACTGGTAGCTTTACCGAAGTATATGAGCTCACTCAGTGTCTTTTCAAACTCAAGCAAGGCTCCACTAGTGTTGACGTCGACTTCTCTGAGTACGAGCACCCATATTAAAAAACTTTACTTTGAGAACTACACTCCAGCATGCATTGTCGACGCTCGTGCATTGAAAACAAAAAGGGCAGTTATCATCTGATGTATGACAGGTGTCACACCTGCCTGCCACCCTGGAGTCCCATAAGGAGGCCCACCTTGGAGTCCACCAAAATGGCTTTCATCAGGGCTGCAACCCATACACTTCAATCTGTCTCCGCCAAGAAGTCACCACCATGCGGCAGGTTGTTGAGGTCCGGGATCGAACATCCGACCTCCTAGATAAGAGTCTTTCACCAGAGCTCTCATCACCAACTGTGAGAGCTATGGTGAAATACTCTAATCTAGGAGGTCGGGCATTCGAATCCTGCGTCTCAACAACCAGACGCATGGTGGTGACTCCATGGCAGAGACGGGTTGGGGGTGTATGCGTTGCAGCCCTGATGAAAGCCTCCTTGGTCGACTACAAGGTGGGCCCACTGGTGGGACTCCAGGGTGGCAGGAAGGTGTGACGCTTGTCCTGCATCATCATCTCCATGTATTCTTTATTGGCATCATTATGAACTTTGACACAGTTCGCACGCATGTCCTGAACCGCAGCCTCTTCCCTCTCTTCGAGATGCATTCAACATGGTTTTGGGAGATGAGGAATGTCGGCGCTTTTCATTCCAAGAGGGTCCCTGATCATTCCGCGCTTGATGGCATTGGTCGAGCCATTCCTTCTGGTCCACCTGTTCAGATGTGCAATCATTGCAAAAAATAGGGTCATGTCTGAGATTCCTGTTTTTGCCTATATACATTGCCCCTTCGCGGAAAAGCAATAGTAGTCATGGACGTAGTAGTCCTCGCCAACTCAATCATCCTTCTGCTACTCATGCAACTGAAGCCAATAATGGAACCTCCGACGATTTCTCCACTAAAGAACTTGATGTCCAATGACGTCTAGTAAGATATTAGAGTAACTCCTCCACTGTTGGATTCGCAACGTCGGGTACTCCGAGCGCACAATTTGCTTCAATAATCCAATTTGAGAGGATTATTGATTCTGGTGCAATTGATCACCCAGAGCATGGTCAGGTTTTACCTCATACACCTCATGCTAAGGGTGTGATAAAGTTATCACAGTCACTTGTCACTGACATTTTTCTTCCAATACTAGCAAAGAGAACATATAATCATTTGTCATTCCATCACAAATGTTTTACATGTTCATACATTTCCTCAAAATTTGCAATCAGGATAACGAAACAACATATGGTAGTGGTAGGAACTGCGGGGGCATGTACATCTTGGACCAACAAGCTCACTATGGATGTGAAACAATGACATAAACATCTCAGACACCCCTCAGCAAATTATCTTCTCAAGATGTTCCCTATGTTTTCCAACTCTATGAGAAATTTTGTTTGTGAACTCTCGAAACATATAAGGCATCTGACTCATATTTCATCTCCTAGTATACTTCCTTTTGTTGTTTTTGTTGTTGTGGTATACTTCCTTTTGATGTTATTTATCTCACTCATGTGTTTGGTTGTATTTGTTATGTTCATGTTCATCAATATAATCGTAATAAACTAGATGTAACAACCAAAATTTTAATACGTTTATAATTCAAAATTTTCAAGGTCGAATCAGAATTTAATATCGATGTCGCAGTCATAAATCGAAGCAGTCATATGTTATAACTTTAGGGAGGTTATTTGATTAACAAAAAAAATTATGAACTTTAAATTGGTGTAATGTAGTACTCCACGGGTGTGCTCAATCAATAACATAATTGTAATTAAAAGGAAAAGGGCGAGATTTCATCTCCACTTAAGGAAAGGGGTCGGTTCACACGTTTCAGGTCTTAATCGATAATTATCTTTCATGCACCCTGCACCTTTTCTCCTCCTAGTCAAGCATACAACAGAAGTGAAACCGCCACTCCCCTTCCTTCCTCGCAGATGTCTCCAATCGGCGAGATCTTTCTTGTTCTGCAATCGACGCCCCCCCCCCCCCCCCCTGTCAATAACAACAGCCCCGCCGAGCACTTCTCCTCCATCCAGATTGTTGCTAAAATGGCATTTCCTTCAATTTTAGAAGGCTGGTATAGTGCAGAACCGCACGCTCGATGATCGACATGGCTAGGGTTCGTCGATCTCTTATTCGATCTTAGGCATTACCTTCCTTCGATTCCGACATACTCTCGATCTCCTCTTTCCCGCCCTGTCCCAGGTTAATTCTCGGTTCCATTTCCTCTTCTAGAGCTGATTAAATTTTCTCCCCTAACTTCAGGCGCCGCAGGCCGACGGTTCAGGTGTAAGAACCACTCGAGTCTCATGTCACACCTCTGACAACCTATTGTGGTTACTGCAGCAAGTTCATGAGTTCTTCCTCCTATACCCAATTTCTAAAAGAAGGGTTGATTCCAGTTTTCAGAAAAACGTGATATTGCAATGCTCGTAATCTTTTATTTCATGATAACAAGCATATAGTTTAATACAGAACCCACAGGAAATAGAATCAGCAATAACATATGAATTCATATTATATATTAATTAAGTTAACTAAATTTGACATACAAATTAGTGCACGACAATATCAACAGACAAATAAGTTATTACAGAATATACGTAAAATCAAATCATCAGTAGTACACAAATTCATATCCAGGTAAACAATTTATTGTAGAACACTTGTGAAATTAAATCAGCAATAGTACATGAATTCATATTCAAATAAAGAATAGTTATAGAACACATGTGAGATCAGATCATTAGTAGCACATGAATTCATATTCAGACAAATAATTTATTACAACACTCACGAAAAAATTGAATCATCAGTAACAAGAATTAAAATTTAGACCAATAATTTATTGCGAAACATACGAGAAATAGTATTATCAGTAGCATATGAATTCATACCAAATGTCAATTAAATTAGTATATTTCGACATACAGATCAGCACAAGGAATAACATCTTAATGCACGAACAAACCAGCTGAAGATGTTATATGCAATTAGACTAAAAATAAATGGTTAAGATATGTAATAAGCCTCAGACTAGTGGCCTTAATTGGAGGGCATAATGTACTGATCGCACCAATCACTAAATGATCAGTTTAGAAAGGGGGATAAAAGAGGTATTTATCCCCATGACTGATGTAGGCACGCCATCATACTCAAACAGTGTAGCAGACCTTATGAGCCATAAGTTTGGGAGTTAACACCCAATACAAGAATAGTATATTCGAGTATGTCTCTGTGACAGAGAGACACTAGAACACGCAAGTTCGTTAGTATGGACTCAAATCGTTACAATGTGGACACAAATCTACTTAACTAAGAATGAGAAGAAAAGAAAATATGAGACATCTCAGTTCCAAATGCAAGTCGAAATCTAGAAATCTCTAGGATAATGATTTTGAAATTTAAAAGAAAGTTCAGTTTAAGATCACAAGATAGATCAGACATTGATTGATTCAAGTTTACATTTATTAGTATAAAAATATCATTTTAAAAGTATGCTCCTATAATTTAATCAAATTATATTTTTAGTGTCATTGGGGGGAAACGTCTTTCTTGCATGTCAGTGGGTTGATTCGTTTTTGAAATTTTCATTGCAGGGATTTCGGGTCAGGTTGTTTGCTTTTACTTCCTGGTTGGCTCTGTGTTTCAGTTGAAAGGTACATCACTAAGTTTATTTTCAATCATTTACTTTTGTTGTAAACCTTAGTTAATCTGGTTATGATACTATTTTTTTATTGTTGCTTATTTTGCTTCACATCATAAGTTTCGGTCAGGCTTATGAATTGATGTCAAACAAGGTAGGGGTGTTACACTAGATCTATGCTCACACGTATGTATTTTCGTTAGATACTCCACCATGAAAGGATATTGTTGTTACCACCCTTTTCACGCCGCTTCTTTGTGCCATGAAAATTACCTTCCATGAAGGGGTACAGTTCTAGGCTCTTGTCAAGGGGAGAGGGGAACTGATGTTGACGCTCTCAATATTTCTCTTCCCATTGTGGCCTTATACACCGATGATCACATTAGTCCAACCATCATACTAACCCCAATCATCATCTCAACTCCTGCTGTTGGGAGACTTATTAATCCTTTTTCTCAAGTATATCAATGAAGGAATGTTGGTGTAGAGATGGCACAAACCACTATAATTCTGTATGACAGATACAAACTTCTGAACTAGGTCCTGAAGAAGACCTCCATCAACCTCACATAAATCTTAAAAGTATGCCGACCTCCATAAAATACCTTATTGTCAATTATATCTCATATAACAATCTAACCTAGACACAGTTTTTATCTCCCCTCTGTCTTTTGCTTGTATTTCTATAACTTGACAGGAAGCTATTGATATACCTGAATAGAGGGTAGACAATGGAGGAAGAGAAGTTTGCATTGGAGAAGAACTAGACGCGGGATCTATTCCTCTCCTAGTTGGAAAAAACAAGGATCAAAATAAATGTTTTCAATCAAACAAAATCAAGAAGGCTCGTAGAGAGATACAAAACATAGCTAATATATTGGGGATATACACAAACTATTAAAGATGACTATCATGAAATATTTGTGTTGGTTTCCAAGACGGATTTCTTCCACATTATTTTATCATACGTTGCTTGCTTGAGAGGGACCTGTAGCAACTAGATGTAAGACATATTTTATACATGGTGATCTAAAAGAGGAGATATATATGAAATTTTCGTCGGTTTTTTTCAAAAACGGATCAGAAGGGAAAGATAGTTAACTTAAAAAATCTCTTTATACTTTGAAACAGTTACCAAGAACTTGGTTTGGAAAGTTTCAAAAATTCATGAATCTATTAGGATACAAACGGAGTCACGCTGATCATAATCTCTTTGTTATGAGAAAAGTAGAGAAAGTGACTATTTTCACTGTTTATGTAGACAATATTATTATCACAAAAAATGATTTGAAAGAAATCATGTGGTTTAAACCATGCTTGTGCAAGAAGTTCAAAGTCAAGAATCAAAAAAATTTGAAATGCTTCGGAGGAATCGAAGTTGTGTGGTCAAACTGCTAAATCTTCATTTATTAGAGGAAACATTCCCGGGATCTCCTAGAAGAAATATGGATGATTGGTCGTGCACAAATAAATACCCTCATAAAATCAAACTGTAAGCTCGATGAAGATAAAGATGGTGAGAAAGTTTATCCGCTAGGTCTCATAGATTGGTGGGAAGGCTTATCTACTTCACGTACCCACATCCTAATATGACTATATGTGATGCAGGACGGCGTGTAGGGTTTGCACGCCGGTCGGCTTTATCTAGGAAACCCTAAATGCATGCGATTATTAAATTAATTTTGCAAAATTTAGAGCGGACGCAACACTTAAGAAATTACGCAACGTGGAATTTTTATGAAAAACACAAAATTACTTCTTCGTTTTAAAATGAATTTTCTTAAACAATGTTTCGATTTTCAAATCCGGGGAAGGAAGTTCGCAACTTTCGTTCTGTTCCCCTTGTCGTAGCACAACGGAAATCGTGAACTCCAAATGCGTTTCCGTTTGAAGTTTTCGACGTAGCGTTTGCTGACGAAACTCGGGCGAAAACCCAGCAAAAAGTCTATTAACCTACGAGAAAATATTGAGACACACACAAAGGAAGTGATAGAAACAATTACCCACGGAAGAGAAGTCTTCCGTATTCGAAGTCGATGGCGATCACGCGAGAAACTCCTCGTCACCTTTGTTCTCCGCTCCGAGGTCGGCCGCTATCGCACACGGGCACCAAGGAATTAAAGCGCTCCCTCACACGAGCTGGTTCCACAGAATCACTCAACAAAGTAAGGAGCCACACACTAACAAACCTAAAATTCATTTGTTCTCACACTAGAGGTGGTTCCACGAAATCTCAAACACTCTAACTAAAGTTCACTCGCTCTCAGTGGATCCGCGAAGATCTCTAAGCAATTTAATTAATCTAACCTTCACTGCTCACAGTAGCAGCCCAAAACTGCACAGCAAAAGGCCCAATTCAAATACAGGGGACAATGTTCAAATAGTAAAATTAATCCTATTGTTCATCATCTTTATCACTTATCCCGGACTTTAAATGAGATTCAAAACTCACGACACTCATAATCTTAATCAGCTAAGAATATCACACTAACAGGAATTGAAATGCTAACACCTAATCTTTTCCTATTTCTAAACTCACAACAACTATACCAGGTTTCGCACGGTTCTTCTTTAACATGGAAGTAACACAGCAACCCAGCCAACCTAAAGCCCTAATCACCTACAGAAGTTCACATAGAAATCCTCACAAAAAAAATCGCATACATCATTCTCAATATTTCATCTTTTCATCAATCATCACCAAAAATACAATTATAGGTACTCCCTTTAATAGGGTTTGAGCAGAGAAAGAAGAAAAAACAACGGAAAGGTACCGGACATGGCTGAGCAGGTCGTGGAGCTGAACTGCAGGGAATGGGCGTCATGGTCTGCGGTTGTAACCGCCGTGGTTGCTGATGGCGTCGAGGGGCGGCATCGGCGAGTGATGGAGCTTGAATCCCGCTTGTTTTCAGGCCGGAAATGGCGGAATCGCGATCTGCGGAGGCGGACTGTGCGGGAACGGGAGATACGGAAGATGAACAGTGAACCGGCCCGCCAACCTAAACCGGCTTCGCCCTTTACTTATATATATATATATATATATATATATATATATATATATATATCAGTTATATATATACATATATATATATATGATTTTATACACACACATATATATACATAAGTTCTATTTATCAAACTCTCAAACATAACGACGCGCGCAGGCGTGCGACATCATGGCTACGCGCGCAGGCGTGCAACGAACTAAAATTGACAACATAAACTTGCAAAATTAAAATGCAATAAAACATAAACTAAAAATGCGACGGCGGGCATTTTTTTTCGACGTGATCGGATTGGTCTCCACCAACTCTCCCCCTCTCGAAATCACTCATCTTTGGTGAGTGCTCCGAGCGATTGCACGAGAGAAGATCAACATATATGCCAACGAACCGAAGAGTTCTGAAAATCATCATCAGTAGTGGCCACTGTCCAATATCTGCTCGGGAACTGAAATAGAATAATCTTCTGGTGTCTCATGCTCAACCTGAAACTGTCGGTGAAAGCAGAAGGAACTACAATGGAAGTGTCAGTAGCGGAATGAATATAGGTATGTCCTGAATGTAGCACCTCACTCTCACTCACCAACCCAGAAGAAACAATTGGAGGAGAAGACAATGGACATTTTAAAGACTCATGCGAGTAATCGTAGAATTAAGTCAGATTGGCTACGTTAAAAACAGGATTTGCTTCTCAAACGGAAGCCATCTCAAGTTCATACGCATTTTGCCCAATCCGATTTACTACTCGAAAGGGTCCAGTTCTACAGTAGCTAGCTTCTTTACGGTACCAGAAGGTAACCGTTCCGGATCTAGCCGAACCATAATCAAGTCAGTCATTTTAAAACTAGTAGCTTTTTTATGCTTTTGTTTTAAAATTGAGTTGCATAAAAATCATAAATACTATGCAACTTTCCGCTCATATTTTAAATGCAAACCATGCAAATGCAATAAATGAACTACTAATATGACTAATGCCACAAACCAATGGTTTCAGAAACTAAAAGCAACTCCTGAAAGAGGCACATGATCAGGAGGCTCAAAGGGTGGATCATAAAAGAATTCATCGCGGGGGCGATGAACACTCCAGTGTAAATCAGAGACATCGGTGATCAGATGTGTCAACAGGGTGTGCGGACTGTCTCTGAAAGTGCAGGTGACATGATATAACTTCAACGAATCAGTGAGTGCACCCTCAAACTCGACTGTGTCTCTAAGGATGGATACATCCCAAATGTGTGGTGACCTCATAAGTTGTGCATCTGGGGGTTCACCAGGAGGGGTATAATAAAATTCGTCACAAATGCGACGCGTGCAAACGTAGGCTCCAACAACAGATGGAGCGCTCTCAGATAAAGGTGCACAAAGTGTGACGACAGTAAAAAATGTGCTAAGGAAGAGTGAAGCATCAGGAGGCTCACCAGGTGGGACATATGAAAACTCATTGTGAAGACGATGATCAACAGGTGGTACGTCTCATAACTCATCTAGAGTGCGAGTCACTAGATGGTTATACCCAAGCACTATCGACATCAAGTGAGACAATGGAGCAGGTATCCATGTCTTAAAATTCACAAGAGTGCGATTTAGATAAAACTCATCCGCATAAGGACGAGGTGGCTCATCTGGAGGCTCCATAGGAGGGTCTTCAAATGACCCATTGGTCGAGTGATGGTCCTCCAGAAATGAACTATCAGAAGGGGTCATACTCCCAAATAGGGTAGGGGTGACAACCTCGAGATCACTACTAAGCTCTCGACTCCCGATCGTAATGTCACTCGGTGCGCCATCAGGTGTGGTGATGTGACTCGACGCGTCATCGGGTGTGGCGGTGTAACTCGATGCGCCACTAGGTGAAGTGTGCAGGGAATCTACACTCAAAAGAGAGCTAGTCGATATCGAATCAAGGGAGGGTTCACTAAGTGGAGCAGACTCACATGTTGGTTGACTCCACACATCCTGTACTAGAACATCAGATAGAGTCGGTGATGTCTCCCTGCTTCGGGCAGTAGAAGGCTCTTGTTGCCCCACAATATCTATCATCATATTCACCTTCGGAACACTAGGAGGATCGCTAGGTGTGACGTACTCGTGACGATAGTGACCTCTATAGATAGTTCGAGGGTAATCATGATGAGTGACCATATCATAATCATGGCGTGCTCGTGGATGATCATAAGTCCTACGAACGTGTGGTGGTGGTCGCACATATGCAGTCTCAGATTCCTCATATAAAGGAGACGTGTAGTATCGATAACTAGAGCGATACTGAATCCTATCCTCATAATAAGGTGTCGAGGGACCAATAGTATCCACTCGGGTACGAGGATAATAACGATGATGGTCATCGTACGGATCGTCTCTATAATGAGAACGTGTTGGTGGGTCAACACGATCTCTGGCAGTAGTATACGGTGATCGAGTATAATCATTGAAGTGTCGTAACGATCTCCATGACGGATCTCTATAGGAGTGAGTGTAAGTGTAATCGTGATCCTCATATAATGGATTTTTCCTAAATGTAGATCTTTCTACATAATGTTGAGGAACATCGTAATGTGCACGGACTGAATACTCATCTCGAATTTGAGGTGGCATTGATGCTCGAGGGGTATTTATAATCTACTCACCCTACCTCTAAGGTGTGCTAACCTTTCACGCAATTGGGAAGTACTCTCAGTTAATACCGTCATTTGGTGGGTGAAAGGTAGAAACCATTGGGGTGGTTGTTCCCCTTCATTCTCATGGCTTGATTGACCACGTTCAACACGATGCATCCTATCTCTACGCCGATACATGCGAACAAAAATTAAATGCAATGATGATAAAAAATAATCTTTTATTTTTGAAAAAATTTAAAATGATATGCGGGTTCCTATTCTACACAGGGCGGATCCCAAAACTTAGAAAAATTTCGGAACTTCGCTTTGATACCAATTTGATGCAGGACGGCGCGTAGGGTTTGCGCGCTGGTTGGCTTTATCTAGAAAACCCTAAATACATGCGATGATTAAATTAATTTTGCAAAATTTAGAGCGGACGCAACACTTAAGAAATTACGCAACTTGGAATTTTTATGAAAAACACAAAATTACTTCTTCGTTTTAAAATGAATTTTCTTAAACAATGGTTCGATTTTCAAATCCGGGGAAAGAAATTCGCAACTTTCGTTCTGTTCCCTTTGTCGTAGCACAACGGAAATCGTGAACTCCAAATATGTTTCCGTTTGGAGTTTTCGACGTAGCGTTTGCAGACGAAACTCGGGCGAAAACCCAGCAAAGAGTCTATTAACCTACGAGAAAATATTGAGACACACACAAAGGAAGTGATGGAAACAATTACCCACGGAAGAGACGTCTTCCGTATTCGAAGTCGATGGCGATCACGCGAGAAACTCCCCGTCACCTTCGTTCTCCGCTCCGAGGTCGGCCGCTATCGCACATGGGCACCAAGGAATTAAAGCGCTCCCTCACACGAGGTGGTTCCACGAAATCACTCAACAAAATAAGGAGCCACACACTAACAAACCTAAAATTCATTTGTTCTCACACTAGAGGTGGTTCCACGAAATCTCAAACACTCTAACTAAAGTTCACTCGCTCTCAGTGGATCCACGAAGATCTCTAAGCAATTTAATTAATCTAACCTTCACTGCTCACAGTAGCAGCCCAAAACTGCACAACAAAAGGCCCAATTCAACTACAGGGGACAATGTTCAAATAGTAAAATTAATCCTATTGTTCATCATCTTTATCACTTATCCCGGACTTTAAATGAGATTCAAAACTCACGACACTCATAATCTTCATCAGCTAAGCATATCACACTAACAGGAATTGAAATGCTAACACCTAATCTTTTCCTATTTCTAAACTCACAACAACTATACCAGGTTTCGCATGTTTCTTCTTTAACATGTAAGTAACACAGCAACCCAACCAACCTAAAGCCCTAATCACCTACAGAAATTCACATAGAAATCCTCACAAAAAAAATCACATGCATCATTCTCAATATTTCATCTTTTCATCAATCAACACCAAAAATACAATTACAGGTACTCCTTTTTATAGGGTTTGAGCAGAGAAAGAAGAAAAAACAACGGAAAGGTACCGGCCATGGCTGAGCAGGTCGTGGAGCTGAACTGCAGGGAATGGGCGTCATGGTCTGCGTTTGTAACCGCCGTGGTTGCTGATGGCGTCAAGGGGCGGCATCGGCGAGTGATGGAGCTTGAATCCCGCTTGTTTTCAGGCCGGAAATGGCGGAATCGCGATCTGCGGAGGCGGACTGTGCGGGAACGAGAGATACGGAAGATGAACAGTGAACCGGCCTGCTAACCTAAACCGGCTCCGCCCTTTACTTATATATATATATTTATTTATATTCATTATATATATATATATATCAGTAATATATATACATATATATATATGATTTTATACACATATATATATATATACATAAGTTCTATTTATCAAACTCTCAAACATAACGACGCGCGCAGGCGTGCGACATCATGGCTACGCGCGCAGGCGTGCAACGAACTAAAATTGACAACATAAACTTGCAAAATTATAATGCAATAAAACATAAACTAAAAATGCGACGGCGGGCATTTTGTTCGACGTGATCGGATTGGTCTCCACCAATATGAGTACGCAGTTGGGATCCTCAGTAGGTACATGCATTCTGTCATATTAAGATATCAAGAAGCTGCTAATATGAGTGCTATGGAGCCAAAAGAAGTCCCATGTATGAAGAATCTTATTCTCTTTGAACAAACATGTCAATGTTGAAGTATACACGGATGCTGATTAGGCTTGAAGCTAGGATGCATGTAAAAACATCACTGAATATGTTTTTTGTTGGGTATGAGGGGGGGGAGGGGGAACCCGTGACTTAGAGAAGTAAGAAATAAAATGTAATAGTAATGTCAAGAGCAAAAGTAGAATACATAGCAATATCACTAGGGATATGTGAGAGACAACCTTCAGTATACAATGCAGGATATTAGGGCTACAAGACGAGAAACTCATACATCTCTATTGCAACATAAAAGTGGCCTTCATAGCTCGTAATCTTGTTTAACAAGACATAACAAAACATATTGAAATTGACAGCCATTTCATCAAGGATCACTTACATAAAGATAACATTTGCACGCCATTTGTCCAATCCCAAGATCAGATGGTAGATATATCTTTACCAAGGGCCTAAGCTTTAACACCTTTATCGATAATATTTCCAAGCATAAATTAATCAATATATACTCTCATCATGAGGGGGGAGGGGGGGGTGAATTGCATAAAAGCTCACTGTAAAGACCCACTACAAAAGCCCACATTACTTCTTACTTTTGTTCCACACCTCTAATATTGGTTTGGGTTCTCCTCATGTATATATGTAGGTGTTATGCAATATTTATTCTATTAAATTGTAAATAATATTTTTTGATTCTCAACTCTCTCAAGCCCCCTTTATCCAATATCACACCACCTAAGCCTTGTGTATTTCCAGACTGCACAATAGAATGAAAAATTTTATCCAATATCATACCCCTTAAATTAGCTGTCAATCACAACCGTTGATGTAAGGTTGTCCTAATGCGGCCTTGTTTTAAATATGTATAGGGGGCAGCCGTTTAGGGTATTGAAGACTTTTGGAGAGCACTTCTTCCAAGATTTTGGTTATCCTCTCACAGTGACGACTCTGTGAGGCCTTCCGGGACAACTCCTAGGTAAATCCTTATTACCTTGTATCCCTTTACTCTAGCAACAATTCTCTCCCTTTTCCATAATTGTCACCCTGTCACCCGACCACCGCTCCTTCCCAACTCATGCCCCTTAGTCTCAATAACACCCCTCCCCGAGATGACACCCCACCACAAGACTCCAGCCACTCGCCGACATTCCCCATCGCATTGATATCCCATCCACGCGCCCCAGCTACCCGCTGACACGATTTTTCCATCCCTTGCAGCCACTCGTCGACGGCCCATCCTTCACGATCCTCTCTTCCAGTCACAAGACCACATCCCACTTCGCTGCCCATGATAGCACCCTTCTCCCCGTCCCTCTACTCCCTCCCTAGAAGCAAGGCCCCAACCAGTCCCTAGTCGCCGTTCTATCACAACTGCCACATCCAGGATAGCATCCATACATCTCCAACCACCAGATCGGTAACATCCCAAAGTCCTAGCCCAACCAATTGAACATCATAGGGGACCTAGTTGCTTCAATCGACCTCTTTTGTTGAATCTCTTCAAGGCCAATGAGACCTTGTTGTCCCGATGAACCAATAACAATTAGTTTATCCTGAACCTTTGAGCTACAATGACTCAAACAGGCTTCTTAAACAAATGAATCAAGAATGGATTCTGGTTAGTAGCGTTACACTCGTAAGATCAATACCAACTCAATGACATTCGTTTCACCGCATTCCAATGCATATTTATGACGTTGACCAAATGGGTTACGTCGAGCTACGCGGCTACTCAAAAATGACTTTTTGAGCAGGTCATCTCAGAATCGATCTCAGTTGGTTCTGCTAGACTCGTAAAGGCAATACGAGACCAATGGAGTCGTCCACGCTTAATTCCGATGAGTATCGGAGAATTTGAAGTGTAGACAAAATTTTACGTAACACACTTACTTAAAAATTAGAAATTGAGTAAATTACTTCATAATCGATCTCAGTTAGCATCGTTAAACTCATAAAGTATATACGAGTCCAATGGAATCGTCTGTGCTTAATTGTGATTAGTATCGGAGAATTTATAAAGCAAACGCGGTTTTTAAGTAACGAAATTACCCGAAAAGGTTAAATCAAGCAGAAGACTTTGGAATCGACCTCAGTCAATTTCATTAGATTCATAACGACAATGCGAGTACAACGAAATCTTTCGTTTGCGATTCCGACAATGTTTGGACAGTTACCAATTTTAAGTTAAATCGAGCCGCAAACACTCCAGGGAGCATAAAATGAGCAAACAAACTCGGAATTGACCTCGGATCGTTCAAGTGGATGCGTGTCAATGAGACAATCGTAACGAGTCCGTGTGGGATAGACTTTGAGTCTCACGGAGAAAATTATGTGATTTTGAGCGAATGAGAAAATGGTCTCCTATTTTAATTAATATTATATTTAGCTATTTGATTGGGTTTATGTCACTATTCGTCATCTCCCTCCCCACGATCTATCAGTCGACCCGCCTTCCACCCCATGGATCGACCCCTCCAAACTCCATCTAGCCCGTTCCAGCTCTTCCCACCTCCGAGCTCCAACCTTCCAAGGCAAAATTGAGCCCTCCTGGTTTCGACCAGCCCTAGTTGCTCCTTCAACCCGAGCTCCCACTCCAAGCAGCCATGGATGACCAGCACTCTCTTCTCGATATCTCTGACAAGCTCCTCTCTTCCAACACATTCCAAACTAAGAAGCCCATAGCAGCCCTCCTCCAAGAAGAACCCGAGCAAAAGGTCGACCCCCTAGCCAAGTTTTCCCCTCCATTGCCGACCAAATTTATGGTCGACCTCCACCTCCTCTCTCCAAGCCATTGGCAGCCCCTCTCCATGCAAGATCCAACCACCACCCCTTCATCCAAGGAAAGATCCGACTCAACCACATCAAATCTGGCGACATTCAATCGAATCCGACAACATTCAATCAGATCCAGCCATGGATGTGAGCGACACGCAAATGTCACCTCCACGGTGATTAAAAGCATGTTTAGACTTCAGTAAGTTCCATCCTTCCACCCCCTGGATCTTAGATCTAAGTTTCTTGCATTTGGTGCTTTATAAAAAGATAATGGTGCCTAGGGTTCAGTTCACCGATGACAAGAGCAACCTTATTTCCACAAGGCCCTCTCGACGTTGCAGAGGGTCTAAAAACTCATCTTCGGTGACCCTTGAGTCATCTCTGTCGATTAAGGTGAATAACCATGCTAGTTGAGCACTCGAAGGAGAAATGATTAGAACCGTGTAAATCCTCAACTGTCTGTCACTTATTGTAAACCATCGTCGAACTGTTAGTGATCCATATATTTAATTAACAGTGGAAAATAATATGAAATCGCACGATCAAAATAGCGACGATCGCATGATGGAAAAATAATATGAAATCGCACAACAGAAATAACGACGATCGTGCGGCAGAAAATAATATGGAATCACGCGATCGAAATAACGACGATCGTGGGGTGGAAATTAATATGGAATCGTGCAATCGAAATAATAACGATCACACAGTAGAAAATAATATTGAATCGTGCAATCAAAATAACGATGTTCGCGGGGTAGAAAACAATATTGTGTCTTGCGACGAAAAATAAAGTCAAATCATGTGTTGGACGCGAACAGAGAATCGTGCAATGAAAATCAACAGAGAATTGTGCGACGGAAATAAACGGAGAATCGTGCAACGGAAATAACCGAAGAATCGTACGACGGAAATCAACGGAGAATCGTGCAACGGAAATCAACGATGAATCATGCGACGGAAATCAACGATGAATTGCCCAACAAAAATAAATGATTTATCATGCGATGAAAAAAAACCGAGAAGCTTGCAATAGACTTACGAGGAAGATGAAATCAAGTTTGTTGTTTACTAAGTTTAGATTTAGGGTAGAATCATCGAATCGTGGAAGTGTCACCGAATTCAATAATATTTAATCAACAACATGATTTCTTCGAAGGACATTGTTGTTTCTGCCAACAATTGATGCATATGAGGCGAATAGATCCAAACCTTCTTTTAGATTAAGGGTTATTAACCCTTGAAGTGCGTAGGCGAGTCGAATGACCAAGAGAGTATAATGACTTTAGATTCTGGATAATTAGTAGGTTTAGGTCATTGTGATGAAACTAGAATCAAGTACTAAAATGATGGTTGCAGTCTCGAGGTTATGAATCTATAAGTGACACGATGAAAATAGAATAAAGTGTGATTAATGTGATTACCAATTGTGATTAGATTGAGGACTTGACTGGATCTAATTTAGAAATATAGAAATGGTTACACATCTAACAAACCGATTTTTCCTGAATTACTAAATCAATTCATTAGTTTAGTTCAATATTGTAGAAAAGAGTGGTTCAACCCATGTATATATTTCTTGAATACCAAAAAACAAGTATGAGTACAAATACATATGAGAGAGGAGAGACGGACAAATCTATACAAACAATGTGGCACTAAATCCTAAATCCTACATGGGCCATATTAATGGGCCAATACATTTTTCTTAGTATTCTCTAACACTCCCCCGCAAGCTGGAGCGTACAAGAGTAGGCACCAAGTTTGGACAGAAATTGATAGTAAAGAGGTCGTGGTAAGGCCTTGGTGAGGATGTCAACAACTTGCTGAACAGCAGGAACATGCGTTAACTCTATTTTCTTCAACTGAACCTTCTCCCGAATGAAATGACAGTCAACTTCAATATGTTTTGTCCGTTCACGGAAGACCGGATTCTTTTCAATGTGTATCGCAGCTTGACTGTCGCAAAATAGGGTGGCAGGTGAGGAGAGCTTGACTCCTAGATCATCAAGGAGACCCTCAAGCCATGTGATCTCAGACACAACCGCCGCCATTGATTGATACTCGGCCTCAGCAGATGAGCGAGCAACCACGGATTGTTTCTTGCTGCGCCATGTAATAAAATGTCCTCCAAAGTAAGTGCAGTATCCACTTGTGGAACGACGGTCATCCAAAAAGCCAGCATAATCAACATCTGAGTATGCAATCAGAGGTAAGGGAGAAGAAGATGGCTTGTATACAAGACCTTGTCCAGGAGCAGTCTTCAAGTATCGAAGAATACGCACGACTTCCTGAAGATGAGAGATACGTGGCTCATGCATGAATCGACTGACAACTCCAACAACAAATGATATATCAGGTCTAGTAACAGTGAGATATATCAGCTTTCCCACAAGACGACGATAATACTCTGGATTAGGACGGAGCAAATCAGATTCCGAAGCATGAGAACACAGCTTGTGATTGATATCCATGAGAGTGTCAGCAGGCTTGCATCCAGAATAGCCCGTATCATGAAGTAAGTCAAGACAGTACTTTCTCTGACATAACACAAGCCCATCAGGTCTCTGAGCCACCTCAAGACCAAGAAAATATTGAAGGCCTTCCATGTCCTTTGTTTGAAACACAGTCGCCAGATGCTGTTTGATCATATGTATTCCTGTAAGATCGTCTCCTGTAATAAAAATATCATCCACATATACCAAAAGAATCACTGTGCCTGTTGGACGATGACGAGTGAACAAAGAGAAGTCGGCTGAACTCCGAGTGAACCCAACAGCACTAACAGTCTTACTAAATTTATTAAATCATGCCTGAGGAGACTGTTTGAGACCATAAAGAGACTTCTTCAGACAACATACAAGAGACTCCCCCGTGGTCTCAAACCCGGGAGGTTGCTGCATATAAACGGTCTCCTGTAAATCGCCATTAATAAATGCATTTTTAACATCCAGTTGGTGCAACGGCTAGTGGCGGTGAACAGCGAGGGAGATCAAAACACGAACAGTATTGAGTTTAGCGACCGGAGAAAAGGTCTCATCATAGTCCAGACCGTGTTGTTGAGTGAAACCGCGAGCTACGAGTCGAGCTTTCAAACACTAAACCGTCACATCCGGACCCTGATTGATGACAAACACTCACTTACATCCCACACAAGTTTGTCCAGGAGGAAGCAGAACCAGATCCCAAGTGTGGTTTGCCCAAAGAGCAGACATTTCCTCGTTCATAGCCACCCGCCACCCAGGATGTTGGAGAGCCTCAAGCACAAAAGTAGGAGTGATAATAGAGGATAAAGACAGTGCACTACGTCGGAGTTTCGGAGAGAGGCGATGTAAAGAGACATAGGTCGTCATCGGGTGAGCAGTAGAACCGGTTGCCGGATCTGCAAGCTGCAATATATCACCATAGGAGGACATCTCTCGTAGGGTAGCAGACGAAGAAGGACGTCAAGTATACATGCGGATGAGAGGAGGTTTAGGTGGGATTGGAGTGGGAAGGAGAGGTGGGGTTGGTGGGAGTGGCGTGGGAAGAAGAGGAGAAAGGTTGGAATGAACAGGGATAGTAGGCCGCGGAAGAGGTGGCGAAAGGGAGAAGCAGCTGGTTGAGAATAATATGACTGATCTTCGAGAAAGGTGACATCAGCAGAAGTAACAACCTTGCGATCCTGGGGAGAGAAGCAAATGTAGTCCTTCTGAGTACGAGAGTAACCAACAGACATATACTTAGTGGCACGTGGAGCAAGTTTGTCAGTGGGTGGGCCAAGAGTATGAACAAAGCACACACAGCCAAACACACGAGTGGTGATAGAGAACGAAGGTTTGGAAGGAAATAGAAGAGTGAAGGGAACCGCAAAATTGAGAAGAGAGGAAGGCATGCAGTTAATAAGAGTGCAGACGGTAAAAACCGCAAAATTCCAATATTGTTTGGGAACATTCATTTGAATCATGATGGAGCGGGTGATCTCAAGTAGGTGACGATTCATACGCTCAACAACGTCATTTTGTTGAGGGGTATAGGCACACGAGGTTTGATGGATGATCCCAAACTCAGCACATAGGTTTGCAAAGGCATGACTAGTGTATTCACGGGCATTATCGGTGCGGAGAGTTTTAATGGTGCTGGAGAACTGGTTGCGTGTTTCAATGAAAAAGGTACGAAATATACCAGGCAGTTCAGAGCGGTCACAAATGAGACACAGCCAGGTTACCCGAGAGTAATCATCTACAAATGTGGCAAAGCAACGATATCCAAAAATACTAGTAATTTTGTAGGGCCCACAAATATCTGAGTGTACGATATCAAAGGGAGCAGGACTCCGAGTAGGATGTGGTGAGAACGTAGAGCGATGATGTTTCTCATAGATACAAGATTCACATGTGAACTCGTGGAGGGAAACATCGTGAAGGGATTTTTTGAGTATGTTGAGAGGAGCGTGACTAATACGTCGATGTCAATCAATAGAGCTAATAGAAGACAACACTGTGGGAGGAGAGGGGTCAAGAATGTAGATGCTATTCGACAGATGCCCTGTTCCGATGATAGATTGCGTCTGGCGATCCTGCACAACACACGAGTTTGAAGAAAAAATTACATCACAATCAAGATCAGTAGTAAGGCGACCAAAAGAGAGAAGGTTGAAAGGAGAGCCCGGAACATGAAGTGCAGAGCGAAGAGTGATGGAGGGAGCAATGTGAATGTCGGCCGCGCCAGAAACCGGAATGGTTTCTCCACTAGTTACAGTGATGAACTTGGGATGCACAGAGCTCGAGTAATGTGGTGATTTCCGTGAGGTAATGTGGTGGGAGGCCCCGGAATCCAATATCCAGGATGATCTATGAGCAAGACAGGAGGTACCACCATCAGAAATAGACACCACAGAGCCCGGAGGACAGCTGATCATCCTGCAAGATACAGTCCGCAGCGTGCACAAGCAGCGACTACGAGACCGTCTGCAGCGGTCACGGTGACAACGCACCAGCGGCAAGAAAGGCCACGACCAGCGCGGTAAGAAACAGCCACAGCGGTCACGAGCAGCGACTAAGAGACAGTCCGCAGCGGGAAAGCAGGAGGCAGCGAGAATCGAGAGACAGCAAAGCGCTCGATGAAGAAACAGGCCGCAGCGTGCACAAGCAGCGACTACGAGATAGTCCGCAGCGGTCACGATTAGCGACTAAGAAACAGTCTGCAACGAGAAAGCAGGAGGCAGCGAGAAGCAAGAGGAAACCGTGCGAGCACTGGAGGAGAGCACGCGAGCAGGCAAGTAGGGAGGAGACCGCGCTAGCAGAGAGGGCGAGCAGAAGGAGCGGGCAGAGACGAGACCGCGCGAGCTGACGAGCGTCGATCAACGAGGAGACCCCACGATCAGAGAGCGAGCCAAGCACAACGGACAAGCAACGGGTAATCCGTGGGAGAAGACCACACGGTCACAGTGATAACACACCAGCGGCAAGGAAGAGACCGCGACCAAGATGCGGAGCCCGTAGGAGAGAAAAGAGACTGTAGCGACCAGAGAGGTTACAGCGAGAAGAAAAGAAGTCGCAGTAGAACCCAGGTCGCGCAAACAGAGTGCGTGAACAGACCGGTGAGCAGGGACCAACCCGCGCGAGTAGAGTGCGCGGATAGAAGCAGAGCACAGCGGCGAGGCAGAGAGCAGCGGGGAGCAAGCCGCGGCAAGAGGAAGGTCGGCCGGATAAGAAGAGAAGGCCGAACAGACAACGGCAAGGAGAAGGGGAGAGGGGCCCACAGAGTGGAGAGGAGCCCACGGAGTGGAGAGGAGAGGGCTATAAAAGAGAGGAGGAGGAGGAGGAGGTGGGGGAAGGAAGGTGGAGCCACGGAAGGGGACGCGGGTAGAAGGACGGAGACGGCTAGAGTTCGCGACTAGAGGGAAGACCGCGAGCAGAGAGCGAGAGACGGTTAGGGAGAGGGAGACCGCGAGGAGACCGCAGGCCCGACGATTAAAAAAACTTAACCGGAAGAGGAGACCGGCAGCTCTGATACCATGTAGAAAAGAGTGGTTCAAACCTTGTATATATTTCTTGAATACCAAAAAACAAGTATGAGTACAAATATATAGGAGAGAGGAGAGAAGGACACATATATACAAACAATGTGGGACTAAATCCTAAATCCTACATGGGCCATATTAATGGGCCAATACATTTTTCCTAGTATTCTCTAACAAATATTATTGTGAGATCAAATCTAAATTGAATTAATATGTGATTTTACCATACTTAGGCCCTACAAAAGTAATTTACAAATAACAAGTTAAAATCCACAACTAACTGAGGTGCAATTAATTTAAGCACACAACGAATAGGATCGACAAGTCACGAGATATCACAATACTAAAAGCAAATCTAAGGTAGCATCCAACAAAACATGTGTCAGAATACACAATAATAGAAAATAATAATTCAAAATAATGACTCACGCATGTAGGCGGAGGTAGATGACGGTTGGTTGTGGGCATCCAAGATCGTAGCAAGTGGGAAAGGCGTCAGAAATGGAGTTCTGGACTGGAGGTGGACTAGGTGGAGTGTGTAATGGTCGTTAGGGAGATGATGATGGTTGAGGACTGACGGTGGGGGGCATATAGTGGCTTGGGTGGGGTTTGTAATGGCTAACGGGGGAAGGGGGTGGCTGTAGAGACTCACGGTGGGGAGATTTGGGGGCTAGAAGCAATGGAGAAACCGGGGAGAAGTGGTTGTAGGGGTTGGGGAAGAGGTGGAAGGGCTCTGCTTCAAGGAAGGGAATAGGAGGTATAGTGGTTGTTGTAAGACCCCCTTTTTTAAAAAAAAAACACCGGGGTATTAGGCTCAGAACCGCCGCTTTGCAGTGACACCTTCACGCCCGGGAAGGTCATCACTACAAAACGTCGATCCTACCGGCCAAATCGATCACAACTGTAGCAAAATAATAAAGCAAGTTCACGCAAATCACATATATAGTAAATAAACTTCACGAAGGGAGTGTCCACATAAATAATAAAAGTACTAAATCTTGGGCTCATGCTCAGTACATCAAGTTCTTACTACATATCTCTCATCGCGGAAGCAAAATTAAAACAACTAGTAGCGAACAGGACTCACAGTCTCTGCCGTCTGAACTCTGGTACTAGACTGCCCCATCTCCAAGCGTGCCGACCTCCGGGGCTGCTCCTCCATGCTGGGCTCCACGGTCCCCTAAAATGATGTGGTTCGAAAACCATTAGTCTAAAAGACTAAGTCCTATCATCCCCCGCCCCTTACCCCATGCCTCCTAGGCACCGAGCGGGGAGAAGGAAAGGAGAGGACATGAAGGTGGAGAATAACAAATAAGCAAATGGCGGCGAAACTAAACTAGCAGTTCTATAGTATATAAGATAGAATGAAGGTAAAAAGACTGAACAAGAAAAGTAACTTTAACTTATATGAAAACACATATAAGCCAAAGGATCTTTTGCAAGTCTCTTATCGTATAAAAAGTCTCATACCAATTTATATGAGGTGTCGGTTTTCTAGAAAACCTACATTTATATTTACTGAAATAAAACCTTAACTTATAAGCACGCTCGCGCGAACTTTTAAACCAATGAGTCGTTTTGCAGGGTCTATTGTATAAGTGTCTCATACCACTAATACAATAAGTGTCGGGTTATATGCAATGATTATGCTATGAAATACAATTATGTCATGATGTAACATGCAAGTGCAACTCACTCACTCGACTCTGTGTACACAGACCTTTAGTTCCCCCTTTCTGGAGCCGAACCTCCCAGGATACCTCCGTAGTGGCAAACGAAAGCGTTGGGTTGGGCCTCGCCCACCTCTAAACCGGTAATTGCACTACCAGTCAGACCTATCGTACGACTCAACGTTGGTGCACTAAGCGGAGCTCCTGCGTACTCTTGCCGGCTGGCGCACCGGACTTAATTTGGCCAAGTGCTAAACCACAATTGTCGAGTCAACAAATTGGCGTCCGTGCATCGACTCTCCAATACCGAATAGCCACCACCTTATACTTTATCCACATGCAACCTTGATATATAACCATTGAGCCAAAGCTCACCGGACCATCCCGTCCGTCACAAACAACAACCGAGTCAAAGCTCGTCGGGTCAACCTGCCCATCTTAACAACCACCGATCCAAAGCTCGTCGGGCCAACCCGCCCATCACCAAATCCACTGAGCTTACTGCCCGAGTGACCCAACCTACCACCCCGAGACACCGAGGTGAGTGTAAGTGAATCCCTAGTTATACTAGTTACTCTTGCAATTCAGTTTTACCTACAGTTTTGGTTAGTCCAGGACTACCCAAGGTATTCCCCGTGAAGGGCTCTCGATGGCACTAGGAGCTACGATGGGATTACGTCCAAAATTCTCTTTCGCAAGACACTTACTATTGTTGATTGCTATCAAATTTCTCAAACCCTCACTTGTTGTACTGGATCTTACCCTAAAGTATTTGACACTTTCTCTCCTACGGGAAAAACGATCTTTCGTCGATCCCGAGCACCACCTAACACTAGCCAATTCAACACTCTACTCATCCTAACTTCCAATGACGAACTCATTTTTATTTATCCAAACCAGCAAGCAACTAACCCCAACTCATGTGCCCAAATCCATATTCCAACATAATTTCTGCAGTTTTACCAAATGCAAACCAACATAAGCTATATGGTGTGCAAAATGAGAGGTACTCAAAATAATCATCCAGCATCCCTATAATAATTATTGGAGGGCTGTCATGACCTTGTTAGCCTAAATACAGAATTTCATAATTTTCCTAATTTATCTGAAAATTTATTTAATTATTCTAGTAATCCAAAAATCTCAAGTTTGAACATGAAGTACCAATTTCAAACAAACAAATGCTCCACAAAATTTATGCTAAATACAAGATGATTATCTAACACAGACTCCAAAGTCTCTCAATTTTTCAGCATGGTTTAAACCCCTAATCCTAATTTTAAATATAACCTACAATAAATCATTTTAAGAGATATGTACAGCAAGAATACTTCCAAAAATTCTGAGAAAATTTTAGGATGATTGTAAGCACATATAAATGCTCTAGCTCAAGTTTCATAATTTATCAACAAATAATGAGCTCTAAACAAAATATTGAACAAGTTTCCAAATTAATGAGCTTGTGAAGTAGGTACTGCAAATATATATCCAAAAATTCTAATAAAATTCATACATGAGAATAATAGTCTAAAACTCCCTCTGCCTAATTTTCATGACTTTTCAATGGACAGTGAATTCACAATAACCAAATATTTAAGTAGAGCTAGCATATGTCTTACAAAGGAAGTACTAAGAGTATTGATCCAAAATTCCAAATTAAATTTCCGGAGCTTCATTCTACCCCTATGACCACACTACCCAAGTTTCATTACTGTTCAATGAGTTTTAGTACCCTATTCTATCACTACAAGGTTTGTGCCCTAAATTAGGGTTAGGGTTTGTGGGGCCTACCCTTTCCCAAATCCCCTAAGATTTTTACCAGAGGGCTTTAGCTACCCTAGTACCCTCCCTACCAAATTTCAAGTCCATACAAGGTCCTTTGACCCCATGCCCTTCACAAGACACAAAAGCCCTTCCTTAGGGTTTGGTCTTAGGTCTTAGGGCAAATCTATTCCAATCCACCCCATTTAGGGTGTTAAAAGTCATGCCAAGTCAGTGACCCAAATTTCAACCTCTGTTGAGCTGGTTTGGTCACCTAAACCCACAAGTGCACTTTTGACCGAAATACCCCTTATTAGGGCTAGGCTAGGGTTTGTTCATTTCCCAAGCAAATCAGCTCCAAATGAGATGAAAATTTATACACAGCCTCCTGAACACCCTAAGGACCACTAACCAAAATGTGGTAGGGTTTGGAGGTCATTAGACATATTAAATAATTCTTATATGGATTATTAAATGCCTACCAAAAGTTTAGGAAAATGTTTTTCAAAAATTCCCAATTTTAGATATGTTCTAGGTATAGGTATGAATGATCCCCATCCAAAATTTCAGGTCATTTGGATGCTGGATTTTTGGGGGCACTCAAAATAGTCTCTGGTCTAGCCTAGGTATAGTGCTCACCAAAATGAGTGTTGTTGTCAAACCACTTACCCAAATTGGTTGAAACCAATTTTAAATTAAATTAGACTCATAGATTTACAATTTTCATGTTTACAACTTTTTCTGAAACGGCCCCCAAGTATTTTTAATATTTAATTTAAAACAGCCCAGTAAACAGGACAGAAAATTCAGAAATCAAAACTAAATAAAAGAAATGATCCAGCACGGATCTTAAAGCAAAATCGTGGAGCTCCTGGTCATCTTCTTCCTCCAGCCAAGGGCTGGGATCAGCCCGACCTGGAGCTTATTCCAAGCCCATTTCCCGGCCACCCGGCCACCTCCCTGGCCGACCACCACCGACACCACCTTCGTTGAGGTGGGGGCTATCGCCGGGCGGCGGCACGGCCGCCGGAGGGGGTGGTTTCCGGCGAACCCGACCACTCCATTTTTTTGGAAAAACAATGGAAAAGTCATCACCTGATCTGACTCATTTGAGCCCGATTCTCATCCTAAAATATTCCTAAGATCTATAAATAGAAGGAGTAGAGGAGGACCTTATTGGAGGGTTGGAGGCGGGTCGATCTTCGAGTTGCCATGGTCGGTGGTGGAGCTTTTTCGTGCTCTACAACTGTGCAGCCAGAGGGCTCGGTTTCTTCAGGAAAATGGTGGAAACTCCTGCCCTAAATCTAGGTAAGCTTTTAAAACATTCAAATGGGAGAGAAAATGGGTGTAGCATCAATGACCATTAATGGCCACTAAAGGGAAAATTAAAGCCATGGTGGTTTCACCTTCCCTAGGCATGAATCCATCAGAAAACCTCTCATAACTGATAGAGGGAGTGAATCTCCATCAATTGGCAGAGGAAATGAGCAGTCAATGACATTCAATCACCATGAATGGTCATTTTCCCCATCTTTCTCTCTCCTCCATTAAAGGGGAAAATGGAGCTTTCTCTCTCCTACCCATCAAGGCTGATTTTGATCTCTCTTCCAGTCTATTAGCACCCCACTAACTCATGTTAATAATAAAAATGAGGTTAGCCCAAGTGGGGGAAATAGGTTTGAGCTTTGGTTAGCCCATTTGAGATAGGTTTGACCTAACCTTGACTTGGGTTGACCTAGGTCAAATTAACTTTTTGTGTCACCATCATTGGGTCCTTGGTGACCTATTGGCCTCCTCTAGGGTCTAGGTAGGGATGGGTAGGGTTGACATGGCACTCAGAAGGCCACTTGCCCCTTTGTTAGGGCACTTTGACCAGTTTAGGGCTAAGGTTGACTTGGGTCATCTTAGGCTCTGGAGTTGACCTAAATGGGTCCTAGGTGACTCATTGACCTCACCCTAGGGTTAGGAGGACATGAGGGGGATCCACTTGGCTAAGGGAAGGTCAGTTGACCCTATGTAGGTCAGTTTGACTCATTTAGTGTTAGAATTGACTACTTAACCACTTTGACTGCCCTCCATGGGTCCTTAGTGACTCATTGACCCCACATTAGGTCTAGGAAGACCCTGGCAGGGTTGGTTGGGCTTTACTAGGGCACACTGCCCTTGGTTAGGGTACACTGCCCTTGGTTAGGGCACACTGCCCTTGGTTAGGGCACCTTGCCCAATTAGGCATAGGATGGTTCTAGGTCAACTTGGCCACCCTGTGTCGACTCCAATGGACCCTTAGGGCTCTAATGAACCTCACAATGGATTAGTGAGACCATGGTGGGGTCCTAGAGTCATGGTAAAGCCTCATGATCATCTTAAACTAGGGTTTAGAAATCTACTATTAGCAGACCGTAGTGATCTCACCTACACTTCTAGTTTCACTTGGCCTTCTTGGGCTTCCTAGGGCTTTGTCATGACCTAGTCATGACAAAACCACTCCTAGGGGTCTAGTTGTTTAAGGGATGTTACAAATCACAATATATAAACAAAAAAATTTCGTTCTCGAAATTCTAGTTAGGCCTACGGGGTTTCAAATATGAAAGGAAAATTGTAACATCCCGAGAGATTGTGAGTAATACCTGACTGAAAAGCTCTGGGTACCTCTATTGCATCAAGTCCTGAGGCTCTCATGTGTGCTCCTCTCGCCCATGATTCCTCCACAGGACCTTGACCAATGGAACCTTCATGCGGCGCAAGACTCGTATTCCCTTGTCGTCAATCCGGACCGGTTCCAGGTGAACTGACCGATCAGATGCTACCGGCCCATCCGTGGCCGTAATCTGGTGCTCCGGGCGTAGTAGAGCCCACCTAAGAGAGGATACATGGAACACGTCGTGCAGGCTCGCCAGCTCCGGTGGCAGCTCCAGCCTGTATGCCAAGGGATCGATCCGCTCCCGGATCCTATAAGGCCCCATATATCTTGGGCTGAGCTTCTTCTTCCGACCGCGTACCCGTGAAACCCCAAGCATCGGTCGAATCTTCAAGAATACTCGGTCCCCCACCTAAAACTCCACCTGACGATGTCGAGCGTCGTAATACTTAGCATGTCGGCTCTATGCCTCTAACATCCTGTCTCGTATCAGTCTCACCTGAGCCTCGGTGTCCTCAACAAACTCTGAACCCAAAGACTTCGGATCCCCGTCCTGTATCCATGACAGCGGAGTCCTACACCTCCGTCCGTATAGGGCCTCATAAGGAGTCCATCCTTATGTTGGACTGGTAGCTGTTATTATATGAGAACTCGATCAATGGCAACAGCTTCTCCCAAGGCTCACTGCGATCCAGTATGCAAAGTCGCAGCAGATACTCCAAAATCCGATTAGTGTGTTCCGTCTGCCCATCAGTCTGAGGATGAAAAGTTGTACTGAATGTTAGTCAAGTGCCCAAGTAAGTATGCACAGATCTCCACTCCCTGGACGTAAACCGTCCATCCCGATCCGATACAATCGTTCTGGGTACGCCATGATAACGGACGAACTGCTCCATGAATTTCCGAACCAGCACACCAACCGAGTCATCCTTCCTGATTGGGATAAATCTGGCTACCTTCGTCAGCCGGTCGACGATCACCCAGATCAAATCGTTCCCCGTCCGCGATCGGGGAAACCCATGTATAAAGTCCATCGCGATATCATCGAACTTCCACTCTGGCACTGGGAGTGGCTGCAATAATCCTGCGGGGTTTTTGCATTCTGCCTTCACCAGTTGGCATGCCTCGCAATGGGTCACGAAGTAGGTGATATCATTCTTCATGCCTGTCCAGTACATGGTCTTCTTCAGATCCGCAGTCATCTTTGTAATCCTCAGGTGTACCGAATACCGACTGCAGTGAGCCTCCGTCATAATATCCTCCCGGACCTGGCCTCCCTCTGGTATGTAAACCTGTCCTCTGAAGCACACTAGACCATCCCTCAGTGTGTAATATCCAGCAGTGCCTGCTTCTAAGGCCCGGAATATCGGCTCTAGCTTGGCATCCTGCCTCTGCCCATCTCTGACTCGGACTCGTATGTCATTTGTGGCAACCAACGACGATAAGTACTCCCGGTACAGCTCAGGGTGATCCTCGGACACCAATGATATCTGCATCTTTTCCAACATCTGGACCAACTCCAAGGCCATCAACTGCGGTCCTGCTCCAGAGTTTGTGGCCTTCCAGCTCAGCGCATCTGCCACGACATTCGCCTTCCCAGGGTGGTAGCGCATCTCGTACTGGTAATCTGCTAGGAACTCCACCCACCGTCTCTGCCTGATATTCAGCTCTTTCTGCGTGTCCACATACCTCAAGTTTTTATGGTCGGAGTATATGTCGCAGTGGACACCGTACAGATAGTGCCGCCAGACTTTCAGAGCAAATATGACCGCTCTCATCTCTAAGTCATGAACAGGGTTGTTCTGCTCATGCTTCTTCAGCTGCCGTGAAGCGTACGCTATCACATGATCATTCTGCATCAGCACTGCACTCATGCCTTGGTAGGAAGCGTCGGTGTAGACCTGGAATCCTTCTTTCCCCGAAGGAAGGGCAAGTATGGGAGCCGAGGTGAGTCGATCCTTCAGCTCCTGGAAAGCCACCTCCAATGGACCCTTAGGGCAAGTATGGTTAGGGCACCTTGCCCAATTAGGCCTAGGGTGGTTCTAGGTCAACTTGGTCACCCTGGGTCGACTCCAATGGACCCTTAGGGCTCTAATGAACCTCACAATGGATTGGTGAGACCATGGTTATAACGGCCCGATTGTCCGCCACAATTAACAATATCCCTAATGGCATATATAATCCAGTACAGCGGAAAGTGTACATATGCATTTCATAACGAGTAAGTATCATAAACATCAGCTACATAACATCCTATATACAAGTACAGAAAGGAACTAAAGCAGTAAATTTCTACCTGAGCTCTCATGACGATTGGTCGCTGTCTTTCCGGTGCCTAAAAATTTAGAGAATACAACTGTTAGTCTTGTATAAGAGTAAGTGAAAATTTACCTCTTTAATCTGCTGTACAGTAATAGTTTTCTAATAAGAATTAAGTACTGTTGTAATTACATAAGCTAATATATAACAGTTCATTTCATTCATGACATAATTTAGAGCATGTTCTGTAATTCGTCTTGCAGTCAAATCAATAGAAGCAACTAACAATAGTGTTTCAGTATAGGCTTAGGCTATAAGAAATCATAAACAGTAAACACATAAACAGTAAACAACAAACATCTGTCAGTCAAGCTATACGACAATATTCTTCTTGCTTGTATTTCTTTTCATATAGGCACTATTAAGGGTAATTCAATGAATTCTATATCAGTCTCAGTATTCCGTATTTCAGTCTTTGGGCTCGACCCCTTTGGGGTCATCAGTCTCCAGACCAGTACGTACAACACGTGTTTATGTCTTTCGGCTCGACTGGCCTGGTAATTCAGTACACAACATCAGTATTCTTCATTTTATATTACCCTTAATAGTTCCATGTGTCGACACATTAGATTATGCATGATGAGTTCTTTAGTTTAATTAGTCCCCTCAGAATATTTTCTTGCTTGATTGCCTCTAAATGACGCCATTCATAGCATTCGCAACATATATAGTGATTTTATAAAGCAGTTTCAGTATAGCAGTGAAATGTTTAGGTAAAGCATACATTAAAAAGAGCAATTCTCACCGTGGCTCGTTCCTTTTTCTTGCCCCGTCTCGAATAGACGTCGCGTCGACTTGGAGATGTCATCCTTCACAACAATTAAAACCCTCAAGTAAAAGAAAAACATGAATGGAAGCAAGTACCTAGTTCCAAAGAACTCAAAAGTTCTCCACCAAAGCCAATAAAGATCCAAAGTTCCCAGAGTAAGCTAAAGAAGAGGCGTTTAGAGCTCATACACGTAGAAGAGAAGAAAGGAGGAGAAGATTTCACCATACCAGGCGACGGGAAGGAGAAAACCACCAAACCCTAGCTATCGGGTTTCGCCGGGCTGCAGAGAAAACGCGCGAATGCCGACTAAGAGCAGGGACTCGAAATGCCTTAAGAAAAAACCACCGCTGAAGCCCTATATATCAAATCCGAACCGGTGAACCCAGCCATACAGCCAACCCAGCCCAACCAAATAGCACCAACCATCCAACCCAGCTCAGCCAATATAACATTACCACATAGAATGAAACCCGCAGCACTAGCAAATCAAGCCAACCAGCCAACCTTTAAATTTACAACATATATGTATAACTAAACAAGTCATGCGACAATATTATGTGTCGTGCACATCATAAGAGCAACATAAAAATTGTTATACATACAACAATATGCAGTAACTCGCAACACATAACATAACATATTCATAGTACGAACTCGCACGACGCCGAATCATAGCTCATGGCGACGCCGATTCACAGCTCATGGCGACGCCGATTCAATACTGCTTACCTCTCTTTTCATCATCGGGGACGTTACCTGTAATAAATTAACTTTCGTTACACATTATCATATAAGTGATTATTTACTACAAACACGACATAATATTACATACCAAAAATGTGTGCGTCACAATGGTGGGGTCCTAGAGTCATGGCAAAGCCTCATGATCATCTTAAACTAGGGTTTAAAAATCTACTATTAGCAGACCGTAGTGATCTCACCTACAATCCTAGGTTCACTTGGCTTTCTTGGACTTCCTAGGGTTTTGTCATGACCTAGTCATGACAAAACCACTCATAGGAGTCTAGTTGTTTGAGGGATGTTACAGTTGTGGCGTAGGGAAAGAGTAGGAAGGCTAGGGTTTGAGGTGGACGAACAGAATGGAAGGGGAGAAAGACGGGGAACTCCAGGAGTGGGGCAGTGGGTGGTAGGAAGGAGAAGAAGGGGCTGATGTCGATGGATCTCGGACGGGAAGGGTGGAGGGAACTCGCGGCAGACTGGAATAGGAGGAGATGGAGGCAGAACGGCAGCCTCGGCGTCTCGCCGAGGGGAGAGAACTCTGAAATCGCTCCAGAGGCAGGACCGACGGTTTGCCTAAATCGCAAACAACCTTCAATGCCATAAACCGTGAAACGCACGCCTATTTATACTTAAACAACTAGGGCACCCGAATCGTGACGGCTCATATTGTTTGATCCGTTCAAGCATCAAATACACTCAAAATAAATAAAATAATACACCAAACTGACTCGGAAAAATCATTCGGACGGATCTGTGGACTCGGATCGTCCGAATGAGTAGAGGATCACAGCAATCTCTATCACTTACCCTACATCATTTCTGGTTTGGACGATAGAATGTATAATTTTAGAATCTAATCCGACTAAGTTATGGTAATTGTAAACTACAACTGAATACATGTCTCTAGACTTCCAATTAATATAAAAAAATAACAAAATTAGAATGGCAACATTAGCTGCACTATAAATCCAAAAAAATGAATGAATAAATTAAACAAACAAAATCTAAAGGCTTTCAAGCATATAGAGATATAAAACAGCACAACCAAATCACCTTCAGTTGCCAAGCGTCTAAGATCAGTATTGATCGAAATGATAAAATCAAGCTGGGTCTTTTCGTCTGTAAACTCAGATGGAAAATAAAGTTAGAAGTATATTTGAGGCTGAAAACCCAATTACAAGAATGTTAACGATAATATACCTATGTGAATTTCCATTCGAGATCCTTGGTATTTTCCAAACCATCTCACAAAATCTTGTCAGTTGTTCAAGTTTGTAAAATACATTTGCAGAGGATGGAACAAAAGGATGTCCCCCTTGTAACCATAATGTTGATGCTCTGGTGTTTACTTTCCAACCAGGTACAAATTTAAGATTCAGATCTTCTACCTGTTCAAGAAGTAGATCGTAATGTTTCTTCGCAAAACAAAGAAGTAAAAGAGAGAAACCCACACATACCAAGAAAACGCCAACTACTTCAGGAAATATTGGTTCAAACTTAATCACTTTCTTCTTTAGCCAACTCCAAATTATAGACAGGTGTTCAAGATGAGATGATTTAACATTTTCCCAGAACAGAATATGAAGTTCTAGAAAATAAGAATAATCATAGAAAAGTTCCTTTGAATTTATAATCTGGTTCAGCACCTCTTTTTCTAGTTGCATCAGAGAAAACAATATTTTTTGCATTGCGCACTTGAATACATCTTCATTTGCTAAAAATGTCGAGTCAGTACTCCATTGTTGAAAAGTACGTCTCAAAATTCTTGCACAGTGAATTGCAGAAATAAGCTGGTGTTGTCTTTTCAACAAGTATGAGTCTGAGATTGAAAATTTTGCCAACTTCGGCGAAAGCAGTGGAATAGGTTGCATAACAATGTTACTTTTATGGTGATCAAGCAACTCTTTCCGGCAATCTCTGATGCACCTCCAAATAGGATGATCCTTCTCCTGCTCAAGAATTATATAAAATGACTCAAAGAAGCGACAATATGGCTGCAGTTTTACATGGTACCACTTAAACAACCCAATATACATATCAAGATCACTTTCTGTGGCCTGTTCAGTAGTCCAGTTACCAGCAAAAGTAAGCATCTGATTAGCTTGCACTAAATCAAGAATTGGTATTTCCTGACAGTTTTTAATATTGGGAAATAAATCTTGATGCAACATTTCTACTGGTAAAATGGCTGGGAAAAGTCCCTTGTAATTACCCCGAGAAGATGAATTAGCATTTCTACTTAGACTATAAGAAGCACATTGAGCACTTAGAAACTCCAAATACAAGCAATTTTGTTTTACACATGACTCTCTTGAGTAGTGCACAAAATTTCTAAGTGTATGGGGTAATGGCCATCCACCAGGCAATGATAAGGAGCAACCTAAATGGGGATTTATCTTGTATAATTCGGTATCAGACAAGTATGATATCTTTCCCAGCATGACAACTTCCCTTCCTCCTGGCTCACCCAATGCTGCTAGGTAAGTATGCTCCCAACTTAGCTGTAGGCTCCATATTGGATCATTCCCATTCATAATAAGCTGCTGGAATAGCTGAACCCACCGAGCAAGCTCAAGAAGGGTGATGCGGACACCAAGACTTAGCCCCGCAGCTATGGCAGCCGAATGTGCTTCATTCATTGCCAATATCATTTTTTCCAAGGGAATGCCAGAAAGAGTTAAGAACCTCTTTGCACTATTTCCCTCAATATCTTCAGTTGTAACAGCTAATTCACCTGGCAAGCACTCAGTTTGGAGCATAAATATTTCCACTCCTCTATTCCGCATTGCTCTGGAGATTTCACCATATTTGGGATCAATAGTGATAAACATTCGAAATCGAGAATGGGCATTAAGTAGCAAAGGCTTCCCTTCAACGAGACCACATTCATTAATAGTAATTGATCCATTTGGTTCTACCAGAGAGTTGATTCTATCAAGGACCTAAGAAAAATGAGACAAATTAGTGATTGTTGAGAGCGTGAAGGAAAAAAGTACAATAACATAAAATGTTAATAAATATGATTAAAAATTCCAGACCACGTAATCAGATAGTGACTGAGTTAACGAACTATAACAAAATATTTTAGAGGTTCTACATACTGTTGGATTGCAGAGGTTCCCATTGTCCAAAACGACCCATTCACCATGTTCAATGGCATTGACTAATTTTCCAGGTACCCATTCAAACTTTGCAGAAGGTTGCATAAACCAGTTTTTCTGCAATACTTGAACTGTTTTTAGACATTTATCAAGATCCACCAATGAATAAGACAGTGGTAAAGAGAACTTGCCAATATCATGTTGTAGTTGGTTGATTATCTCAACTAATGGATTCAGGAAGATGGAGGATTCATCAATTGAAGAAGTGGAAAATGAATTCACAGACTTAGAAGGAATATTGGATGAAAAGAAAGAAAACCACTTTGAGAACAAACTCTTTCTTTCAAGTATGAAATCTTTCCAGTTTATCTCTAGCTCTAGACTAAAATATTCATCAACATATTGTTCAATTTGGCATTTTGCAGCTTTATAATTGCGGAAGCAATCGTACTGCTCAAAGCAACCAAGCAATTCAGAAACATCTGTCCCTGAAGAAAGATTCAGTTCATTTAAGACATTTCCTGTCAGCTGAGCAAGTAATCGTAGCACTGAAGTCTTTCCAGAAGAAGATGGACCAACTAAAATGCACAGCCATTTTCTTTGTACACATTGAGCGATACCTTCCAAACTTTTGATTAACCCTGGCAGCAGATTGAGCTGACTCTTGGAACCCTTTGTTGGTTGACAGTGATTTCTTTCAACAGAAGCACTACCAACAACCAAATATTGTGGATTAATATATACATCTGGAAACTGAGGTATACATGGTTTCATTCCAAAGACAACCTCATAAAGCTTCTTAACTTCTCTTCGATCTGCTGCAGAGCGCATCCTTTGAAGATATACGATGTTTAAAAAACCCTCATAAATGGCATTCTCTGGAGTATCTTCACGTCAAAATAGCAAATCTTAGATGTTTATGACATGGCAACAGACACAAGAAGAAAAGATAATCAGATAAGCTTATAAAAATAAGAATTTACCTTGTATAATTTCACATGATCGAATGACATCGCGGAGATTGAACTCCCAAGGAGAACCATCTTGACCATACTTGTGCTTTATCATCGTGTCATCATAAAGTCGACTGTTGAATGCAATCAGTTTTGAAAGTAGTGCTGATGGGATTGAGGGAAAGCGTGTTTGACAAATGAAGAGATAATCAGCAGCAGCTAACTCATCCACATGAACCTGGGAGTAACATTTAAGGACATTCCAAAATATAATTATACCACATAGACAAATAAAGAAAGAACATGAATTTCATTCCTTCTTCATATTAATTTTCTTTTGCAAAGAAGTTCAAATTTTCTGCAAACCTTAATAAAACGGTTAAGAAATGACTTTGGAAGGCCTTTCCTTCCACCACCCTGAGAAGAAGGATTTTGACATGCAAAAATCCTAAAAGACTCTGGACATTTGAATGTTAGACCCAATTCAGGAATATAAACTTCAGCACGGTGATCTAAAATAGCATTCAGACCCTGAAATTTTGGAGGTGAATAGTTTCCAATCAGCATAAGAGTTCAAAATAAAAGCAGTGAAAGCTGATAAAAACTAATTATACCTCCAATACAGATTGGGGAGCAAGATTCAATTCATCTAATAGTACCCAATACCCATTCTTCAATGCCTGCCAAATAAGCCAAAAAGGAATAGATATCAGCAGGAGTATGCAAACTTTTCAATATGAATTACTCTTCCAAAATGTTAAACCTGGAGAAGGATGCCATCAACCCACGAAAATTCCATTCCACCCTCGCTCTCAACTGGCAGGTCTGAGCCTAAGAGATCCATCATGTCGGTCTGGAAATAGATTATGGGATGTAACCTTAACCACAAATAGCATAAACACACAAGATTGAAAATACAACAATGATCCAGAACCTGCTCAGAAAGGTTAATCCGAACCACAGTGTTGCCAGAATACTGCGCCAGTGCAACAACTAGACTTGTTTTCCCAACACCAGGACTGCCTTCCAAAAGAACTAGAATTATGAAGATAATAATTATCAGCTTATAAACAATCTTCAAGAGTAAGGATTGAAATACTAACAGTGAACCTCTATTTATATAAAGTATTTAAAATTATACCAGGCCGAGGAAGCTGCATAGCTCGCAAAACTCGTAAAGCATTATTGAGTGTGGTAGGAGCCCTGAATTCGAACTCTTCAGGCTTACAGTCATTATGGCCTAAGAAATTAAAAATAACAAGAAGAAGATCAATTAAAAGAGGAATACCAAAAAAATTAGATGTGCACGTTAATAGCAAATACCCAAGTAGTTCACAGCATATGAGGTAATGCTATAACATGAAAATAACCATAAAGGTTCCAAAAAAACTAGTCAAATTTACAAAGAGAGAAAAACAAGCAGAAAAGTATTAGAACGGAGAAATATTGTAGTGCTTTCTAAGATAACAAAAAACAACAACAACAGAACTCATATATTCCCCAATCAATTGGGGTATGGGCGGGGAAGATTGGAAACAAACATAACCTTTGGCACTATGCACAAAGTGGCTTCTCTCAGAGGAGAAAGACGTAACCTTTGACAATAAATGCACAAAGTGGTTGCTCATAGATACCACTGAAATAGTGGTCCCCTATACCGTCAAGTTTGTTGCGGAATCATACCCTCAAATCAAAGCCAAAGACATCGGAGAGGGCAAACCCAAGAATCCATTTTGATTTATGTGCACATAACCATGCTTCCTTCATTCAGCATCCAGAGCATTGGCCTTGCACAACTTAGATAACAAAAAACAAATGACAAAAAATATAACAAGAAAAAAAAGGAAACAAACTAACAGAAATCAACCAAAATAAAGTAAAAAAAAAATCAAACTCAATAAAATAAACTTAAGAGACAAGTCTCTTTGCCCAGTCCTCTCTCCCAAAGGAGTTGATGTAGACATAAAAGCCACCACCACGAACGGCAGCATTTATTTATTTTTTTTGAATTTATTTAGAGTATTTAGTTTGGACAAAAAATAGGGCCCAATGGCTACAAAGGATCCATATAGCCGACCCCACTATAGTGGGATAAAGGCTTGAGTGTTTTTGTTGTATTTAGCTTGGACATTATTTATTTTGTATATAATTATTGTATTTGTTTTCTACATTTTATTAGTGGTGTTATATTCCTAGTGATGTAATTGTCAAGATGTAGGACTTATTGGGTTTTGTCGTGTCGGTTGAGAAAGCTGAAAACTTGTATATATTGCTTGTGTATGTAAATACAAGGAGAGAATACAAATATATAGGAGGAGGAGAGAGAGAATAAATCTTATACAAGATGGGGGACTAAAGAGGAGAGAGCAAAAATGTGCCCAAAAGATGGGCTCAATACACGGGCTATTCTAACACTCCCCCGCAAGCTGGAGCGTACAAATCGTATGCACCAAGCTTGGACAAGCATTGATAGAAGAGTGCCTTGGGAAGAGCCTTTGTGAGGACATCTGCAACTTGTTCCGACCCTGGGACATGCTTTAGATCGAGCTTCTTCATTTGAACTTTTTCCCGAATGAAGTGACAATGGACTTCAATGTGCTTTTTTCTTTCGTGGAAGACTGGGATCTTGGTGATATGTATAGCCGCTTGGCTTTCACAAAGGAGAAGAGTCGGTGACGGTAATTTTACACCCAGATCAGTGAGAAGACTCTCAAGCCACGTCAGTTCCGATACAGCAGATGTCATTGCCCGGTATTCTGCCTCAGCTGATGATCGAGCAACGACCGCTTGTTTCTTGCTTCGCCATGTAACCAAATGTCCTCCAAAGTACGTGCAAAAACCACTAGTAGATCGCCGGTCATCAAGAGAACCAGCATAATCAGCATCTGAGTATGCCACCAAAGTTGGAGCAGAAGAAGAGGTCCGGTAAACAAGCCCTTGACCAGGAGCTATTTTAAAATACCTAAAAATACGTTCAACAACCTGAAAATGAGATCTTCGAGGAGAGTGCATGTATCGACTGACAAGACCAACAGCAAAAGAAATATCTGGTCTGGTAACCGTGAGGTAGATCAATTTTCCAACGAGTCGTCGATAATATTCAGGATTCTGGAGAAGTAGATCCGAGTCAAATACCTGGGCGCACAACTTGTGGTTTACATCCATAGGGGTATCACTTGGCTTACAACCTGAAAGACCAGCATCATGAAGAAAGTCAAGACAGTACTTCCGTTGAGATAGAGTAAGCCCATCCGGTCGTTTGGCAACCTCAAGACCCAAAAAATATCGTAGAGGTCCAGATCCTTTGTCTGAAAGACGGAGTTTAGATGTACTTTGACTGTCTGTATCCCTTGTGAGTCATCTCCTGTAATGATGATATCGTCAATGTATACTAACAAAAGGATCATCCGTGTTGGTCGGTGACGAGTAAACAGCGAGAAGTCGGCCGAGCTTCGAGTAAAACCGGTATCACGAAGGACCTTACTAAATTTTTCAAACCATGCCCGTGGAGATTGTTTGAGATCATACAGAGCCTTTAGAAGGTGGCAGACCTGAGACTCCCTCGTGGTCTCAAGCTGGGGTGGTTTTTGCATGTAGACCGTTTCCTGGAGATCCCCATTTAAGAAGGCATTCTTGATATCCAGTTGAAATAGGGGCCACTGGCGATGAACAGCGACAGAGATGAGGACGCGAACGGTATTGAGCTTGGCGACCGAAGAGAAAGTTTCCTCATAGTCGAGTCCCTGTTGCTGGGTGAAACCACGAGCCACGAGACGAGCCTTTAGACGGTCAATTGTCCCATCAGCAGCATGTTTGATGATAAAGACTCACTTACACCAAATCGGTTTCTGACCCGGAGGAAGGGGCACGACGGTCCATGTCTGATTATCCCAAAGAGCAGACATTTCTTCCTCCATGGCTGCCTGTCAGCCTGGATGTTGAAGCGTCTCCTGCACAGAGTTAGAAACAGCAACCGAAGAGAGAGAAGTAGCAAATGTGTGCAGAAGGGGAGAGAGGCGATGAAGAGAGACGTAGTTGGCCAGAGGATGAGCAGTGGAAGGCAGTACCTGATCAGAAGGACGCGGAGTATCTGTGGTAGAGGTTATCTGCAGAGGGGCAACGGAACTAGGAGGGCGACGAGTGTAGACACGGATAACGGGTGGTTTGGAGGTAGCAGGAGCCGGTGCAGGGGAAACCGGCGAAGGTGGTGTAGTAGCGGGAATAACGGGGTGTGGGATGGATGGCGGGAGAGGATTTGGTGGTAGATCAGCGGGTAAAGGAGCAGGAAAAAACGGTTGTTCTTCCCGGAAGGTAACGTCAGCAGAAACGGAGATCTTTCAAGTAGCTGGAGAGTAACAGACATAGCCCTTCTGGGTGCGCGAATAGCCGACAGAGATGTGTTTAGCAGCCCGGGGATCCAACTTATCCGAGGATGGCCCGAGACGGTGGACGTAGCAGACGCTGCCAAAGACACGAGGCAGGAGAGGAAAAGCCGGAGTGGAGGGAAACAATAGGCTAAACGGAGTAGCATAGTTGAAGACGGAGGAAGGGAGACGATTGATGAGAAAGCAGTCAGTCGATACCGCAAAGTTCCAATACGGCTTGGGAACATGCATTTGAAGCATGAGTGAGCGGGTTACATCTAGTAAGTGGCGGTTCTTCATTTCGGCAACACCGTTTTGTTGGGGCGTGTAAGCACAGGAGGTTTGATGAAGAATCCCGAATTCAGAACACAAAGCGGTAAATTCGTGGTTGGTGTACTCACGAGCATTGTCGGTGCGTAGTATTTAAGTGTGGTGTGGAATTGTGTACGGGTCTCGAGGACAAATACCGAAAAACACGGGGAAGCTCGGAGCGATCACAAAGTATAGTCACGTAGTACGAGAGTGATCATCAATAAATGTGATAAAATAGCGAAAACCACAAATACTGGTAATCTTAAAAGGTCACAAACATCAGAATGTACTAAATCAAAAGGAGCAGCGCTCCGAGTACAATGTGAAGGAAAAGAAGAACGCGGCTGCTTGCTGAGAATACATGAGTCGCACTGAAAAGAAGTAAAAGAGACATCTGGAAGAGCCCACTGGAGGACCGGCAGAGGGGCATACCCAAGACGACGATGCCACGTCGTGGAAGAGACAGAAGACAGAATGGTGGGAGATTCGTCGAGAAGGTAGAGCCCGTTCCGCAGCCGGCCTTTACCAATGGTAGTCTGCGTCCACCGATCCTGTATAACAAAGGAAGAGGAGGTGAATATAACAGAACAATCAAGATCACTCGTAAGACGTCCAACAGAGAGTAAATTAAAAGGTGAACTCGGAACATGAAGAGCCGAGCGAAGGGAGATTGACGGGTTGAGAGAAAGAACTGCCGAGCCGGAAACGGGAACCATCACCCCATTCGTCATAGTGATAGACTTCGGATAAGGATAATCCGAGTACTGGGCAGGCCGTTGCGAAGTAATGTGATGAGTTGCACCAGAGTCCACAATCCAGCCCAGGCTGGTGGATAGACAAGCAGTACCTGTGTTGGAGACGGAGGCAGATGGTGGGTTGAGCAGGCCCTGGAGATGCTGGAGCTGAAGACGGACGGTCTCAAGATCAGGAGAACTGGCGTCAGTAACAACAGATGCCGTCGGACGAGAAGGATAATCAATTTTCTTGTAGCAGGTCGCCTCAAGATGACCATCTTTCCCGCAGAAGGAACACTTCGGCCGACCCCAGCCACCACGGCCACGTCCCCGAGAGCCCGAACGTCCCCCCGAGCAGAAGTAGGAGGGGATGGTTGGAGCGGAGGGGCCTGCTGAAGAAGGGCCGGGGGAGGAGCAGAAGTATCCGGAGGAGGTGATACACGGAGAATCATGGAGCATACATCAGAGAAAGATGGTGTGGTGGGAGCAGTCAGGACCTGAGCACGAAGGCTCTGAAGGTGAGATGGAAGACGGGCCATTATGATGGTAATGCATGTGGCTTCCTTCAAAGCGCGCTGAGCAGCATGATCATTGGTGGGCGGCTGATGCTGGATCCAGGCTTCAGCAAGAGTTTTAGCCCGAGCGACAAAAGAGATCATATCTGAAGCCCCGTCAGTGTCGAGAGTAAAGAGGTCGATGAGTATGTCGTAGAGATGCTGAAGGCTGTCGCAGCCTGAGTATAAGGAATGCAGCTCTTCCCACATAGCCTTGGCGGTGTCGTGGTACATAGCCATCTGATAAGGCTCACCATCGAATGAATTCAGGATCCAAGTCTGAACGCGGCCATCATTGTGGAGCCAATTATCGGTAAGAGGAGACAGAGGTGCCTGAGTATGGTGAGGCAGAAGACCCTTGGCCTGAAGAACCCGTCTAACTGAGTGCACCCAAGGAATAAAGTTTTTCTTGCCAGAAAGAGAGATGGTAGTGATCCTTAACTCGTCGCGGACTTCAGCAGAGCAAACTGGGCGGTTTGTAGGACAGGTCGGGCGGTCAATAGGCGGACTGGCCGCCGAGCCAGTGGAGTTACCCGAAGAACCCATAGAGGAAGACCGCAGAACCAGAGCACCGAGGGAGACCGCCGCAGAAGAGCAGGAGGTCGCACGACAAGGCCGCAGCGGGAAGGACTGGAGAAGACCGCGACCAAAAAATGCGGAAAAGGCACTTGTCCGCACGGTCACGCCGGACACCAGCGATTAGTCAGATCGCGACCAAAATGCGGAAGGAGAGGAGTCTGCACGGTCTAGGTGAACACAGCAGCGGTCAGAGCACAGGAAGCAGTCCGCAACGAACAGGAGCAGTCCGCAAGAAGAGAGAGAGACTGCGGCAGACAGGAGCAGTCCGCAAGAAAGAGGAGCCCGCAGCGGTTAGGATAGAGAAGCTCGAGCCCGCAGTGGTCAGAGCACAGGAAGTAGTCTGTAGCGGACAGGAGCAGTCCGCAAGGAGACTGGCGCGAGTAAAACTCAAGCTCCTAGGATGAAGCGGGAAGGAGAAGTTCGCGAGTAGAGAAGGAGTTGCAGCGGACGGGAGAAGTCCGCGAGTAGAGAAGCTCGAGCGGACAGAAAAAGAGACCGCGAGTATGAAGAACCCAGGCAGCGAGGAGAGACCGCAGCGGACAAGAGGAGAGCCCGCAGCGGACGAGAGAGCTGGGCCCCACGGGTCAGAGCAGAAGATGGCTATAAGAAGCCTGAGGAGGGTGGAACCACGGAGAGAGAGAGGAGAAGCGGATGCAGAGTTGCAGTCCGCAGAGGCCGCGCGGATAAGGGAAAGAGCAGACAGGATAAACAGGCCACAGGAGACCGGAGCGGATAGACTCGCAGTCCGCAGGAGAGGAGTCCGCGGAAAAGGCTGGAAGGAGAAGGGAGGGCGGGCTGGGCGGGCTGGGCGGTTAGAAAAGGGGAAACCACAGCTACAGGACCGCACCCTCTGATACCATGTTGAGAAAGCTCAAAACTTATATGTATTGCTTGTGTATGTAAATACAAGGAGAGAATACAAATATATAGGAGGAAGAGAGAGAGAATAAATCCTATACAAGATGTGGGACTAAAGAGGAGAGAGCAAAAATGGGCCCAAAAGATGGGTCCAATACATGGGCTATTCTAACAGTGTCAAACCGGGTTCCTTTGACGCAGGACGAATCTATAGGTGGCGGATATAATGTTGCCCTAACCCTACATGCAATGCAAACCCCGACGGGTAATTCAAAATCGGCAATAAATAATTTAATAACACGCACATGATTATAGCAAAAGCATAATAATTCGTTTAAGCAAGCGGGTTAGGATTTCCTCCGCGTGGAGGGGCAAAGTAAGAGCACGCGGCGAATAAACCTTGCATACTACAATAATAATCTAAAACAAACAACTTTATTCCGGAGATCCAAACAAACATGAAATCTAAAACAACAAATATTAGTATTGAGTATTTAAGTTTTGTACAACAAATAAATACTCACAAAACATGGGGGCTGCCCGAGGTGTAGAGATTTGATGACGGGCGGCACGATAGTGGTGGTCTGGAAAGGAGTTTAGTGGTTGAAGTGTGGGATGGAGTTGGACAACTACTGGATCCAATTGGGCGGAGGGTGGGGAGGGTTCGAATGGAATGTGGGAGGGCAGGGAATGGCCTAAAACAACAATAAATGATTTTTCCTGAGGGATTCCAGCAATGAAATATGTAGGCTGGGTGGATTGGATGGTTTGGGAAATGGTCTGAAGGGCCAAAACAGCGAATACAGAGTTTGGGAGAGGGGGATGCTGCAGGTATTAGAGTATTTGGTGGTGGTTGTAGGAGTATTGAATGGTTTGGCTGGGAGGAAAAGATGCTGGAAGGTGCAGGCTGAGAGGTGGTTGACTGTTTGGACGGGTGTGGGAATGACGGTGGGGAATTTGAGGGTGTAGGAAGGTGGATGGGGGCAGGGGTTACCTTTGGGGTGCAGGAGAAGGCCTAGGAGTCGTCACCTGGGGTTCCACGAAGTCGGCACCGCGGAGGGATCGCCGGATTTCGGGATTTCTCTCCAAAATCTGCAATAGCCTCCAAGCAGCCCCTTACACATCTATTTTAAAAAAATAGAGATATTAGGGCATCTCATCATCAACGGATATGATTGGCCGGAGATGGGTTAGCCCGATTACATCAAAATAAAAGCCAAAATAACAACATAATATATGAAATCAATTGCAAGTCGGACGCATCTGTAGAGTCGGATCACTCCAGATATGTCATATATGGTAAGTAGCTAATCGCCCCCCCCCCCCCCGAACGGGCCCAAAACTCGTCCTCCGCTACGGGTCCGCATCTCCGTTCTGCATCCTCCTTCCTAATCAACCTTTCAATCCTAGCCACTATTTTGAGTCCATCCATATTTTTATTCTTTAGGATTTGGGTTGCCATGATTCAAAATACAAGACAAAGGAAAAAAATCAGAAAATTTAGAAGCCTGAATTTGTACCCTTCGTAGTTTCTAAGCCTACTCACCATGGGTGATTTCCTATTCACTGGATGGTTGACTTGGTCAAAAAAGCAATAATATAATAAAAAAAAGGAATGACAGAAACTCAGAAATCATAAGTCATATGGGCTTTTTCATTTTACTGGGATTTCAGAAATTTCTTTGTAGCTGGGCTCAATAAGGACACATTGTCTTTTCTGCAGTAGGCTAGGAATCAGTTCCCAGCATAGATGTCAAGTGCTGCTGTATTTTTGATAGCAGAGGGAAGGTACTGAGATAGTGGTGGCAGAGTCTAGTAGAGGTGGGATGTGGAGGTGTGGGGGGTGTTGATTTCTCAGGTAAGGTTTATTCAGAATAGGTTGGAAGTTGATTTTCCACAACCGATGAATCAAATGAAGAATGGAGCCTTGAATACAGAAAGGGCAGAAAAACATTCTACGGCTCGATCGTGTTGTGGATTTCAAAAGATTGCTCTGCCCAAGTAATCAATCCAATGGGATCCAACCTTTCAAAAATCAAAAATTTTTAGATGGCATGAGATGAGAGAATTTTGCTATGTACTAGATAGGGGGTAACTTAGGTTGCAGTGTAGATGTCGGTAAGAGTACTGGCAGATGCTGATAAGTCTATCAGCATTGGGTAATGAGGCATTGTGATGTTGTCCTTAACAACACTCCACAATATATGAGAGAGATGCCACCATGTTCTCTAACCCATTGATGCATTCAGCCATGAGGTGGGGTAGGGTGATGCAAGGAGTGATTAAAAAAGGCAGGTCAAACTAAATTGTTAGAGTGAAACTGGTGGAATGAAGAAAACTCAAGAGACAAGTCTCTTCCCCAATCTCGGCCGAAATTTTATAAGGATCAAGCAGGGTTAATAGAGAGATTTCACTCATATAATTTATTTCTCTCTTTACTGATGAAATATCATTCCCAAAAGGACTAATAATTACTTGCTTTTCAAAAAAAAAACTCATGATATTCCCTCCTGTATTACATGCTCTATAAAGTTTCCACCACTAACAAGAATTTTCAATCTGGAAATTTTCATCAATGGTATACCACCCACAATGGCTGAGTTGACTAAGTGTAGGCCGGGAGTAGTCCCCGGCAAAGCTGAATGCCAGTGAGCGGTCTTGGGCCGGGTTGCCTGTAACATAAAGTTTTGTAAGCCCCCAAAACATATTCACTTACCTGCAGACCTTTCAAGGATAGATATTTACCTCCACACACACAATACATACATATCTACAAGTTTAGAGAGAAATTTACGTAGATAAATCAGCAGTTTCAACAAAAACACAAATAACAAAAGTTTTTTTTACTTCTCTATGCAGATATATACATTATACAATATAACTCAACCTTACAAAGAAGTTTATGGGGTGAATCAGGAAGCCGGAATATCTCAGTTAAGTATCGCGGCCGAGCAACCATGCTAAATAAATGTTGCAGAAGAAGAGAATTCACTCAAATTTCCTCCAAAAGATTAATTATGTACATTTAAATATTCACAAATAAAAGTTACATGGAAAAGCATTCAAAATATTAAAAGACTACTATGTTAAAAATAAAGTTAGTTCTACATGCAGTACAAGGTTTCCTACATAATGCCTCAAATGAGAAATTCATATTGGAATCATTCAATTGTGTGTAGTTACCTTTCTTTATGAAGAAAGGATAAATTCCGAAACAGTTTTCTGGAGGAGAAAAGTTTGCTGATGATGCAACTGCATGCTTGCCAAAATCATCCCATCCGCAATTCTCCATTTCATAACAAGAGCTACTAAATCCCAAATAAGATACCTGCTTATAACCATGACAGTAAAACAAGCTCTCAAATATTAAGGATAAAATACATAAAATGTAAATAATATCATAAAAAGTAAGGGGGAAAAGCACTAAGTTTAACATACCCATCAAATTATTAGATTCTAGATTATGAAATCATTTGTTGAACTATTATAGAGAAATTCCCTTTAACCTTTTCTAAGTCCCCTATTGATGCATCTTCTACTCCTATCATCCATGCCCAAACTAAGAATAATTTCTGCAAGCATATTGATGTAGTCATAAATCAAATACCTGAGGATCGACTAGTCATCGTTGAATCATGGTTGGGAGAAACGAACACAAGTTGATGGTTGCATAAGAATATTTCTTTACCATATTTATGGAAAGAGGCCTTCATAATAATTAGCTCACAATGGATAAGGGAATATGGCAACACCATTTTGTTGTTAAGAATCAAGTTAACATGTGTTCACCAGGAGGTGACCATATAAACAAGAGTGGCTAACTCTATTTGGGGGTGGTTCGGTTATTGTGAAGCAAGAAGAATAAAACCCTAAGGTTCACTCTCACTCTCCCCCTCGTTCTCTACATGGTATCTGAGGTGGTCAATCCTCCATCTTCGTCGGCCTGAAGGCTCGTCTTCCTCGTTAGTCTCTCCTGCGGTGTTCCTGCGCCCGATCGCCAGTTCCTTGCGCATGTTCTCCCGATCGGTGGTGTCGATCAGTGGTTGTCCTCAAGTTTCTCCCGCTAGTTTCTGTGTGGTTCTCCCGATCGGGGGTGTCAATCGGTGGTGTCGATCAGTCGATCGGTGCCTGTTTCCGCTAGTTTCTTTCGCCGTTTCTGCTTGTTTCTCCCGATCTGTGGCAGTGTGCTTCCCGCTGCCCTGCCTGGCTAAGTTGCGGCTGCTGGTTCTTCCTTCTACAGTTTGCTCTCTAGTTGTTGTTGTCTTTGCCATTTCCAGAGGTGTCGCCTCCTCTTGATGTTGTCGCTGTCGTCTCCAGTGGTGCCGCCTCCAGTTACTGTTGCCCTTGCCTTGAGGTGTCGCCCCCTGTTGCTGGTGTGGGGGGGTCCTCTCTACCTGTGTGCTCTTCTGGAAGACAAATTAAAGAGTGTTAATGCCTCTGAAGGGGTCATTGACCAACCTAAACACTACAGTGGAGGAAGTTCTAACATGAACTTCAATCAAGGTGTTACTCACATCAAACTTAATGAGAGAAATTACCTCCGATGGGCTCAGTCTATGCGGATTTTCATTGGGAGTCGTCGAAGACTTGGATTTCTCATTGGTTCCAAGTCGGCACCAAGCAAGACCGATCCCAAATATGAGGAATGGGAAGGTGAGAATCTTACGGTAATCAATTGGCTTGTCAATTCTATGGAACCCAAGATTCCATGCCACTTTCTATTCTGTGAAACTGCTAAAGAAATGTGGAAGCAGATCGAACGAAACTACTAAAAAAGGACTCGGCGAGAATATACCAACTCCAAACTTAACAGATCCACATGACTGGAATGGGGAACTTCGAGGAATATTACAGCAAGTTGACCCATAAGTGGGCTGAAATAGATCAGTATTCCGCTATTCAGACTATAGAAAACTACAACACAGAACTCATGCAACGGAGGGTATTTGAGATATTTTCTGGCCTTCCACCTAAACTTGAATTCTAGAGAATTCAGATGCTGGGAAGGGATTGTGTTCCGGATCTAGAGACAGTGACTCATTACATTCGAGGAGACGCAAGCCGTATAAACTCCCTTCGTTCAGATATTCATGTTGGGTATGAGAAATTTGTCCTTGCTGCTAAGCAGAAGAAATGGCATCCGAGAAATATGAGGCAACAAGATAAAAGTAAAATGAAGTTCTCTCACTGTGGAAAGAAAGGTCATGGGAAAGAGAAGTGTTGGGATCTTCATCCTCACTTGATTGCTCCAGGTTGGACTTGTGGTTCTGATGGGAAATATGTGAGATCCCAAACAGTCATGTATGGTAATCTGGAGAACACTGAGTATCTTCAGGCAGAAAACGAAAGTTTGACTAGAGAACTTAAGGCCATGAAAGCCAATGCTGCAGCACGATCTCCTTCAGGTGAGTTAGTAGGGACAGCAGCTCATGTTCATTCTTCTTCTGTGTCCTCGAAAGGACCATCTACCCCTTGGATTATTGACTCGGGGGCTTCTGACCACATGATTGGTTCTTCATGGGAATCTCTTCTATTTCTCCTGCCTCGGGCAGTGTGAGACTAGCTGATGGATCCTCAACTTCTGTTGTCGGTAAAGGGGTATTCATCTTTCTCCCTCTGTGTCTCTTAAATCTGTTATTGTTTCCTCATTTCCCAAAAATTATTGTCTAAGCAATTTGACTAAACAGCTTAACTGTTCTATCACATTTTTCTCCCCCCATTGTGTTTTTCAGGATCTGGCGAGTGGGAAGACGATTGGTGGTGGACATGAGTCTAGTGGTGTGTATGTCTTGGACAACTATCATGTTTTTGGGGTTCAGAAGATTACCAACACTGATCAGTTGATGTTGTGGAACAAGAGATTTGGCCATGTGTGTTTGAAGATTTTGAAAGCTACTTTTCAACATTTTATTAATATTAAAGAAATTGTTTTTGATTGTCAGTCTTGTGAATTGGCGAAACACTGTCGAACCAATAATGCTCCTAGTTATAGTCGAAGTTTGAAATGTTTTGATTTGATTCATTCTGATGTTTGGACTTCTCCTATTTGCTATGTGAAAGATTTTTTGTATTTTGTCTCCTTTATTGATGATCCCTCAAGCTTTACTTGGGTGTATCTCATGAAAAATAAAAATGAGGTTTCAGAAATTTTTTGGTTATTTTATCATTATGTGTTGACTCCATTTGGAACTAAAATCAAAATCCTTAGAAGTGATAATGGAAGTGAATACACATGCAGTGACCTTCAGAGGTTCCTGGGATACCATGGCATTATTTTCCAAACTTCCTGTCTGAGGACTCCCCAACAGAATGGGGAAACCGAAAGGAAGAATCGTCATATCTTGGAAACCACCTGTTGCATGTTGCAAGAGATGCATGTTCCTAAGGAGCTATGGGATGAAGGTGTTCTCACCTCCGTATATCTTATTAATAGAATGGTTACGGGTACTTTAGAGGGAAAGTATCCCCTACAGCTCCTTTGTCCAAGTGTTCCTCTATTCAGTGTTCCTCCAAAACTTTTTGGATGTACGGCACATTGTGGGGCCTCATAAGGATAAGTTTAGCTCTCAAGCAAAAAAATGTGTCTTTGTGGGATACGCTGCCAACCAAAAAGGGTTTAAGTGTTATTCTCCTACACTCCGGAGAAGATTTATATCAAAGGATGTCACCTTTTTTGAAAATACTCATTATTACTCCGATGAGGACAAAATGATCACATTTCAGGAGGAGAGCAAGGATGAGAATGATACGTTGCCTCCTCTTCCTATTTCGGTTGATGTGCTTACTCAAGGAGGTGTGGATGCTACAGTTAGAAAGAAAGCTCCAACCAATGATTTTTGTGTGTACAGAAGGAGGAAGGATCTTCAAGTGTACCAGAGAAGGAAACATAGAAAACTTGGCCAAGAATGCCTCACTCATGTGCCACCACCCACCACCACTCCGCCCGATCCAAACAACAACACCACTCAGGAGATCACTTCTGCACTGCAAGTTCATAGTGGTCGTACTTGATATCTCATGGATAAGTATGTTGGGTATAACTCTATCTCTCACTCTTTACAAGCATATCTTGCCTCTGTTTCCTCTATTTCTATTCCTAACAGTCTTTCAGATGTCATTTTGAGTCCCCATTAGACGAAGGCTATGGTGGACGAAATGAATGCTCTCCAACGTCAAAAAACTTGGGAAATTGTCCATATCCCTCATGGGTGTCATCCTGTCGGATGCAAATGGACATATACTACTAAATTTCTTCAAGATGGAACTCTTGATAGATATAAGGCGAGGTTGATAGCTAAAGGCTTCACTCAGGTTGATGGAGTTGATTTCCAAGAGACATTTGCTCCTGTCGCGAAGCTGAACTCTGTCAGAATATTATTATTCATTGCTTCTCATAAGTCTTGGACTTTGCACCAGCTTGATGTAAAAAATACCTTCCTCCATGGTGAATTGGAGGAAGAAATCTATAAGAAGCCTCCCAATGGTATGGATGTTCCGAAAGGACATGTGTGTCACCTTAAGAAAGCCTTGTACAGTCTTAAACAGTCACCTCGTGCCTAGTTTGCAAAGTTAAGCGACAAACTTGTTCATTTAAACTTCACTCGTTGCACTTCAGATCACTCAGTCTTTGTCTACAGAACTGAGGGATATACCACAATTCACATAGTCTATGTGGATGATATCATTATCACCGGAACTGATGAACACCAGATTACTGTGGTAAAAAAGGAATTAGCCTCCAGCTATGAAATCAAGTATTTGGGTCTCCTTCGGTACTTTCTTGGAATTGAGATTGCTCGATCTGCGGGTTTGTTGGGAGTCAAACCCGTGGATAGTCCTGTGGACCCCAATTATGATATTAACAAGGAGTATTCTCCCAACCTTGAGAGGAAGTCAGAATTTCAGCGTATTGTGGGAAAGTTGATTTATCTGACTATTACCAGACTTGATATCTCCTTCGTCGTGGGCTTAGTCAGTCAACTCATGCACAGCCCTAAAGTTCATCACTATCAGGCTATCCTGCGGATTCTCAAATACTTAAAAAAGGACCCCAGAAAAGACATTATCTATCAAGATCATGGTCATCTTAAGGTCCACGGGTACTACGATGCTGATTGGGCGGGCTCTTCCTTGGATAGAAGATCTACAAGCGAATACTCTATCTTTGTTGGTGGCAATCTTATTTCCTGGACAAGCTAAAACAAAATGTTATTGCCCGTTACTGTACATTGTTTCTCCCAGCCGCAAATGACTTCATCCACGCCACTTTTGACCACTTCTGCTTGATCCATGTTCAACTCCCTCATTGTCAATCTTTTGCTCTCCTTCATCGCCAACTGCAATCGCAAGCTCCTCAAGAAAGTCTGCCACATCTCTACATCGACAATGCCACCTTTTCCCTGCCCCAGGCGACGCTTCCTCCTCGCTCCTGACACGTAAAATCCCCACAACCGCCAACAGTTCATCCCCTCACTCCCACTGATTCCTCCACTGACACCTAACCCTAGCTCAGCCACACTGTCATCTTCCTCCCAGCCGATTACTCCATACATCCCTTACTTTTGCCCGCACCCCTCTCTCAGTAAACACTCAGCCACACTATCATCTCCTCCCCAGCCGATTACTCCAATCAGTCCCTGCATCTGGCCGCAACCCTCCTCCCTGTGAACACTCTGTTATGGCCCCGGACGATCTGCTGTTCCGAGGATTCAAGTACGCCAGAAGACCTAAAGGAGCGTCGGACCAAGACCGGGCTGAACCATCCGGTTCAGCCCGCAATTAATCATTAAGAGGAGGGAGGGCTGAACCACACCGGTTCAGCCCTCAATTGGGGCCGGCCGGCCCTGGGAAAAGGGGGCTCCATAAATACCCCCTTTTCCCCCCTCTATGGAGCATGATTGATCTATTTTCAGGTATTCTCTTCTTCATCCACTAAAACCCTAGCCGTCTTTTGTTCTAGTTTCCTCTTTCCTTAGATCTCTAGCGGTAGCATAACATTTGGTATCAGAGCATCCTTCCTGCGACCATGGTGACGCGTACGGAGGCAGAGACGGCGCGTTTGGCCGCCATCGAGGAGAACTACGCGGCGTTGACGGATTCCGTGGCGGCAATCGAAGCAAGCATGAAGGACTCGCAACAACACTTGGAGGAACGCCTCGATGAGAAGATGGAGGAGTTGAAATCCCTCCTCTTGCAAAATCTGAAGGGAAAAGCCGTAAACGGCGCGGGATCGGACACGGAGGCGACCAATCTCCCTAACGGAGGAAGCACGGGGTGCGGGAGTCACGGAGGCGGGACGACGGGCGCGTCGGGATCCGGATTCGGCGCGGGAATCGCGCCAGAAACCGCGCGCGGGCCTCCGCTTCCTTCCCGCTCCAGCGGAATGACGGGCGGATACCCCGATCCTGGCGGATGGGGCAGCGGGGGGTTCGGCGGAGGTGCGGCTTCCTCCTGGATGCCGGAACAGCCCCGGAATGGGCCCAGTCGGGCGGCGGAGGCTGCGGGAGGGCCCTGGGGACCCGGCGGAGGTGCGGCTTCTACGTGGGGGTTCGAACAGCCCCTGCCGGCTCACGGCGGACTGCTGCGGCAAGGAGGGGGTCCCGGACAGCACCCAGGACAAGCATGGAGGCCACAGCATCAAGGATTTGGGGTGTTTCGCCCCACCGGAGCAAATGCGGTTCCTCTCGGGGGCACAACGGGGAATTTCCCGCCCCCACCAGCAACTGTTCCTAACGGGGGATACGGTCCGGCCACTATGGGACCGGGAAGGAACCCGGGGTGGAATCAGGGAGGAATCCAAGGAGATTTTGGGCAACCCGGAGGGATGGGACCAGACGGTGGCGGTTTGGGAGGGGCTTATCAGAGACCATACATGCAACCCAAGCGGACACGGATGAATTTTCCTAAGTTCCGGGGAGGGGACGCCCTGGAATGGATACAAAAGGCAGAGCTGTTTTTCAAATATCAGGAGATTCCCGAGGCTCAGTGGGTACAACTGGCAGCCTTCCATCTGGAGGAGGACGCGTATCAGTGGACGCAATGGTTTTTGCGGGGACGCACTTTTGCCCCGTGGCCGGAGTTCATCGAGTCCTTCTCGGCTCGTTTTGGGCCTCTGGAGTACGAGGATGTGGAAGCCACCCTTCAAAAACTGCGGCAGAGGGGGACCGTCACGGAGTATCGGACGGAGTTCGAGAGATTAGCAAACCGTGTCGCATGGGGGGAGCAGACCTTGTTGAGTTGCTTCATCTCAGGGTTGAAGGACCACTTACGGGACGAGGTCCACGCATACTTGCCACGCAGTCTGAGTCATGCCATTAGCATCGCCCGAATACAGGAGGAGCGTTACAACAGGAAGCGGAGCCGGATGACGACCAAGCCACCCGCGGCTTCCGCGGCGGTACGACGCGAGCAGCCACCGTCCATACGGCCGACAGTGACCAGGTTGACATGGCCAGAGATGCAGGCCAGGAGGGAGAAAGGGTTGTGCTTTAATTGCGATGAGAAGTACACCAAGGGACACGCCTGCCAGAAGGTCCAGGTGTTTATGCTGCGGGAGGAGGATGACGAGGAGGACCATCCGGAGGAAGCCGACGTGGAGGATCTGGATTTGGCAGAGTTCGGGGTTTCCTTGCAGGCCATGGAGGGTTGCACCGCCCCGGTGACGCTTCGTTTCACAGGCGTGGTGGGCAAGGAGCGTGTGACCATCCTGGTGGATAGTGGGAGCACCCACAATTTCATCAACCCGGCAGTTGCTTCAAAGGTGGGACAGACGATCGACAGGGAGGCGGCCTTACAGGTTATGGTGGCAGATGGGAGCAAGCTGAGATGCGAGGGGGTGATGAAGGGGGTGGAGATCCGCGTGCAGGGCTATTTGTGCCACACGGATATGTACTTACTTCCGATTCGGGGTTCGGACATGGTGTTGGGGGTCCAATGGTTACGGCAGTTACAGAGGGTGACTACCGACTGGGTCCGTTTGACGATGGAATTCACCCAGCAGGGGAAGGATTTTTGCCTACAGGGCATTCGGTCTTCACCACTGAAGGAGATTTCTGTGAGGAGCTTGCAGCGGTTAGAGGAGCAGGGATCCCCGATAGCCATGGTAGTGGGGGTAGAGGCCGTGGCCCACGACCCACCAGACATTCCAGAGGAGATACAGGTACTTTTGTCCCAGTTCAGAGATGTGTTCCAGGAGCCCCGGGGCCTTCCTCCGCCCAGGTTCAGGGATCACGGCATACAGATGAAGGAAGGGGCTGCGCCCCCGAACGTCAGACCCTATCGATACTCGTACATTCAGAAGGCCGAGATCGAGAAGAGTGTGAAAGAGATGCTGGCGACCGGCATCATACGGTCGAGCACCAGCGTCTTTTCCTCACCCATCATCCTGGTGAAAAAGAAAGACGGGTCTTGGCGTTTCTGCGTGGATTACCGCAACCTGAATGAGTCCACGATCAAAGACAAGTTTCCAATACCGATGATAGAAGAGCTCTTGGACGAGCTGCATGGGGCGAGTTTGTTTACCAAGCTGGACCTCCGTTCCGGCTACCACCAGATTCGGATGAAGACGGAAGACATCCACAAGACCGCGTTTCGCACACACGACGGGCATTACGAGTTCTTGGTGATGCCCTTTGGGCTTTCCAATGCCCCATCGACCTTCCAGGCCGTGATGAATGAGACCTTCCGGCCACTCCTACGGCGATCGGTACTCATATTCTTCGACGATATCTTGATATACAGTCGGTCATGGGAGGAGCATGTTGAGCACGTGGCACAGGTTCTTACAATTCTGTGACAGCATCAGTTCTATGTCAAGCTGTCGAAATGCTCGTTTGGGCAGTCAGAGGTGGAATATTTGGGGCATCTGGTTTCGGCACAAGGGGTCAGGGCAGACCCAAAGAAGATTGAGAGCATGGTGGAGTGGCCGCGGCCGGCTACCGTACGCGCACTTCGAGGCTTCCTGGGCCTCACTGGGTACTATAGGAGGTTCGTGAAGGATTATGGGAAGCTGGCACGCCCACTCACACAGCTCCTCCACAAAGAGTCCTTTGCGTGGCATGACGAGGCGGAGCGGGCCTTTTCCGCTCTCAAGGAGGCTATGACGACCACACCGGTGCTCGCACTACCGGATTTCACCAAGGAGTTTGTAGTGGAGACGGACGCTTCAGGAGTAGGAATTGGGGCGGTGTTGATGCAGGAGGGGCGGTCCGTTGGCCTACTTCAGCAAGGCTTTGGCACCCCGCACCTTGGGCCTCTCCACGTACGAGAAGGAGATGCTAGCAATTCTTCACGCAGTGACGTTGTGGCGTCCATACCTGCTAGGCCATCATTTTAAAGTTCGCACCGATCACCAGAGCCTGAAACATTTCTTGGATCAGCGGTTAGCATCTCCTCTCCAGCAGAAGTGGTTGACCAAGCTGCTCGGGTATGACTATGAGATCGTGTACAAGCAGGGCAAGGAGAATTTAGCGGTCGATGCCCTATCCCGCCTACCGGAAGGCACCCTCTTTCGCCTGTCGGTACCTTTGATTGAGTCCTTGGATGACATTCAGCGCGAGATAGCCGCGGATCCAGAGCTCCAGCCTATTGTAGAGGCCTTGTCTCAGGGCCAGCCCACCACTCCAGGGTACCAGCTGATTGGAGGACATTTGTACTACCACGGGAGGGTGGTCATTCCCGCTTCGTCCACTTGGAAGGAGGTCATGTTACAGGAGTTCCACTCATCCCCGACCGGAGGTCATGCCGGGGTGCTTCGCACGTTACAGCGGCTGCGGGCCAATGTCTTTTGGAGGGGGTTGCGCAGGGACGCGCAGCGTTTTGTGCAGCAGTGCGACATGTGCCAGCGGCAGAAGTACGAGACGTCATCACCGGCAGGGTTGCTCACGCCCTTGGAGATTCCTCAGCAGATATGGGAGACGGTCTCGATGGATTTTATTGAGGGTCTGCCCCGGTCTCAGGGCAAGTCCACGATCTTGGTCATAGTGGACAAGCTGTCCAAATACGGTCATTTTCTCGCTCTCAGCCACCCTTACACCGCGGAAGCCGTTGCGGACCTCTTTGCCCGGGAGGTAGTGCGCCTCCATGGTCTCCCAAGCTCCATCATATCGGATCGCGATCCGACCTTCCTCAGCAAATTCTGGCAAGAGCTTTTCCGGTTGCAGGGCACCAGGTTGCGCATGAGCACCGCGCACCACCCGCAGACAGATGGCCAGACAGAGGTGCTGAACCGGGGCGTCGAGACGTATCTTCGCTGCTTCGTCATGGATGAGCCCCGGACGTGGACTCGATGGTTACACTGGGCGGAGTACTGCTACAACACTTCGTATCACACGGCCGGGCGGATTACTCCGTTCGAGGTTGTCTACGGGCGCGCACCACCCACCCTGCGGTCGTATGAGCCGGGCAGCACCGCTCTGCCGGCCGTGGATCGTGCGTTACGTGACAGGGATCAGACCTTGGCTCTCTTGCGGGACAATCTCCGGGTTGCTCAGGACCGGATGAAGTTGCAGGCCGATAAGCACCGCACGGAGCGGACCTTCCAGGTTGGCGACGAGGTCTTCCTCCGTCTCCAGCCGTACAGACAGCTTTCAGTTGCTCGCCGCTCCAATCAGAAGCTCTCCCCACGGTTCTATGGGCCATTTCGCATCACTCGCCGGGTGGGGCCGGTCGCATACACGCTTGCCCTTCCTGAGGGTTCTCGCATCCACCCCACCTTCCATGTCTCACTGCTGAAGAAGAAGCTGGGAGCAGCCGCCACAGTGCTTCCCTCTCTACCCGAGGCCACTACGACGGGGGAGCTGCGCCCCAGTCCCGAAGCTGTCTTGCTGTCCCGATGGAAGAAACATGGCACGGAGTACCGTTCAGAGCTTCTGGTCAAGTGGCAGGATCTCTCCGAGGCTCACAACACGTGGGTGGATTTCTTGGAGTTCCGGGAGTTATTTCCCGACTTCCAGCTTGGGGACAAGCTGCCTCTTGATGGGGAGGGGAATGTTATGGCCCCGGACGATCTGCGGTTCCGAGGATTCAAGTACGCCAGAAGACCTAAAGGAGCGCCGGACCAAGACCGGGCTGAACCATCCGGTTCAGCCCGCAATTAATCATTAAGAGGAGGGAGGGCTGAACCACACCGGTTCAGCCCTCAATTGGGGTCGGCCGGCCCTGGGAAAAGGGGGCTCCATAAATACCCCCTTTTCCCCCCTCTATGGAGCATGATTGATCTATTTTCAGGTATTCTCTTCTTCATCCACTAAAACCCTAGCCGTCTTTTGTTCTAGTTTCCTCTTTCCTTAGATCTCTAGCGGTAGCATAACACACTCCAACCAAATTTCCTCTTTACAGCAAACCCCTATCATTTTCTTCCACCACCGACAAGCCATCCCCATTATCTTCATCGACAGTCATACTCCATCTTGATTTCCTATAGCTCTGGCCCGCACCCGACTTGCATCCAACCGTAGTTCCCCTTCTATTGTCATCGTCGGATCTTCGTGATTGTGTGTATTATCATTTTGTGTTAGTTTTTTTTTTCTATATTGGATTTTGGGTGGACATGTATTGAGATTGCTAGTGCTATCATTTAATTTCTTTTAATTTTATAAAATTCATTCGTGCAAAGTATGTTTGAAAATCCTTCGTGCAGAAAAAACTTTTGATATTATTCGTGAGCTTAAAAATCGAAGTTCGATTGTGTAGATTTGCTTAATTTGTATAATTATAGTTGCTAAAATTTGATTTCGGCTCAATTTAAAACATGCATGCAAAATTTCAGTTGGGTTTGTTCGTGTTCATTCCGCACATTCATTTAGGTTTGCATTAGCGTCGACACATCCACGTCGCATAGCTTACCCTAACGCCAATCATCCTCTTAGATATTGCTTACCACGTCACATAGCTTACCCACGTCACATAGCATACTATTGCATTGAGTGTGTACCCAACACATTGTACGGAAAATTTTGGAACACGTCGTCAATATTCTGATTGGAATCTTCCAAACCAAATCTTCGACGAATAGCATTCTCCATGTTTTTCCATGTAGCCACTATAAGATACCAGATGGATTCACAACCCTTCTTATAATTTGTTGACCAAGCAAAAGCTCCTCTTTTAAAAATTTTGCAATGGGGTGAAACTTCAATGATGTGGAAGAACTTAAGAACACTCAAGCTCTATAAAAAACTTTCATCACATTTCATATAAGTCCATTAAAAGAGGGGATGGGGCCATAATTTAAAAAAGGAGTAAAATAAGAAATTGTAAATAAACCCACAAATTACAAAAGATTATGAAATGTCCATAAAGAGGTACCTACTACCGGACGACGAGTATGCATGTTTGCACATGATAAATCCCCAAATAGTACTAAATTAAATTCAACTTACAACAACAACAACAAAACCCATATAGTCCCAAATCATGGGGGGTATGGGCGGGAGAAGATTGGAAACAGACCTAACCTTTGTCACTATGCACAAAGTGGCTTCTTCAAGAGGAGAAAGACCTAATCTTTGACAATAAATGCACAAAGTGGTTGTTCACAGATACCACTGAAATTGCGGCCCCCTATACCATCACGTTTGCTGCAGAATCATGCCCTCAAAGCAAACTCAAAGACAACAGAGAGGGCAGACCCAAGAATCCATTTTAATTTATGTGCGCATAACCATGCTTCCTTCATTCAGCATCCAGAGCATTGGCCTTGCACAATAAAATTAAATTCAACTTAAATTAATATTTTTAAGTTTCAAACACAATATACTCAAATGTTATAGATTTCTTTGTTGCAAAACAATTTGGCCGCTTCCATTTGAGGTTACAATTTGGAAGAAACTAGAACCAAATACCCAATGTGAGTTTCAGTGTCTGCTAAATAAAAAACGGATGAGTAAAAAAGCTTGCAGGGTCAGGCCAGGCAAAGGCGCCCCGGGCCTCGAGCAAATTGGACCCAGGCCAAGCCCCCCCCCCCCCCCCCCAAAGAAAGTGGAGTTTGGCTCCACAGGCCATTTGGCAGTTGTTGTTGCCATTGGCAGCAGCAGAGTTGGGCACCCAACTTTAATTGTTGGGGTGGCAGCTTCAGCATCCCCAGCTTTATAGTTGTAAAGAAAGGAAATCTAATTATAAATTTACAATTTTAATTCAGATTCTGACCGGATATCGTGTTGACGTCGCAGTTGTGTGAGGTAGTCATGTATATAAGGCCTTTTGGTGGTCAAATTATTAAATAAAATTAACTCCAGTTAGAGAATTGCACAAATTTTATGCACGGACGACTTAAGGATTCGCAGGAGAGACGATTTTGGAAATATCAAGGTTTTGATGTGGAATGGTATTTCCTTAAGAGTAGTCATTCAAATAAACCAAAGGTGCCATATATATTGAAAGAAAGCTTGCACTTTTTCCTTTAAATGTAACTGACACCCTCTCTTCTCATAACCACGTCCCTTAATCGTTGTAAACGTGGTTTCCTTCGTCGCCTATAGCATAATAAGTAGAGCCGAAACCGCAGTTAGGGTTATTTCCTCTTGTCGACTTGAGGCGCTGACACTTTCCCGCAAGCCTTTGACGGCGCAAGAAATCTACATGTGGAGTCTCTACAACGCAAGTTAGATATTCTTCCACCGATTGAAGTGGACGCAGAAGGGTTCCCTCTCTCCTGTAGTTGTCAATGAGTTCCTTCGTGCATCTGTCGACAGAAGTTTCACCACTTGAAAGCAAGCAAGGGCCGCACGACCAGTTGTTGATTTCTCTCTCACATCGTTGATCGACTTTCCGACAGCACACATCATGAGTCGCTGTGTCGCAGGACGCATTCCAGTGAGTTCCCATTGTTCCTATCAGTTACTTATTATTGTTCTTAGAAGTCAATTATCTCACATGCCCTTCAACAGCCGATTCTTACGCCTATTTGCAGGAATCAAGGGTCTCGGTTCCTCCCTCACAGAAAAACTCCTGACACTTGTTAGGATTTGTTCTATTCATTTCCTTCAATGTTTTTAGTGCTTGGAATGACGAAGCATTTCCTACGAAACCCAAGAAAATTCATAATTTGATTAATTAGGGATTATGATTTAATCGTATTTTAGGTTCACCTTTGGCATAGACAAGAGAAGGAACTTTGCAAAGGATTCGTAATAGACTCTTACCTTGTGAGAAAATCATGTCGTTGTGTTGTGTGTACAAGTCTCGCAACACTGAGGTAAGAAATTTTTTTCCTTTTGGTTAGACATCACGTGAATGTGTGGATGTGTGGACACACGAGACAGGATAAAATTAGGAATGAATGCATCAGTGATAAGACAGGAGTAGCACCAACTATAGAGAAGATGTGAGAAGCTCGACTAAGATGGTTTGGACATGTACAAAGGAGACCATTCGAGGCACCTGTTAGGTGTTGTGAAAGTCTAGTCACTAATTATGTTAAACGAGGGAGGGGTAGACCAATAAAGACTTGGAATGAAACAATAAGGAAAGACATGATGTACTTGGGCATTAGTGAGATTATGACAAAAGATAGGGCACAATGGCGACAAAGGATCCATATAGCCAACCCTACTATAGTGGGATAAAGAATTGAGTGTTGTTGCTTTGGTTAGACATCACGTAGATTAAATTATGTATTTCCTTATATGTCTACGTAGTTATACTATTTTACAAAAAAAAAAATTAATAGCATGTAATTATGAAAATCTCATTTTAAGCATAGATGAAATTAGAGATTCATAGTTTAATCGTTTCGTTTCGTTTCGTTACGAATGATATATGTTAAGATGTAAGAAATATTTTATAAATTTCCCTCCGTACATATGTAAAAGTATAGGAAAAATATAAGAACATGGCATAGGGAATCTAATGTTTAGACATGTACGTAAAAAGAGAATTATGTTAAAATTGATATTGTGTTAAAAACAGTAACACTAAGACAAGACATAATAGGTAAAGGTGATGAAATATGTAAAATAAGACGATGTCTAACGTGGATGTTCCCTTGAGATTGTTTTTACTGAAAAGGTAAAAGATTAATGGAACATTTAAAATTAGTGACTTATGCAGGTGTCCTTTAATGTTCATAACAGACATTATAAGAAGATAGATATGAGGCACAATCGAAAAAAAAAATCATGATTTATAGAGGCACATTGTCATACTCATAAGGCACAGTAGACCATAGTAGCCTCAAGTGAGGGGATCGACACGACGACACCCCATAAGAGATTAATAGATGCAAGTCTGTGTCCATGATCAAGACACTTGGCACCTATATTCGCCCTTAGGGACTCAAAATGTTAGAATATGCTTAAGAAATTATAAATTTAAGAATAAGAAGAGAAGAGAATATAAGCAATCTCAGCTTGAAATATAAAGACAGAACCTATAATTCTACACGTTTTAGCACTCATACAAGAAAAACAGAAGCTTTGCTAATTCACAAATAAATCAATCTAATGTGTACAATTTTGTAGTAAATTTTATACAACAATTTTATGAGCGCTCCTATGTCATGCAACAGTACACAATGGGCAAGTTCCCAAAGTAGTATTATCAAAGTGTTAGTTCATATAAATAAAGATCCTTCAACTTTTTAAAAGAGGAAACATCAATAGTAAAAGAAATATATATTTTGAAAGATAATAAAATCATGACGAAGAGGCCACAACTTGGAATGTAAATTATAAAACGACAAACCTTTAGTTCCTCGATAAGAAAATTTAGTGAAGATTTTCGCAACATTAGAGCCTCACTCTTTAACATACTTGTGCCTGAACATATTCAATAACACATGTCAATATACAAGATCAGATGAGTGATAGACAAGAAAATAATAGACTTATATCAATAACAGCTATCTCTTAGTCAAATAGAGAAGATATAAAAGAGGGTAACAGATGCAATATCAACAATACTAAATAAAAATTAAACGAAGTGAGAAAAGAAGTTAAATCGAAAAGTATTAGTAGGAATAATCTTGCCATGTTGAGCACCTAACTGGAATTGCAATATGAAGCAGAGGAAGTCCATAATTCGGAGGCATTTAATTTATGTGACTAAAAAGATATACAAAGCAACATAATTGAAACATCCTGTATCCGATGAAGGAGGTCTGATGTGTTGGGGGCAGTAAAGCCCATGAAAAAACAACCCCTGGCAAGCTTCCAAGATGGCAGGTTTCTAGGTGAAAGGAGGTGCAGGAATGAACTGAATCTCACATCGGAATTAATAATTATGATATTGTGAGGGTTGGCTCAATACAAAGGGTATCAGGGCCAGACCCCCTGTAGTGCAGTGTGTGGTTCGGGGACGAACCAAGCGAAAGTTGGTGGGCCTGAAATATCCTAAATCTGAAGAGAACGGTCCGATGAGGGCGAGAAGTGCTTTGGGGGTAGTGAAGCTGATGAAAAAATAGCTCTTGGTGGGCTTCTATGTTGACATGCTTCTAGGTGAAAGTAGGCGAAAGTAGTTGGGCTTAAGTAATAATTCATAACCACAAATATCAAAGGCGCCTTTTCAGAGCAACTAGTAGAGTTGTATTGGAAACTTCAAGGTTAAGCGTAATCCGGTGAGAGTAGTCATGGGATGGGTGATCTATTGGGAAGTGCTCATAGGTCACCTATATAAAAGGACTAAATTATGCGGTTCAGCTCAGTATGGGTTGATTTAACCAAAACAGACAATACTTCTGATATTGTGAGAGTTTGCTCGTTATAAATGGTATTAAAGCCAGACCTCCCAGTGTGGTGTGTGGTTCGGGGACGAACCAAGCAGAAGATGTTTGGTATGTAATATCCTGAATCCCACGAGGGTGTTCTGATTATGGTGGTTTGATTAGGGCGAGAAGTGTTTTAGGGGAAGTGAAGCCCATGAAAAGCAGCTCTTGGTAGGCTTCTAAGTGAAAGGAGGTGTAGGAATGAACGAAAACTCACATTGAAATTGCAAGGAAAGTTGTTGGACTTAAGTAATAATTTATATCCTCAAATATCAGAGGAGACTTTACGGAGTAACTGGTGGAATTATGTTGGAAACTTCAAAGTTAAGGAGGCTTCGGTGGGAGTAGTCCTGAGATGGCTGACCTTCAGGGAAGTTTTAGTAGGCCACTTGTGAAAAAGGACAAAATCATGTGGTTCAGCTCAGTATGGGCTATGTTGAACCTAAGTGAACCATACTTTTAATATTGTGAAGGTTGAATCATTACAAATGGTATCAGAGTCAGACCTCCTGCAGTACAATGTGTGGCTCGGGGATGAACCAGGCAACAGTTAGTGCGCATGTAATATTCCGAATTCAATGAAGGCAGTTTGATGAGGGCGGGGATTGCTTGGGGGTAGTGAAGCCCATGGAAAAGTAGCTCCTAGCATGCTTCTACGATGGCAAACTTCTAAGTGAGAGTACGTGCAGTGATGAGCTAAATCTCACATCAGAAATGGGGGGAATGTTGTTAGGCATAAGTAATAATTCATATCCTCAAATATCAGAAGCACATTTTCTGAACAAATGGAGTTGTGTTGCAAACTCCAAGGTTAAATGTGCTCAGGTGGAAATGATCCTGGGATGGGTGGCCTCTTGGGAAGTGCTCGTAAGCAACTTGTGGAAAAGGGCAAAACCGTGTGGTTCAACTTAGTATGGCCAGGGTTGAACCAAAGTGGACAATACTTCTGATATTGTGAGGGTTACGCCGTTTCTTTCAACATAATTATTATATCATTTAATTCACTTCATGTGACTGAGTATTATGTTCATGATCTAAATAGCATTTAGTTAGCATTTAGTTCATGAGATCATACTTAGCATGTACTCTCCCTAGGCTCTAGAGTGACTTCAACACCTAAAGTTGCAAAAAATCAACTTCACTGGTAAATATTATAGGAAGACTAATTCTTAATCTTATTATACCTTCTTCCCTGAGAATTTGTTGAGAGCTACTAGGATAAGATTCCCAAAAAATCGGGAGTGTGCTCAGGTGTGTGAAATACTCCCTTCATACATAATACTAAATTCTACATTCTCATGGGTGGGTGGCATTCGAGATATAGTGGGAAGAGGTTTTACGGATCATATACTCGTTGACAACTATGTTATTTGCGTCTCATCTGCAATAAATGTAGTCGTGGGTAATGTTGTTCTCGGGAATGTTCCTGATAATCATAATGTTATATTTCTCAATTTGCACTATTGCGTCTGGGATAGACTCGTTCTCAATACCTAAAGGTGGATTCATTGCAGGACACTGAGCTATTGAAGTTGTTTTATGGGCCTAGCACGGGGGTTGTCGGAGGGTGACTTGAGGCGGAGAAGGATACATTGGAGCCGGAATTGCGTCTGCCTAGCTTGGTGTGCTTGGGAGGAGAGAGCTACCATGATCTCGTAAACAGGGGAAAGAAATAAATTTAATTCTTACATAACAATACATGACCCAAGGGGCCCCTTAAATAGACTTACAAGTGGACGTAAACGTAAATGCGACATGGACTTACCTAAAAATGTCAAACTAAATGTGACACATGCGACATTAAGATACGATAATAATACAACATAATAACTGGGCACGGTGCCCATAACATGTGATTTGACTCAAAGTCCTAAATTGCATCGCATCGAAGCTCTTGCAACAAAGAGCTCAGGATCCTTAAATTATGGAAATGAGTAACAATGATAATGCATGTGATTAGTACACGAGTATCTGTAGATGTTTCCCTTCAGGTCAATTATGAATGGGCTCTGAATCCTCGAATGAAGGAGAGGAGTAACAATGATAGCCTATAAGATGATCATTATGACTATAATTGAAACACATTGGATGACTACTATGACATGCCATGAATGATCTATAGATGATGTTCCTGCATATCTTGACAAATGTAGCAAAGGTATAGATCAACTCTAGGAACGACAAAATGAACTCAACAATTTTTCGGTAACGATACTTGCAATAAAAGAAAAATATAAATGATAACATGATAACTAAAACTAAGTTTCTAGTAAGGACACAACTATGGTAGTAAAAAAGGGAGAGCAGAAGAAAATCAACACATTATCAAACAATGCCCTACAAATCATGAAATACCTTGGCAGAAAGATTATGATACAATATTCCAACAAAATAAAAATGATCACATTATTCAATGTTAAAAACTTATATCCATAAACAATTCCACAATGATTACATGATAAAAAGCTCGATGGATGTTCGACGAGTGACTGATGGCTGGAGGAGCTACAGTGGATTGAATCTGGACTTATGGAGGGAATCCAGAGAGATGGACATGGTTGTTGGAGTGTTGGATTATGATTTCAGTGGGCTGGATGGAAGTGGCGTAGGCTGGGGGTGGGTGGCAAGGATAGGGCTGACTGGTTACTAGACAGGTTCCAGAACTAGTAATTTGACTGCCAGGTTGTCTGAAAGGAGATTTCTTGGTTGGGATGGCACGTTCTGATGGGCTTGGACTGGAACAAGGGATGGAATGTGAAGGAGCGGGGGTGGGGGTGGAATAGACTTCAAACTTTGATTTCGGGTTGGGACAAGGATGCAATGGATGTTAATCTGCTGGAGGGTTAGTTATTAGATAGTGGGGTAGTTTATGATTAGTTATGAGGTAGTGGAAGTAGTTAATGGGTAGTTGCAGGAGGGTTGGGGAGGTGGTGGTGGGTAGGTGATGCCGGTGGCAAAGATGGCCGGTGATGGTGGTGGTAGCCAAAAATGGGTGGGGGAGAGAAGGGTGGCTGACGACCAAGGGGTAGGGGAGGTATTTCCTGGGCTTCGCATCTTAAGTGCTTGCTTCAGCACCGGGTGATTGAAAGGAGAAACTCTCTTCTTCAACTTTTGATTTCTTCTAAATGAGTTTTCTATCCCTATTTATAGACTAAGGAGCTGGCACTGTTGGTCATGATTTTCCAAATATCATGGCCTTCAAAATACATTTAATAAAATTTTTAAAAAAAGATAACTTAAAATCACAAATCGTCGATCCACACAAATGAACGTCTCTGATCGCTGTGCAGAACCTTTCGTGACGTGATCCCATCACAGGCATCGAAAGCACTTGAAAGATGCTTTGGTACCATGTCTGTTTAAAAGAAAAATAAAATACAGTGGTAGCGTCTGAGAGGAGTTCACCTGGAGGAAAAGTGCACATGTAGCCCAACAAATGTTCATAAAGAGGAGATTTTGGTGAATGAGCCAATAATCGTCACGCATATGATGAAGTTCCTTACGATGAATTTTCCTACACTCTCTAAAGAGCCACATGATAAGCCAAGAATTAATTGAGGTTGTGAGTGCCCTTGATGGCTCAAATGCATATCTTATCATTGTCATCACTCGTGTATACATTCAACATGCTATATCACTGCATCTTATTGTTGATGTGTTGGGTGATCATTTGACAATCATTGCATTCGTGATTAATTTTTCTACACCTCACCCGCTGAGCCTTCTGACCATGTGCCCGGGGTAGAGTGATGTAGAACACTGTCGTACCACTATGTAGGTTATCTGTCAAATCTATTGATCATCATTTACCCTCATTGCATGGCAATTGACATGAATGAGTCTATCTGGTGTAGGATCACTTGCAATAATAAAATTTATAAATTGTATGATGATACTTACAGGAGAGCACAGAGGTTCAAAGAAGATGAAGAAGTTAAGGTTTGCATACGTGCTCAGGGTTCTCCAAAGAAACTGCGGGAAAAATAAATGCAACATGATGAAGTCATTGTTTAGTTAATTTTAGAATTGGGGCAAATGCTTGTGACCTTTATATTTCTATGAATATGAGAATTTCACATGTAGTTAGCATTGAAGATTTGATCCAATTTGACGAGACACGTGATTAAATGAGCTCATTACTTTCCACCGACTTTGAGCTTCATCCCAACAAGCCATCCCCGCTCCATGTTCAACCTCCTCTTACAACTTAGCCACCGACCGTACTACTAGCACCAATCCCAAACCCATCTTCGGCAATATACCATTGTTAGCACTAATTACAATAGTGTCATTTCAAGTATCTTCAACAACAGTAACACTGTTCTTGAGGCCGACGGCAGCATCGGTAGTAGTATTGTCTTCAGCACAGACCTCCTCGACTCCGACTGTGACATCTTCAGCACCATATCCCGTAGCAGCAGCACTGTTGCCAACTTTAGCAGCACCATCCTCAGTACAGTCATCAGCATCAGCTTTAGCAGTACCGTCTCGAAGATTTGCATCAATAGTACTCTCAAATTCATTTGATGTTATTATGGAGATCCTATATCGCGAGATCTCAACAATACCAGAGCTAGGGGGATTCACCTCACCTTCATACAGGAGCACAATCATATTCATTCATGAGGACGAATGATTACAAGGAGGGAAGAATTGATGGGGATTACATCACAAATAGTTTACACGATGATCAGAGCCATGCATTTTGTGCGGGCCGTCAATTCATGATTTTTAATTATTATTTTATTATTTTCTGAACTTTATTTTAATATAATTTAAAGTTCGGCATGACCGAATAATCACGACCTTTTTTGTCACCCTTTATTCCATAAATAGAGATAGAAGGCTCATTTAGAAGATATTGAAAGTTGAAAAAGAGAGTTACTCTTTTTCTTCACGTGACGCCAAAGTTGAAGCCTAGAAGGGAAGCCAAAAAAATACCTCCCCTCCCTCTTGACTGATAGCCCACTACTCCAAAACTACGTATAACTACAAATACCTCATTGTCTACTTCTCCCACTCCCCAACTTCCTATAACCACCTTCACCCCCACCACCCCACCCAAAATAAAAAACTTCCTTACAATATAACATCAAATCCCAGTAGGAAAAACAGTCCAAAATCAGCAGGAATCAGTTCAATGTGTGACTAAGCAAAGTTATTAAAGACGCAAGGCGCATCAAGGCGCAAAGGGACATTTGAGCCTATGCGCAAGGCGCGGGTGCATTCCTGACAAGGGCAAGATGCAACCACATCCATTTTAAATAATCAGCATCAAACATCATTTTAGCTTCTCGATCAAATTCTTCATCTAGCCTCCTAATTAATCATTCATTAATATCATTTATATCTCTTAAAAAACAAAATCAGCGTGTTCACTTGCATCATATTTAAGTCTCAACGCATAATTATCTTTCACAAACACTAAATCAATCAAAAATTATTGAGTTCATATATTATTTTTTCTTTATTTTTGAAAAAACTTTATAACGAAAATCTCACCCAGACACACATTTTATGCTCCAAATGCGCAAATAAGGTGCACGGAGGCTCAAACCTCTGAGCCTAGTGAGCCTTGAGCCTTAGGCGCACTTGAGGCGCGCCTTTAACAACATAGCGACTAAGCAATATGAGCAAAGGGAGGAAGGGGTGACCAAGTGATAAGAGTGAAGGAAGGAAGGAGAAGTTCCTCAAAGCATGGTTTCTTGTCGATACAAAAGTCCTGAGCCCCAATCACTCTTCCTTAAGTAACCCAACGAAAGCCGTGAGAGCTTGATGCGTAAGCTTATGCATTTTTCTATAAACATGTCTTGAAGTAGATTGAATCAAATGAAGCATATATTAGAAGGATATTCTCTTACTAGTAATTTTTAAACAGTTTGATGGTTTTCAGTTAGATACATGGGCTCTAACAAGGTATCCGGGCCATACACAAGAAAATCGTTCCTCTAATAATACAACAACAACAAAACCCATATAGTCCCCAACCATTGGGGGTATGGGCGGGGGAAGATTGGAAACAGGCCTAACCTTTGGTACTATGCACAAAGTGGCTTCTCTCAGAGGAGAAAGACCTAACCTTTGATAATAAATGCACAAAGTGACTGCTCACAGATACCACTGAAATAGTGGCCCCCTATACCGTACCTTTGCTGCAGAATCAGACACTCAAATCAAATCCAAAGACATCAAAGAGGGAAGACACAAGAATCCATTTTGATTTATGTGCACATAATCATGCTTCCTCCATTCAACATCGAGAGCATTGGCCTTGCACAATACTCGTTCCTCTAATAATATGTGAACATATTTAGTTTAAAATGACAATTTATGTAAGAAAAAAGATTCATAGTTACGCAATAAAAATTTGCATTTCTTGCATTGGAAAAGATTAACTTCCCTCAGTTGATTCTAAAGAAATTGATGGTTCATCTTCAATAAGAAAAAATTGATATAACACTAAATATATTAACAAAGAACCGATGTGCATCTTAATAAAAAGCAAATTCAATTTTAAATATTACCCAAACTAAGACCATCAAGCAAAACAAGGAAGGCACCATGCAAGAATGCATGTTCAGAGCCAAGGGTTTCTTCTGTCATATTTATAAAGGAAATCCAGGACAAGAGATCTCTGATGGTAAGCACCCTACCAGTTCCCAGCTGGTTGAACCACTATTGCAAACAACAGGAAGAAAACACATAAGTCAGATCAATAACATGGTATCAAAGACAAGAAACAAGACCCAAAAGTTAACAAATTAAAAAATGATGTAAAGGAAACAACATGCTCTAACTCATTAAAATATTCTCTTCAAAACATTGTATACTAGCAAGGGAAAAACTTGTATACTCTATATTGACCTCCTAATATTAACATAAGAAATAACTACTCCAATCTAAACCAAATGTTTCAAGATACAGTTCAATGTTTTTTTTAAATAGTCAAAACTTACCAATAACAAATGTGGTGATGATATGGCATAATAATGAGAAAGAAACAAATTTTGGACTTTATCAAATGAGGGTAAAAAGTCACTAATATGCGTTAAACTTAACATGAATTGTTTTTTACTATATCCAACCTCACAGCCACATGCAGCAGTTCTGTAAGGAAGTACTACAAGTTCAACATTTTCAGTAATTTGCTTTCATGTAAATAATATGTTTAGGCAGAGTTACGGACTTCAGCAACCCATTCTATCAGAAAAAAATAGGAATTTCTTGAATGGACACAGTAGCTCCATCTGGTGGGATTACTTGTAGCATGTTATGCGCTGCTAGCAGATACGTTGATTGCAAAAACAATAGCACAGTCAAACTGTTACGAATCCATGATGGAGATCACAAACAAGAGCCGCACTGCGACGTCTACGTGCAAGGGTTCATATTAGCGTAGCTCGTAGTTTTATGGGCGCCTTTTTTAATTCATGTTTTTATATTTTTGTCGCATTCTCTATTTTACCTCACACGATGTGATGGGGCATTTTAAAAAATTGATGGTTGCACTTGGACCCAACTAGTTATAGGATTGGGCGGCTTGATGTTTGGATTATGCAAGGCTTAATTTCTAATTTTTCTCTCATCCAAACGTTCCTTCTCTCCCTCTCCCTAATTTCCCGACACCTAGCTCTAGCCGCTCTGCCCAGCCAATACGTCGATACACCCTCCATCATCAGCATTCCTCTCCTACCCTCCAGCCCTCTTCCCACCACTGCTCCCCGGAGATTCAAGAAGAGGAACGCAAATCTCCTATGAGACTTCCCTCTCAACCTCTCACACGCTAGATCCCAAACGGGGGTCCACACCAACTTGGCATCAAAGCAACCGTCCTCAGCTATCCCTCTGCACCTGCCTCCTGTCGACGCTCCTCCAGCACGCCCGCGTGGACCCCCTGACCTGTCTTACACGATGCGAACATTTCTTTGCCAACCAATGCACACCTTAGGAGGATTGGATCAGTGTCGCATCCTTTCATCTCATGAGCTCAGCCCCATTATGGTTTTCCCAATTGCATCAGGAAAAATCTCATTTATGATGGGAGGACTTCAAGATCAATTGCAAGCTCCGATTGGGGCCGCCCCTTCACTGCAATCCCATTGGCGAACTCATATCCCTCAAACAGATCGGGACTATTGATGCGTACTTGGAGCAGTTCCAGGTGTTGCTCACCCATGCTCCTTCCGTCCCACAAGCACATTAAATTTTCTTCTTCATGGCGAGCCTCCAAAATCTTCTTCGTTTGGACAACGAGTTCCAAAAACAAAGGGACCTCACTTCCACCATGAGCCTCGCGCGCATCTGCGAGAAATGTATTTTAATGCATCGTTCGAACCTGGGGAGTCATAGCTGCGAAGGACCCTCTAAGGGTTTTTGTAACACCCGTAATTTACTGCGACAATAAAATTTAATTGCAGGGCCCGATCACGAGTGAATCTGATCGAGCAAATGTCTGTCGAGGTACCATGTTAGGATTAGTCGTTGTGTATTGATCAGTAATTTAAATGAAGTTGTCAATAATATTACTTCGGCGTGTTTCAGAGACTCGCGGGAACTGGAAACTTATAACATTAGAATATTAGTGGTGCAATGGCGAATCGGTAAATATGGAGGAGTTTCCCTCATTATGAGGCAAGGTAAATTTGAGAAATCCACAATCTAAATATTTCCCCCCAAGGTTACCATAACAGCAATGTATTATCCCCTTCCTTATGAGTCGCAGCAGCCCTGTGGTTTTAAAAACCATAGTCCTCTTATGACTCGGAGCGTGCGCTAGAAATTTGGGCTCCCCCACTCTTTTCCAATCCAGCGACCGACGACGCACATTTTCCTGCCCTCGTCAGCGGTTGTAGGCGCGTGATTCCTCTCCAGAAATCTTCGTCGACACCTTCTTGTTAGAATGTGTGTTCTACATCTCTTTGGTTTGACAATATCAAATCTCTGGTTGTATTTGATCACACTTGTGTTTGGGTATAGTGTGCAGGTTTACAGGTGTGAAGACGACGCATTTTACCAATCTCTGCTGCCTACTGCCGGCCGCTGGCTCTACCGTCAGCGCAAGCCAAAACTGCTGTCGAAGAGGCACAAAACCGCTGAGAAAAGTCAGTCTACTGTCGGGCGCTAGCTCTACCGTTGGCGCTAGCCCATGTCAACATTCGTCGTAACGCAGTGCCGAGAAGGATTCGTCGACTGGTCTACCGCTTCGCGCAGCGCTAGCTTGAGCTGGAAAATCTTTCCTACGGGGATTCGTTTCCAAATCTGCGGAACAGCTCGAGAAAACATGTGAAACGACCTACCGTCGCGCGGTAACTCTACCGCTGGCGGTAGCTTACTTAACTTGAGTATAAAAGGATTCGTTTCTTTTTTGATGTACAGAGACAACCATTCACGTCATTAGGGTTCGCCTGCTGCCTCTGGAGCAGCGAATCACCGTCTCCGTCATCAGAATCTGCGGAATCACCGCCTCTGGAGAGCGTCCAAACCTAAACCCTAAACCCTAAACCCTAAACCCTAAACCCTAATAACCCTAAAACCCTAAACCCTAAACCCTAAACCCTAAAACCTGATGAGGAGGTGAACAGTATGTACACTCGCTTCACGAAGATTGTGAATGTCTCTATATCACTGGAAAAGACTTACTCGAATGGAGACTTAGTGCGGAAGACCCAGCGATTCCTCCCTCCACGGTTCAATCCAAAGGTGACCATCATTGTTGAGTATCACGATATCAGCACTTTGGAAATTGAAAGACTCATTGGGAATCTGAAGACTCATGAGCTGGAGTTGAAGATACAAAGTGAGGAATATCCCAGGGAGTCAAAGAAGAAAGTTGTAGCGCTAAGAGCGGCCAAGGAAAGGAAAGAGGCAGAGGAGTCTGGGGATGAAGAGAGCCTCTATGGCCGAGAATTTAGAAGATTCGAAAAGAATCCCAAGAGGCAAGGGAAATTTAGGAAATTTCTGAAGAAAGGTGTTGAAGAGAAGAAGAGATGGAACAAACCGTCGAAGGGGACGGAGAGTGTAGAAAAAAAGTTTGCACCGGAGTGTTACCACTGTCACAAATCTGGACACATAAAGAGAGCGTCCAAAGCTCAAAAAGGAAGAAAAGGAGAGACAAAGTCGGGACAAGGGAAGGAAGAAAGTGATGAAGGCGTGGACGATGCTAGTTCTGACAAGTCAAGCACTTCCGGCTCAAGTAGTGAAGACGGGGCAAATCTGTGCCTCGTGGGGGAAATCATAACGAGTCCGACAGCGAATCCAGTGTTCAGAGCGCCACTGAGGTAACCCCTCCTTCCTGTGATAAACTATATGAACTTTACGAGCAATTATGTAATAAGCTTAATGATGTTCTTCTTGAGAAAAAGTCTTTTAAATCTGAAAACATTAAATGAAGACAGACTTGGAAAATTAACAAATGAACTAATCAAATGTGGCAAAGAGAAGACCGAGTTTTAAGAGTGCTCTCACTTGGTGGCAACGATCAATGAGCTAAAAGAAAGCCTCTCCAAGACTTCCTTGAAAATAAAAAATCTTACTAACGAGAGGTCTTGGAGAAAAGGCTTGAAATGTCTCTTGCCCAAGTTTGAGGAAAGGTGCCAAGAAAGCAATGTAAATCTGGCTACCGAAGTCTTCTACCTACAGTATGGGTGGAACAACTTGAGTAACCAGATTTTTACACTCATCTTTTAGGTATGTTAGCAGGCTAAGGACAAGGAGAACGTGTGGTACTTGAACTCTGGGTGTTCCAAGCACATGACGGGTGATAAAGACAAGTTCCTTAACCTGAAGAAGACGAAAGGAGGCATGGTGACATTTGGGGACAAAAGCAAAGGACGCATTCTTGGCATCGGGACCATAATGAGAGTGTACGTAATGAAATTGTTATACTTATGCAATCTGAATTTGAAATGAGTTTAGCTGGAGAATTAACAAATTTCTTAGGTTTTCAGATTTCTCAACGAAAAGATGGAATTTGCATAGGTCAATCGAAATATATAAAACACATGCTTAAGCGATTCGGCTTTGAAAATCTGAAACAAGCAAAAACTCCAATGAGCGTGTCACTCAAATTAGGAAAGGATGAAAGTGGCATTTTGGTGAACCAAAATTTATTTCGAGGTATGATCGGATCACTATTATATCTAAGCACTTCTAAACCCGATATTATGTTTAAGGTGTGCCTTTGTGCTAGATATCAATCTAATCCTAAAGAATCTCATCTTAAAGCTGTAAAGCACATCTTTAGGTATCTTATAGCCACCCAAAATCTTGGTCTTTGGTATCCACACACCACCGATTTCACGCTCCATAGAAACTCTGACTCGGACTATGCTAGATTTTCACTCGATCGCAAGAGCACAAGTGGTACTTGTCACTTCCTCGGTCCGGCACTTGTTTCATGGTCAAGTAAGAAACAGAACTCTATTGCTCTCTCCACTGTCGAGGCCGAGTAGATTGCTCTGGGAAGCTGTTGCGTACAAGCACTTTGGATGTCACAGACGTTAGAGGACTTCGATCTAAACTGTAAGAACGTTGAACTTAGGTGCGACAACAAGAGTGTCATAGAGTTAACGAACAACCCAGTTCATCACTCTCGCTCGAAACACATTGATGTGCGTCATCACTTCATTCGTGATCACATAAAGAAAGGAAATGTGCGAGTAAGCTTCATTGGTACTGACGATCAGCTCGCGGATACAACAACAACAACATAACCCATATAGTCCTCAATCATTGGGGTGTGGCTTTGATTTGAGGGCATGATTCCGCATCAAACGCGGATATCTTCACAAAACCCCTCCCTGATGCTCGATTTTCTCTGCTTCGATTAGATTTGGGTATTTTAGATCTCACTGCATGATATTTCCGTGAACATGACTTTTTGAGTTACCGCCGCGCGGTAGCATTAGCAATGGCGGTAAGTAAGGTTGTTTTCGTTTCATTTTACGTTTCCTTTTTTATTCTGATTCTGTCGCTTCTATTTTTTTTTGTTTTCTGGTGCTGATTTTTTTTGCTACTTTATTTACACAAATATGACATAAAAATTTGAAAAACTACAAAACCACAAAAACATGCTATTTGCTTATGTTTTTGCTTTGCCCATGTTGTTATTTCAATTTTATTTAACAAATGAAAAACACAAAAAACTATAAAACCCCAAAATCACAAAAAGATGTTTTTACTTAACCCATGCGCTTGTTTTCTTTAAATTTTTAAAATAAAAAAAATAATTTTCAAAAAAAATATTCTAAGAACTTAAGTTAAGACATGCATGGTCTGAGACCCTAAAGCATAAAGATTACTTATAATGTTTGATTTAGGACTGTTAATCTCTGTTCACATTGTATGAGTTATCATGTTGAGTCTAATCTATTGGTACTTCGCTACTGAGTGCGTTTAAATAGGATTGTGTATGTTGAATATGCCTCTACGTATGTGTGAAGATTTAGGTAGCGTAATGACATTTCACTGTTCACACATCCCTAGATAATGCACTCTTGTAGAATGTTCAAAACTTGCATGTCATAACTCGTGATATTGTGTCTAACACGCTAGGAATGACTTGAATAATCAATGTCAGGTTAATATTTTCATATTTAAATCTTAGAACTTTGGGCCAAATTATTAAAATATTGTCTTTTTATACAAGTTAGAGTGTATCTATCTATGTTGGTAGATTTTGATTTATTCGGGGACTTTTAAAAAATTGAAAATGAGTTTAGCGAACTCTTGATAACTCTTGATAAGCATTGTGAGAATGAGCACCATGGTCTATTGAATATTTTTGATCTTGTGCAAAGACAATCAAATGTGTTAGTGCCCTCTGCTTTATTCTTGATATTATGTTGATAGAAAACGTGATGTCATTGCTCAATTCCTCACTCCTGTGTTAGCATAGTGCTTTATTGAGATAAAACATGTAATACTGATCATTTCTGTACAACCCCGTATTCGGAAGAGTGGGCCCAAAACAAGGTAAGCAAGTTTTTTTTTTGAGAGTTTTGATCCTAGCCAATTTTTGGTGACAAAGATACACTAGTAGGGGGAGAAAATATTTCTCCCCCCAAGGCGTTCTGGCAAGCCGCCGCAAGCCGCCCAGGCCGCCCAGGCCGCAAGCCGCGAGCCGCAAGCCGCCCAAGGCCGCCAGGTCGCAGGCCGCCAGTTACTCTGGGCGGCCTAGCGGGGCGAACGCCAGGGGCCGGGTTCTCTTCTAGCTGCGGCCTAGCGGGGCGAGACCGGCCAGGGGCCAGGGTACCCCCGCCTCTTCTAGCTCGGCGGCCTAGCGGGGCGAGACCGGCCAGGGGCCAGGGTTCGCCCCCGCCTCTTCTAGCTCGGCGGCCTACGGGGCGAGACCGGCCAGGGGCCAGGGTCTCGCCCCCGCCTCTTCTAGCTCGGCGGCCTAGCGGGGCGAACGAGGGGCAGGGTCTCGCCCCCGCCTCTTCTAGTCGGCGGCCTAGCGGGGCGAGACCGGCCAGGGGCCAGGGTTCACCCCCGCCTTTCTAGCTCGGCGGCCTAGCGGGGCGAGACCGGCCAGGGGCCAGGGTGCCCCCGCCTCTTCTATTAGCGGGGCGAGACCGGCCAGGGGCCAGGGTCTCGCCCCCGCCTCTTCTACTCGGCGGCCTACGGGGCGACACGGGTCTCGCCCCCGCCTCTTCTATCGGCGGCCTACGGGGCGAGACCGGCCAGGGGCCAGGGTTCGCCCCCGCCTTCATGGCGGCCTAGCGGGGCGAGACCGGCCAGGGGCCAGGGTCTCGCCCCCGCCTCTTCTAGCTCGGCGGCCTAGCGGGGCGAGACCGGCCGGGGGCCAGGGGCTCTACTTGCAGTTTTACATTCCCCTTTACCCCCCGGCGTGGCTGTTTTCTATTAACTTTTTGGGCTGATATCTCGGTCATTTTGGTCCAAGGGGTTTTGGAAAACTATAAATAGACCCCCTTGGGTGCCTTGGAGAGGGACTTCATTTCTTCTTCTTGTTGCTCCTCCCTTGGTTTCTTCTTGGTAGAGTGAGAGAGCTCCTCCAAGGCACCCTAGCTCGAGCATGGCTGGGAGGGGAAGAGCTATAGCCTTCCGGGTGTGAGTGGGACCTCCGCGCTAGAGCAGGGTCTGTTCTAGCTTTGTCCTTTGGTCCGTGACGTTCTCTCGAGTGTAGTAGGTGTGAGGTCACCCCTTCCCCGAGGGACGAACTCCACGAGAGACCAGGTTCTGGTTTCAACAATTTCTAAGCTATGTCACCTGTCATTACTAAACGCTTCTAATAAGAATGAGTTTCTTGTTTTTTGCATGTTATACTACACACGATTACTCTAACATCGAATATTTTTTGTATGTACTTGTGTATTTAGTTTCTGCGCCAACAATCATAAGTATTTTAAAAATGAGTTTTCATGTGATATCTAAATCGAATATTTTTTGTATGTACCTCGCTCGTATTTTTGACCCGGACATATTATATTCTCTGATTTACATTTTTGGTCACCCATGTTTTTGCTTCATGATTCACTTTCTAACGTGCATCATTTATTGGTTTTCACACTTATTCCGACTGCCAACCGATCCAACACTTCTCTTTGCTCAAGGAGGTTGGTCGACGTCCCCTGCAGCGGTTTCGAACCACTAGAATCAACCTCCTGGCAGAAATTTTTTGCTTCCTTCCAGGAAATAGTATGAGTCGGCCCTCCTACTTCCCGTCTTCTTCCGGCAATCAGTTATTGGACTTCTCCCTTGCAGTTTTGAGGCGTTGATTCACCTTCCTGACCACAGATAATTATTGATTCCGCAAGGGTGATATTCCTCCAGTCCTAATCTACGGTTTGTTCTCGTTTGAGTAAGTTTTCTCGAAGCTTGGGCAGTGCAATCGAACCCCACCTCTCTTTCGGCAACCAGAGAGTATTTTCGGCACTTTTCCTAGCAAATTTCAGTCGTCTTATATTTCCTTCGTCTTCGGCTTCAGGAATTGAAACTTGTGTTATCAAGACGCGCGCCTAGGCGTGCCTGAGACGTCGAGCGCACGGGAGCAAGCATCGTCGCCTGGGTGAGCCCAAGGCGAGCGAGATGCACTAAGCGCACCTAGGCGCGCGCCTAACATTAACTCAAGGTGCCGCCTAAGCGTGCCTCATCCACCTGCGGTCTAAATAAATTGTCTGACTCGGTATAAGACCTTTTTAGGGTTTCGATGTTTTTATATTCTCCAAAATCGATCCAGAATCCATTCGCATTGTTCAGGCTCTCCTCTTTCTCGTGCTCTCTCGCAATTTCCTCCTCCTGCCAACGATAACTGCTCGTCTCTCTCGTCATTTCCTCCTCTTGCTCTCGCCGTCGCCGGCGGATTCCAGATCCTAGACTTCCTTAGTGGAGGCATCATCCGCTGGCTTCCTAAGTTGGGCTCATCTCTATCTCCATTTCAATATCTAGACTAGTTGGTTCCCCTCCTATTGATTGGTTTAAACTGTGAAGAGAACAAAGGAGTATGATATTGGTTGGTTCTCTCCCTCAGGTAGTGTTTTAAAATTCTTCATTTTCTTGTTTATTTATTGGTTTCTAATCTCTATCAAACACATGATATATACTACATGATTCTAATCTCTTCCAGAATCAAGAGATATTAAAGTTTACGTGTTATTAATGTCAATCAGTGCGCCTTGTTCGCTGAAAATCGGATAACTTGGCGTCAGTTCGCTAAAAATCAAGACAATGCAAAGACTGATTCCAAGTCATGAAAAGCAAGATAAAATCATTGACTAATCAACTCTATATAAAAATGTTGAATGACTACTTAGAATGGAGTTTGTAATTAGGCATAGAAAAAAAAAGTCTTCAGGTAAATTAGACAATATTCAAACATGTTTGTTTTGATTTTTCAATTTTTAAATATTTATTATCTTAACAGCTGAATGATGGCAAGCTTATGGTGCTTCAACTCCGAACCTAACAAGATTTGTCATAAAAGAGCTTAGCCTTATATGCAGTGCATCTGGTTGTGAGCGAAATTGGAGTTTTTTTTTGAACATGTAAGCTTTTAAAATTTATTATCAGTGATTTATAGATTGATGATAACTTGTTTATACGATTATTGTTTATTGTAGATTCATAGCAAAAAAAGAAACAGACTAACTCAACAACGCTTGAATGATTTAGTATTTGTTAAGTATAATCAAGCGTTGAGACATCGATATGATACAAGTGATCGTATAGATCCAATTTCGTTGACAGATATTGATGATAGCAATGAATGGTTGATGGGCATAATGGAGGAAGATAGTAACAATCCACATATTTTAAACAGACAAAAAAAACAAAGAAGAATGCATACAAATAATATATTGTTATATTTGTAATTAGGGTTAGGAGGTTTTCTTCTAATATCTAAACCGAGCTAGCCCACCCCACCCCACCCTCTAATTCCCGATCTCGCAAGCCCCGCCTCTCGTTTCCGCTGATTCCCGCTCGCCGCCGCCGATCTCGCCTCCCGCTGCTCGCGCAAGCCCTTATTCCGCCTCCAACCGCATCTCCTGCTCGCCCCCGACCCCTCCTGCCCCTCCTCTTTTATCCGGTGGTTTCTCCTCCTCCCCAAGCAGCGGCAGCACCTCCTTCCCTTAGGCCGACGGCAGTTTCTTCTTCCTCCTCCAAGGGGCAGTAGCATCTTCTCCCTTTTCTCTTCCTCAGGCCATCAACAACCACATCCCTCCTCTCCTAGGGCCGACAGCCCTCTTCCTCTTCATTTTGGTCGAGATTTGCGAGAGGGGCAACTAGGGTTTTCTCACCTCTCCTCCTTGGGCTCGGATTTGACTTTCTTGGGCAAGGAACTCCTCCAATCTCCTTTATTCAGAATTTCTGGAAAATTATTTGCAACTTTTGCACTCAAATTACGTATATTTTGTAATCCAACCTTGTGCCCCTCTTATCATCGATTAACCGCGTTGTGTTTGTGATTTCTGGCACCGCTCCTCGATCTAATTAACGGGATTACTCAAAACCCTCTCAGATTTAGGGTTTATCTATCCAAAGCGCCGTCAATCCCCGATTCTTCGTGGTATCTCCTCTCCCCTCACCTTTGAGGGAAGGTATTTTGCTAAACCTCCCATTTTATTTATATTTTAGGGTTTATGGTTTAGGGTTTAGGGTTGTCTTACATGAGTCGTCGTCTTACATCAGAATGGGTCGCTCGCATTTTCTTCGAACAGGCGTTCCGTTGGCACCTACACGACCTTCCATAGAGCGTTGTGTCTGACCAAGACAAGGTGTCCACTTCTCAGTTTTGGTAGTTGTTCACGTTGTTCGACACCAAGCACACCCTTTCCTCGGTGTATCATCCACAGTCGGACGAACAAACCAAGGTGGTTAATTGAACCCATGAGATGTATCTTCGTTGCATCATCAATAATATCCCTCAGGACTGGGCATGATGGCTTATGTGGGTGGAGTATTGTTACAACACATCATATCATACGACATTCCAAACCACCTTGTTCCTTCTCAACTTCGGTAGAGATCCACCTCATCTACTCACTTATGTCAGTGTTTTGGCTCACACAGAAACTATCGACAGGAATGCAGACCTGCGACCAGATCCTCAGTTTTGACCGCGAGCGCCATCTTCAGGCACAGACACGCCTGGAGACTGCCTACAATTGGTGGCACCTCGTGTTGTTCTTTGCACTGATGGATTGGGTGCAGTTGAAACGCCGGCCTTACCGTCGTACATTTGTCACCAAGTGCACATACCATCGGAGATGTGGCATACCGTCTCCAACTTTCACACGATGCTCGGATCCACAACGTCTTCCATGTGTCGTAGTTGAAGTCATTCATTTGAGTGCGCGGCCAGAACCATTGATTCAAAGGCCACCACAGCTACACGACAAGCTTGATGTTGACAAGGGCAAAGGTGTTACAGAACAAGCGTCGCACCACGATGCACAAGGGTTCAATTAAGCGTAGTTTATAGTTCTATAAGTTCCTTTTCTAATTCGCGCTTTTATATTTTGCTGCATTCTCCATTTTACTGCATGTGATGTTAAGCCTGGTGAGGGGGCATTTCCAAGACCTGATGGTTGCATTTGGGCCCAATCAGTTACAGGATTAGGAGGCTTAATGTTTGGATTATGCAAGATTCAATTTCTAATTTCTCTCTATCTATCTTCCCAGTGTTCTCCCTGACCCCCTCTCTCTCATTCCTTGATACCTATCCTTAGCCACTCGTCGCTCTTCCGCAGCCAATACACTGACAACCCTCCATCATCAATGTTCCTCTCCTCCCTTCCGGCACTCTTCCCACCGCTGACAGTCCCCGAGGCTCCAAAAAGAGGAACACTAATCTCCTCCGGGACTTTCCTCTCAACCACCAGCATACTAGATCCCAAACGGAGGTACATACCAGTAATACCACAAACCTGCAAAAACTCCATGATACAAACCAAGTCTTCCATATCTAGCAAACTAGCAAAGATGTCAGACCGATATCCATGCGCATCAAAGATGCCTGATGTCAAATTTGGTATCATTGTGAATCAAATTTGCAATTATGAGATGTTTAGGGTGTTCTTACTTTCGCTTAGACAAGATATAAATATTATCATGGCAATACTCTCGTGTGTTGCAAACAAAGGGCGGGGCATTACTCTCGTGTGTTATTACTTTCACTTACACAAGAAATAAATATTATCATGGCATAGCATAACTCTCGTGTGTTGCAAACAAAGGGTGGGGCCTTAAACAACTTGAAGTTTAAAATGCATTCATCCATGGTAACATAAAGGAAGAAGTCTACATGAGCCCCCACTTGGATTCATTCCAAAGAACTCTAAAGGATAAGCATGTGCTAGTAACCAAAGCGATTACATGTATTAATCCCCAAGTTGTTAATTTGGCTGCTTCAACAAATATATGCTTTCTTTTGGATATTTACAAAGTAATATTGCGCATAGGGATTAATCAGGAAAAATGAAGGAAGGCAATTCTTATTGTTTATGTTGATATAATTGTTACTAGGAATGATGCATTGGAGATCATATTCCTAAAATCCAAAATTGTCAGGACCAAAGATACTTCATTGGAATTGAAATTTCTAGAATTAAAATGACGTCCTAGATGTACTAGCAGTCTGGAGGATACAAAAATGATAGGATTTAAGCTTATTGATTTCCTAATCAACTTCAATACATCATGAGACAAAGAAACTTATTGATTTCCTATTGAGGCCAATCATATAATTGGTAAAGATGATGGTAACCCTATCCAAAGTATTCCAAGCTACCAATGATTGGTGGGTTACCTCATTTACCTCTCTCGCGATAATTCTGAGATCACTTATGTTGTTAGCCGTTTGACTCAATTCATGCATGATTTTAGAGAAATGTATTAAGAAGTTGCTATTAGATTTCTATAATACCTAAAGGATACTCTTGATAAGGTAACTATATTCTCCTCACAGTAAGATTCATAATCCACTGCTAATGATAAAATGAAAATAGAAATTTACAATGATGGTGATCGCCATGGTCCATGGTGGACAGGCACAAAAAATAAGAAGCAATTTGTTGTTGATCAGTTCAGTGCAGAAGCTGAATAAAGGGTCATGGCTCTTAGAATTTATGAATGTGTATGGCTCGGGATGGTGATGACAAACTTGGGAATACTAAAAATTGACACTATTCATTTATTTTGTGACAGCAAAGTTGTTATTTCTATTGTCAGACACTCTAATCAAGATAATTGGATCTAGTTAACTTAGAAGTCTCAAGATTTCTAGAGGAACTGGAAATGAGTGTGGGGGAAAGAGCGGTTGCAGCAGGAGCAGGAGGGAGTGATGGTGTCGCCATAGTTCAATTTGAGTAAGTGCTAAAGGCTAAAGGTTGTTGGGCTGGAATGTTGGATGAGTACTTGGGCTAGGCAAGAGCAATAACTTGGGGAGCACAAGAGCTCGACGAGAGGGGAAGAACTCACTGGTTGAGAGCTCGTTGGAGCTTGGTGGAAGAGCTTTGTCAGAAGGAGCAGTCGCTGGTTGGAGCAGTCGTTGGCTGAAGCAATTAATGGAGGAGAGAGGAAGAACTCGATGGTTGGAGCTTGGCAGGAGAAGTCACAGATGCGGGTGGCAGAAGAAGTCACGGGATTTTACATGGAGCTCGGTAGGAGAAATCGTGGACGCTGTCATGGAGCTCGACAGGGAACGCGCTGACTGGAGCTCGGCATGGAATTTGTGGGTGTTGGGAGCTCGCAAAAGGTGGTAGTTGGCAAGGCGCGTGGTTGGTAGTACGCAGGAACTGGAAATCATGCTCGCTGAAGTTGTGCGATCAGAAGCAGATTTCGCGACTTTGTCAGAGAAGTTGTGAGTTCAGGTTGCGAGTTCTTTGGAGAAGGTCACAAGATCAGAGAGCGGGAAGGTTGCGAGTTCTCTATAGGAATTCGCTAGTTCTCACACTGAGCACTCATGTAAGGCCGAAAGAATCACATGAAACCGGAGAGGTTTTGAGCGAGACACGGAGTAATCATTCGATAGGAGTAATCGAGGGATCAACGAAATAATTCACTTTGCTCCGATACCAAGTGAGAATTTAAAATGTAAAATACTTATTATTTAAAATATTCTAACTTATTACATAGAAACTCCCCTCTTTGTATAAAATAGGGGAGGAAGAATATATACTTGAAGATGTGAGACTAAATAAATGAAAGAGGAAAATATATAATAAGCTCCCTTCTGGGGCTTTTTACAAATGGGCTTAACAAGACAATGACATGCGATAAAGAATTTAAGAGAAAAGTAAAAGAGTGAAATCAAAAATTACTAGATGCCTTTGGAAAGAAAGAATCCATAGAGAAAAAACACCTATACATACCCGCCAGAAATTTAGCAAGCAATTAACAAGGCATCTGAGATCCGGCTTGAATCTGAACAAAAAATAGAAGAATAATTCCATTAATCAATCAAGTGATAGTTGCTATATATAAATAGAGAACAGATCATGTAAAGCAACAATTTTAAAAATAAAAGGAAAAAAGTTATATATTGTTGAAGTTCTTAGTGTTATATTATACGTCTTTAGAAGTGTCCGGCTCAGTTCCGCAATGTCAATTCGAGTTTAAGAGTCCTTGTATTTCTCATATAATACACTTTCGTGGATGAATAAGATTGCACCGTATATTTCCTCTTTGCAACATGGTATTAGATCCATTGATTCCTCCTTGATATCTTCTGCTCCCACACGCCTAGGGTGACTGTTCGGCCGCTTCTCGCGCGAAAGGGCTCGTTGCGGCTTCGTCCGCTTCTCTTCTCGTTCATTGGCCTCGACGATTTCTGCTGATGATTCCGCTCATTGCTCCCGTCATCGAATACGCTAGTTGTTGCTTCCATCGACAATTTCGCCGCTTCTCAAGTTTTTGTTGATCGTTGTTTGAACTTCATCAACGATCTCCTGTTGTGTTCCAACCAGCATGTCGTTGTTTTCCTATGTCAATCGCATCACCAAGAGTTGATCTAGCCAGTCCCATATGCTCAATATTCCATCGTGGATCTGGGGTTTAAGCCCCAGACTCAACAACCCGCCATCGGAATTAACGGTTGCGACCAATTAGATCTGTGGAAATGGGTTGGGGTCACTGGTCTGCAGACCTATAGCACACTCACAGTAGACCCGATTGTTACATAAAAAGTGTTGGGTTGTTGAGGTTGAGGCATGAACCCCTGACCTTCTAGATAGGGAGCTCTAAGTTGGTCCTCATCACCAATTGAGTTGCAACTTAATTGGAGATGAGGACCAGTTTAGAGCTCCCTTATCTAGGAGGTATGGGGTTCAATCCCCAGCCTCAACAACCCACCATTGGAATTAGTGGCTACGGCCAATAAGATCCATGGAGATGAGTTGGGGTCACTGGTCTGCAGACTTGTAGCGCACCCATAGTAAACTGGGGCATTACATTCAAGCTAGAGGTTTCCCCTCCAATTTGAGAGAGAGTGTTGAAGTTAGTAGTGTAATATTAGTATTTAGGTATTTAGGAGTGTTAGGTTTACTCCCACATTGTTTGTTTGAGTTTAAGAGTCCATGTATTTCATATATAATGCCCATTTTTGGATGAATAAGATTGCACTGGATTTTTCCTCATTGATATTTCAACAAATACCTTTCCAACGCAATGCATTTGAGCTCATCTATATTACAAACTGGGGGAACCCATATCTCAGTGAATCGGTTTCTGAGTGCTGGAGACAGCTCCTTCTTTCCATAATCACCACCAGGATTCATTGTTGCAAAAATAAAAAAATTAGGATTAGCTGTTATTGTCTCTGGAGTAGAGCCCCCCTTTTCAGCTAATAACTGTACATTACCATGCAAAGATAACAGTTAGAACAAGGAAAATCATATCTTTCAGAGTAAACATGAGAAGCACGATATTTTTCTTCTGAAATTGATGAAATAGAAAAAACACAAACGAAATTATGTCAAAAAATATCAAGGGGTAAATAACAAACCAAACAAAATAGGAAACATGCCATTTCCTACAGTTAACGACCTAATTATATGGGGATGTTTTGGCAATCTAAGAGAGGAAAGGGCAAAGAAAAGTTATATTAAGAGAAATTCAGAATTTCAGGCTACAAAGAACAGGAAATAAATGTTTTATACATGATTACAAAGTTTGCTCTCATCCTTGTTGGGGTAACTTGTACCTCCTTCGCACACAATACACAAACTAAAAATGAATAGGATTCTATGTCTCTATATTACTTGGTATCTTAAGGGAAGACTAACCAAACAATAACAATAACAAGAATTGCAATAAAAAAAGGGCAGCCCGGTGCACAAGGCATCCCCGCGGAGCGAGTGTCCTGGGAAGAGTCCCACCATGAAATGTAGGCAAACCTTACCATGCATTTTTTGCAAGAGGCTGCTTCCAGGACTCGAACCCGTGAACAAGAATAGCAATATATCAAAAAAACATCAAATATTTCATTACTTTAATATAGTTCGCCACATTTGGTGCGACAAGCTTACAAATACCAGTTTCCCTTACAGAAGCACCAAAAACATTCATTGCAACACTTACCATCATAGCTATGTGATTTAGAGCTTTCAATGTGGCAAACAAAGATCCAGATACCATCATTACTAGTTGTTCATTTTATGTTTAACATGAGAATGTAAATAACACTAAAATCATAAGTTAATTGGCATAAGATAAAATAAATGACAATAATTTGAGACTATGTCTTAAAACAGAACCCGTGTACATTTTTACTATAGTAATGTTTCATTTATTAGTAGCAGATAAATTCATAATGTTTGAATTAATAGTAACTGTAATGCATGTTCAATTTCCAATAACAGGTAACACACCAGTTTCCTTTCTGGTTCCAAAACACTGTTAAGGCGTTCTAATACACTATCGTCTGCCAGAGAGATTTCATCTACAAGAAATAAATCACCAGCCCTCATCGCTTGAACAAGAGGACCATCCTGCCAACTAAATATGGTCTGCCATTTCTGATGAAGTTCCCGAATCTCTGATTTGATGGTCTCAAAAAGGGCAACGTCATCTCCCGTAACAGTGGGATGGAATGCCGGACCTTGTTTATATGCAGCCTCAATTTTGTTCAAATAGTCTAAAGTAAAAGAGGCTTGAGATATGTCAGAAGATAATTCCTGGAAAAAATACTGAATTAGCTAAAGTATGACAATGTGTCAGCAATAGTGAATACGAGACTTATGGTAAGGCATACAATATCCTCAGACAACTGAAGAAAAAAATGGGATTCCTTTATCTTTCCAATATACTTTCTGAATTCCAAAGCTAACTCTGGTCGCTCACGTACAGGATGAAAACCCTGTAAAAATGCAATTCAATTAGAAATTGATGCGACATCAACAATACAATGAAATTTAAACAAGTGTATATTATAGTAAGATATTATAAATAGGTCGTGCACCCCGACAAAGTCCGAAGTCTCTGTGTTTTGGTGGCAGTTCAAAATGTGCAATCTTGATCCCAGGACAATGCTCAACAACTGGCACACTGTGGTTTTTCCTCCCCCAGTATCACCAACTAAAAGGACGGGTTCACGCAATCTGTAGCAACGCTCCACGAGGAAATATAATCTCCGCAGACTTTGGGTCCAAGTAATGCTGATAAACCATATAGATATTTGTGAATAAACTGAAACATAAAACGCGAAAAATCAGGAATATAAAAACAGATTCACCTTGCCAAATCATCAATATCTTCTGTTTGTTCAGCAAACTTACATGCAACATCAGTATGCCCCTGTAAAAAACTAGAAGACATTACATTGATAAAAAAAATTTAAATGTCTTGAATCAACAAAATTTACATGCAGAATATAATAGTATATAAAGATAGAAAACAAAAAACCTAATCATAAAAGCAGAACTTACCACTTTGTATAACTCATCAACTACTAGTTTTACTTTTAGATGTTCCTCTAGCACCTTTCTCACAAAGTTCTTCTCACTCTCTTCTCTTAATCTTTCAGCAAGAAGAAAATAACCATCCTTTGCCAAATCCTCATATGATTTGCCAAGAACCCTAAAACGGGTAGCCCAGCGAAACAAATCCCGTGGTGTTATATAACCATGCTTCCCAGCAAACACCTTACTGTTTTGCCTATGCAACTGCAGATCTTTCATTACCTCAACCATTTTTGAGGCATAGCTTGCAGGAATGCAGCATCTTTTTTCTAGAATAGTTGACAACTCATCATCAGGGATTTCATCAATGTGTATTTCCAGAAAACGGTTGCGGAAAGCTCGAGATAGAATTTTACGTCCGCCGTATACAGTTGGGGGATTCTGGGTAGCAAAGAGCATAAAATCTGGATGTGCAGGTATTGTTTCTTGTAGCTCAGGAACAAAAAGCTCTCTATTATCATCTAAAAGCCTATTTAATGCTTCCAATACATCGGATGGAGCAAGATTAAGTTCATCCAAGACAATCCAATATCCGTTCCGAACAGCCTTCACAAGTACACCTTCTTGGAACTGAAGCCTACCATGAGAATCATTTAGGTATGAGCCAAAATATTCCTGGAGATCAGTGTGTTCATGATTATTGATGCGGACATATTCATGACCAGTAACTGAAGCTAAATACTGAACAAGACTAGTTTTGCCACTGGATGTGGGTCCCTGTAGGAGAACTGGGTATTTCTTAATAAAAAAGGCGCGGGCAAGGTTGTTAAGATGCGCCTTAACACTCTTTGTAAGGACATAACTTTTCATGAAAAAATTTGTCTTAGAAGTATCAACAGGAGTCAAATTTGCAGAAAAATAACTTTCGAAAGGGATATCAGGAGGCATGCTATCAAAAACCCTAAAGTTCGACAATATCAAGTTGTGCATAATAGCTGCACTGGGAGAATCTAAAAGACTAACAAAGAACATGCAAATCCCATCATAGAGGGCTCTTATTAAGCCAAAATTCTTTTCTGCCTTCCTGGTATATTGGAGAGCACGTGCAAGGGATCGTAAGCTGAACTGTGGCTTCTGATTCGCACTATCCTGCAACTTCTCCTCCGACTCCTTTTTTGCTGTTTTGTAAAATTGGACAATCCTGTGTGATAACTCAGCAGTGTTTTTTCCTTCACCCATGTATTGATTAACGAAAAGAGTTAAATCATCATCATCCAACACATCGTCGATAAAATATTCACTAAATCTACTTCTAAATCCAAATGGAAGTTCCTTCTTTCCAGCATCACTTGCAGGATTCATGCAGGCAAATAAACGAAAATCAGGATGACGCTCAATATTATCTATATCACCCCTCTCAGCAAGACATAAAGTACCCTGATCTCCATCCAAGACCCCAATAATTCTCTGCAATGTTTCTGGTGGAGCAAGATTTATTTCATCCAACAAAAGCCATTGCCCAGTTTTTAAGGCAGTTACAAAAGCACCCTCTACAAATTTAAATGACATTGGTGAAGAGATGCTAATATTCTTAAGAGCACAATCAAGTTGCAACGAGAATGACTCCCACGAGTGCACTGTCTCTTCAGATAAAGGCCTCTTTCTCTTCAAGCCAAAGCCAGATTCTCGGGTTTTACCAATTTTTTTCTGAACAAAGTCAACTGATTTTTGGCAAGCACGCAGTAACTTCTTCCATTTCTTCTCTATTATATATATGTCAAGACAGCGAAGCAGAGTTTCGTTGTCCTGTTAATAAGACAGAAGAAATGTTATCGCAGAAGACATCAAAATGCCATTAAGAATAGAGAAATGCATAATTGGTTGCGTACCTTCCTAGAAAAAGTAATGCAGAATAACTCTTTGAATTCATTATAAAGAGGAACACATATTGATTGTGCATCGGTTGGTTTATACCCACCCAGTAGGTCAGCAATATCAGTTTGTTGGCTTAAGTTCTACAGGAATCACAAGTACAACAGTATTAGACTGAGGATTAAGAGAAGTATTTAAACACACTAAGAGTGCATAGATGAAACATCAATGTAGTGGTTTACCAATATTAAGTAAACAGTAATCTAAAATAAAGAAGAAATAAGACAAGTTTCATTTTTTTAATTCAAGTGACTCCCAATAGCATGTAACATCATGTGAGGTTAACATAATTGCAGTACAAAATGCTCACATGAAACAAGATGTTTTTTAATCGAAAGAGTTCAACTCACTGCTTATATTTGATATTATAATACGGATAATCTAAAAAAATGACAAGAATGCATCTTTTTCTTATCAAAATTAAAAATTGATTATGGTATCACTTTTAAAATTACCGCACCAGTAATGCAACAATAAATCATTGTATAAGAACCTTGATTAAGAATCGAAGGAAAAAACAATTTTAAAAATGGTACATAATAACTCCATGGATTTTTTTAAAAAATAATAGTGAAATGAAATAAGATACTTAAGCATTATACCATAACAATCAATGGGGACCCAAGTCTCATAGCCAAATTCTGCACAAGTGTCGTTTTCCCCGTACCCGTTTCACCTACTAGAAGAACAGGTTCATTGTACTTAATAGAACATGCAATCCGCTCAAGAGAATGCAGAGCATTACGAATACTAACAAAGGGCTGTCTCGCTTGAATAACCTGGGGAGAAAAAGAAATATTACGGATGTGGCACAGTAAATTGTATAGCAAACAAATTGGAATCCTCCTAATACTCACAGTTCTCTTAAAATAGTGCAAGTGAATTCGACCAACTTGAAGACCTGATTCTTGCATCTGCAACCAAAGAAAAATCACACAACTAAGATTTGTGTGTAAAAAATTTGTTCTCATTTAAAAAGGAATACTAAATACTAACCTGCAAGGTAGGCTTGTTTAAAGGGGAACACATCACTCCTTGAGGAGGAACACACCACAAGTTCGCAATTTCCTTGATTAATAAAGAGCGGCTTTTAGACATGGGTAAGAAAGCTGCAAACAGATCAACAGCCTGGTCAAAGAATAGAAAGATCTCTTAGTTATGAGTGAAAATCATCAGACAAGCTATGAAAATTTCATGACTGGTAACCTCTTGATAAATATGTTCAGAATCCAATAATGACAAGCCAAGACCGGAAAAGTGCAGAGAAAACCCAGCAATTCTCTTGCACCATTTCAGAAGATCCCTGCCAATGCCAAGCCAGGATGATAAGGCAAGTATATAGTACAAGATAACGCAAGAAGTTAATCACATGCCCACATACCTTAAGGTGAATCTATCGTAATAAGAGGCTGACATTATTCCTCCTCCTTGATAAGAGATAAAAGAATTGACCCTCACAAAAGTATCTGACAACCAAATCACATGCATCGTGCAATAGTACAGTTACATGTAAAGCATGTAGAAATTAAAATAGCAATTAGAAAAAAAAACTAGCATACCAACAAGCCGTGCGGATATGAAGTCTAAAATTGGATAAATTGCTTTAATTATATTAATCATATCATCTTTACTTGGAGCCTGAACCATGACTTTCCTCCAAAAATTGCTGAAGGAAACTCTTCCTAATTAGACAGAAAATTAAACTGGGTAAGATTTTCTAGAATAAAAAACAAGTTGGTAATTTATAAATTACCTCTTTAGTGCACAAGAGGCATAAAAACAGAAAATTACTCGGAGCATGCCAGTAATGATATACAATCACATCCCCGTTCACAATAATCATAAGGTACAAAGTATTTTGCACATAACACTAAAATGAATGACTATATGGAGAATAGAGACCTATTCGTTTTCTATTGTTATTCCTACTTGCACTAATGATTTCACCATTTCATTTCAAAATGACTCTTGGGAAGCTCCCCTTCTATTATGCTTTGCTTCTCCTAAATGTCCTCCACATTATTGTGGTGGTCCCACTATGCTCTGATGGAAGTTAAAACCCTTCTTTATGCATTCTGGAAGATTGAAGGGATGTGTATACGTACCAATACAACCAGCCAGAAAAACTTGCTTGACCTCCAGTAATAGAAAGAAGACGAGGAAGAAAAATCGACTAAAGCCATCCAGATCCTGAGTGTGGTCCCGAGTTTTGTGAGTGCCTCTGAGCAAGACCCTCTATTGCCTTGATGGTTGACTAGGGTTTTGAGGCCGATATCCGCGTAGTACTACGCGCCGCTTAAAAATCTTCCTTGCTCCCAAGACAGGAAGAGGTGAAAGAAGGTGTTAGGTACATTGGAAACAATGTACTTGATTTGAAAAATCTCTTTCAACTCAATGATATACACAAGTATGTATTTGATGTATGGTTAAGTTTCATGTGCAGGGTGAAAACTTGAAGAAATAACTAATTACAAAAGTGTCGACACACTTCACAACTATGTCTACACTTTATAAGAGAAGTGCTGAGTACAGACTTGAAGCAAGTACAAAAATGTCGACACACTTCACAACAATGTTGACACCTTTGTAGGAGAAGTGTCGAGATCATAAAGATACAAGACAGCAGTGTCAAGACACAACACTTCACTCGACAGTTCAGACAGCTATGTCGAGACAATTCAGTTATCTCGATACTTTGAATATCAAGTCAGTTGTGTCGAGACAATTCAGTTAACTCGACACCTTGAAAATCAAGTCAGTAGTGTCGAGACAAGTCAGATATCTCGACACCTTAAAGCTCGGGACAGTAGTGTCGAGACAGTACAACTGTCTCGACACAATGAAGAACTGAAGTGCAGACTTAAAGATGTCGACACCCAGCAGACTGTAGTGTCGAGACAATTCAACTGTCTCGACACAGTGAAGATTTAAAGCAGATGTCGACACCCAGCAGACAGTTGTGTTGAGACAAGTCAACTGTCTCGACACCTTCAAGTTCAGACTGGAAATTCTATCAAGTACAGATGTGTCGAGATTGCTAAGATGTCTCGACATCTTGCAGTTTACAGTCTAAGAACACTAAGTATTATTGTGTCGAGACACTTGGGACTTCTCGACACTTATGATCCTGAAGTTGTACAGAATCAACAGAGATGAGTGTCAAGTCAAGTCAAGTCAGAAGTGTCATGTCAGCTACAGTGACTTCTCATCAGAATTTGTTTGAAGGAAAACTTGAAGTATGATGGCATATGATAATGTCATCAATCAGAAGCCAACAACCAGTGAAGGCTATAAATAGAGAGGTCGTCTACACAGAACACAATCAATCAATTCACTCATTCTGATTTATCCTAAGTCAGAGAAGGGCGATAACTCCAAGAAGAAGGAAGACACAGATCTTCAAGAAAGTCTTCTGATCCTTTCAACAAGTCGATCAGAGGACTAAGCAGGATCTATTCAACAAGTTCTTCAAAGATTCAAGCCGATCATCATCAAGAACATTGAAGATCCAGTGAAGTTTCAATTCAGCCAGTGTGTTCATCAAGAATCAATCCCGTGATGTTGCTGAATTGAAGAATCTTGTTTACTCAGATAATTCTACTTGTTATTTCCCTATTAAACATGTAAGATCTCTTTGAGATCTGAGTGTGTAGGAGAATTATTCTCTGAGTTGTAAATCTGTGTTATAAAGGCTGAGATAGGGTTCTTAAGGGACCTGAGGTAGGTGATTTGTGTGGGATCACTAAGGTGTAAGACTTGTATAGTCTGAGGTAGGGTTCTTGAGGAACCTGAGGTAGGAGATTGGGTGGATCTCTGAGGTAGGACATGTTGGTCTGAGGTGTAGGTTTTTGGAAAGAAACTGAGTTTGTAAGATCTGTTGATCGAAGTTGAAGAGGAGGAGATATAACCGTATCTAGCGCATTGCTAGTGAGGAAGAAAGGGGAAAGTGGTTGTACCTTATATAGGGGAACCACCATAAAGCTTCTGTGTACTCTGTGATTGTGTGTGTTGTGATCTGTGATTGTTTATTTTCAAGTATCTGCTGAATTATTAAGTATAAGTGCTAAAGATTTTAAAACATTTATTCACCTCCCCCCCCCCTTTAGGTGATTAACAACTCATAGATTTATCTTTCAAGTGGTATCAGAGCGAGATTATTCAAAGAAAGACCTAATAGTCAGAAAAAGATCCTAAGGGTGGTTGATACATATCAGATCTCATGGCTTCAGAATCTTATAGAGAACTCAGTTCTATAAAGCTTCATATATGTACAAAGGATAATTTTGCTATTTGGAAGCAGAGGGTTAGATTATTCATGCAAGCATCTGATCCAAGAATTTTTGTCACAATTCAAGAAGGATCATACATTCCTATGAAAGGATCTGTCCTAGATGCTAATGTGCAAACTCCAAAAAGTCTATCTGAAATGATCAAGGATGAGGTGGTTCTAGCCACCATGGATAAAAGGGCACAGAACATAATTGTTAGTGCTATAGACAACTCAATCTTTCAGAACTTAGTCCACTGTAAAACATTTAAGGAGATGTGGGATACTCTAATAGTCTATGGAAGGCACTAAGGAAGTCAGAGATGACAGAAAGTCTTTACTCAATCAACAGTATGAGGCTTTCAGGCAAGGGAAGACAGGTTCTATAGAACTTTGTTATGAGAAGTTCTTTAGAATAGTCAATGATCTTAGGAACTATGGCAGACAATTCTCTAACTATGAGCTCAAGGATAAATTTCTGAGATCCCTAAACAAAGAATGGGACATAAAGATACGTGCAGTACGAGAAATGGGTAATCTAAGGAACATGTTACCCCAGGATTTGTATGGGAAACTGTTGTCTCATAAGCTACAGTTAAACTCAAGAAAAGCTGAAGATGAATCTGCCAGAAGTTCAAATTAGTCAAGATCTATGGCTTTCAAAGCAGACATATCTAAGAAGACTAAAAGAGAAAGTCCCTCATCACCAAGAAGGGATGAAGATACAGTCAGTTCTGGGACTAGTTCTTCATTAGAAGAATTGTCAGATGATGAATTGGCATTGCTCACTAGGCAATTCAAGAAGATGATGAGAAGAAGGAAGCAATGGAATAAGAAGACATCATCTGGATCAAGTTCCAGCAAAAACAAAGACAAACACAGAAACAAATTGTGGTCAGGTATGATTCAAACCAGAACAAACAAGTTAAGACTGACATTATTTGTTATTGTTGTAACAGGCCTGGACATGTCATTGTTGACTGTCCAGTAAAGAGAAAGGAGAACAGGAAGTCCAAGGAAAATAAGTTTTACAAAGATGAGAAGTCAGAAAAAGGTCGGATGGCAAAGAAGCCAAAGACTTTATCTAATAGTGATTCAGATTCAACTGAATCAGATGAAGAACATGCTCACACTGGATTGTTCTCATGTGAAGAAGATTTAATCAGAGAAACCATATATAAGGGAAAGAACTCTACAACTACATCACTCTGTGATGACTCTGAATATGTTATGGAGGTCAACTTAATGGCACTGACTGATAATCAAGAAATAGAAACAGTTGACTGTCAGAACACTGAGGTAATCTTTAACAAATCTAATTGTTCTACAACTTCTGTTTATGAGACAGAGGATGAGTTAGACTCATGTAGCTCAAATTTTGATTCGCATGAGTCCAACTCTGAGACTGAACTGCAGCAGCTCACAGTTAAGTTTGGAAAACTGCTAGAGGTACTTGTAAAGAGCAAAAAGCTTATCAAAGAACAAGTCATCAAGATTGCATCACTAAGAGGTCTTAAGCAAGGTTGTCAGGATCGCGATTACGATCCTACGATCCAGATTTTGTAAATCGATCCTGATTTTGTGAAACGATCCTCGATCCGACCTTACTATCTGATCTGATCCTACCTCAAAACGATCTCATCTAGAATCTCGATCCTGACAACCTTGGTCTTAAGTACCATCATGAGATGGCTATTCAGCAGATTGGTCTTCAAAGTTCAAAGTTAGCTAAGCTAACTAAGATCATTGATGATCAAATCATGTTGCTCAAACAAAGAGATGCAACCATTCAGGGGTTAGAACTCAAACTCCAGAATGAGAAAAGACTTGTTCAGCAGTTCTCTAAACCTAAGACTGTGCTCCCCATAATAGATACCTTCTCAGGAACTCTTGAAAGTGGTTTTGGTTATATAAAACCTAGGAGAAGGAGAGGCAGAAAGTTGATAGGACAAAAGGGTCCAGTGTCGCCACAGCCTATGACTCAGACCAAAGGAAAAGAAATCCAGAAGTCTGGACCAGGAGCACCTAGCACATCTGTGAATAGGAAAGTTATTCCTAATGTGTTTCCTCCAAGAAGGACTGTTGTGATAGTGAGACAAAACAAATAACTTGCTCATAGTCAATATGCAACTGTAAAAGCTGCTGATTCATGGCCTAAGGAATGACAGCATAAAGTTCATATTGTGTCTCCAAAGAGGAGATACAACAGATATGAGTGCTGGTATTGTGGAAAGATTGGACACTTTGCCCTGTACTGCTGGTTCAATCACACAGTGTCTCATGGACAGAAAGTGTACCCAGCTAAGAAATTCTCAGGTGATCTTAATGGAGCCCCAGTTAAGAAGCACCTAGGACCCAAGACAATTTGGGTTCCTAAGGATAAATAAATCTTTTTTTGCAGGTATGTCCAAGCATCAGAGATAGACACATCTGGTACTTAGATAGTGGATGTTCCAGACATATGACTGGAATTAAGGGCTATCTGAAGGAGTACACTTCAATGACAAATGGACCCAAAGTGATATTTGGTGGTTCAGATAGAGGAGTCATCAAGGGGTATGGTAAGATATCAAATGCAGTAATTACCATCTCCAAAGTGACATATGTGGATGGATTACAACATAATCTAATTAGCATAAGTCAGCTTTGTGACTTGCGCTATGACATTGCTTTCCATAAAGATTGGTGCTTAATTAAAAGATCAAGTGATCAAGAGGTCATCTTGACTAGCACCAGGAATGGAAATGTTTATTATTTGAACTTCCTAAGTGTTTCATCAGACTCCCACATTTGTCTTGTAGCTAAGGCTAAAGTCACCTCAGGTGCGCAATGGCACAAGAGGTTGGCTCACCTGAACTACAAGAGTATTGACAAACTGTTCACAAAAGACTTGGTCAGGAATGGACCTAATGTTAAGTATAGTAAAGAAGGAATTTGTGTTGCTTGTCAAAAAGGCAAACAGACAAAGTCCTCCTTTCAATCAGTTAGATCCAAAGACTCAGAAAGGTGTTTATATTTGTTGCACATGGACTTATTTGGTCTTATGTCAATTCTAAGCTTATGAAGGAAGGCTTACACCTATGTTATTGTTGATGACTATTCCAGATTTGTTTGGGTTTTCTTCTTGAAGAAGAAGTCAGATACTATGGAAGTTTTTAGGTCTTTTTGTCTTGCAAATACAGAATGAGCAAGGATGTTCAATGGTCAAAATCAGAAGTGACCATGGAACTGAATTCAAATATGAATGCATGACAAATTTTTGTAAAGACCATGGTATCCTACAAGAATTTTCTTCACCAAAAACATCTCAGCAAACTGGATTTGCTGAGAGAAATAACAGAACTCTCATTGAGGCTGGAAGAACCATGCTGAGTGATTCTTCAGTTTCAGAATATTTCTGCGCTGAAGCTATTAACACAGCATGTCATGTTCTTAATAGAGCCTCAATCAACAAAAGTCTCAATAAGACTCCTTATGAGCTAATGAAGGGCAGACAACCAAACCTGACCTACTTTAGAATCTTTGGATGTAGATGTTTTGTCATTAACAATGGAAAATCATATCGAACCAAGTTTGCTGAGAAATCCTATGAAGGCATATTTGTTGGTTATAGTAACCACAGTAAGGTCTATATGGTCTATAATTTGAGAGATCAAGTTATAGAGGAGTCTGTGCATGTTTTGATGAAAGTTCTATGTATTACCATGATAAGTCAGGTACATCAAGGACAACAGGAGAAGACTTGGAGCTGAAGGAGCTATCAATAGAAGACTCAGTTCCAGCAAGTCAAAGTATACAAGATGGAATCAACATCATTGAATAAGAACTTGCACAGGAACAACCAGAAGAAGAGACACAGCCACAAGAAGTTGTTCAAAGAGAAGATGATACACTACCAGTGGCTGTCAGACATCTAAGAGATCATCCAAGAGAACTGATCATTGGAGATGCACCTCATGATGTGATCACAAGAAGTAGACAGCACAACACAGTAATGTACTCCAGTTTTCTGTCACAAACGAAACCAAAGAAGTTTGAAGAAGCTAATATATACTCATTTTGGATAGGGGCTATGCAGGAAGAACTGGACCAGTTCAAGAGATGTAATGTCTGGAAGCTAGTTTCCAGACCAGATGACTGTAACATCATAGGAACCAAGTGAATTTACAGGAACAAACTAGATGAGAATGGTGTTATAGTCAGAAACAAAGCTAAACTGATTGCAAAGGATTATGGACAAGAAGAGGGTATATATTATAATCAAGCTTTTGCACCAGTGGCTAGATTCATGGTTGTCAAGATCGCGATCCGGATCATAGGATCTTACGATCCTACGATCTAGATTTTGTAAATCGATCCTGATTTTTTAAAGCGATCCTCGATCCGACCCTACTATATGATCTGATCCTACCTTGAAACGATCTCATCTAGGATCTCAATCTTGACAACCATGGCTAGATTGGAAGCTATAAGACTACTCCTTGCATATGCAGCCCACAAAGGATTCAAGGTGTACCAAATGGATGTAAAGTCAGCCTTCCTCAATGGTAAGCTCAAAGAAAGGGTCTATGTTGAGCAACCCTCAGGTTTTGTTGACTCAACTCATCCTAAGTATGTTTATCTTTTATTAAGAGCTCTCTATGGATTAAAACAAGCCCCAAGGGCATGGTATGAGACTCTGTCTAAATTCTTTCTGAAGAATAAATTCTCAAGAGGGAAAATAGATAAAATACTATTCCTGAGGGAAGTCAAAAGCAAGGTCATATTAGTACAAATATATGTAGATGACATTATATTTGGTTCTACTGATGAGTCACTTTACACTAAGTTTGTCAAACTTATGCAAGCTAAGTTTGATATGAGTAGTATGGGTGAACTCAAGTTTTTCTTGGGTCTCCAAGTCAAGCAAACTGTTGATGGACTTTTCATTAGTCAATCTAAGTTTACCAAGGAGTTAATCAAGAAGTATGGCATGGAAACAGCCACTTCCATGAAAACTCCTATGGGGTCCAGTATGTCTTTAAACAAGGATAGTACTGTCAAGCCAGTTGATATCACCTTGTATAGGGGCATAGTTGGATCACTAATCTATCTAACAGCCAGTAGACCAAACATAATGTATGTTACCTGTGTCTGTGCTAGGTATCAAGTTTGCCCTAAGGAGTCTCACTATACAGCAGTAAAAAGAATATTGAGATATCTAAAGGACACACCTAGTCTTGGCCTATGCTATTCCAGGAATAGTGATTTTCAACTAACAGGCTTTTCAAATGCAGATTATGCAGGTTGTAAAGAAGACAGGAAAGACTTCAGGTTCATGTCAGTTCCTTGGAAGAAGGCTAGTGTCATGGAGTAACAAAAAATAAACAAGTATAGCAATTTCCACTGCTGAATCTGAGTACATTTCAGCTGGAAGTTGATGTGCACAATTGCTTTAGATTCAGCATCAATTATAAGACTAGAACATTCAGCTAAGTAAAACTCAATTATATTGTGATTCTACTAGTGTCAATTCAATTGCAAATAATCTTGTGTCACATAGTAGAACTAAACATATTGAGATTAGATATCATTTTATTAGGCAGCATGTAAAAAAAGAAGACATTAATCTAAAATTTGTTCCTACAAATAAACAGATTGCCGATATTTTCACTAAGCCCCTAGATGAAGAGAAATTTAATTTCTTTAAGTTTGAACTATGTTAAATCTGGAATAATTAATGCATACATAAATACTGATGAAAATAAGAATAAATATTAATCAATAATTAAGTTTATTTAATTAAATATCAAGTAAAAACATCTAAGTATCAAGTTTTTATAGTTCATGAGACAAAATATTGGTTAAGTCAAAAATTGTGTCAAGACACTAGAAAATGTGTCGAGACTGTATACTGCAATGTGTTGAGACATCAAAGAATATGTCGAGACACCAAAGTAAGTGTCGAGACATCAAAGGGTGTCGAGACCCTAAGGTATATGTCGAGAGACATTATCCGTGTGTCGACTTGTGTCGACACATCTCGACAAAAAATTTTCCCAGTGTCGACAATAGGTCTTTTCCTAAAAATTTGGAACAGTCTAAATGGAGCGTGCCTTTTCGACTTCAGGAGAGCCTAGACTATAAAAAGGGTATGAGAATAGAGGTCGACTACACCTTCTTGAGATATTGAGAGTTTGATTTCTGGGTATCGAGACATAAAACTCCATTTAGTCGACACACCTCTTTTGATTCCTTCTCTCCAATGGCTCACAAAAGTGACGACAACGTCTTCGAAGGATATGAACTCATTGGACATGGACTCGGCATCAGAAGAAATCAAGGATGTGATAACCCTTATCACAGGAGTCGGATTAGAGTATTTGCTCTCAGAACCATCTAATATCTGGAAACGAGATGTTCTTGAGTTCTTTTCCAATGCCCAACTGGATTCAAATGCAGACAAGATTAAGTCCACAGTAAATGGAACGAAAGTTAAGATCACAACGAGAAGGTTGACAAAGATATTCCACTTACCCACGGTTGATCAAGAAGATAACATAGCTTCTGCCAGGACCGCAGATGCTCTTCAGTGGTGTGGGATGAACCCAACTACAAGGATTGGAGGTTCTCTACAAAGAAAAGGGATGAACAATCAAGGGAAGTTCATGTCTGAGATAATAGGGAATGTGCTACTTTGCAAAACAGGAGCCCATGACAGGATTTATGTATACATGTTTGAACTCATTACTAGAATTATCTTCCAGGTCAAGACTAACTGGAGCAAAGAAGTCTTTGACAAGATAGCTGAAAGCATCAAGAGGCCCAATACGGGAAGGATAATCAGTCTCTACTTGGTACGAGCTATTCCTGAAAGTCTGAATCTCAAGATTGGATCAAAGATCAATCATATGAGGAAAATGGACATAAGAATCCTAGCCAAGTGGGATATAGTACTATCCAAAGAAACACATATAGTAGAGAAGGAGAAAAAGAAGAAAGTGGTGGTGATAGAAGAAGAATCTTCCAGTGACTCTGAAGATCAGGGAAGCTCTAGCACAGAGAAACATGACAATACAGTTGCTGAAAAATCTCCAAGGACAACTCCTAGAACTGCTGATCAGATGCAGGGGGAGACAATCCCAGCTAGGGATCCTAGTGAGGGGGAGAAACTCAATATTCTGCCAGAAATAGAACAGGATACTGTCAACACCATAGTGATGGAAGTGGTACAGGAACTAGAAACTGTCCTGGAACAAGTAGAGGTTCCTGAATAGGAGATACCTGATAAGGAGAATGAGGATGTAGTCTCCAAGGAGACTGAGGTAGAAGTCTTTCTGAATGAAGATACTGACATCCAGAGGAAGATGACAGCTCTTCCATAGGATCTTGTTTCTGATGTCGTAGCTCAACAGGATGAAGTCATCATGGAAAACAACAATCTTGATGAAGTTGGTGCAAGGATTGAGGGAGATGGAAGATCTAGCCCCGAGGATTACAGGAGAGAAGCAAACTACTACTGTTGAAGTTGGTAGTTCTTATGATTCTGAGGAGGAAGCCTCTCAGATTAAGAAAAGGAAACTGGCTGAACTCAAAAAGAGCAGCAGGAGCTATAAAAAGACCAATCTGGAACAACATCAGCTCCTACTATGGATTTCAGCTCCCTTCTAATTCAAATACAAATCATATTAGACCAACAAAGGAGAGCCATGGAACAGTATGTAGATGAAAGCACAAAGGAGGTGCAGTTCCAGTTGGCACAAGACATCAAATTCATTAGATTTGAAGTGAATCTGCTGAAAAAAGATATGATTGATTTCTTTCAGAAAGGTACTCATGGATTAGTTTATCTTTCTCAACAAAAGGACTCAAAGAAAACTCTAGATGCAATGACTACTAAACAAGGTTATGTACTTGAAAACCAGACAAGAATGAATGACAACATGATAGTAATGCATGATATTTCACTGGTAAAGCTAGCTGAGCAAACTACAGCTCTGAAGACAAAGATAGGGCCTACTTCTACAGCTGTTGAATATAAGCTCTCTACTCACACAGCCTTTGTGGTTCAAGCAGTCAAGGCTTCTTGCAAAGACATCGATGATCACTTGCTCAAAGTGAAGAATCATTTGTCCTCAGGGATCACTCATCTAGAAGGCCAAATCAGATTTCATAAAAATGACTTAAGAGATCATGTAGAGAGAGAAGTCATAAAGGGGGAGAGAATGATAATAAAGTCAAGCTTTGAGCATGCTATTTGGGCCTCCAATAGCATCAGAGGCACTCTAGGCTTTCCTCCTCTTGATTATGATGATCAAACTGTTGAGTCTGGCTGCCAACCAGCTCAGTTTGAGGCTATTCACACTGCAGTACAGACTATATACAGTCCTCCACCACAGGTTCAGAATGTAGTATGTGAGAAGTGAAGATGGTTGTTCCTGCCTGGCTCAAAGAAAAAGAAGCTCAATTATCTAAGAAGAGATTCAGGGAGCAGACTGAAACAAAGCCAGATTTTGAGCAGTGGAGTCCAACTTTCCGATCTATTATACTCACTGTATGAAAAGCAGTTAAGAACAATATAGCTGACAGGGGCAAATGGTACTCAGAACAAAAATGGGTCAAGCATACAAAGCAGCAGGAGATCATTTATAAATTTAGGAAAGATCTGAAGGCAGGGAAGATCTCAGCTGATTCTATAGAGCCCAGCAAGTACTTCCTCAAGCCATATCATTATGCTGAAAGGCAAAGGCTCAAGGAAGAAGAGATCTCTAAGGCCAAGGATGACAAAGGCGAGAAGAAGGTTGATGACACGGTGCCAGAAGTTAAAGCTAAAGTTCAATCACGAAGAGACATTGTCATCAAAGAGTCAGAACAAACTTAGCATTTTTTTCTCTTAGGAAAACTTTGTACTTTTATTATTTTGTTTTAGGACATTGTAAAAACTAAACAGTGTAATCTTTTGAACAAATTGGAATGAAAAACTTTAGTTGCACTTTGTTATATCTGTTTTTTTATTGTTGTTTCCTTTATAATTTTGTTACAACACTTTTCATGTACATCATAATTATCTTATTTTGGTATTTTGGTGTATATCATTGAATTGGGGTTATGACTTCTCCAAATATGGGGGATTGTTGGATACATTGGAAATAATGTACTTGATTTGAAAAAGTCATTTCAACTCAATGATATACACAAGTATGTATTTGATGTAAGGTTAAGTTTCATGTGCAGGGTGAAAACTTGAAGAAATGAATAAGTACAAAAGTGTTAACACACTTCACAACTATGTCTACACTTTATAAGAGAAGTGTTGAGTACAGTCTTGAAGCAAGTATAAAAGTGTCGACACACTTCACAACTATGTCGACGCTTTTGTAGGAGAAGTGTCGAGATCAGAAAGATACAAGACAGCAGTGTCAAGACACAACACTTCACTCGATAGTTCAGACAGCTGTGTCGAGACAATTCAGTTATCTCGACATATAGAAGATCAAGTCAGTTGTGTCGAGACAATTCAGTAATCTCGACACCTTGAAGATCAAGTCAGCAGTATCGAGACAAGTCAGATATCTCGACACCATAAAGCTCAGGATAGTAATGTCGAGACAATACAACTGTCTCGACACAATGAAGAACTGAAGTGCAGACTTAAATATGTTGACACCCAACAGACTGTAGTGTCGAGACAATTCAACTGTCTCGACACGGTGAAAATTTAAAGCAGATGTCGACACCCAGCAGACAGTTGTGTTGAGACAAGTCAACTGTCTCGACAATTTAAGTTCAGACTGGAAATTCTATCAAGTACAGATGTGTCGAGACTGCTAAGATGTCTCGAAACCTTGCAGTTTACAGTCTAAGAACACTAAGTATTATTGTGTCGAGACACTTGGGACTTCTCGACACTTATGATCCTGAAGTTGTACAGAGTCCACACAGCTGAGTGTCAAGTCAAGTCAAGTCAGAAGTGTCATGTCAGCTACAGTGACTTGACATCTCATCAGAATCTGTTTGACGGAAAACTTGAAGTATGATGGCATATAATGATATCATCAATCAGAAGCCAGCAACCAGTGAAGGCTATAAATAGAGGGGTCGTCTACACAGAACACAATCAATCAATTCACTCATTCAGATTTCTCCTAAGTCAGAGAAGGGCGACAACTCCAAGAAGAAGGAAGACACGGGTCTTCAAGAAAGTCTTCTGATCCTTTCAACAAGTCGATCAGAGAATTAAGTTGGATCTATTCAACAAGTTCTTCAAAGATTCAAGCCGATCATCATCAAGAACATTGAAGATCCAGTGAAGTTTCATTTCAGCCACTCTGTTCATCAAGAATCAATCTTGTGATGTTGCTGAATTGAAGAATTTGTTTACTCAGATAATTCTACTTGTTATTTCCCTATTAAACCTGTAAGATCTCTTTGAGATCTGAGTGTGTAGGATATTTATTCTCTGAGTTGTAAGTCTGTGTTATAAAGGCTGGGGTAGGGTTCTTAAGTGACCTGAGGTAGGTGATTTGTGTGGGATCACTGAGGTGTAAGACTTGTATAGTCTGAGGTAGGGTTCTTGAGGGACCTGAGGTAGGAGATTGGATGAATCTCTGAGGTAGGACTTGTTGGTCTGAGGTGTAGGTTTCTGGAAAGAAACTGAGTTTGTAAGATCTGTTGATCTGAGTTGAAGAGGAGGAGATATAACCTTATCTAGCGCATTGCTAGTGAGAAAGAAAGGGGAAAGTGGATGTACCCTAGATATGGGAACCACTATAAAGCTTCTGTGTACTATGTGATTGTGTGTGTCGTGATCTGTGATTGTTTATTTTCAAGTATCTGTTGAATTATTAAGTATAAGTGCTAAAAATTTTAAAAAACACATATTCACCCCCCCCCCTCTAGGTGATTAACTACCCATAGATTTATCTTTCAGAAGGTTTAGTAGAGTACCAAATAGTGCTTGCGATGTGAGTTCATTTTTCTGGTCTTCAACGCCTTTTGTAGTGTATACTAGCTTGCTGAAGCCCAATGGGTAATAGTGTTGTTGATGACCTAACAATGCACTTTGATAGAGACATCAATTGGGGTTGATGCTTGCTTCGTTACAGCCATCTGCATGGTGTAACAGAAGCCTAGAGTGGAATGTACGAATATATAGAGAGAGGAAAGAGATAACCCTCGATGGCGTGGGACTGTAGAGGTCGGCGAGGATAGGAAAGGTGGTGTCCATGTAGGTTTTGTGGCGATTAAATGGCGGCATATGGACATTTGAGTGGGTAATTGAATGTGGGTGTCGGTATGAAGGAATTATAGAGGAGCTAATTAGGTGAGGTCCGCTTGGAACAACATGGTGGGGCTTTTCTAGATCTAACAAGCGATTTGAAGAGCTCGAGAAGATAGATGGGGCGAGAATTTTTGGGGAACATGAAAAGGTGGACGAAGCAGTGGCGATGATAGATATGCGTGGTGAAGTTGATACGCAAGGAGTCTGGAAAGGATGAAGGAAGATTGAATGTGTCATTTATGGATGTAGTGAGAAAGTTAGATGTGTTGTTTCTTGATGCGTCGACACGACGAATGGGTGGCAATCACAATGATTGAAGTGTGCTCGATGGCGGGGAAGAAGGCATCTAAGGCCACAGACGTCAGAATCTCTGAAGACGTGTTTTCAGTCCTCAGCAAGGATTCTTGCGGAATCTGGACCGGTGGTATCATGACTAGTAAGGCGGCGCACAAAGCGACACCGATTAGTCGAGGGTGGGATGGTATTTATGGGTAAGGAGTGGAGTGGTATGTGTCGTTGTTGGTGATGGCAGGTTTGGGAAGGAATATGGAGCAATAGGGAATTCGTCTCGGGACGACATCAAAAAGGACTTCTGGGTGGGAGAGTGGTATCAACGGGAGTGGGTGGAAGAGTAGTATCAACGGGGGTGAAGGGGTGATGTAGGCAAGCCTATAGGCCTAAATATTGAGATTATTGACGTTGGTACATATTTGCTTAAATAAGTGGGTTGTGTCAATGGGTGCGTGATACCCAGTGACTGTAAAGGGAGCGTGCAAAGAGGACTTTTTGGTGGTTGAGAGAAAGGAGATGAAAGAAGTCAAGCATTAATTCACTAGAAGATATACTCAACTCTTAGAACTCACTTCATATAGAGATTTCTCTTCAAGAGAGATACAAGTTAAAGAACCAAAGATCCTCAACTCTTAGAACTCACTTCATATAGATATACTCTCATGCACACTGATTAAGAAGGATAATAAAGACTCGTAACTATTCACAATTAATAAATTAATTGTTCTCCTAATTTCAACTTGTACTAATTATTCATTCATTCTAAAATAATTCACAAGATGTTCCATAAAGGCATGGTGCTCCTAAATTCCTTCTCTCATTATTATGGTGGTCCCATTATGCCCTGATGGCAATTGTAAATTCTTCATTTTGAATCGGGGAAGATCAAACAAATATGCACGCATATCATATTTCCAACAAAATACCTCAGCCTTGAAATAACTTGATCTGAGGCTAAGCCTCAACATCAAATACTTACATGGTCAAAGTAACCTAGAGGTCCCAAATTAGGACTATTTTTACAAACCTAAGTCAAACTAACCTAATCATCACAAACTAGAACAAATTCAATGGCTCTAACTCAAACAAAAATTAAATGTCAAATTACGACAATTTTATCAACCATGTGTCAAACTAACCCAATCGTCCCAAACTATTGAATGACCCTAGACCAAACTAGCCAAGATGTCCCAAACTAAAACGACTTTTCCCAACACATGTAATGCCTCGGTCTACTATAGGTGCACTGCAGGTCTGCAGACAAGTGACCAGAACCCATCTTCATGGATCTGATTGGCCGCAGCCGCTAATTCCAATGACGGATTGTTAAGGCTGGGGCTTGAATCCTAGACCTCCTAGATAAGGGAGCCGCAACCCCGGTCTACTGTGGGTGCTCTACAGGTATGCACACCAGTGACTACAACCCATCTCCACCAATCTGATTTGCCTCAGCCGCTAATTCCAATGGCGGGTTGTTAAGGCAGGGGTTGAAACCCCAGACCTCCTAGATAAGGAAAGTCTAAACTAGTCTTTGTCACCAACTAAGTTGCAACAGTTTTTTGATGCATTTAAGTATTTTTGTTAGAACGTTGATACATAACTAATGGAATGCTTAGAGTATCCTCGTTACTTAAGAAAACAATCTTATGACTATCAGTATAAATAATTTTTCCCTTGATATTTTTTCCTTGAGTTTCGCTATAGCTGAAATCCCTGAATCTAGAGTCGTTTGACATTTCAACCCAGTTCCAACAATGCACTTCTCGCCCTGAGAAAGCGGAACTGTTTGGCACTGTATATTAGAACTCATTAGAGCTTGATTCGCATCATGCAACTCAGTTGGTGACGGGGACCAGTTTAGAGCACTCTTATCTAGGAGGTTTGGGGTTCAAGCCTCAGCCTCAACAACCCGCCATTGGAATTAGCGGTTGCGACCAATCAGATCCGTAGAGATGGGTTGCGACCAATCAGATACTGCAGACCTGTAGCACATCCACAGTAGATCGGGGCATTACAACCCTAAGTTATCACACATCTTGTTGCCACACCTGGACGAACTACAACATACACACAAGAAAAAATAAGGATAAAAAATGAAGTTAAGACATAAGAAAAATGATGCTAAGAAAATTCTTGAATGAAGAATTCTTCATTGTGAAGGGAATTGAGATAGTTCAAGAATCCTTATAGCATTGTCAACAAGGAATTCGAGTTATCTCCTCTTAATGTCCTTCAAGAGAGTGTAGAGCATCAATGGAAAGGTTTCTCCTCTTTCTCCAACAATAGAATTAAGACTTCTTCTAGAGAGGAAGAGGAAGAAATGAAGAAGGGCTTTAGATATCTCCTAGGTAGATGTCTCTCTCTCCTCAAAATAATATGTCCACGTCCTCATGAATGTGTCATGGGTGGCTAGGAACTCTTGATGGGAGTTCATAGGGCTAAGTCTAATAATAAACTTTCAATTTAAACTTCATCTGGTATGTGAGCCATATCAGATCCCCGATAGAAAGAATTGAAAGTCCAGATAATCATATTCCAGGTCATGCCTTTTGTATTTAATTGGAGTCTCAGTTGCCTGAACCCCCTGATCTTACTCCTTTGAATTTAATTGGAGGCCCAATTGGGAAATCTTTTGTCTGATTCCTCCAGGTGACGAATCAACATTCTGGCCTAAATATGGAACCTGTTTCGAAATCATCGTCTTAATTCCTACTGGTCCAAACCCAGTGTTCAGGATTTAACCAAAGACCCATTTTTTTGAGATGGAGGCATATCCATAAGTATACACCAGCATAATTCAATTTGAATATATATTTTTATAAGCATATCTATAAGTACTAAAAAATATGAATTGTGTAAATCCATATGTAATGTGACTTTACTAGCCATTTAAGAACTACTTATAATACCAGTTAGTGTTCAACCAGTACATGCCTTTAATGACAACAATATAAATTTGACGTACATATTATTATAACTCCAAACATTGTCAACATATTTTATTCTCTTGCATAGTTGTCGATTTAGATTCCATAACAGCACAATTTTCATATCAAATAATAGAATTTCTAGGCTGCATACATTAGATGAGCCAAACCTGAATCTGTCCCACATACCAAAATAACAAACAATGTATCGTAATAAAAACTATTCATTTAGGCAAGTTAAAATGATGATGATTACAAAAATAACTACAAGATATACTGAAGGATTTTTAGTTGAATATTAATAATGATTTTTCAAATGGTCAATATTCATAAGGGTGACTAAATTTTACGTTGGCCGTCTACCTAACACAACCCTCACCATTTTTCATCCAGGCTTGAGACCGGCATAGGCTGGTTGCGGAGATGAGAATGCTTAGATGGATGTGTGGACATACAAGATTGGATAAAATTAGGAATGAATGTATCAGGAATAAGACAGGAGTAGCACATATTGCAGAGAAGATGCGAGAAGCTCGACTAAGATGGTTTGGACACGTACAAAGGAAACCATTAGAGGGACCAGTTAGGCATTGTGAGAGTCTAGCCACTAGGCATGTTAAACGAGGGAGAGGTAGACCAATAAAGACTTGAAATGAAACTATAAAGAAAGACATGATTCACTTAGGCATTAGTGAGATTATGACTAAAGATAGGGCACAATGGCGACAAAGGATTCATATAGTTGACCCCACTATAGTGGGATAAAGGCTTGAGTGTTGTTGTTGTATTAATAATGATAAAATACGAGGAGCCTCGCCCCATTATATAGGAGTGAGGGGACAAAAGGGAAAAAAAATTCCCATAATAAGTAAAATACAAGAAAATTACAATATACTAACACCCCCCTCAAGTTGGGCGAGTCATGTCAGTCGGCCCAACTTGTCAATGATCTTTGTAAAAACAATTGTACTCAATCCTTTAGTGAAGATGTCGGCTAATTGTTGTTCCAATGGAACAAACGGGATAACCACACTGCCTTTCACGATGTTTTCATTGATAAAATGCATCTCTACTTATGTGTTTGGTACGATCAAGTTGCATTGGGTTGTGAGCAATACTAATGGCCGCCTTATTATCATAGTAGAGATTTATTGGCTTCTTTTCACTCATACCAAGGTATTTTATGATAAAATGGATCCACAGTCCTTCACAAATTCCATGAGTCATGGCATGGAACTCAACCTCAGGATTGGACCTGGCAACATGTTTTTTGCACCTACAAATAACAAAATTTCCACCAACCATCGTACAATAACCTAAAGTAAACCGTCGATCATCAAGTGAGTCTGCCCAATCAGCATCGGTGTAAACTTCAGTAGTCAGTTTATCATTTGGTGTATAAAATGCCCTTTCCTGGGGATGACTTGACATATCCAAGAATGTCATGAGCAGCATCAAGGTGGTGAGTCTTGGGGGAGTTCATGTAATAGCTGACCATTCCAACGGCATAGGAGATATCAGGGCAAGTATGAGACAGGTAAATGAGTTTACCCACAAGTCTCTGGAAACTGGGAATGTCTTCAATTGTTTCACCGCCAACTCTCTCAAGTCTGTGATTAGCTTCAATTGGGATATTTGTTGGTCTACACCCACTCATTCCAGATGTCTCAAGAAGATCAAGGATATATTTCCGTTGGGATATGAAGATCTCATGTTTGGATCTAGCAACCTCAATGCCCAAGAAGTATTTGAGGTTTCCTAGATCTTTCACCTCAAATTCTCTCGCCAACCTCTCTTTCAGAGCTTGGACCGCATCATCACCATCTCATGTTATTTCAATGTCGTCCACATAAACAATCAGAGTTATCAATCTCCTTTCCTTATGCTTGATGAAGAGTGTATGATCATCATTACTATGAGAGTATCCAAAGCTGCCCATGGCCTTAAAAAATAAAAACCAAGCTCAGGGAGATTGTTTTAGGTCATATAACGCCTTCTTGAGCATGCAAACCTTCCCTTTAGACCCTTTAGTTGGAAGAGTCATGTATACTTCCTCCTATAAGTCTCCATTTAGGAACGCACTTTTTCAAGTCGAGCTGCCCTCGGTATTTTGTTTGACAAAGACCACCCATTTACAGCCAACAACGGACTTCCCTTGTTGAAGATGAACCAGATCCCAAGTGTGTTTTTTTGCTAAGAGCGTACATTTCCTCAAGCATAGTTGCCTTCCACTTATAGTCAGAGAGGGCTTCCTACCAAGATGAAGGAATGAAAACTGCAAATAAGGAGGAGATAAAGGCTCTGTGGGAAGTCGTTAGAGAAGAAAAAGAAACAAAATGTGACAATGGGTGATGAGTAGAAGTACATTCGGTGCGAGCAATGGATCATGAAAGTGGATCAGATGTTTGCTCTGGTATTCAGAGCGGATAGCGTGTGTTTGTACCCTTATGACGGTGAGAGTAAACATGCATGGGAGGAACATGAGATATCACCAGATCAATATGAGGAGCAGGAGCCGAAGCAGGAACCGTAGGAGGGGTTGTTCATGAGAGTCGGCCCATAGAAAGGGCAGAAGACGGAAATGCGCAAAGGAATAAATGACACTGAAAATGCCTTAAACGAAACATCACATTTTCGGTGACATCAATGTTGGCTGCTAGAAGGCGCCAGGACGACCGGCCACTGAAAATCGAAAGACCAACTAGAAATTGGAAGGATCCCGGATGCTGGAGTAAGTTTGGAAGACCAGCGAAAGACTGGCTGGAAACTGGCGCCGGAAAGACAAAGCGAGCGCGACTGAACAGGTTGGAACCGAGCGCGACGGGACGAGATGACCGGCTGGGAACTAGCGTTGGACAGAAGAGGCGAGCGCGGCAAGACACCAAGAAAGAGGATACAGGCGAGCGACAGACGAGCGACTGACGAGGGACGGGATGCGAGCGGGAGCGGCGAATGGAGAGAATGCCCTAACCGGGCTCTAATACCATGAAGGATTTTTAGTTCAATACCAATAAAGATCAAATACAAGGAGCCTCACCCCAATATATAGGAGCGAGGACAAAAGGGGAAAGAAGAAAATTCCCATAATACTTAAAATACAAGGAAAATACGAAATATTAACATGTACACAATTTTCCAATGTGCCAAACGATGCAAGCTATCCACATCTTCTATAGTAAGGCTCAGAAACTATTAATCTAGAAAAGGTTATTAGAGGACTTGAGTAAATATATCATAAGCAAAAATAAATTTATTCAAAAACTTAGAGACAGTTTCCCAAACGCAAAAACTATTAATCTAGAAATGGTAATTAGAGAACTTGAGTAAATATATCATAAGAAAAAATAAATGTATTGAAGAACTTGGAGACAGTTTCCCAACGCACAATCACACCATGACCACCAAGATATTACACATAACATACTTATACATGAAACAAAATGGAAAATAACACTAACAATCACAATATATTACAAATACTAGTGCAAGAAGTAATGATGGATATATCCAGTACACGCACATCAAAGACGCCAGCACCATCAACATATCAACTATATTGTCTTTCAATAAAACCAAGCAAATTCATATATGTTAACCGGAATGTAATAGTTTTATCAATCAAAATTGCATAAAATAATGAATAAGAAACAATCAAGAAGCTAAATTGTTTACCTTCAGTTGTTTGACGAAATTCATGCCTTGATGTTGAAAACGTGCCAAACAAACAAAATCTTTCAGAAACATTTATCACCTGTACGTTTAACACAAATGAAAATGAATTCAAACACAGATGAATTTCATTTTCATCTTCAATGCAAGAAAAAACAGCTTAAGCATTATTACACTAAGATACATTTTAATTGCGAAGGTAGATTGATTATCACTTGACAATCTAAAAATGTAAAAAAAATAATGAATTGGAATATCAAATACATAGGTTGTTGGTAATATATGTAACCTATTTGATGATTTTAATTAGTAAATTTGATGTAAACTGTGAAGAATCTTGTGCGTCGGAATGGGATAGAAGTTGCCTTCTTCGCAACTACACTGCAGGATGCTTGACGCCCGAAGGAACGTGTGAGAGAGCTCCAAACATCGACAATTGTAGGGTAAATTTCTGCTTGCGTTCTTTCAACCAATTGATCCCAATTAATAAAATACACACAAATAAGGAAAGTGTAGAAAGGTCTAAACAAAACAACTACTCCCAAAAATACATAAAAATAATAACAAAAGCAGGAATGTGAGGGTGAAAATTCTAAGAAGTTTATAAGGTAAAAGTTACAAATTATTAGTGTTTATTTTATGTTAAAACTCGTTAATTTGATTTATATATTAAAATTTTGGTGATGTTATGTATTCAATAATGAAAATTGACGAGGAAGGTAAGATTATATGGGTTTCCAACCTATTTTTATTGTTACTAATTTAGATGATATGTTATATCGACGATGTGTTATACTAATAGGGTGGCCGATAATGGATTATTTATATCACATGGTACATTTAATTTATATGGAATAGTTACTTTATTTTATTGGAACACAATAATAAAAAAATTTATAGTATGTTTTGAGAACAGAATTATGTATTATATATGTAACATGGTACATTTACTTTATAATCGATCCATGCGGATTCATCCCCTGCCGTTGATTTAGAGTCGGTGATCAATGATGGGGCTCAATTCATCTCGTGGCGGACGCAGTTTTGGGATAAAAGGAGCTCTCGGCAAGGAATTTGGGGATTCTTGGGGCTCTCGTGTTTCCTCCTGCAAACTCTTTGCCAAGCTTAGGGCTTCCCTTTTTGAGGTTAATAATGTCAGCGCGTCGAGGATAGCCAGGATAGAACCTCTCCAGGCAGCCCATGCCATGGGAATTTGAGAGATCTCTTGTTTCCCCTCCTCCGACTTCTAATGAAACATTAATTTATACGCAAAGATTATGATGGAGGGGTTTTATGTTCCTTGCTAGGAGAAGCTCTATATTTATCTCTTCTCTCTCCTCCTCAAATTCGTAACTTTTTAATGCTTCTTTGGTATGCATTCAAAAAGGATAGAGGAAAACTGACTAAGTAGTAGGCCCCTTTTTGCAGTTTGATGGTAACGGCAGGATTGAGCTAAGCCTAAAATGATTTCTATTTTCTCCAGCTTTCTTTACATCTATGTTAAAAAGAGTAGATCTGGGAAGGACATAAAGCTAACCAACGTCTTTTTTACCACCTTTACTTCAGCTTTTCTATGAATTTTAGGAGTATTACCTCTTATCAATACACTAGTGGGCTGGCCACTAATGGAAATCAAGGGTGCTTAAAGTTATGTTGGCCGGCTGCTTTATAGTGATGATAACATTAAACCCTACTCTCAGCTTCTTGTCTTTTTCTGGTTCATGGTAACTGTCCCTCCAGTTTTAATTGATTTCCACTTGTCTTCAGGTTCACTGATTTTTGACTCTTAACATAATTCATTAATATGGTTCATGTTTTCGTGTATCTTTTGGAGACAAAGTAATACTTCATCGAGTTGCTTTTGGGATTCCATTGCTTAATATTTTATTGTTTCAAGTTGGGTTCTCCTTTTGATGGCTAAAGGATGTCAATGGTGATTATTTCATTCTTTTTCTCATTTGTTAACTTTTGCAGAGTCAATGGAGAGAAACTGATTACATTACCCTTCTCTCTAAAGTACTATTTCTTTTATAGACTTTGATTTGAAGCCATGCAGTTGAGGAAAATTTAATGGTTGCTTTCCACTAGTATAAATGAATCATGTGTTGATATTCCCCTTGAGCTAAAAGCATTGGACAAAGTCATATATAGGATTTTCTTATTCTTCTTCCTTCTTAACTTTCTACATGCTTCAGTAGTTTTTAAAGCATGCCTTTTTATACGAGCAGTCAAAATGAAAAAGATCAAGTTAATTTGGGCTTTTACTGTAGGTTATGAAGGGGGTATTTTAATGGGCTATCTTGCTATCTTTTCTCTACCTTATGCCCTGCTATCATGCCCCCTTTGCTTCAAATAATAGTGGTATTGATTAGTGAGAGCCCAATTAAGAATCTATTGATGATAGAACCTATGTGCTTTTCTAGGCAATGATCCATTATTAAAGAAATGTGCCTTGAGGATAAATGTGCCTATCGTAAAGATTATGCCTTATGAAAATCTTGTGTCTTCATGGGAAAAAATGGTAAATGTGGCTAATTGAACTATTTGATGGCCTAGAAGTTTACTCTTAAGGCAACCCGCACGTTGGATGGTCTGAAAAAGAAACTTGTGCGACACACTATAATAGAATTACATGGATTGAATTCGCATAGTTGGGATATGGAGTACATAGGCGTCAGATTGAGGTAAAACTGCCTCAACCCAAGGGGGAGTTTGAATATCACTCCCCACATAGATACTTTACAACACTTGTTATCGATTGGTACTTACAATTTTAATAGTGTACAGATAAATGTATATTGAGCACAGGTAACAGGTACAAGCGAATGACAAGCCATAAAGATGAACACAAAGGGAACTATTACACTGACGCAAAGAGGTATATTTTGTAATGTTTATTTGTTATACTTTTATTTGTAATTTTTGAAGCACTATTTGGAAATTGTTATGTTGGATGTTTGAGAACACAATTAACATACAATTATAAGTGAAAAGAATGTGATTAACAATGAAGTAAATTATTTTCATATACTAGACTTGTTTAAAAGTATATATCATAAAGAAATAATTATTCTCGCCCAGGTTATACTAAAAAAGAATTTAATTGAGGGAAAACTGGATTAATTGAGGGAAAACTGGACTAACCCTGATATGATATATTGTTATATAACAGAAATGTTCATAAAAGAACATAATTGGTACTGAACTTATACAACGGAAGGTGTTTGAAATGCTTTTTGGTCTTCCTTCTGAACTTAAATTTCAAAGAGTTCAGATGTTGGGAAGAGATTTTATGCCTAATCTGGAGACCGTAGCCCGCTATATTTGAGGGGAGACAAGTCATATAAACTCTCTTTGTACGGATGTTCATCTTGGTCATGATAAATCTGTCTTTGTTGTTGAACAGAAGAAGTGGCACTCAAGAAATATGATACAAGAAGATAAGAGTAAAATGAAGTGTCCTCACGATGGGAAGAAAGGACATGGGAAATGTTGGGACCTACACCCTCACTTAGTTCCTTCAGGTTGGATTTGTGGTACTGATGGGAAGTATGTGAGATCCCAAACTGCTATGTATGGCAATTTAGAGAACGGGATATCTTGTGGCGGAAAACAAAAGTTTGACTAGAGAACTCAAGACCCTGAAAGCCAGTGCTATTGGAAGACCTCTTGCTACAGACTTGGCTGGTACGACTGCTCATGTTCGCACTACTTTTGTGTAGTCTAAAGGGGCATCCTCTCCTTGGATCATTGACTCGGGAGCATCCGACCATATGACAGGATCTTCTATGGGAGTTGCTTTTGTTTCTCCTGCATCTGGCAGTGTGAGACTTGATGATGAATCCTCGGCTTCGGTGACTGGTAAAAGGGTTATTCAACTTTCACCCTCTATTTCTCTCAAATCTGTAGTTATTGCTCCTTCATTCCCCCATAAATCTGTTGTCTGTGAGCAGTTTAACTAAACAACTTAACGGTTATATCACCTTTTTCTTTTCTCATTGTGTTTTTCAGGATCTGGAGTGTGGGAAGACGATTAATGGTGGACATGAGTCTGGTGGTGTGTATGTCATGGACATCGGTCATGTTTTTGGTGCATAGAAGTCTACCAATCCTGATCAGCAGATGTTGTGGTATAAGAGATTTGGGCATGCTAGCTTGAAGACCTTAAAGGATATCTTGTGAATTTGCTAAACACTGTAGAACCAACTATGCTCCTAGTTGTAGTCGAAGTATGAAGTGTTTTGATTTGATATATTCTGATGTCTGGACATCTTCTATTTGTTCTGTGAATGGATTTCAATATTTTGTTTCTTTCATTGATAACTACTCACGCTTTACTTGGGTGTACCTATGAAAAGGAAAAATGAGGTCTATGAAATATTTCAATTATTTTATCATGTGCAGACTCAGTTTAAAGCTAAAATTAAAATTTTTAAGAGTGATAATGGAGGCAAGTACACAGGTAGTGACCTTCAGAGGTTCTTGGGAGATCATGGCATTATTTTCCAAACTTCCTGTCCTGGGACCCCTCAGCAGAATGGGGTCTCCGAAAAGAAGAATTGTCATATCATTGAGACTACTCGTTGCATGTTGCAAAAGATGCACGTCCCTAAGAGATTGTGGGATGAAGGTGTCCTCACGTCCATCTACTTAATTAATTGAATGGTCACTGATACTTTGGAGGGAAAGTACCCTCTAAAACGTCTTTGCCCAAATATGGCATTATTCAATCTCCCCCCCCCCCCAAGATATTTGGATGTGTTGCATTTGTTCATATTGTGGGGTTTCATAAAGATAAATTAGGCCTTCAAGCGATAAAATGTATTTTTGTTGGATATGCAGCCAACCAAAAGGGATATATGTGTTACTCTCCAGCTCTCTGGAGAAGGTTTATATCAAAAGATGTTACTTTTTTGAACACACTCCTTATTACTCCAATGAGGGTAAAATTGTTACATATCAGGAGAAATTTAAAGAGGAAAGTGATATGATGTCACCCCTAACTGCGTTGGTTGATGTGCTTACTTCGGGTAATGTGGATATTCCAATTAGAAAGGAAGCTCCCACCAATTAACTATGTATGTATAAAAGAAGCAAGAATCTTCAAGTCCACCAGAGAAAGTAAAACGGAAATATTGGGAAAGAATGTCATACTCATGTTTCACCATCCACCACCACTCTGCCAGATTTAAGCACCAGCATCACTCAGGAGACCACATCTGCTCTCCAAATTCAGAGTGGTCGTACTACATATCATATTGAAAGTATGTTGGGTATCACTCTATCTCTCATTCTTTGAAAGCTTATCTTGCATCCGCTTCTTCTATTTCTATTTCTAACAGTTTTTTAGAAGCTAGCTTGAATCCCCACAAGATGAAGACTATGGAAGAGAAGATGGATGCTCTCCAACGTCAAAAGACATAGGAAATTGTCCATATCCCGCATGGGCGTCACCCAGTTGGATGCAAATGGATATATACTACTAAATTTCGTCAAGATGAAACTCTTGATAGATATAAAGCTAGATTGGTTGATAAAGGCTTCACTCAAGTCGATGGAGTTGACTTCCAAGAGACATTTACTCATGTTGCTAAATTGAATTCTGTTAGAATTTTGTTATTTATTGTGGCTCATAAATCTTGGACTTTGCACCAGCTTGATGTAAAAAGTGTCTTCCTCAATGGTGAATTGGAGGAAGAAATCTATATGACTCCACCATGCATGGATGCTCCAAAAAAAACATGGGTGTCGCCTTAAGAAAGTCTTGTATGGTTTCAAACAGACACCTCGTGTCTGGTTTGCCAAGCTAACTGATAAACTCTTAAATCTAAATTTCACTCGTTGTACAACTGATCACTCGATCTTTGACTACAGAAATGAGAAATGTATCACTATACTCATAGCTTATGTGGTTGATATCATTATTATAGGAACTGATGATCATCGCATTACTCTGGTAAAAAGGGAATTAGCATCTGCCTTTGAAATCAAGGATTTGGGCCTTCTTCGATACTTTCTTGGGATTGTGATTGCTCGATCTACCGGGAAGATTATGATCTCTCAACGCAAATACGTCTTAGATCTTCTTAGTGACGTTGGATATTTGGGAGTCAAACTTGTGGATAGTCCTGTGGACCCTAATTATGATACTCACAAGGAGACTTCTCCAAATCTTGAGAGGAAGTTAAAATTTCAACGCATCGTGGGAAAGTTGATTTATCTGACTATTACATGACCCGATATCTCCTTTGATGTTGGCTTAGTTAGTCAATTCATGCACAGTCCTAAAGTTCATCACTATCAATCGGTTCTTTGGATTCTTAAATACTTAAAAAAGGACCACGGAAAAGGCATTATCTATCAAGATCATGGCCACCTTAAGGTCCACGGGTACTGCGATGCTAATTGGGTTGGTTCTTCCCTGGACAGACAATCTACGAGTGGATATTCTATCTTTGTTGGTGGCAATCTTATTTCCTGGGAAGTAAGGAAAAAATTGTGTTTGCTCGTTCCTCCACTAAAGCAAAATATCGTGGCATTGTCGTCACTACATGTGAACTAATTTGGGTTAAATCTATCATGAGAGAAATGGGCTTTCCTGTTCTTGAGGTCATGCACCTTCACTGTAATAATCAAGTTGTAATTCATATCGCCAACAACCATGTCTTCCATCAGAGTACAAAACACATTGAAATCAAATTCCACTTGGTGCGGGACAAAATTCAGGATCAAACTATTATTATGGTGTTTGTGTCATCTGAAGATCAACTTGCTGACATTCTTATAAAAGTTGTCTCTGGTAAATCTCTTCATTCATACTCCCTCGGGCTTGGAATGTTGGATGCTTATGGTGTTAGCTTGAGGGGGGTGTTAAGATACAAGCTAACCAAGACTCATCGGGTTGTGACGGTATCTCAAAGAGTGGTTGATAGGCCTAAATTGTTTTGGGACCGTATGTGATGGTATGAAGGAAAAAAACCTTAAAGGTACGCGCCTCCTCTCGCTCTCTCTCGACAAAAGACTAAAAAATGCATAAGAAAATGATAACACTTACCAGCAGCCCTAATAACTTTTGTCTCAGCTGTGGAATTACATAATTAACCTTGCTACCAATTACGAAACAACACCTCATTTTACTCTCCCTCTTAACTCCATTCCACCACCTCCAACTCCCAATCGTGTCGTCCCACTAGAACGCATCAGTTTGTGTTTCTCAAGTGACTAAGACAAGGTGCAAGTGCTTCAATAGGTATGGTAACTATACTAACATATTCAAGTTAAAGATCATCGAACATTTTTCAAAAACATAACAATCATTCCTATGCATGTTCCTCGTGAAGCAATTAACAAAATTTAAACATCACTAAGGCCCTGTTTGAGAGAGCGGTTTCAATGTGGTAGAGATTATGAATGTAGTTCTAAAAACGAAGGCAGAGTCTGAATAGATGCCGTCACAAATGCTAATTTTCAACAAATGACATTTTAGGCCAAAACGTCACCGCAGTCATGCAATTTTGGTAAGTTTTAGTGGTCATGAATGCCCAGACCACAGAAAATGGAATTTTTGTCAAAACGTTGTCCCCGAAGTTCCAAACAAAGGTAAACAGGCACCATTGCGTTTACTATCACAGTTTCACAACATTAACGCTCAAATGTCACATTTGTCTCCCAACAAAACCTAAATGTGTCAACATCAAAAATGCAATTATGCATAATATTTGGAATGGGGGAATCAAATCATAGTCAAACAATTAGGTTTCATCATTAAAAGTTAAAAATCGACGAGAGTAAAGTAATACCTCTCCATGCCCTGTAACAAACGAACTTGAGCCTTCCAACAAAGGTAGTATAATAGACTGTATCTCATTAGGTGCTTTGTCTATCTCTTCAAATACTACCCAAAGCCCACCCAAAACAGCCTATCCAATTTTAGAAGTTGTAAGGACAATAACCTGTAAAGATATTGAAGATAAAACACTAAGCAACAATAATACCTGCGTGAGAGATCCAGGTTGCCATTTAAATTCACCGGGCTGATCTGAGCTGATGTAGCTTCCAATAAGTGATTTGCAATCCATTTGTTCATCCACATGAATAAATAAAACTGAAGACATAAACAGAAAATATTCTTCGAATAAGTGTTGTGTGTATACACTAAACATAAGTGTGTGGACCCCACATGATGTCCTAATAGAATTGAGAGAAATTTTATTAAGTTGCCCTTATTCGGGCCAAGCATGCATATATATCGGATACAAAACACGTGACATATCATGTGAAATAAGCAACGGGAAAATAAAACTTGAAATAAAAACGTGTATATTTAACTCTCCCCCTCAAGTTGGGAATATATATCGATCATCCCCAACTTGATTGTATCGTTCATGAAGTTGTCATAGCTTAACCCCTTGGTGAAGACATCGGTCAGTTGATCATACGAATTCACGAACGGAGAACAGATATTACCCTTGTCTAGGTGATTTTTGATGAAATGTTTGTCAACTTCAACATGTTTCGTCCTATCATGTTGAACCGGATTGTGAGCAATACTGATGGCAGCTTTGTTGTGGCAATAGATAGTAACTGGTTTATTAACCTAGAGACTCATATCTTGGAGAATTGTCTTCAACCACAACCTCTCACATACTTTTTGCGTCATAGACCTATACTCTGCATCAGCACTTGAGCGAGCAACAACATTTTGTTTTTTGCTCTTCCAAGATACAAGATTTCCACCCACAAACAAGCAATATCCGGTAGTAGACTTTCTATCGTCTTGACTATCAGCTCAATCAGCATTTGTAAACACTTCAATTTCCAAAGATTGTTTTGCAGAGAACAGAATCTCACATCCTGTAGATTTCTTGAGGTATCTCAATACCTGATATGCAACCTGTTGATGGCGAATTGTGGGAGAGTGCATGAATATTTAGGATACCCATGGCATATGTAATATCAGGTCGAGTATGAGATAAGTATACGAGTCTCCCAACCAATCGTTGGTACCTTGAAACATCAACTTTCTCCCTCCTAGTATCAGGAGCAATCTTGTGATTAGCCTCAATAGGTGTATCCACGGGAGCACACCCAAGCATATCAGTTTCCTCCAAAAGATCAAGGGTATACTTTCTCTGAGAGATGAAGATCCCCCGACGAGACCTCACTACTTCAATTCCCAAGAAGTATTTTAACTTTCCCAGATCTTTGACTTCAATTCCCTTGAGAGACCAAGCGTGCTTTATGCCGCTCCATCAACCCATCTTGATTCTGCTTAACAGTGAAAATCCAGCGTGATCTAACTGTTCGCTTCCCAGGGGGAAGACTTGCAAGTCGCCATGTTCCAATTTTTTTAAGGCACCCAACTCTTCATCTAAAGTCTGTTTCCACTCAGGTATCTGAACAGCCTCTTGCTAGGTCTTAGGAATCACAATAGAGGAAAGAGATGAGATAAAAGTTCTGTGAGCCTGAAAGAGGTGATGGTAAGAAATGTAATTGGCAATAGGGTATTTGGTGCCACCAGTATTACCATTAAGACGAGCAAGGGGTACATGGAGGTCATCATCTGAATCTGGAGCAGAGGCAGGCACCGGCACAGGAGGAACATCCACGGACGGTACTTGCCCAGTGGTCTGAGGTCTGCGAGAGTATGTATATAATAAGAGGAATAGAAGTGGGAGGAACAGAGCAGTACTGGGTTAACTAGGAATAGGAGGGGGAATATGAGGAGAAGCAACAATCGGGAGAGGAGAGCCGATGGTCCCATGACTGTTACTACTCGTCTCCCCCTGACGAGGACTAAAATAAGACCCCCTCACAAAAAGTAACATCAACAGTGCAGTAATAGCAACGTGTAGGAGGGTGATAACACTTATTACCCTTTGGTGGTAGGAGAGTAGCCCACGAAAACACATCTGAGGGAGCGGGCATCCAGTTTATCGCGATGTGGGGTATGAACATGAACAAAGCAAACTGAACCAAAGATTCGAGGAGCGATGTGAGATGTGTGGACAATGTGTTTCTTGGCTAAATGGGAGAGGGTTGTATCGTAGGAAAGGGAGCGAGACGGTAGACGATTAATGAGATGAGTTGCAATCAAAACCGCATCACCCCAATAGGACTTGGGAAGGTTCATGGCAATTAACAAACACCGAGCAACCTCCAATAAGTGCCTATTTTTTTGTTCAGCCGCATCATTTTGAGTATAAGTGTGGACACATGTGGTTTGGTGAATAATGTCATGTTCGGCAAAATAGGCACCAAACGCACCATGATCATCATACTCCTCACCATTATCACTACGAAGCATACAAATTGTGTCGTTGAACTGTGTCGCAATCATTTGATGAAAAAACCGAAAGCAAGTAAGCACGTCACTCTTCCTTTTTAACAAATACAGCCAAGTAGTATGAGAATGACAATCAATAAATGTAACAAATCATTTATAGCCAGATAAAGATAACACGGGAGAGGGCCCAAACATCAGAATGTATAACATCAAAAGGACGGGAACTAGGAAAAGAAGCATAACTGAGACTATGACGAACATGTTTTCAGAGTTCACATGTATCACAAGTAAATGATTTAATTAAACAACTGAAAGCAGGAAACAGTTTGGTAAGATATAAAGCAGAAGGGTGGCCAAGACGCAGATGTCAGCGCTGGATGTCATGTAAAGTCCGAGCACTTGTGGTGGAGAGAACACTGGGAGATAACGACTGGTTCAGCAAGTACAGCCCGCCAACGTTCCTACCACTGTCAAGCATCTGCTTCGTATCCAGATCCTAAAACACACAAACATCAGGAAAAAAGGTTACGAAGCAATTTAAAGAAGAAGTTAAGTGGATAATTGAGAGAAGAATGCGAGGGAACGAGGGGACATGCAAAATCGAAGAAAGAGATAGGTCCGGAGAACGGGCAACGGTTCCTTTGCCAGCAAGAGAAGAAAGGGAACCATTGGCAGCAATAACCTTATCACGACCAGAGAGATGAGTATAGGAGGTAAAACTTAAGGCAGAGCCAGCCATGTGACCCGTCGCACCCGAGTCAATGATCCACTCAGAATGGGATGAAGACACAGCATGAGCACTGGAGATACCTGAAGTAGCAAACGCTACAGTGGAATCAGCCGATGTTGAGTCAGAATGGGAACGCAACATTCGGCGAAAAGCCTCTAACTCCATGGTAGAAAGACCCCAGAGTTGTCCTCATAAACCTCAGTCGAATGCGTCGAATACTGCGCGCGGGCACCAGCCTGACGACCACCACCACGGTGACTACCTCTCCCACGAGCACCAGAACCCCGGCCAGAGGGAGCTAGATGAGAGTGTAGACAAAAACAGACGTCCTTAGTATATCCTTTATTCCCACAGTGGCTGCATAAAGGAGGAGGTCCTCGAGCAATCCCAGCAAGAGCAGAGTGGTCGGTAGAGGAACCAAGAGAGCGGCGACGATTCTCATCACTGAGGAACATACTGAAGGCTTCCTGAAGAGAGGGAAGAGGCTCGCGGTGAAGGACATGCAGGCAAACCGCATCAAACTCCATATTGAGCCCCATAAGAAAGACGTGAACCCGAAAGCGGTCTTTATCCTTTTGAAGAGTCTGCGCATCGGCAGTGCAAGCAGCGGTAAAGATGTTGAAGTAATTCAATTCCTGATACAGACGTTCGAACTAAGAGTAATAGGTAGAGACGGACATGGTTCCCTGCTTCAGCTCCAAAATACGGTGAGTGAGATCATAAATATACGTCGAACTGCCTTCCTGAGAGTAGGTGTCACGGACCCGTTTCCAAATTTCATGAGCAGAATCAAGAAGCATGTAGCTGTGACACACCTGAGGGGACATAAAGTGAAGTAACCACGAGACAACCAAGGAATTGTCTGCATCCCATTTTCTCCAGGAGGGATCGATAAATGGTGGTTCAACAATGGTACCATCAATATGTCCATATAGCTGGTGACTTTGAATAGCATGTTGTGCCGCCCTGGACCATTCAAGATAATTTGTGTCATCCAAGCAAGGTTGTCAGTATCGAGATCCTAAGTGGGATCGTTTTGAGGTTGGATCGGATCGGATCTTAGGATCGGATCAAGGATCGCAAGATCCTATAACATTCATAAATTAAGGCTAAAAAAATAAAATTGAATTTTATCATTAAATTACATGCTCAATTAACAAAAAAATCAATAAATTAAATAGTTTGTGAATAACTATATTTTTTTTTTGAATAACTAAACCAGAAAGATAATATCATACTAAGTTCACATTCAGTTTCAGGTAAGACACCCAATGTATACTAACAATAAAAATAAATATGGACCGGAAGCGACCGAAGAAGCCTCTCTTGATCTCTGTTTGCAATCAGCAATTGACACTTGGGATACGGTAAAGCAACATGATATGATTCTGTGATGGGATATGGGGGCGGGATTGGGATAAGGTTAAACAATGGGTTTTGGGCATTGGATCGGTTGAATGAGGTCGGGATAGGGTTGGACATGTTTCTAGTTACCTTTGGTCAGACCGGTAGAATCGGGTCAGGATCGCGATCTCAGTCGTAGATGTGCCAATTTAAATCTTCGGTAAGATCCGGATTGACTTACAAAATCTGGAACGTAGGATCGTAAGAACCTACGATCCTACGATCCGGATCGCGATCATGATAACTATGCATCCAAGGCAATAATAGTGATCTTTAAAGAGCCAGATTAGTCGTGGCTCTGAGGAGGATCTGTAGAGGGACCAGTGAGGGCAGCAGTGTGGGGAGACGAGATTTTGGAGGAATCACCTATCGATGACCGTTCGAAAGAAACTAGCAAGACGAAGAACTCAACAACGGAAGAAACCACATCCTACAAGTGTCCCTTAGATCACGTCGCCGGAGAGGACACCGGAGGATGTGACCACAATGTCTCTGACATCCCTCATGGAGGACAAAACGAACGACGACAAAGGGCAGCCCGGAAAACCGGGCGGAGAAAGGCGCTGAAACCGCTGGAGAAGGAAGAAGCGACGCCGCTGGAGAAGGAGAAAAGGGCACGCCGCTGTAGAGGGAGAAAGGTGCCCGCTGTAAGCCCTAGGCGTTGGAGGCGGCGCTGGAAGAGCGGAGGAAAAGGTGCGCTGGAAGACCTAGGCGCAGACGACGGACGGTGCGACTAGGAGCGGCAGACGGCGCTGGAGATCGGCGGAAAAAGCGAAAGACGGAGCTCGCGGCAGGTGCGACGAAAGCAGCGAAGGAGGCGGAAGCGGGACGAGATCGAACACTGCGGGAGTGCGGTGGAGGCGGGATCGCATTATACCCAGCTCTGATATCAAGTAGAATTGAGAGAAATTTTATTAAATTGTCCTAATTCGGGCCAAGCATACATAGACATAGGATACAATACATGTGACATATCACGTGAAATAAGCAGCGGAAAAATAAAACTTGAAATAAAAACGCATATATTCAACTGTACTCTCTCTCCCTCTCTCTCTCTAAAAGGCATAAAAAGGACTTCGTTTAATCTTCATATATTCACATATATAGGGGCGTTTACCGGGACATCCCCTCTAACTTTGATATATATGGGCATTTAATATATATCTATACCATATTATAAAGAAATATGGAGGTCTGCAAATAGCATGAGTTCGAAATTCACAGAAAAAACAATGGCCGTCTGATCTCTTCCACTATATCATCAGCCGTCTGATCAAACTAACCTTCTCTCTCCACATTTTACTAGAGCTCCTAAACCTACTACTAGGATCCTAAATTTTTGTGAAAAAATTTCAAAATCGGGTTAAACAAACCCGCCCGCTATAAACCCGCGCAAGAAGGCCGGCCAAGCCGCCAAGCCCAGGAACTAACAGCCCGCCAAGCCCTCCACCATGCTGCTTTCAAATACATAATCCGAAAACCTATATTTATACCCAAAAATCCATCTTTATTTGGCAGTGTGGGACTAAAATAGGCGGGTGAGCACTGTTCACCCGCCTATTTTAGTCCCACACTGCCAAATAGACTTAGATTTTCGGGTATATATCTAGAGTTCCAGAATTCATAATTGAAATCATCACGGTGGCGGGCTTGGCGGGCTTTGAATGCCTGGGCTTGGCGCCACTGTTCACACGCTGGGCCGTTTTTTTATTATTATTAATATTATAATATTTATATATTTATAATTTATTATATTATTTATAAATACTTATATATAAGTAGCGGGTGAACAATGCTCACGCCACTATTCACCCGCCTGCAATGAATGAATTTTTTTATTATTATTTATAATATTTACCTATTTTATTTTTTAATTGTTTAGGTTTTAATTATTTCATTAATTAATTGTTTCATTAGGGAGCTATCGCGGGCGGAGCCCGCCGGGGGGCGGGCGGAGCCCGCCGTCGCCGGAGGAGCCCGCCGGGGGCCGGCGGAGCCCGCCGTCGCCGGCGGAGCCCGCCGGGGGGCGGGCGGAGCACGCCGTCGCCGGCCGAGCCCGCCGGGGGGCGTGCGGAGCCCGCCGTCGCCAACCGGGTACTGTGGCGCGTGGCCATCGGGCCGGAGGCCCGTGCCTGTCGCTCGTGTGTATATATATATATATATATATATATATATATATATATATATATATATATATATATATATGCATTTCTAGATGTATTGATTCAGTTTGTAAATGAAGAAGATGTTTGGAGCTTCGAAAGGAGATCTGATGATCTGTTTTGGAAGATGGAGTATTGAAGTTCATCTTGGGGTGCAGGGAGAGTGCATATATTCATGCATAATATGAAATGATGCGTGGCAAAATCGTCACTATTGCTCTTTTTAGAGTTTCACAACCAAATAATAGGAAAGCGAAGCTGTGTTCACTGAAGTGGACAAACACATAACCAAACATACATACACATACATATACATGCTTTATAATACAAAATTAAACAATTCAAAATTTTAATGCCAACTTAATAGTATGGCTATTGGAACATTTTCAATACAAATGCTTAGAAAACTACATTAAAAAATCTACCTCTACTTCCACTTTTAAAGGCAAGCTCATTTATTAAGGCTGTTTTTCCTGAACCAGCGGGACCATAAAGTAGTACAGGCCATTTCTGACTGACTGCCATCAAAACTGACTCGAAGCTCCTTTTCGCAGCAGTTGTCAGGAAAAATTTCCCAGCCAAGGGTTGTTGTCCACTGCTAATGTATAAGAACAAGAAAGAGAAACAGTAAATGTTTTTGGAATGTTACAAAACGAAGAAGGATTCTCATTTTCAAATATAAATTGATTTAAATCTCATACCATAAAAACTTATTCTTGTGTTTCTTTTGAGAGTCACTGTCAAAAGAATATGAGCAGTTCTCAAAAGATTCAATGTACTGATAAAGATTTATTGGTTCTATCGCATTAGTTTCAGCTTTCACTTCAGAATCTTTCAGGTAGCACCCAGCTTTTTCTATTGAAGTGTCCTGACAAAACTCCTCCCAACTGCAAGTTGTGAATGAAAAATTATGGCAATAAGTGGGATTCTAGGGTCAACTTGTAAAAGGCAAGATTTTCAGAGTAATGTAAATATGACTAACCGAAGTAAGCACAAAAAAGCTTCATCCACGCTCAAACCATTGAGAATAACTCTCTCACTGTATTTCATAATAACTGACAGTATCTGCATCACACACCACCTAGTGTCCAGTAAATTTGTAAATATTGGACCTATTGTTTGAATTCTTGGGGAATAAATATATTGCACTAGATCCAAAAAAGCAGACCAATCCCATAGTTCAGAAAAAACTTTAGGTTCCAAAACTAGGAGACGATAAGATACACGAACTGCGCCAACAATACTTGAATCAATCTGTAACAATAAGAAGAATAAACAGACTAAATAAATGCTTGCAAACTAGAGTTAAGAGAAGATTAATAAGGTTTGGAAAAAAATTGCCAACTAATGTGATTCACTGGCCTATTTCAACAATATACCATATCTACAAAAAAAACATAAACATTTTATTCATAAAGAAAGAATCATGTACATATCAAAGAGATGTCTCTTATAAGCAATAAAATAATGCCAACTCACATATACCAGAAGATAAATTCTCAAACTAACAATGAAGTACGTACAAAATGAAGAACATGATGGCAATAAACAAAAGTAAAGAGAAAAAAAAAGGCAGCCCGGTGCACAAAGCATCCTCGCACAGAAGGGTCCCACCATGAGGGTGAAATGTAGGCAAACCTTACCCTGCATTTTTGCAAGAGGCTGGTTCCAGGACTCGAACCCCCTGATGGACCTCTTCACAGTTGATCACGCTCAAAGCTTCCAACAGTGCTGGTGAGCGCTCGTATGTGTTCTACCGTGTTGTAGATATCACCGACATGTCCGACATGTCGACATAAAGGTTTTGGGTGCAAACCGCGACGAAACCGATCAAAAATATCTGAGTGATGATATATCTCTAACCCATGGTTATTATATTTAATATATATAAAAAAAGTTCGCCCATATTTTTCCACTTCACAAGTCCATTTCACGGCTCTCGCTCTACCCTTTTTACTGGACGCTCTGGCGGAGTGGTCGACACTCCGGCAGGCAACGGATGTCGCAGGCGAGGAGTCCCCTATATCGCAGGCGAGGACACGAGGAGCTGTATTTACTCACTCCACTCCCCTTGTTCTTTCTTCTTCTTTTTTCTTGTTTCTGCGATTTTTTATTTGAAGTTATTATATTGTTCTTTGTTTTATTAAACTTGCCTTACTCTTTTGGTGGCTAAGTTTATATTTTTTCTTGAAAGCCCATATGCTTCCCTCCAACTTTACATAATTACATTAGTAACTATCTTATTTGTCCATTGCTATAGATTTGTCTGTAGGTTTATAAATACCTTTATTTAAATATTAAAATCCAACTAGTATAAATAGATATCCGACATCTACAACCTTGACCGCACTCGTCGACGCTCCTGAGTGTGAGTGTTCGCGGGCTCTACTTTTTGACACTCCGGCAAATGTTCCCCTATATTGTATTTACTCAACTCATTTTCTTTGCTTGCCTATCTTTTGTGGCAGGAAAGCCCTTTTCCATGTAACTATCCCCGAGCAGGACCCCAACTAGTATAAATAGGGAGTGAACCTACGAAGCACGGGTACTCCAAAAAATGTCACGTACTCATACCCGGTACGTTTGCGGGTACTGGTACGGCCCGGTACGGCAAAAAAATACCTGGTACGTTTATTGTTTTTTGGTACGGGCCGGTACTGCCGGGTACTTCCCGATATTATTAATAGCGCGGATCCTTATTCACGTTAGGGCTAACTTCTTCGACAAACCCACGACAGATCTCCCGCGAGCGACCTCGACGGCGGCAGATCTCCTGCGAGCGACCTCGACGGCGACATCCCTTCTGCGAGCGACCTCGACGGCGGCAGATCTCCTGCGAGCGACCTCGACGGCGACATCCTCCTGCGAACCCTATCGACAAACCCACGACTCCAGGTCTCCACTATTTCGACGCCATCGACTCCTGCGAGCCCTGTCGACCTCAGCGGAACTCCAGGGCTCCGTCGTTCTCTATATCAGAAGCTCGGTCGGCGCTACACCGACTGTTCCAGCTGCGCGACTGCAAGGCTGCAAGCTCGGTCGACGCTACACCGCCCTTCATTGCCTTCTCACCCCTAATCTACGAGGTCTGGTTTACCCCCAATTTTAATTTCAAGGTTCTTCTCTGATTATACATGCTTCTTATTACCTCATATCTCTCATAAATAGTCTCTTTGGAAATATCCATTAAAATTATAAATAATGGCATACAAACCTAGAAATCATTCACATTTGGTGTACGATATCACTTTGGTTAATTAGGTACTCCAAATTTTCACTGATATCACTTTGATTTTAGCATGCATTGATTTTTTTTCAAGCAATTGTATATTTTTAGGATTTCTAACATCCAAAAAAACGGTCGGCGTGGGCGACAATCACCAACGACAAATGTCCTTAAATAAAATAAGCAGTCCATAATAACAATCTCATAGTTATTTTTGGGAATTAATTAGCAATGTATTGGAGTTTGCATTCGGCGTGAGTTAGTAGATTTAAGGACATTTAATTTAATAATCTTAAGTAGTCTCTTTGGAGTTTGCATTCGGCATGAGTAATTTTTATGAGTTTGCTTTGCACCATTGTTTTCTATGTTGGTTAATGGTTATCATTTATCAAATGCTCTTTGTGCATCCTTTTGTATCAATTTTCTTTTTATACATGACTTGGGTTAAGTATTTGTTACAGGATTGCATTTGATTAGCATGTCTCATTGCAATCTAGATTCTTTGCATTTCAATGAATTTGTACCATTAAAGTTACTTTCAGTTGCTGACACACGTTTTGCTTCCTCGGTTGTTATGATGAAAAGATTTAAACTTATTTCTCGTGACCTTCAAGCAATGGTCATAAGTGAAAGGTGGTCTTCCTACAGAGAAGACGATGTTGGGAAAGCGGCAACAGTGAAGGAAAAATTGTTAAGTGATATTTGGTGGGACAAAATAGATTACATACTCTCGTTCACATTGCCCATTTATGATATGTTGAGATTTTGTGACACCGACAAGCCATGTCTTCATTTGGTTTATGAAATGTGGGATACAATGATTGAAAAGGTAAAGGCAGTTATTTATAGGCATGAAGGCAAGTTGGAAAATGAGGAGTCTATTTTCTATGATATGATACATCAGATTTTAGTTGAGAGGTGGACAAAAAGCACCACACCCCTTCATTGTCTTGCACATGCATTGAATCCAAGGTACTATTTTTTGTTTTTAAGATATTTTGTTTTCTTAAATTATATTGCTTATCAATAATATAGTACTTTTTTCCTATTAATCTATTATATAGGTACTATAGTGAGGAATGGTTTGTAGCAAATCATATTCCTCCTCACATGGATGAAGAAATTTCTGCTATGCGAATAAAGTGCTTTAAGAAGTATTTTCCAAATCAAGATTAAAGGAGGCTAGTTAATACTGAGTATGCTAAATTTTCTGGCTGTCTAGAACATTTTGGGGATGCAGATTCATTGATTGATAGAGGTGCAATGGAGCCAATAGTTTGGTGGTTAGCTCATGGTGCTTCAACACCTATGCTACAATCATTAGCCATAAAACTGCTTAGTCAACCGTGTTCATCTTCATGTTGTGAAAGGAATTGGAGTACTTACTCTTTCATTCATTCCATGAGGAGAAATAAGATGACACCACAACGATGTGAAGATTTGGTCTTTGTGCATTCTAATATTCGTCTTCTTTCAAGGAGGACGCCACTTTATACTAAAGGAGACACCAAACTATGGGACATTAGTGGAGATGCATTTGATTCTATGGAGGGTGCTGGTATTCTTGAAGTTGCTAACCTATCGCTTGATGAGCCAGAGATGGAAGCAATATTATTTAACGATGAAGAAAACGATGACCTTGAAAATCAAGAACTTTAGTCATTATAAGATTTTTATTTGTTTTGTTGAACTATGTATGCCCTATATGACTATATCATCATTGGATTTCTTTTGTGTTTGGTGAACTATAATCCTATATCTTCTTTTAGATGGATTTCTTTTACTGTGTTTTCTTTTTCCTAGAGGATAGTTTTAGTATGATTCTCACTTTCATCATTCCTTAGAATAGTCTAATTTCTTTATTTATGTGGACAATCTTAACATCTTGTGCATGTATGGTGATAACTGATAACATTTCATTGAATATATTCTTGCTGCAAATTAACTTGTTATATGTATTTTTTAATTTTTCTTCACATACCCAAACGTACCCGTACCGTGCTATTTTATAATTTTGTCGTACCATACTACCACGCTTTTCTCACCCATTCATGAGACTCAAATTTTCTTGGATTATTAAAAATCATTATCAATAGCTCTGGATGGCAAAGATTCAATATCTAAACTCCTCGGTCATAATGTCAAAGGAGAAATGAAGAGGAAAGAAAGATTTAAGAAGGGCTTCTTGATTCGTATATGCTAGTCATCTACTAGTTAAGTTTTGTCTACGACACATGGTACATTGTATTCCTACTATATAAATGGGAGTAGAGTAGTTAGGATCTCTCTTTGGAGAGGACTCTTCGAAAGAATTCAAGCGGGGGGGGGGGGGGGGGGGGGGAGTAAACCTTGCGATTATATTTCATTTATATACCTGTTGTTGTTGTTGTTGTTTTCCCCGCTTGCACTTAGGTCGCAAAAAATCTTACATTCAACCCTATCTTCACAGTTCCATCCATTGCCTATGTTGATTCGCCGGCTTCCGCTCCTAGTCAAAAATCATGGACATCACGCCAAGCACTCAATAGTTCTACTGTTCCTCTGCCAAGAGCTAGATTGACTGTTCGACCACACCAAGAGCTCGATCAACCATGGTGGTGCTTCCACACGCATGCATTCAATTGTGCCCACATGTGCAACTCCGTCAGCATCGCGGTCAATCTCAACCTCAGTCTTCCTCGAAGCGCCCTGCTCGGCCTTAATCAACTGATAACAACAGCAGGAATTCGAAAGTGCCTCCTTCCTACGCTCAAACTAACTCCATCTGCACAAACTCACTCCTTCCTGCAATCACTCTAACTCCTACATGCGATAGATCTTTACTCCAACAGAACTTTGGTCCAATGTGGTGCTTACGTTGTAGTGTTTGGCGCGGTGAACGCGTGTGTCAAAAGCCAAGGCCAAGCATATTGTCGAGGTGGAGCGCTCTCTGGGTATCCTATCCCCCAGCACGGATGTGGTGGAATCCACTATAACTGATATCCTCCAGATTCCCCACAGACACACAAAGTCCCCCATCTATGACCACGGATTTTCTGGTCGTCGATCTGACAGGCCCAAAAAGCAAAAACTGACATTTATGTTGACTCTCCCCTGCTTTTGATTCCCCCATACTTGGCAAACAGATGGATCGAGGTGCCACTGTTCGACGGATCTGACCCGCACATGGATCGCTTTCCAAGAATAATTGTTTGAGTTACAACTCACTAGGGAGGCCAACAAGAGTCTCCTCGTGATAATTTACATGGAAGGGATCACCATACATTGGATATGATGGCTTCTCCAATCAACGGAGCGCATGGCATGCTCAAAGGAGGAGATCATTCCGCGGTATAACACGCATCGCCCCAGGAATGCCTTTGAGCGTCTATGCATCGTTCAGCAAGCTGACGATGTAGAGGCTTATGTATGCGCTCTCCTCGAGACTTTGAACCCACCCACACTTGATGTGGGCCTTTTTTGTAGAGGCAGAATTTTCCATGACACCAGACCCTCAATCATAACAACATCTCGGCCTCCCAGTAGCAATTGCACGGCGGTCCACCCAAACAATCTCATGCACTATCACTGTTGCCATATGAAGCTCCCCCGCCACAAGCTCGTCGGCACCCCCTCTCCATTATTCTCCTTTTGTTCCATCATCAAATCCGAATCCTCCAAGACACGGTCTCTCTCACCAGGTTTACATCGACCTCCACGCCAAGGCCTTTATTTTTGCTGAGAACAATCGTACTCCACCTTTCACAGTTGTCCTCGTAAAGAACTGTGTCTGTTGCTCGCTAGGGGTGTGGAGAATTAACCAAAGAATCAAAGAACCAGACTGAAACCGAACCGAACTGGGCGGCTCGAGTCGGTTCCCAAGTTGTTCGATTCGGGTACGGTTCTTAAAAAAATAGAACCGGCGATTCGGTTCGGTTCTCGAGTCCTGTGATCGAGTACCCAAGAACCGACCGGAACCGATTCATTAATATAAATATATAAATATTGTTACAATATGTTTATTTAGTTTTATTTCTGTATTTTATTTCAGCAATTGTAATATTCTTGGGTCCGCCTCCATATATAGAGGGGACTTATGCTCTTTACAATTAATCAAATATTATTCCTGTTCACTTCAACATGGTAGCAGAGCGTCGATTCCTGATGCCCTAGCCGACGCTTTCCGCACAACTCCTCCTGTCGCCTGTTCGTTCCGCCATCACCCGCCGAATTAAATCTGCGGCCGTCCTTCAGCGTCCAACGCCGCACGTCCTCCTTCCAGCGGGTCTTCCAGCGCCTCCGCCGTTCGCGAGTTCGTCCGCCTTCGCCTTCCAGCGGGTTTTCCAGTGCCTCCAATGAGTTTGTCCGCCTTCCAGGGTCCACCGACCCCTCCAGCCAGCCTCCCTCGCCTTTCAGAAAGGTCTTCCAGGGTTTGTAGGCTTGTAGCCCCTCTTCTTCCGGTGACGGACATGCGGTGAAGTCGTTGCTTGCTTTCGGCGCCGCTTGCCCTTCTGGTCATTGGATGGAGTGGATTTGTATTCCTCTCCTCTTATATATCTCTCTGTGTTCGGCATAATCAGCCGCTCTTTGTTGCCCTCTGTGGTGTGTAGCCTCCAGATTTCTCTTCTTGAGCCACTATGTCTAGTCTCAGTGATTTTATTGCTACCTCCTCGCCGGTTCTTCCTTTTTGTGGGAGTCATGATCACAATACTTCACAGATTACTGTTATCCGGTTGGATGACTCAAATTTCCTTTCATGGTCTCGCTCTATTACTCTGTCTCTTAAGAATCGTCGCCTCTTCGGTTATGTTACTAGGCAAACTAAGGAACCAGAGAAGACAGCTCCTGATTGGCCTCAATGGGACTTAGAAAATTCCTTGGTCATGTCTTGGCTAACAAATTTCATGCAGGAGTCCATTGCTTGCAACTACTTATTTCTGGATACTGCAGCTGATATTTGGCGGCGTGTCGAGACTACTTATTCTTGAAAAGGTAATGTTGCCCAGATATTCCAGTTGAGACAGAAGATATCCTTACTCTTTTAGGGTGATCGTCCTCCAACTGTTTATTATTTGGAGTTTACTCAGTTGTATCAGGAATACGATCATTTTGATTCACTCACCTTTGTTAGCACTATTGATGAGCTATGGTCCATGCTCGGGAGGATCGCAACCGGACCTTTGAGTTCCTTCATGGTCTTTATCAGGACTTAGATCACATTAGTGTTTAGATTTTTGGGCGTTTGTCGTTACCGTCCCTTCCGGAGGTTTATAGCATTGTTCAACAGGAGTTTGTTTGTCGTCAGACTTTACTTCCCGACCCAGCTCCTGAGAGTTTTGTTCTGGCTGTCGGTACCCCTTCTTTGTTGGGGACTCATCCAACCCGTGATTCTAAGCTGAAGGGTGGTGATAAGGACCACCTCCTCTGTGATTATTGTGGGAAGACCCGTCATACCAGACACCTGCTTCGGACTCCATGGTTTTCCTCCACCGAGAGGTAGTGCCCCTCCTCGTGGTGGTCTTGGTTTCGGACACTCCACTGGTCTGCATACACCTACTTCTGCTCTATCTGGTGTTGATCCTTCTGTCCTCCCTGGTGTTGATCCTTCTGTCCTCCCTGGTGTTTTTTGGCTGATGAAGTCCTTGCCCTTCGTCGCGTGATGCAAGATCTTTCTACGGAGTCTTCTGCCTTGTCTTCGTATGCCCGCACTGGGACTCCAGGTGCTCACTCTGTTGATGCTCACTCTTCCACTCAGTGGATCATTGACTCTGAAGCCACAAATCAAATGACTGGCTCCGCCTCAGGTTTCATCTCCTATACTCCTCTCTCTGGTCGTGATAAGGTGAGCATTGTTGATGGTTCCCTTTCCTCTATTGCTGGGAAGGGCTCCATCTCCTGTTCCTCTCTCACATTATCATTGTTTACATGTTTTAAATTTCACACGTAATTTGCTTTATATTAGTCATTTGACTAATTTCATGAACTGTTCAGTAACCTTTCATCCTTCCTCTTGTGTGTTTCAGGACCTGACAACAGGGACGATGATTGGATCTGGTAGTCTGGTCAATGGTTTGTACGTGATTGACACCAGCCCAGTGGCGCCTCCTCTGGCCCTTCACTCCAGCACATCTGACTTATATTCATGGCATTGTCGCTTAGGACACTCGTCTATCCTTGTTATGAAGTTATTGTTACATGTTATGCCTGTTGTTGCTTTTACTTTGTTTGTGATGTCTATGTTGTTTACAAACATTGTCGTACTACATTTAATCGTGTTTTATTGTCAAGTTTTATTCCTTTTACTGTGATTCACTCTGATGTTTGGGGACCTTGTCTCGTATCTTCTATTTCTGACTGTGCTTCGTTTGTCATTTTTATTGACTGTTTTCTCGCACTACCTGGTTATATTTACTGCGAAAAAAAGTGATGTTTTTCCCATCTTCAAAAAGTTTCATAACATGATCTCCACCCAGTTTCATGTCAAAATTAAGATCCTCCACAATGATAATGGTCGTGAATATCTGGATTCACATTTTGCTGAATATCTGGCTGATCATGGCATTATACATCAAACCACTTGTGTTTATTCCCTGGCACAAAATAGGGTTGCGGAGCGTAAGAATCGTCACATTTTGGAAGTGGCTCGTTGTCTCTTGGCCACCATGCATCTTCCCAAGTATTACTGGGGGGATGCTGTCCTTACGGCCGCATATCTTATTAATCGCATGTCATCTTGTATTCTTGGGAAGGGCACTCCCCTCGGCACTCTACGGGTCCCTTCCTCTCAGCTCCCTCCAAAAGTGTTTGGATGTGTTTGCTTTGTTCGCATCCATCACCCTCCTCCCACCAAACTTGATCCATGAGCACCATGGTGTGTGTTTATTGGCTACTGTCCTACTCAAAAGGGATACAATTGTTTTCATCCTCCAACTAAGAGGTTTTTGTCACCATGGATGTCACGTTTCGTGAAACTGTGGCCTATTATCCTGCCCCGGGTGACTTACCTTTTTTGCCCTCTTCTCCTTTCCACTCTCCGTCTGTCCCCCTGCCCGTTCCTCCATCTTATTCCGCACTTTAAGAGGAGCTTATACTGTCTGAAGTGAGTGATATTCTTGTCCCTATTATTATTCTCCCTACTGCTCCTACCTTGCAGGTGTACACTCGGCAAAGAAAGAGGCCCACCAGCACACTTGACCTGACTATGCAACCAGATCAATCATTGGACCCAGACTCGAGGCCTTCAGAGCTTCGAATTGCCCTCAGCAAAGGTATCTGATCCTGTACTCAACATCAACTTTCTAATTATGTTTCTTATGACTCATTCTCTACCTCACATACGACCTCTGTGTCTTCCCTTGTTTCCATACCTATACCAACATCTTGGCAGAATGCTCTGGAGATTCCCGTGTGGAGAGAAGTGATGTTTGAGGAAATGACTGCGCTTGAAAAGAACAACACATGAGATTTAGTGTCTCTTCCCCATGGGAAGAAACCAGTTGGATGCAAATTGGTATTTTTTGTTAAACAAAATTCTCAAGATGTTATTGAAAGGTGTAAGGCAAGACTAGTGACAAGAGGGTATACTCAAACCACTGGAATTGACTATCAGGAAACGTTTGTCCCTGTAGCAGAGATGAACACTATCAGAGTCCTCTTATCATGTGTTGTCTGTAAGGGATGGGATCTCTGGCAACTTGATGTTAAAAACGCTTTCCTCCATGGGAATCTAGATGAGGAAGTCTATATGTCTCTCCCACCAAGCCTTACTCCTAGAACTTCTGATGCAGTGACCAAGAGCCGACCCGCTCTGTCGACCAGGCCTCGCACCTGGCCTAGCCAGAGGCCCACGTCTGGCGGCCCACTGCCGGGCCCACCGTGGCGTCACACCATGGCGTCCCTTTTATCAGGCCCGCGGGCCGTACACCCCAACCCATCTCCGGGCCCAACCACAGGCTCACGGTAGGTTGTTGAGGCCAGGTTTCGATCCCCTGACCTCCTTGATAAAGTGCTTTCAGGCAAGCACTTTATCAAGGAGGTCAGGGGATCGAAACCTGGCCTCAACAACCTACCGTGAGCCTGTGGTTGGGCCCGGAGATGGGTTGGGGTGTACGGCCGCGGGCCTGATAAAAGGGACGCCATGGTGTGACGCCACGGTGGGCCCGGCAGTGGGCCGCCAGACGTGGGCCTCTGGCTAGGCCAGGTGCGAGGCCTGGTCGACAGAGCGGGTCGGCTCTGGGTCACTGCATCAACTTCAATGGTACACGTGTGCAAGTTAAAGAAAGTCTCATATGGACTGAAACAGTCCCCAAGGGCTTGGTGATGCAACTCATGTTTAAATCTTTATTTGACTTTGTTTCTAGTATTTTTGTAGCGCATGTTTTCGCGCATTTTATGTTTTAGTTGTCTCGTATGTCGTATTGGATTTGTTACTCGCGCACTGTCGTTGGGCTTATTGGAGTGACCGACCAGTAAGATCATGAATGGATAGGTCCGTCAAATTAGGAGTAGCGTTAAGTTAAGCAAGCAAATAAATTGAATTTAAAATTAAGTAATTTATATTATATTTAAAAAGGAGGATAAAATAAATTAAAATCCTATCATATTTATTTGCATAATTTTTATAGGAGTTGAAGAGATCTATGTGTTACTTCATAATTACAAACATCACTCCCCAATCTTTATTTCTTGATGATATCACCTTTTTTTGCTTAGTCTTTTGAATGGTAAATGACCCATTTATTAACCTAAAGTCTACGTTATAACCGGCCAATTCTTTTGAAACCTCCGCCTCATTAATCATCAGTTATTTAAAAATTAAACTGCCGATATCTTATATGCTGGCCCCATCCCTCTGTTATCGGTAGCCTGGAAAAGAGAAAACGACGATACGTTACAGTCCTCGTCGTTTCATCATCTAGTGCAAGCATCCGACCTCCTTCCAAATCCCGGGCGACCACAGCCCGATTCGCCACTTCTCAACCAGTCGCGGCTTCCTATAGCTCTGGCGACCTCCGTCGATCCAGTTCCAGGCCACCACCGTCGAGAACGAGCGACTCTTGCTCGTTTTTGTCGACAGCGACCTGTTTCAACAACCATTCCTCCCGGCCTCCCCTCCAACGGCGGCAAGGAATCCTTTTGTGGGCGGACTTGTTCCCGGTGACCCTACCAGTGGCAAACCAGCCTTGGGAGACCGCCGAGGAACCCTCACAGGCGTGTTCCTCTGTCTGAGCCAGCAGCCGCTGTTTTTCCTCTCTAGTTTTTCAGCCGAACCACTGTTTGGACGTGGTATAACCCTCTCCAACTCAGTCCTATCTCCCTATTAGTATAATATTTATGCACAATACTATTTGGCCAGTTCACTCAGAGTATGCTTGCTTAACAAAACACTGCTCATGTTTGCCGTTAATTTCAAAATCGTGTTTGTTTTCCTTTCTTCATCGGACGTGGAAAAGTTAAACATAGTGTTGAGTACGAGCAAGTGCTAAGTAATTTATGCGCGTCTATGAAAGCTTGCACGGTTATCAATTGAAAAACGCTCGTGAAACTTCTGCTTGCGTTACAAAATTAATTACGATCTCAAATTTTAACATAACAAAATAATTTCCAGATTTTAGGATGCATCAGTTTGGCATCAAAGCTAGATTCGACTCACTTCTATTGTGAATCGAACAATCCTGTTTTAATTTTGATTTAGTTATTACAAAAAAAATTGTTTTTCAAAAACGAAAGAATATTTTGCTTGAAAATTACTAGGTTTTTAATCTAAAAAAAATATGGAGGGTCGCATAAATCGCATAGACGCCAGCATAGGCGACTTAGCTAAACAAATGAGCGAACTAATGAAAACGGTAGATGCACTCACCGCCAACATGAGGGACACTAGCCATATCGTAAATGGATTAAGGACCTCGATTAATAATTTAGAAGTCGAACGACACCTGGGTTTGAATCAACCACCACATCAAAATCATAGGCAAGAGGAACAAAATCCTAGACCCACCGACCTTGCACAACCTGAACTTGAACTTCGTCGCCAACCCCGTTGGGATTATGGAGTAAAAGCTCGATGTAGGTGATTTTGAGGGACACGTGGAGCTTAAGATATGGATCGATTGGTGTGAGCGCGTGGAAAGATTCATGGCATGGAAACAAATGTCGGTGAACCGTCAAGTCAAGTATTTTGTCCTTAGGCTAAAAGGACCAGCTCTAGTATGGTGGGTTCAACTGGAGCGCACTCGAACAACCTTCAACAGGACAAGCTTTCCGTGGATGAGTACACCCACGAGTTTTTAGTGTTGCAGTCTAGGTTAGACCTGCACGAGGAGGACAATATGACAATGTCTCGTTATCCGAACGGGCTCCGTTACGCTTTTAGAGATGAACTAGAGTTACACGACTTTAGAGATTTGGGTGAAGTGTTTAGTAGAGCACGCGGAGTTGAGGCCACACATCAGAAAAGAACTTTTGGTCATAGGTTCACTGATAGGCCTTCCTCGAGTACCACCACTACTGCACCCACCTCTAAGAATTCTGATCCTCCTCCTGTCACTAATGTGACCCCGGCTCCTCCCACTGGCCTCACCCGAGGTAAGGAGCCCCATGGGGTTCAAGCCCAACACTGGAGTATTGCGTTGCTTCAAGTGTATGGCACCTGGGCACAAATCTTCTGAGTGCCCGCGACACCACTTCGTCGCAATTACTGATTCCTCTGATGGGCGTGAGCCGGAATATGGAGTCTTCCTGAGTGACTCCAAGCCTGAGCCTGAGCCTGAAAGCGTGATCGAGGTCGAAGGAGAATAAGTTGATCGCTTAGTTTGTGTCATCCGTTATAGCTTGATTTCCCCTAGTGAGACCACTGAGCGTGATTTTCAGAGACATGAGATTTTTCGCACTACTACGCGTGTTCAGGGATATTTTTGTTCCATCATCATTGACAGTGGTAGCACGGAGAATTTCGTTTCCCAACGTATGGTTGAGAAGCTAGGACTCGAGACACACCCCTTCTAACGGCCCTACCACTTATCTGGGGTTAATAGTCTCATGACTATGTCCGTGACTCATCGTTGTCTCGTAGAATTCTCTATCGGGGATGTGTATCAAGATTATGTTTTGTGTGACGTTGTACCCATCGATGTCTGTCATATCCTATTAGGTAGAGCATGGCAATATGATAGACGTGTTTTACATGATGGTGCGAGGAACTCCCACTCCTTTGCTCACTGTGGGCGAAAGATTGTTTTTCTTCCTCAGAAGAAGTCTTGTCCCTGGGATTCCTAGGAGGACCTCACCAACATTATCCTCGCCTTCCTTAGTTACCACCACACCACTCCTACTTAGTGCCACTCTTCTGCCTGGACCCCCACTCCAGGAAGAAGCACTTGACTATAGTGACACATTCGTCTTGGATGATGCTCACACTTTTGGTGATCCCCCTTGTTTCACCTTATATCGATTTTGTTTTTGGTGACTACACGTTTAGTTCACCGCACTACCCTACGGTTATGAGTGAGCTTGATTTTGAACTTTCTAGGATTCGTCGAAGTAGGAGGATTAATTCGATCCCTAGACTTTTTCTTCCTACTAGGGACACGCGTTTTAAAGGATTCCTCTAGTTGATTTTAAACGGTAAATTTGAGAACGAATTTAAAATTTGTCGTGCTAGTTGGATTCTCGCGAGTGTTATCATTGAGGTGATTTGTCTTGATTTAGCAGACGCTCAAAGTTGTCTAGCAGGAGCGCATATGACGATGTATGATCTAATGATTCCACATATTCTTGCTTACTCTCTGCTTTGCTTCTCACCTCGTTCCTTCGTTCCACCCTCTTTCCCACTTTATGACGCTCCTCTATCTGTTGCTCTGTTTTTTACTGTTCATTTACGTATTATGCATAAAATTATGACTAATGATTTGGGAGTACCTTTGAAAAACTTTGACTCCATGGCTGATTTTATCACCGGGAGTTGTATTTTTCAAAGGGAGTTTGGCTTCCTATGTCTTTCGGGAAAGAGGATGTACCTTTGGGCCATATGCAGCGACGACGGGTCCTCTCGTGATCCATCATCTACCACAGCAGGGCAGTGTTGCAGCAACTTCTTGGATCGATTTTTAGTTGTTTCAATGGTGGGTCTAATTAAATTCTCAACGGGGTCGAGTCCTCTCAACCCCGGGAGAATTGATGCAACTCATGTTTGCATCTTTACTTGACTTTGTTTCTAGTATTTTTGTAGCGCATGTTTTTGCGCATTTTACGTTTTAGTTGTCCCGCATGTCGTATTGCTCTTGTTATTCGCGCACTGTCGATGGGCTTATTGGAGTGACCGACCGGTAAGATCATGAATGGATAGGTCCGTCAAATTAGGAGTAGTGTTAAGTTAAGCAAGCAAATAAATTGAATTTAAAATTAAGTAATTATTTCGAATCTTCCCCCGCCCACACCTCCATTAATTGGGGACTATATGGGTATTGTTGTTGTTGTTGTATATTATATTTAAAAAGGAGGATAATATAAATTAAAATCCTATCATATTTATTTGCATAATTTTTAGGGGAGGAGTTGAAGAGATCTATGTGTTACTTCATAATTTCAAACATCACTCCCCAGTCTTTATTTCTTGATGATATCACCTTTTTTTAGTCTTCTGAATGGTAAATGGCTCATTTATTAACCTAAATCCTACGTTATAACCAGCCAATTTCTTTGAAACCCCCGCCTCATTAATCATCAGTTATTTAAAAATTAAACTGTCGATCTCTTTATATCCTGGCCCCATCCCTCTGTTATCAGTAGCCTGGAAAAGAGAAAATGACGAGAGGTTACAGTCCTCGTCGTTTCCTCATTCAGTGCAAGTGTCCGACCTCCTTCCAAATCTTGTGCGACCACAACCCGATTCGCCACTTCCCGGCCAGCCACGGCTTCCTATAGCTCCGGCGACCTCCGTCGATCCAGTTCCAGGCCACCACCGTCGGGAATGACTGGCCCTTGCTCGTTTTTGTCGACAGCGACCTGTTTCACCCGTCATTCCTCCCGGCCTCCCCTCCAACGGAGGCAAGGAATCCTTCTGTAGGCGGGCTTGTTCCCGGTGACCCTACCAGTGCCAAACCAGCCTTGGGCGACTGTCGAGGAACCCTCACAGGCGTGTTCCTCTGTCCGAGCCAGCAGCCGTTGTTTTTCCTCTCCAGTTTTTCAATCGAACCACTGTTTGGACTTGGTATAACTCTCTCCAACTCAGTCCTCTCTCCCTATTAGTATAATATTTATGCACAATACTATTTGGCCAGTTCACTCAGAGTTTGCTTGCTTAACAAAACACTGCTCTTACTTCTCGTTAATTTCAAAATCGTGTTTGTTCTCCTTTCTTGATGGCATGTGGAAAAGTTAAACATATTGTTGAGTACGAACAAGTGCTCAAGTCATTTATGCGCGTCTGTGAAAACTTGGACGGTTATCAATTGAAAAACGCTCGTGAAACTTCTGCTTGCGTTACAAAATTAATTACGATCTCAAATTTAACATTTAAAATTAATTTCAGATTTTAGGATGCATCACTTGGTTTGGGAGATTTCACAAAGTCGTGTTGTCTTTTGGGTATCACCATGGCAATGTCGTTCATACACTGTTCATTAAGCGTAGGACCAGTAAACTTACATCTCTCATTGTTTATGTTGACGATATTGTTATCACAGACGATGATGTGGAAGCAATCAAGCTTCTAAAATAAAAATTGGTTTCTGAGTTTGAGGTCAAGGATCTGGGTGCACTCAGATATTTCTTGGGCAATGAAATGGCAAGGTCCAAGAATGGGATCTTTATCTCCTAAAGGAAGTATACTCTGGACCTCCTTGAGAAGACTGGGATGAGTGGTTGTTGACCAGCTGATACCCCGATTGAAGCGAACCACAGAATGGGTCGTGATGATGGACAGGAGATTGAAAATATACCTGAATTTCAGAGTCTTGTAGGAAGACTGATCTACCTGGCTCATACCCATCTAGATATTGCTTATGTTGTAAGTGTTATCAACCAATTGATGCATGCTCCGAAGACTCGTCACATGGATGCTGCTACCAGAATCCTCTGGTACCTTAAGTCCTCACCTGGGAGTGGGGTCGTGTTTTCCCCAAATTCGTCTCTAAGAATTGAGGTCTACACAGATGTTGATTAGGCCGGGTTAATCGACGATCGGAGATCTACCTCAGGATACTGTTTTCTTGTTGGTGAAAATCTTGTTACTTGGAGGAGTAAAAAACAACAGGTCGTGGCAAGGTCTAGCGTTGAAGCAGAGTTTCGGGATATGGCCCATGATGTTTGTGAAGGTCTTTGATTGCGTTCTTTGCTAAGTGACCTGGGTCTCTCTGAAGATGAGCTCATTCGGTTGTATTATGATAACAATGCTGCTATCAGCATCGCACACAACCATGTCCAGCATGATCGTACTAAACATATTGAAGTGCTTCATCATTTCATCAAAGAGAACGGTGAAAAGGAACTCGTGTGTACTCCCTTTGTTCCCTAAGATAAACAATTTGCTGATATTCTCACGAAAGGCCTGAGTGGAAGTACTTTTGGAAGAATTGTCATCAAGTTGGGCATGATCAACATCCACGTCCAACTTGAGAGGGAGTGTTACAATATATGGAGTGTTACAATATGTTTATTTAGTTTTATTTTTGTCCTTTATTTTCAGTACATGTAATATTCCTGGGTCCGCCTCCATATATAGAGGGGACTTGTGCTCTTTGCAATTAATCAGATATTATTCCCATTCCCTTCAACAAATATAATTTAATATGCTAAAATCTTGGATGGACTTCTGATTCCCTGATTGGTTGATTGCATCCCCCGTTCACGTGTTGGCACTTAATCACTTATACTAATATTATTATATTAAAGATTTAAAATAATAATAGTTAAAACTTAAAAGATATGTCATGACAGAATCCAGAATTCTAGACTGCAACACGTGACCTATTTTTCTCAAGTTCCAAACCCTTGCGCCATCACTAACTCCCCTTCTCTTGATGATTACGAATAGAACTGATAACCAAACCGGAACCGAACCGAATTATTTGGTTTGGATCCGGTTCTATATTTTAGAACCGTGGGTCGGTTCCGATTTCAAAAATTTGGAACCGAACTTATATGAGTCGGTTCCTGGTTTTGGGTGGAACCGAACCGAACTGATCTGAATTGCACCCTTATTGCTCGCAATCGAAGACAACGATATTACAGGTGCTGATTTTGAATCCATATAGCACAATGATGCCTCACTGCTCCTCAAACTTGAGAACAAGATTGATTTTGAAGAGCGCAATATTGATGTGCAAATGCTAGTCTACTATTTGTTAAGTCGTGTATGCGGCGCATAATATCTTGTAACCCAACTACCTAAAGGGGAGGAGGGACAGCAATAAAGAGAAAAAAAATAAAAGTTGACCCTTGATGTAATTGAGAACAAGATTGATTTTGAAGAGCGCAATATTGATGTGTAAATGCTAGTCTACTATTTGTTAAGTCGTGTATGCGGCGCATAATATCATGTACCCCTACTACCTAAAAGGGAGTATGGGCAACAATAAAGAGATAAAAAAAATTAAAGTTGACCCTTGATATAAGTCAAGGGTGATAGAGAATTCATGTGTTAACCCTCTGGATGTTCTCATCCTCGTCACTGAATTTATATACATGTTTTTGATTACGTCAATGTAGGATATATTTATACATTTCTTTTTTATGACTCACCATAAGACATCTCTTAGAACACTATCATAAGCCTTCTCAAGATCAATAATCAGCATTTACAAATTCTGCTTTTTTATAGGTTTCAATAAATTTTCTAAAGAGGTGTATATCTTTCATGGTCGACCATTCTAGCATGAATTCAAATTGATTCTTTGAGATGCTAGTCTCTCAGCTTACTCTTCACTCTATTACACGTTCCCAAAATTTCATATGTTATGACTCATTAATTTAATTTCTCTATAATTAACACAATTTTATATATCTCATTTGTTTTTATACAAAGGTCAAAGATATCAAGATATTTTTTCTTCATTAGTCCGGCATTGTCTTTTTCTAACCAAGATAGTGGCAAGAAAAAATTGACTGCAAGAATCAGGATAATGAACAAACTCAAGCAAGTAGAAAGATGATGTTGATAAGTGGAATGATGTGGAGGTGGAGCCAAAAACTAGGAGTAAATAGTGGATGCGACTATACAACATTTAATGAGGAGCACGCCATCAAGAAAAGGGTCAGAATCTTGTTAATCAAAAATACACTAATGAAGACAACTATTGCCCAAAACTAAAGAGGAACAAGAAAACAAGAGAAGAGATCTAATAACATCAAAATTGTGACAATGGCGATGCACAACAATCACAACAACTGTATTACATTGATGTGCACAAGGACAAGAAAATTGGGAGTCCCTCAAGACAAAAAAAATCGCAAAACTGATGAGATGTATACTCCCATGATTCAAAGCAAACAATTTTACATTTTGCAGGAAAACTGAGTCTCAATCATCCATATAAATTCAAGATAATTTGAAAAGACCTCTTATTTCTTGAAAATTAAGTTAATTCAAGTAAAACAAAAAAATACATCAACAAACAATACATAGCATTTGTTACCTCCTTTAGAAACCCGAGGGAAGGATTCACAATATCAGCATGAATAAGGTCAAAAGATGAAACAAAAATAGACTTACTAATAGGAAAAGAAGTATTAGCATGACGGCCTTCAATACAACCATTGTAAAGTGTAAGAGACTTAGTAGAGAAGCTCCATAAACTACGAGAAGAAGACGATAACTTAAGCCTAGAAAATGATATATGAGCTAGTCTCATATGCCAACTGTCACATATGAGAGGTAGAGTGGTTAAGTCTGGGGAGGTGATTGTGGCAGCGGTTGATAGTAAGGGAAGAGCCCAATGATCGTCATAATAAAAAAACAATCTAGCTTATGAGGTATGATAGGTCGTAACAATATTCCCGATGCAAGGAGATATTATGGGCCTAGCTCGGAGGATGTGAGAGGATGCCCGGAGGCAGAGATGACGGCGGCGGAAGATACAGTAGAGCCAAACCAGCGGTTGTTTAAGCGGGGCTTGCTCGAGAGAGCTTCCAGGATCTCATAAGGGGGACTAAAATTTGATTTCTTTCATTGATCACTGAAGAAGATCCAAAGGGTCCCTTAAATAGAATATACAAGGACATTTATGTAAATAACCCAAGTACCCAACACTTAACAATAACAAACACGTAGTGCAAAATACATAATAAGACTCGACAACAATGGGGTCAAAGGTACCGGTAAAAGACGCGGCGAAGAGGAGGAGATGTGGTCGAAGGTGCCAGTAGAGCAGGGGATGATAAAAGACGCGGCGAACTGACGACTGCAGGGACTGGTGGTGGGGGGAAAGAGCTGCGGAGTAAACACGACTATCAAATCATTAAGTTTGTGGAGTGAGGTCATGTCGTCCCGATGACGTGCTTCGACATTTCAAAATCGTGCGTCCATAGATGTCATAAAGTTTTGCAAGGCGTTCCAAAGAGCAGTCAGAAGATCGGTCGAGTCCTCCGTACTTCCGTCAAATAATTTAAAGGTAACTGCTGAAATAAACCGGTCTGACCAAGCAGTTGCACGGACCAGGGGAACAAGGCAAAAATATATATAAGACTGTTGTTGGCTGATGCGGTTGGTGGTCCTGTGGAATGGAAATCCGTAAAATTGAAAGAATGAGCTCGAGGAGGGAAGTGGACGACTCGAGGTTGAAAACTGAAGAGGTTGTGGCGTTGGATTGGATGTGAAAAGCTATGAAAACGTGTGTCTGCTGAGATCGTAGCAAAATATGTGTGTGATAGATGGAACGACGTGCGCTTAAGGCAGGGGAGACGAAACATGCTTCAATCCAGTCTGGGAACAAAGATGATCCCGACGTGCAAGCAGACATGATGAAGGGCGTAGTTCTGGAGGGCTTGGGTTGCTGGAAGGTTACAAGGAGGAGGACAGACGGAGCCGAGCTCCGACGAGAAGTTCTGAATGGAGATAAAGCTTGGGATTGTCGATGCAGATGGCTTGACGGAGCAGAGAGTAGGTTGGATTGATTAAGTAGGTCGTTTGGCTCGTCGATTAGGATCGTCGATACAGGAGGGAGAGGAATGATGAGATCGAACTGTCACTGGAGCGTCCGTTGGTTGAGGAAGAGATGTCGAAAGCACATGATCCAGCTGTTAAAAGCTTGCTAGAATCGACAGGAGTAGGGCTCTAGGGTTTGCAGGTAGAGGAAGGAATATCTCTGATACCAAGATGTTATGATCTTAGCACGGAGAATGACCAGAGGCGGAGATGATAGCAGCATAAGATACAGAGGAGCCGAAACCAAGGCTACTTAAGCGGGGCTTGCTCAAGAGAGAGCTTCCAAGATCTTATAAGGAAAACTTGGAATTAAATTTCATTCATTACCAAAGAAAACCCAAAGGGTCCCTTAAATAAAACATACAAGGGCATTTATGTAAATAACCTGACACTTAACAATAATAAACACATAATGCATAATACATAATAAGATTCAGTAATAATCAGGCTTGAAGCTCATAACAGCCCATAATATGAGATTGTATGGTACAAATAGTAGTGGTAACAACATAGTATAAGACATATCAATCAACTGTGATACTGACAAAAGAATCATGGTCAAACAAAGGGTATAATAGAAATCAGGGATTGTTAAATGGGTAATGAAGGAAGATGACCGTGACAACCAACGCAATTAAAAGATTTGATAGAAGTGTCAACGGCACAAAAGACTAGATAAGAGCGAGACTATTAAAACAAGATGCATCAATGGTTATATGATATGAAATCCTATAGTCAAGAATTTAGAAGAACGATATATTTACAGAGGTAACAATCATAGAGCTCACAAAGATGACAACTGATTGATCAGACATTTAGAGCATGTGAGTGAACTTTTGAATATGATCAAGAATGAAAGTGTAACATCCTGAATCTGATGAAGGCGGGGATGTCTTTAGAGTAGCAGCTCCCGAGTCCTGACAGATTTCTAGGATGGCAGGCTTCAAGTAATAAATTGAATTTCAAATCAAAATTAAAGGGAAAATCACTAGGCTTAAGTAATCATTTGAACCCAAAATATCAGATTGATCGTTTCCAGAGATCGATGGGTTATGTTAATAGCAAATTGATCGTTCGTTGATGTCTATTGCGGAAAAACATTGAGTTGAAGTCGACTAAGTAGCAGAAAGGAACCGCTAGTTCATTGGCTTTGCTACCATGTGATGCATCCTCCGTCGCATTCAAATGTGCATGACGTCATCATGCGTCGTGGATTTTTTTTATTATTATTATGCACTTGTTTATTGTCATCTATTTCTTATTTCACGCACCTATTTTATTTGAAATTGCTCGGCTCATCGGTTTGACCATCCAATGAGTCCCTGAATAAAAAGGTCTGGTAATTTTGATAGTTAGGAAAGTAAAGACAAACTTAAATTATTTATGGACGCATAAAAATAAACAGAGATGCGAATTCCAAATTTGAAGATACTCAAATTAGTAATTATAATAAGATATCCATCAAAAGAGAAAATCAAGAGTTCTACTTGGAATGAAATATAATGGAGAATATTATTTCGAAAATAATTGTGACTATAAGATTGGAAAATCTCAATTGGAAAGAAAAGTAATTCTGAGTCAGAAAATCTATTTAAATGGGCTGCTCCTAATGAAGAAGAGGTCGAGTAGAACAGAGGAACGAATTACAATTAGTTCCCTCTGTATTGTCGGCGCAGTCCTCACTCCCGAAAGCCACGTCCACCCCTATTCTCTCCCTCTATCGAAGCCAAGCAGTCGTCGAAGCAAACGTCGTCTTCCATTCCTGCGAGTCCTAGAAGCTTACGGGTTTCTCGACGGGACTCCTCTTGTCGCACGCCGTCTGCAACTGCCGCTGCGGGACAGATCCGGCGACATAGCGTCGTCCAGCGCCCTCCATCTATTTGATCACAGTCAACACCACTGTTAACTCTAGTGACCCTTCCATCCTGTTGGTTGACGTCGACGACAAGCGCAGCCTTCCGTCAATTAGCAGCATTCACCGAGCCGTGCACCTCTGGACTTGGTGGATTCATGCCTGTGGGGGTAATCTCACCGCCTCTAGCCAATCATATTGGAATAATTTTAGGTGCCCTAATTAAATAATTTTAGCTTGCCTCGAACGTTCTTGCTGCCCTAATTTTCGTTTATCCCATAAATTATTACTTGTGGACTTCTTGTGGTTATGCGGATCTCGCTTCGACTCAACTCGGTAACTGCTCGAGGGAATTTTTTTGAAATAATGATTAACGGATTTGCTGAAGTTTATCGATGCGAGTAGTTTTACGCACGAAAATTTCGATCTGACCCCTCGGCCTATTTTCAAATTGAAACCAGTCGTATAAAATTTATCGTATTTTAAAAACCCTACTTTTATTCTACATCACGATGTTAGATTTGAAGAGGGGAAAAGTTTGAGTGTATGTTATTCATCCCGCAATAGGATATATAAAGAGAGAGCTAACAAAAGAAAAGGATGTTTATAAAATGGATTTAACAATCACAAGGTTCATCAAGATTAAACAGTTCTTTGTATTTTGAAATACTAAAGAAGATTCCAAGAAAGGGAATCCTCTAAAACAATCAAACGGCATCTGCATGTTTCAAGATATTATGATGTTGATTGGTTGGTACCACCTCTAATAAAATATCTATGAGAGGCTATATTATATCTGTAAATTACTTTTTGGTGGCTCAAAAATATAAGAAATAGAAGGTTGTGACATGATCCTTTATAGAAGCAAAATTATAGGCATGGTCTTAGTTATTTGTGAGCTTATGTGCTAAAATATATCTTGGGAGAACTGAAGTTTAATGTTCATAGAGTTATTCCCCTTGCAATCACAATGAGGAGGAAATTCATATTAATATAGCTTCAAATTTTCTCTATCATGAGAGAACCAAACATATTAAGATTAATCATCACTACATAGAAAAGATTAAGTTTCCGGAAAAGATCATCTCAATTTTTTTGTTCTCTCTAGTGTTCAAATTGCATATATGTTAAACAGTTTTCTTGTAGAAAAATTCTTCAAAAGAATTTTTGGTGTATTGGGATCATATATTCTTATAGTGTTAACTCGTAGAACTATAATAACCCGAAGTATGTTTTGATTCTCCTTTAATAAGCTTATAAAGAGGCGAACAAGAACAGATTCATACAAGTTAAAGATATAGTGGACAGGTCTATTTGAGCTATTCATTTGTTCATGAGCTATGGTTGCATTTATTGGTATCAACTCAAAAGTTGCAGGAGTCATTCTACTCTCAATCAGTCTCGGGTTCCCGCAAGATACCCCTCTTCACTTTCAACAAAATATACCAATTCAGTCCTCTTATCTATTATAAATATTATCTTCTCGTGTACTTTTTTAAAATAACAAAGACGTGGGAAGGGCTTAACATAAAATTATGCACTATTTTATTGAGGATGGGATTTGAAACTCCAAACTAATGGAGATCGATCACGGCGCGATGAAGATGATTGATGGATCGATATTTTGGATTCGCCGGATATATGATCATAGACTGTGATAGCAACCAGCTCGATTTTTCATATTTTTATGTAATTTTCCTTTATTTATTTTTTAGTTAGACTAAATCATATGTTGGACGATCGGGGTCCTCGGAAGTATTTAACCTAATCCCCCCCCCCCCATATCTCTATATTATGCTAGTAGCAGTCGTCCATCGGCATCGGGGATTTTTTTCAGAAAAAAAAGGAAAAACTTCGGTCCAAGAGGTGTGACGCCTCTCTCCCGCTCGATCTGACACTGAGCGGTCCCCATCACTTTCATAGCCTCCTGACGGACTCCCCACCCCCTGCCTCCACAGTCTACCGCCACATCTCCCTGACGCCGCAATCACCACCCCCTCGAACTTCCAGCAGCCCCCTTCCGCCTCCAAACCAGTGCTCTCCCTCTCAATGCTTACACGGGTCCACATATCCACTCCTTCCAGGATCACGTCTACTCGCCCCTTATTTCAAAAAACTGCCCTGAAACAATTAATTTCTATCCAGATTCAGCCCGTAAACCTGGATTTGGAAACTCCTTCCTGCATTAAACTGCCTATTCTTTTCATAATCGTTCCCTCCCAAACTCCAAATTCCACTGCTTGGTCCATTTAGCCCCCTCAAGCAACACATCCCACCCCATCTAAAGGAGAAACCAACAACTCTTCATACCCTGAAATTCCAGCTTCCAGAAATAACAAGCTTGCAACTCCCATCCTTTGTTTCAGCCCCAAACTGTTGAGTCCAATTTCTAGCCTTCAATGTGTTCATGGTGCAGACCCAACCCCAAAACAGACAATTAACTCCTCTGATCACTAGTCAGCATCCAACCAGTCCATCTACAGCCATTGTAGCCCCTATCCAACCGGACGAGACTACGTTACACCACCTGGACATTCCCTTCCAGACCTTTGAATCATCTCCCAAAGTCCAGATTCAGTCAACCATTGTTCCTCCAGAGTACCTGCACCACATCCACCACCACCTGATTTCTACACCTACGCCGACGAACCTTTACTTGGTAAGTTTCACGTTTATTCTCAAATTCTTAACTTGTATATGGATAATCCTTATTGCTAGTAATATTTTGATTAAGTTATTTTGATCATTTCCTCTTCCAAAGGCGTGTATTTTGTATTCGTCATGTGCTTTGAAGTCTGATGCACTCCTAATTAATTTGAAGTTGTCCCTTACTTGCTTAATTCAAATGTGTGTGCTTAGATGTAATTAAATATGTGAGTTTAAAAATAACGTTGTTTAATAAAATTAAAGTTTGTGTCATAAGCTTCTTGTTCGTTAGATTTGATGTTTGTGTAGCTTCCTATGGTATAGAAAGTATTAACTTGAGTTGTTCATTTAACCTTAATCTTAAGAGCGGCTCTTTTATTTGTTCAGAGATTTCCTATTCATTGAAACACATAATTCTTTAAATACATAAGAATCGGTGATGAAATGGAAGGAAAAAAGTACAAATGCACAAAAATGGATGTCAAAATTTCAGAAACAAAAGCTTATAGGATATCTAAATTTCAAAAACAAAAGTTTATAGGATATCCAAGATTAAGTATAAATTCACGGGTACCATATCCCTTCTCAAGGAAGTGATAAATAATTGTGCATAATCAAGTTGTAAAGAATCATCATCAATCTTCAATTCATCAACGAGAAAAAAGGTAAATTTTCTATGAAAATATAGTTTAAGAACAAGAATACTCTTCATGGAGCCATTATTGAGTTGTTGATATCACGGGAAGGATCCAAGTCCTAATGTGTTGATATTCTGATTAACATTTCAAATATACAGTAAATAAAAGGTTGGAGAAAGAGGAAACCTCTGTGGAGCGTAGTTCTATCCCCAATGACAAAAGACGTCTGAAAGGAGGTGGTGCAAACTGAAAATAATATAACAAAAACCTGAAAACAACTGCAAATTAGTCCCAATGAAAAACTGCAAAATTTGATAATTCTTTGAAGAGAAATCGTATTTTTTGTAAAGATAAGAATTATAACTAACAGATAATACTAATCTACTTGTATCCAAGATTACATATGTCAGATGTCGGGATCATGTCGGCTTGTGTTTGAAATGTTGGATATATCGGAAATATTTTACAATGATGAATTTTAATATTTAAATAAATTTATTCATATGTATACATATTGTTTTTGTAAATATGTACAATTATACACATAATATATGCTTATAAATTACACAAACATATATGCACATAATATATATTAATAAATTACACAAGAGAGTCATCGGCGGCAGTAAACGGTTAAAAGAGCGTCAAATGAGAGCGAAAGGAGAATGTCATCGAAGCTAAGTGCAAAGAAATGCACAAAATGAAGCACAATTGCATGAAACATAATATTAACGCTTTGTAGCATAAAAATGAAAAAATACTATAAATACTCCCGCAAATAATATTGGCCTCGAAATATTGCCCAATGTGAGCCAAACCAAGCCTCGCATGTGCAGAATGCTCGATCCCAAGGGCCAACCTCAGCTCCCCTTCAACGTCCGCGTAGTATGCTTTCCTCGGCCTCTCCTTCGCCCGATGTCGTGTGAAAGCCCTTCCATGGGCGGTGGCCATCCATCCCAAGGCTTCTCCAATCAATCTTAAAGCCGCCCTCTCCCATCCATACATGGGTTTTCTTGGCTCAAACTATAAGATAAATTCAACCATTGTTACAATCTGAGATTTTTTGTGCTTTCCTTGTCACCAAGATGAGCTCATCGGACATATCCAACAAGCAACACTTGGTGTTTATTAGCTGGAAGAGTTCCAAGCAAGAGACGGTTGCTGATTCTACAACTGAGCCCGAGTATATCGCTGCTGCTAATGTGGCGAAGGAGGCTGTATGGATTAGGAAATTCATCAGTGAGCTTGGTGTAGTTCCTAGCATTGTTGATCCCATAGTTCACTACTGTGGCAACAACGGTGCAATTGCACTCGCTTCGGAATCTAGATCTCATCAGCGCTTCAAGCACATATTTCGGTGGTTCCATCTTATTGGAGATATTGTCGATCGAGGAGATGTGAGCATATGCAGAGTGCCGACTGAAGAAAATATAGTGGATCCACTGACAAAGCCTCTAGCGCAGAGAAAACATGATGGTCATACTAAATCTATGGGTATACGATACCTTAATGATTAGCCCTAGTGGGAATCTTGTGAATTGTATATTTGTCGGATTATTGTAATAATTCATTTGATAAATAGAGTACTATTATACATTTTATTTTATATTTATGGCAAGTTCTTTTATTATATCAATTTATTTCTATTATGATAGATTAATTAATGTAATAAATGCTCTTAGAATGTTTGTTTCCAGAGGATTCAAGTTGATGACTTGAATGTGAGAGTCTATGTTCTTAGAAGCTTCATTCTTAAAAGGTCTCTGGTCTACGTATCATCTTAGAAGCTAAGGGCGATGATGAAACATCAAAACTAGCATGTGCGTTGACTGATGATCGGATCTCACAGGTCATAATATTGTGATATCAAGTCATCGCATGGGTACTTGTTACTGAACAAGTTGTACTGAACAGACCCACCATGAGAATACTTTGTGGATTGTTATATGAACGTGTCACAAGTAGGTTTCAATTGGCAATGGTGTTTTTGGTTCTTTGACCTGAAGTAACAGCATTCATCAAGTAAGGAAGAGCGTACTTTGATGTCATCCAAAATCTTACTTGAGAAAGGTTGACGATAAAGGTGGTTATTGGGTACGTTACAAATTATTTGGGTGTTTGCGTGGGTACAAAAATGGGATTTGTCCTCCTATATGACAGGAATTGCATCCATGGGCCCTTTGATGGAATGGGACTGAGAAATGCATGGTCATGCTTGATTGAGTCAATATACGATATTGAGCTCACCAATTTCTTGAAGTTCATTCTAGATCAAGAAACTAGGATTAAACAATTATGAGGATGACACGGTCTATACCTCTAGTTTTATCCAGATGTAAGGGACATGACAACACTGATACATTGGTCAAAATGGCTTATTGAGTTTTAAAACTCTTATTGCTTAGGGAGCATTGATGCATTGCTAGATGTCGCTCATTGTTTGTGAAACTTTTGTTTGATACTTTCAAGATCAAGTAGGAGACTGTTGGTGTTACCATAGTGATCTGAAAGTGATCAAACAGGTAGTCTCACTGCCAACGCAATATGAGTCTATGGGATCGCACATAAGAGCATTGGAGAAGTTGGAAAGGTTTGTGTTGGCCTTGCTCATATGTGATATGAGTGAAGGACCAAGCCTATGACGCTCTGGATCTGAAGGTTTTTCATTTCGGCACATATGTTGTGCATATAGGTCATCAGGTAAGTAGTCGGAAGACCCAAGGACAAATTCGTCGAGTATAGTCTTAAGGTTTCAACGAATAAGTTGGAATTCGTCGAGTATCGTCATGACAACTCAACGAATCGGTCTTGGATTCGTCGAGTTTCGTATTGACAATTTCGACGAATTAGACTTCGATTTGTCCAATATCGCCTTGATGCTTGGACGGTTTGTTCTGTCTGGATTTGTGGGATATTCACATGTTATTTCGACGAATGGCCTTTTGATTCGTCGAATATCGATGTATAATCTGGACGAATTCTGATTACTCTGGTTTGATTCTTTTAAGACCGGTTTTTGCGTGGTTTGCGGGTATCGGGGTCTCGGTCTTCTCTATATATATTGAGAAGATAAACAGTACCACGTGTGTGGTTCCTTTTGACCTAATCGATCGAGACGTGGCTTCCTTTTCATTCTCCTGACGGAACTGTTCCGCATCGAAGAAGAAGTCGTGGCCTTGCTGCGTCCCGCCAAGCACCGATCTGTTGTCGTCGCCGGGAAAGTGTTTCCTCAGGCTTCGTCTTCGTCTTTGTCGCCTCTCCCTTAACGGTTCTAGCAAACCGTAGAGACGTTGAGGGCATACCTTCTTCCAACCTAGATCTTGTATGACAAGAGTCTAAGGGTTCTTCGTGATCGTGTGGACATCCGTAGAGGCGTGGACACAATTCTGCGCTCGGAACTCCAGCCGCAAGTGACCGTCGGATTTCTTCGGAGCGCCTTGGTTGAGTTGTCACTCAATCCCGCAAAGCTAGAATTTCATTTACAGCAATATTACTTCGTAATCAATGTTCATCGCAAAATCCGTATTTCTTTTGGGTTTTCTTGTTCCCTATTCCGTTGCGCACATGTGATGTGTCATATAGTAAAACCCAACAACCGTTAGCTACTTGGGCCATAGATGAAGACAAGATTCAGGCGGTCCTCCGGTGGCCGATCCCCACGTCCCTTTGGGATGTTCGCGGGTTCCTCGGCCTCACCGGGTACTATCGTCGCTTCATCAAGGACTACGGCGTGCTGGCCCGGCCCCTCACACAGTTGTTGAATCTGAAGACAGCCTGTTCTCTTGGCCACCCGCCGCCATGGTCGCCATCGCCGCCCTCCATTCGGCCCTAGTTCAAGGACTGGTGTTGGCCATGCCAGATTTCCAGCAACCCTTTCTCGTGGAATGTGACGCCTCCGGCACGGGATTCGGGGCCGTTCTAATGCAGGTCGGGCGTCCTATTGCTTACTACAGCCGCGCATTCTCGGCGGCGATCCAAAGCCGCTCATCATATGAGAATGAACTCATGGCCCTCGTTCTCACGGTCCAGCATTGGCGCCCCTATCTCTTGGGCCGCCCCTTCGTGGTTGTACCGACCATTACAGTCTTCGTTACTTGCTGCAGCAAAAGATCGCAACCCCGGCACAGCAACTTTGGGTGGCCAAATTGTTGGAATATGACTTCACCATTAAGTTCCGCCCCCGGTAGGGCAAATCGGGCGGCGGGCGCCTTATCCCGTCAACCGCAAGCACCGAAGTTAACCGCTATCTCTCGGCCAGTTTGGGACGACACGGCCACCATCCAGCAGGACGTCGAACGGGATCCCCACCTTGCGGCCATCCGACGGGACCTGTTGGCCAAGCCGGACGCTCACCCGCCCTACTCGCTCATTGGCGGTCGCTTCTTCCATAGGGGACGCCTTGTACTTTCAGCCACTTCTTCCAGTATACCGCGCATATTGGCCGAGTTTCATCCCACTCCGTCAGGCGGTCACGCGGGTGCATTCCGCACCTGTCGGCATTTGGCGGCATCCTTGTACTGGCCACAGATGCTTCGCCAGGTCAAGGCCTATGTGGCCGCTTGTCTTCCGTGTCAGAAGGCAAAGTACGAGACCATGTTTCTAAGCGGCCTACTTCAGCCCCTTCCAATTCCGGAGCGCATCTGGGAGGATATCGCCATGGATTTTATCACCAGGCTCCCCCGTTCGAGCGGGTTCGACTGCATCTTGGTGGTCGTGGATGGCCTCACGAAGTATGCACATTTTATTCCTCTTTGCCACCTCTACACGGCTGCAACTGTAGCCGACAGTTTCATCGCCGAGATGGTGCGACTCCATGGTTTCCCGCGCTCCATCGTGAGCGACCGAGACCCTCTCTTCCTCAGCAGCTTTTGGACAGCTCTCTTTAGTCCACAAGGCACTCGCCTCCGTATGAGTACGGCTTATCACCCGCAGTCAGACGGGCAATCAGAGGTGCTTAACCGGTGTTTGGAGACTTATCTCCGCTGCTTCATCGGCGAGCGGTCGGGCACTTGGTCCAAAGGGCTGTGTTGGGCGGAGTACTCCTACAACACATCTTATCATCATGTGGCGAACACATCACCCTTCGAGACAGTCTATGGGCGACCGCCACCATCGGTGGTCCGACACCTTTCGGGGGAGTGCCCCGTCACCAGTTTGGCCGACCATCTTCAGGACGGAGACATCATACTCGATAGTTTGAAGCACCATCTCTGACAGGCCCAAGCGAAGATGTTGTCTTTTGCCAACCGGAAGCGGCGGGATCTCGCTTTCCAGGTGGGAGAGAAGGTTTTCCTCAAACTCCACCCATACCGCCAGCTCACCGTCGCGCGGCGACCGTGCCCAAAATTGGCACCACGTTTTTACGGGCCCTTCGAAGTCATCAGCCACATCGGGGTCGTGGCATACCGGCTTCGTTTGCCCAGCACCAGTCGCATTCATCCGGTTTTTCATGTCTCACAACTCCGCCGAGTGGTAGGAGACCATCCCGTGGTGGACCACATTCCAGCCGACCTCGACTACTCCGGCCCCGAACCACTGTAGCCCGAGGACATTCTTGACCGTCGACATCACTTACCCGGGGACACCGCCCCGGAAGAGATCCGTGTCGCATGGCGCCATCGCCCAGCCGGCGACGCCACCTGGCTCCACCGGGATGATTTTCGCCGACAATTTCCGGACTACTGCCTTGAGTACAAGGCCAATTTCCCAGACGGCGGTATTGTTACCGATATACAGGCGGAAGACCCGCCATGGCAGGTGTACACGCGAAGGCCGCGAGAGCCGGGAGCGACTCGTGGCACGGGACCAGGAAGAATCGCCTCCGGTTCGGAGGGACATGGAGCAACGCAGGCAGGTGGAACGGAACCCGATGGACTCGACTCCGGTTCAGTGGAGCAAGCGTGAACCGGGCGGAACTCATCTTTTATTATTAGTTTTATTATGATTTATTTTGATGTATGTTTTGGGCCCCTCAAGTATATGAGGATGTACTTGGTATGTTTGGTTTTCATGATGATCACTAATCAAAAGAGGGTTGCTCCCTCTCTTTCTCCCAAATCCTAAATCTCCCTCTATCTATGAACCCCGATCGGACCTTCCCCCGCCGGTGTTCCCAATTCTGCTCCCCTTACCTCCGCTCCCTTGCACGAGTGGTATTAATTGGTCCGACCTAGCCATTTCGCCCGCTTACCGCCGCCGGATTCTCCACCTCCTTCCGTCGTCCGCTAGCATGGCACCGCCTAATCGCCGCCCGACCAACGAGGCCTTGGACGACCACGAGACCCGCCTCGAAGACACCCGCACCAGGCTGGACGACCACGACAGCCGCCTAGCCGCCTTACAGTCCTCCGTCGACGTCGTCTTCGCCGGTCAGTCGATTCTCCTCAGCCGCCTGGAGGCCCTCACGTCTGTGGCCACCCAACCGCAGCCCTTGGGCGCTACTTCTTCAACAGGCGCGACCTCCATTTTGGGGATGCCGTCGCATGTGCTTCCTACCGACACAGACCCTCCACCCGGCCGCTCCGCCCTCTCCCTTGACGTGCCCTCATTTTCTGGCATCGACCTGATGGTTTGGGTGGCACGCGCGGAGCAATTTTTTGATCTGCACCTCACCTCGTCGGCGGAAAAAGTGGGCACCGCCGTGGTCGGCCTCTCCGGCTCGGCTCTCCATTGGGCGCGTTGGCTCAGCCAAGTTCAGCCTGCCATGTCATGGGGCGAGTTCAAACATGAGATGATTAGTCGCTATGAGACGCGTTACGCCGGCTCTTCCGTTGAACGCCGCTGCAGCATCTGCCAAACGGTCGACCTAGATAGCTATATCGACGACTTTGTTGCGTTTGTCACACAAGTTTCGGGTCTCCTGCCCGACCACTATTTGGGGTTCTTCCTTCAGGGGCTACTACCCACGATCCGTTCTCGCATCAGCACACATCATCCTAGAACGGTCTCTGAAGCATTGGAGTTGACTCGTGCGGTAGAAGCGGATCTCGGTCTCCGCCACCATCCACCAGGCAGACAGGCCGGCAACCGCACCAACATACCCGTGACCTGGATCACCGGCCGCCACCAGGTGGGGGCGTTCGGCTGGGGCGCGCCGGACCTCCCCACCGTTTCTCCAACAACGACTACAACGAACTCCGCCGCAAAGGGTTGTGCTTCCGTTACCGACAACCCTACACCCTGAATCATGTTTGCGCGGCAAAAGAATTCCACGCCCTCTTCGACGATTATGATCCCACGATTACTATGGTGGACTTCGACACCCTCGCCATTCAGGATTAGGACACCCCACCGGAGCCTGACGGTGCGGCCCTCCATGTGTTGTACCTTCCCTTCTTTTCCGTGGGCAGCCTTACCGAACCCCGGACGATGAATATAACTGGATTGATTCACGACCATCCGGTGATTGTGATGATCGATTGCGGAGCAAGCCACAACTTCATTTCGACACAAGTAGAACGAGAACTCGCCCCACCTATGTCACCTTCCTCAGACTTCTCTGTTTGCTTGGGTGATGGCCGCCGACGACCGACCCTCGGGCAGTGCTTAAACTTGTCTATTTATGTGGGACCGTGTCGACTGACAGCTGACTTCTATGTGTTCGAGTTGGGAGGACTCGACGTGATTTTGGGGATCACGTGGCTCCAAACCTTGGAGGATGTCTGCGTGAATTGGGCCACTATGACCATGCTCTTTCAGCACATGGGCAGCTCGTGTCGTCTGGTGGGCGATTCGGCTCTCTTACGCTCACTGATCTCTTTTCGAGCTCTCACTCGGGTCGCTGACGTGGATTTTTTGGCTTGCTTATGGGCCAAACACACGGAGCCGACCGTCTCCGTGTCGCCAGCACCGGATTTTCAACACCTCCTGGAAGAATTCTCTGATGTTTTCTCTGCACCACAGGGCCTTCCACTGGCTCGTCCGACCGATCATTCGATTGTGTTTCATCCCGATGTGGCGGCCATCTCCGTCCGTCCCTACCGTTACGGCCACGCCCAGAAGGACGAGATCAAACGCCTTGTGCGGGAGATGTTGTTGGGCGGTCTTATTCGACCCAGCGCCAGTCCGTTCTCCAGTCCGGTCCTTCTAGTTTGTAAGAAAGACAGGAGTTGGCGATTTTATGTGGATTACAGGGAGCTCAACAAGGTCACGGTGGAGGATAAGTATCCCATTTTGATCATTCAGGAGCTCCTGGATGAGCTCCACGGCGCCGCCTACTTCACGAAGCTCGATCTGCGGACGGGCTACCACCAAATCCGTGTTCGGCCGGACGATGTTCCGAAGACCGCGTTTCAGACCCATGACGGTCACGTCGAGTTCTTAGTTATGCTGTTTGGGCTGACCAACGCCCCGGCTACTTTTCAAGCAACGATGAATGACATTTTGTCGGGTACTCCGTAAGCACGTGCTCGTTTTTTTATGACATATTGGTCTTTAGTCCATCTTGGCAGGAACACCTACATGTTTGTCGTACCTTCTTGACGCTTCGGCAACACCACCTCTCCGTCAATCATAGGAAGTGCTCTTTAGGCACGATGACCGTTAGCTACTTAGGCCACACCATCTCGGCCGACAGTGTGGCCATGGATGAAGACAAGATTCAGGCGGTCCTCTGGTGGCCGACCTCCACGTCCCTTGGGGATGTTCGCGGGTTCCTCGACCTCACCGGGTAATATCGCAGCTTCATCAAGGACTACGGCATGCTGGCCCGGCCCCTAACACAGTTGTTGGAGCTCTCTGAAGACAGCCCGTTCTCTTGGCCGCCCGCCGCCATGGCCGCCTTCGCCGCTCTCCAGTTGGCCCTATTTCAAGGGTCGGTGTTGGTCATGCCAGATTTCCAGCAACCCTTTCTCGTGGAATGTGACGCCTCCGGCACGGGCGTCAGGGTTGCGGCACGGGCGTCGCGGCCGTTCTAATACAGTTCGGGCGTCCTATTGCTTACTACAGCCGCACATTCTCGGTGGCGATCTAAAGCCACTCAGCATATGAGAATGAACTCATGGTCCTCGTTCTCGCGGTCAAGCATTGGCGCCCATATCACTTTGGCCTCCCCTTCGTGGTCCGTACAGACCATGACAGTCTGCGTTACTTGCTGGGATATGACTTTGGGTGGCCAAATTGTTGGGATATGACTTCACCATTGAGCTCCGCCCCGGTAGGGCAAATCGGACAGCGGACGCCTTATCCCGTCAACCGCAAGCACCGGAGTTAACCGCTATCTCTCGGGCCCTCGGCCAGTTTGGGACGACGCGGCCACCATCCAGCAGGACGTCGAACGGGACCCCCACCTTGCGGCCATCCGACGGGCCCTGTTGGCCAAGCCGGACGCTCACCCGCCCTACTCGCTCATTGTCGGTCGCCTCTTCCATCGGGGACGCCTCGTACTTTCAGTTGTTTCTTCCAGTATACCGCGTCTATTGGCCGAGTTCCATTCCACTCTGTCAGGCAGTCACGCGGGTGCATTCCGCACCTACCGGCATTTGGCGGCATCCTTGTACTGGTCACAGATGCTTCGCCAGGTCAAGGCATATGTGGTTGCTTGTCTTCCGTGTCAGAAGGCAAAGTACGAGACCATGTTTCACAGCGGCCTACTTCAGCCCCTTCCAATTCCGGAGCGCATCTGGGAGGATATCGCCATGGATTTTATCACCCGACTCCCCCGTTCGAGCGGGTTTGACTACATCTTGGTGGTCGTGGATCGCCTCACGAAGTATGCACATTTTATTCCTCTCTGCCACCCCTACACGGCCGCAACTGTGGCCAAAAATTTCATTGCCGAGATTGTGCGACTCCATGGTTTCCCGTGCTCCATCGTGAGCGGCCGAGACCCTCTCTTCCTCAGCAGCTTTTGGACAGCTCTCTTTTGTCCACCGGGCACTCGCCTCCGTATGAGTACGACTTATCACCCGCAGTCAGACGGGCAATCAGAGGTGATTAACCGGTGTTTGGAGACTTATCTTCGCTACTTCATCAACGAGCAGTCAGGCACTTTGGCCAAATGGCAGTGTTGGGGGGAGTACTCCTACAACACGACTTATCATCATGCGGCGAACACATCACGCTTCGAGACAGTCTATGGACGGCAGCCACCACCGATGGTCCAACACCTTCCGGGGAAGTGCCCCGTCACAAGTTTGGCCGACCATCTTCAGGACCGAAACATCATCCTCGATAGTTTGAAGCACCATCTCTGACGGGCCCAAGCGAAGATGTTGTCGTTTGCCAACCGGAAGTGGCGGGATCTCTCTTTCCAAGTGGGGGAGGTCTTCCTCAAACTCCACCCATACCACCAGCTCGCCGTCGCGCGGCGCATATGCCCAAAATTGGCACCACGATTTTACGGGCCCATCGAAGTCATCAGCCGCATCGGGGTCGTTGCGTACCGGCTTCGTTTGCCCAGCACCAGTCGCATTCATCCGGTTTTTCATGTCTACCGAGTGGTAGGAGACCATCCCGTGGTGGACCACATTCCAGCCGACCTCGACTATTCCGGCTCTGAACCACGGTACCCCGAGGCCATTCTTGACCGTCGACATCACTTACCCGAGGACGCCGCCCCGGAAGAGATCTGCGTCGCATGGCGCCATCACCCAACCGGCGACACCACCTAGCTCCTCCAGGATGATTTTCGCCGACAGTTTCCGGACTACTGCCTTGAGTACAAGGCCAATTTCTCAGACGGCAGTATTGTTACCGATATACAGGCGTAAGACCCGCGATGGCAGGTGTACACGCGAAGGCCGCGAGAGCCGGGAGCGACTCGTGGCACGGGCGACACGGAACCGGGAAGAATCGCCTCCGGTTCGGGGGGACATGGAGCAGCCGGATGGAACGGAACCAGACGGACTCGACTCCGGTTCAATGGAGCAAGCCTGAACCGGGCGGAAGTCATCTTTTATTATTAGTTTTATTATGTTTTATTTTGATGTATGTTTTGGCCCCTCAAGTATATGAGGGTGGACTTGGTATGTTTGATTTTCATCTTTGGATCACTAATCAAAAGAGGGATGCTCCCTATCTTTCTCCCAAACCCTAAATCTCCCTCTATCTCTCAACCCCGATCGGCCCTTCCCCCGCCGGTGTTCCCGATTCTGCTCCCCTTACCGTCGCTCCCTTGCACGAGTGGTATTACCTCGCTAATATATAGCCTGTAGCCTAAGGATTTGATGCTAAGTGGGAATGTAGACTCAACATCGACGGATTATGTAAATGATAGAAGATCGGCTAGATGTTACTATTTCATTATAGGTTTTACTACAATTTTATGGTGTAGCAAGAAGCGGTATAATGTTATATTGTAAATCACCTACAACAAGTATATGTATGAGTTTATTTGAAGAAACAAATCTATGATATCTATAGAAATGTGGACTATCATATGATTATGAGATGTGACGGTGAAAGAAAAATTAAGGTTAGCATCACATTCAGAGGTCCATGCTTGGAAAAAGAGCATTGAAGCTCAACATTATTGTATACAAGAGAATGTCTTTAATTAAGAACATTCAAACAAGTGCTTAGTAGAGTTGTTGGAGTTGGTGTCGTTAGCTACTTTGGAGTCAGTTATTAATAGTTTTCTTTTATCCATTACTTTTGCCGGCCTCTATTCACCACATTCTTTTTTCTCTCTGTTTTTTGTATTACATGTACCTTTCTTTTACTAGCGCAGATTATTGCTTGAGTTTCAATCTTCTCTTCTATGTTTTAATGCAAAATAATTTGCTTTTGTTACAATATTAAATTAGAAAAAATTGAATGTGGGAAAGATAATACTATAAACATTAGTTAAAAAAATGCTGTATGAGCATGTACTCACGATAATAAGAAAGGAGCCAAATCTAGAGCCCTGCAAAAGGCCAAGCAAGCAAGCTCGTGGAGTTTCATCTTTCTTCTCCTCCTGACATAGAAGTCAATGACATGAATATCATCATCCCCGATCTCTTCACCGTATTCTTTGGACTCTGAATTGAAACTCCCCACACTATGTAGCTTCTCCACAACCTTATGCAGAATCTTTCTACATATTGGACGAAAGCATCCCAGTATCGGGATTGTGTATCTAGGGTGTAAAAATGGATCAGCTACTACAGCAACCGTGTCTACTACTGAAATAGGGCGCTCCTGCTAAGTGAAAAACAGTTATAGGGAATTAAATCAAAGTGCTTAATTAACACTTAACTTTTAAAGAAGAAGAAGAGATGTACCTTCTGTAATAGGCTGACCAACTTAGGATTCGAACGGAGCTCGGGGCAGCGAGCAAGAAACCTTAGGATAGCAGCTTCGCACGTGAAACTTCCGTCCAAAGCCATGCGACGCGCTTAGTGAGAGGAATGTCTTTGGAGGCCTTGATTCCGAGAGGAGGAGGAAGACGGAAGACACGAGCCTTGATGCCGCAGAAGCTTCGAACGCCGGCGGGCGAGGAGTAGAAAGCGGTGGTTAAAATGTACGCCTGGCGGCGAGGGAGGGCAAGGAACAATGCTCGGGATCAAAATCGCCAAAAAAAAACTAAAAACCTAAACCTAAAACGCAGACCTAAATCGGCTCAAAGGGAGTCCCAGACAGCCCAAATGCAAAGTCCAAAAAGTGGCTCAAACGCAGGCCAAAAACGGCCCAGAAATGGCGGCCCAAAAAACGCTCAAACACGGACCAAAAAGCGCCCCAAACCTGATCCCAACGGAGCACCAACCCAGCCCGAATATGGAGGTGCAAATAGTAAACTCGTCATCATGGGTTGCGGATAGTAAAATCCTCCAACATTGAGGTGCAAATAGTAAAATTCACCATCATGAGTTGTGGATAGTAAAATTTTCCACAGCATGAGTTACAAATAGTAAAATCACCTCATCTTGGGGTGCGGATAGTAAAATCCGCTTATTATGAGGGTGCACATAGCCAAATCCCAAGATGGTGTGTGCATAGTAAATTTCCTAAAAAATGTGCATCATAAAATATAAGAAATCAGTCTGCGAATAACGAAAATACGCATAATGGTATGTGTATAACACATAAATTAGTCATTGTCTGCGGATAAACTGCATAGCCACCATAACCAACCCTACAAAACTATAAATATGACCACATGTCCCTCCTTTCAGGCATCTTTCTCTTCTCCCGTCTTTCCTTCTATGCGCTCGAAGACTCATTCGAAGATCTTCTTCACCTTCAAAGAATCCTTTGAAGATCTTCAAGCGCATTCGAAGATCGTTTGAAGATCTTCGAGCCCCCATTGAGCGCAAGCGGGGACTCCGCACATTGCGCACTGCGCCCACCCTGCACATTGCACCTTGTGCAGGCCTTACGCAGATTGCGCCCAGTACATGCCTTACGCACAATGTGCCCTACGCACGCCTTTTGCCCACCCCTCCTTGCGCACATTGCGCCCTGCGCACTCCTTACGCGCACCTTGGGCCCATTGCGCCCCACGCATAACTTGTGCACATTGCGCCTTACACGCATTACGCCCTGCACACATTACGTCTTGCGCCCAGTGCACCTTGTGCGTACTGCCCGTTACACACGACTTGTGCACAATGCTCCTTATGCATTGTGCATCTTGCGCACACTGCCCCTTGCATACACCTTACGCACAGTGCTCCTTGTGCCCGCCTTGCTCACAATGCACCCTACGCACACTTTACGGACACTACACCCTACGCACACCTTGCGTCCACTGTCTTGCTCGCACCTTACACGCATTGTGACTTGTGCACACTATGCGTGGTGCATAATGCGGCATGCATGCACTTTGCACATACTACGCTTTGCACCTTGTGCACGCCTTGCGGACACTACGCCATGCGCACACTGTGAGTTGTGCACACCCTGGACACATTACGTCATATGCACACCTTGTGCACACTATGCCCCGCGCACTTCGTGTGTCGTGCACCGTGCGCATTGCACCTCCCGCACATTGCGCCCTACACACATTGCACCTGGCGCACATTGCGCCCTACGCACACTGCGCCCCGCGCACATTACGCCATGCTCATCTAGCGGCGCACGCACCTTGCCACTCGCGCACCTTGCGCCCCGCGCACCTTGCGGCCCACGCACCTTGCGGGCCGTGCACTTTGCTCCCCTCGCACCTTGCGCCCCGCGCACATTTCGCCCCGCTCACATTTCGCCCCACGCACATTGCTCCCGCTCACATTTCGCCTCGCGCACCTTGCGCCTCACACACATAACACTCTGTGTATGTAGCAACAAGTCCTTCGCTCCAGATATCTTTGTTTGCACCAAGAGACACGTCGCATATTCCAGATCGTGTCGAGCACACCACTCCCAAAAATAGGAGATAAGCAGCAGATTTCAAGACGCACTGCCATAGCCTTCGAGTATCAGCACAAAGCTCTAGAATGACCAGAGCGTAGAACACCCCACTTAACAAAAAAAATTACTTCGCTCCATGAGCAGTGGTCTGTCACCCTAGGAGCCCCCTCTCTCACAACAGTTGTGATGAGAACCGGTCTGACACCCTCGAGTTTTGTACAAAGCATTGTAACAACACTAAGAGAAAAGTGGAAGTTTGGTTGGCATCGTACCGGTCACGTATTATTTACTTTTTTTTGGATTTTCCACATTAAAAAAAATTCCCTTTCCAGTCGTCTCACTCTTTCATTGACTGTTTGCGCACTCGATTGCTCTCGAGCTAAGACGATTCGATTTTAGATCGGTCTACTGGAGCCTCGAGTTGCCTGCAACAGTTTGACGTCGTTTGTGGGAAGGTTTTCCCAGCACTCCTTACGCACACTGCACCTTGCGCACACTACTCCTTGCGCACACTACTCGTTGCGCACACTGCTCCTTGCACACATTACTCATTGCGCACATTGCGCCTTATGCACACCTGAAAACCTGAAACCCAGGTATGGGTATTCACAAAAGTCTAGTGTACTGTTTGTCTACATTGTTAAGAAAAATTTCATGACAAAATCAAGATGATCTGATAGAGAAGAGGAAAATTGCATTATATTAAACATTAAAACGATACAATCAAGAATGAGTCTCGTCGAGCATCCAGAGGTTGGGTCCTGCTTGACGCTCCACTCTCCAAGAGAGTCAAAACACTAGACTTCCAAAAGTCTCAATTTAAAGAAACTACCACTCATATATACAAGCGAGTGGGGGAAATACAAATTACAAAAAAGCCCATGAGATACATAAACTAATAATAACATGCGGCGGTCGCATCGTATCATGATCTCCAACTTTTTGGGGCCCAAATAAAACTGTCATGGGAGTAAAAGGTATTTGGTTGTCCACTTGGATAGCATTCATTCCTAACTTTAATCTGGCAAAAGTAAATTGCATCGTAAACAAAAGAAAAAAAACTTATCCTTGCTCGCATAAACTTGTATGATCTACTGGCTCCATTGTAACGACCCGATTGTCCGCCACAATTAACAGTATCCCTAATGGCATATATCATCAAGAACAGCGGAAATATACATATGCATTTCATAACGAGTACGTATCTGAAACATCAGTTACATAACATTCTATATACAAGTACAGAAAGGAAATAAAGCAGTAAATTTCTACATGAGCTCTAATGACGACCGGTCGCTGTCTTTCCGGTTCCTAAAAATTTAGAGAATACAACTGTTAGTCTTGTATAAGACTAAGTGAAAATTTACCTTTTTAATCTGCTGTACAGTAATAGTTTTATCATAAGAATTAAGTACCGGTGTAATTACATAAGCTACTATATAACAGTTCATTTCATTCATGACATAATTTAGAGCATGTTCTGTAATTCGTCTTGCAGACAAATCAATAGAAGCAACTAACAATAGTGTTTCAGTATAGGCTTAGGCTATAAGAAATCATAAACAGTAAATACATAAACAGTAAACAATAAACCTCTGTCAGTCAAGCTATACGACAATATTCTTTATGCTTGTATTTCTTTTCATATAGGCACTATTAAGGGTAATTCAATGAATTCTATATCAGTCTCAGTATTCCATATTTCAGTCTTTGGGCCCGACCCCTTTGGGTCATCAGTCTCCAGACCAGTACGTATAATAAGCGTTTATGCCTTTCGGCTCGACTGGCATGGTAATTCAGTACACAACATCAGTATTCTTCATTTTTATTACTCTTAATAGTTCCATGTGTCGACACATTAGAATATGTATGATGAGTTTTTTATTTTAATTAGTCCCCTCAGAAATTATTTTCTTGCTTGATTGCCTCTAAATGAGGTCATTTATAGCATTTGCAACATATATAGTGATTTTATAAAGCAGTTTCAGTATAACAGTGAAATGTTTAGGTAAAGCATACATTAAAAAGAGAAATTCTCACCGTGGCTCGTTCCTTTTCCTTGCCTCGTCTCGAATAGACGTCGTGTCGACTTGGAGATGCCATCCTTCACAATATTTGTACATATATAAGGCAACAATATTTATTTCACGAGGTTGCATCCCATACAGCGACCCAACGCATTCAAGCCAACGTATGCAACATTTCATATAGCCGGTTACCCACACAAACAGTCCACATGACAGCCCACAAAAATAGCCCACAAACACAGTCCAAATAGCCCACAAACACAGCAGCTACCAATGAAACCAGCCGGCCAAACAGGCCAAAAACAGCAGCCAGCAATGACACCAGCCGGTCAAACAGGCCAAAAAAACAGCAGCCAGCAATGACACCAGCCGGCCAAACAGGCCAAAAAAACAGCAGCCAGCAAAACAACCAGCCGGCCAACAGTCCAGAGAAGACAGCAAAACAACCAGCCGGCCAATAGTCCAAAAACAGAAATTAAACTAGGGCACAACTCCAAAAACAGTAGCCCACATGGGTACAGCCGGCCACAACAACAACTAAAACCCTCAAGTAAAAGAAAAACATAAAAGGAAGCAAGTACCTAGTTCCAAGAAACTTGAAAGTTCTCCCACCAAGGCCAAGAAAGATCCAAAGTTCCCAGAATAAGCTAAAGAAGAGGCGTTTAGAGCTCATACACGTAGAAGAGAAGAAAGGAGCAGAAGATTTCACCATACCAGGCGACGGGAAGGAGAAAACCACCAAACCCTAGCTATCGGGTTTCGCCGGGCTGCAGAGAAGATGCGCGAATGCCGAATAGGAGCAGGGACTCGAAATGTCATAAGAAAAAAACCACCGCTGAAGCCCTATATAGAAAGGCCGAACCGGTTAACCCAGCCACACAGCCAACCCAGCCCAAAAGCACCAACCAGCCAACCCAGCTCAAAAGCACCAACCAGCCAACCCAGCTTAAAAGCACCAAATAGCCCATTTATAACATTACCACATAGGATTAACCCGCAGCACTAGCAAATCAAGCCAACCAGCCATACTTTTACATTTACAACAAGTCATGCGACCATATTATGTGTCGTCCACATCATAAGAGCAACAAAAACAAAATGTTATGCATACAACAATATTCAGTAACTCGCAACACATAACATAACATATTCATAGTAAGAACTCGCACGACGCCGAATCATAGCTCATGGCGACGCCGATTCACAGCTCATGGCGACGCCGATTCAATACTGCTTACCTCTCTTTTCATCATCGGGGACGTTACCTGTAATAAATTAACTTTCGTTACACATTATCATATAAGTGATTATTTACTACAAACATGACATAATATGACATACCAAAAATGTGTGCGTCACAATTCTCCCTTAAATAATTTTCGTCCCCGAAAATCATTCTTTCATATTATCAAACAGTACAGGAAAAAGATTTCGCATTGCATCTTCACGTTCCCACGTCGCTTCGTGACTAGGGTGACCCTTTCCACCAAACTAGCACAAACGTCACGTCTCGATTTCTTAACTGTTTGCTTTGCTGATCTATAATCTGATATGGTTCCGTCGGGCTAGAGAGGTCTGGTTCAATTGGTATATCTGTGGTTGCAACAATCGTTTCAGGGTTACGAACATACTTTTGTAATGCTGACACATGAAATACATGATGCAATATTTGCAACTCTGCTGGTAGCTCCAAGCGGTAGGCAACATCACCTACCCGCTCAATGACTGAAAAAGGCCCGACATAACGCGGACTCAATTTCCCAAGTCATCGGAAACGTGAAACTCCTTTGAACGGTCTGATTTTCAAACATACCTGGTCACCGACTTGAAATTGCACAAGACGATGACGGGCATTATAGTATTTTTGTTGTCGATCTTGCGCTACCTTCATTCGTTGTTGTATCAGCTTTACTTTTTCATGTCATTTATCAATTTTCTCCCGGTTATACAGTGTTCGCTCCCCCTTGTCAGCCCAACTTAATGGTGTTCGACAACGTCGGCCATACAATGCTTCAAAGGGTGTCATCTGGATAGACGATTGGTAGATGTTATTATACGCAAACTCTACCAAGGTTAGATACTTTTCCCAGGAGCCTTTTAAATCCAATACAACCATACACAGTAAATCTTCTAAGAACTGTATTGTTCGCTCCGACTGTCCATCTGTTTGGGGATGAAATGCTGTGCTAAACAATAACTTTGTCCCCAAACATTTGTGAATATATCTCCAATTTCCCGACGTGAATCGACCGTCGCGGTCAGAAATAATGGATCGGGGAATCTCATGCAATTTTACAATAACATCTATGTACAGATCATTCAACTTTTCAGGTGGTCCATCCTGTCGTACGGGAATAAAATGTGCGCTTTTCGTTAAGCGATCAATAATTACCCAAATATCATCATGCCCCAATTTGCTGCGAGGAAGACCGAAAACAAAATCCATCGCAATGTCTTCTCACTTCCATTCTGGTATGGGTAAGGAATGCAAATATCCTCTAGGTTTCTGGCGTTTTGCTTTCACCAGTTGACATGTGTGACAGGACGCAATATACGGTATGTTGGGTACATTGGTTTAAATGTACCTGATTTGAAGAAGCCTCACCCAACTCAATGATATACATCAAAATGTATTTGATGTGTTTTGAGTTTACTTGTGCAGGTTAAGTATTTGTAGGAAAGATGGAAAAGTTTTTAAGTCCATGTGTCGATACCCAGAGGGAAAGTGTCGACACCCTAAGACTTATGTCGACACCCAAGCAAGCAGTGTCGACACTTGGAGTCATTGTGTCGACACCAGGGATGCAGTGTCGACACCAAACAGAAAGTATCGACACAAGGAGCTGTGTCGACACTCAGTGAAGAAAAGTGCAGTGAAGCAGTGTCGACACTTAGCAGTTGTGTCGACACCCAGAGAAACTGTGTCTACATCAGAAAGTGTCGACACTTGGAGGCTGTGTCGACACTCAGCAAAAGTCAGCAGAGTCTAAGTATAAGTGTCGACACCCAGAGCAATGTGTCGACACTCAGCAGAAGAGTCAACACTTGAAGAAAGTGTCGACATAAGAAAAAATGTGTCGACACTCAGCTGAAGACTCAACATTTGAAGAAAGTGTCGACACAAGGAGCTGTGTCGACACTTAGCAAAGTTCAAGAATATTCTAAGTACAAGTGTCGACACAAATGAGATGTGTCAACACTCAGCAAAAGTCTCAAACAAAAGAAGAATGTGTCGACACAAGGAGCTGTGTCGACACTCAGCAAGTATCAACACTGAAGACATGTGTCGACACCAAGAAGCAGTGTCGACACTCAATATCAGTGTCGACACATGAAGAAGAAGCAGTGTCGAGATATAAAATCTACAACACAAGGAGTTGTGTCGACACCTTGTAGGCTAGTGTCGACACTTAGACAACTTGTGTCAACACTTGGTCTATAAGTGTCGACACTTAAAGACAGACAGTCTCGACACTTTCAGACAGTTACAGGTTTTTCAAGAACTGTCTGGATGAATTGACAGCTGCCATTCCAGCCGGTCTACTGCACCTATCAGAGTTGTCAGAAATCAGTTATGAACCGGACCAGCCGGTTACCATGAAGAAGGCCTATAAATAGGCTTACACTGTCTACAGAAACAGATGATTGTCCAAGTTGTTCAAGTAATTAACAAAGAAGAAGATCTAGCTATTCCTTGAAGAATCTAGTGAAGATCTAAGTAGTTGGAGAGAGAGAGCTCCATCCAAGAAGTCAGCCGTTGGAACCAGGCTGAGAAGAAGGGTTCAGATTTTATTCTGAATCTTAAGTAGCAGAGATCAAGGATCAACTACAGAGGAGGTCAATCTTATTGTGTTCTACATTCAAGAAGCTTTGAAGAAAGCCAAGTCAGATTGATTTCAACTGAGTTCTTCCAAGAACTCATCAAGAAACTCACAACTCATCTCTCTTTTCTCTGAGTTGTTGAGTTACAATTTTTGTATTCATATTATCTTGTAGGATCCTTAGGGATCTGAGTTTTGTAAGCCTGTAATTATAAAGGCTGAGTGTAGGGCCTGTGTGCATGAGTGTAGGAGATTTGAATATTTGAGTGTAGGCATGTTGTGGCTGAGTGTAGGCCTTGGTGGCTGAGTGTAGGCTTTGTGAAGAAGCTGAGTGTAGGCTTTGTGAAGAAGCTGAGTTGTAGGGCCTTGGGCCTGAGCTGTAGGAACCTTGTTTTGGGGTTCTGAGTGTAAGATCTGAGGATCTGAGATAGTGGAGGAGTTTGACTGAATCTAGTACACTGCTAGATAGGCGAAGGGGGAAAGTGGATGTACCCAAACCTTGGGGAACCACTATAAATCTGAGTGTCTACTGTGTGCTTGTGGAATTCTGTGATTGCTGATTGTGTGCTGTGATAAAGTAAATATAATTTTGTGTTATAATCTGAATTCTGCCTAAAAAGTCAAAAAGATTTAAGTCACCTATTCACCCCCCCCCCTCTCTAGGTGATTAGGTACAATATCTTTCAAGTGGTATCAGAGGGAGGTTACTCAAAACAAGGACATAACTGTCTGAGTAGATCCTATTGGCAGATTCAGTCTAAGTACATTACAGAATCAAGAAAATCAAGAACCATGGGTTCCACTGAAAATCATAAGAAATTGGGATCCATGAAGCTACCCATTTGCAGAAAAGAGATCTTTGGCATCTGGAAGGAAAGGGTGAGACTGTTTATGGAAGCCTCAGACCTAGGATTTATATCACAGTGAAAGAAGGTCCATATGTGCCCATGAAGGTTTCAGTCTTAGATGCAAATCAGAGAACACCTAAGGATTTCTTTGAAATGACAAATGATGAGATTGTTCTAGCCACACATGGACAAAAGGGCTCAAAATATCATTATGAGTGCTATAGATGATGCTACCTTTCAAAATTTGATACACTGCAAGACATCTAAGGAGATGTGGGATACATTGATAGTGTATATGGAGGGTTCTGAAGAAGTGAGGCAAGACAGAAAATCTTTGCTAAACCAAGAATATGAAAGTTTTAGGCAAGGTAGGGCTGATAGCATAACTGAATGCTATAAGAAATTCTATAGGATTGTGAATGAGCTAATGTCCTATGACAGAGAGTTCAGTAATTATGAGCTCAATGATAAGTTTCTAAGGTCCCTAACAAAAGATTGGGACACCAAGATCTGTGACATTAGGGAAATGACAAAGTTAGCAGAATTTCCTCCACCACCACTATTTGAAAACTGCTATCCTATGAGATGCAGTTGATGGTGAGGAAAGAAGAGGAGAAATCAACAAGAGTGAACATAAAGAAAGGACATGGCCTTCAAACAGAAGCCCCCAGAAAGTACAGAAGTAAGTCACCAACTCCACCACCAAAAGTACCTGAAACCTGAGTCAGATGAGTCAGCAAGTAGAAAGTCTGAAAGCAGTGAAAGTGATGAGAACTTTTGCTGCCTTCACAAGACATTTTCAGAAGTTCTTAAAGAACACAGTGAGGACAAGATCATCTACTTCACAGGGTAAGAAGACTATTAATCAGAATAAAAGTCTTCAAAGAAAGACAGAAAAAGACCAAGTCTAGCAAAGCAACTCTTTCAAAAATTGTATGCTTTGCTGTAATAAACCAGGACATGTTGTTGCAGACTGTCCAGAGAAAAGGAAGGAGTCTAATGCCAAGAAAAAGACTCAATACAAGGGCAAGAAGGAAAGTCTTTTGTTGCCAAAAGGATAAGAGCAAGCAGACATTTCTTCATCAGAAACTGAGTCAGATGCTGAGGCATACATAGGACTATTTGCTGAGGAAGAAGAAGAGAGTTCATCCAGAATCATGAACTCTATATATGAACAAGAGGACAGTCAGTGCCAAGGACTGATGTCATTGACAAAAAGTGACAAAATCCTGGAGCAGTCAGGACCTAGTAAGATACAACATTGTTCTTTAAGTTCAATTTCTTGTGCTAGTTCAGAATCAGATTCATCATCATCAAGTGATGAAAGTGCATCTGAGTTGAAGAGGATATTCATCATTTGATGATGAATATAAAGTTCTGTTGCAAGCATTTAAGAAATGCAAATCCTTGGCCAAGAGTCAGCTAAGGAGATTGCAAGTCTCAAAATGGCTGCAACTGATTATGAGAAGATGTTTGATCAAAGCTAAATGAGATAGCCAGACTGAAGCACATAACTGTGATTCAGATGGGGACTATATTATTTAAGAATGATCAAATCAAGAGTCTAGAGATTAGTCTTCAGAAGGAGAAAGATTTAGTTGCTAGGTTTTCTAAACCAAAGTCAGTTCTGCCCTTAATTGATGAATTTGTTCATCACAAAGGTAAAACTGGACTGAGGTTTACTAAACCTGCAAGGATGTCAGTCCAAGTCCAGGGCAAAAGCCCCAACTCTCAACAAGTCAGCTGTAGATAAAACAGCTAAGACTGTACCTAAGCAAAGGTACAATAAGTTTGAGTGTTGGTGCTGTGGCAAGGTAGGCCACTTTGCAATGGACTGTTGGCACAATGCTAGTGTCAAAGTGAGTAGCAAACTGCATGTTGGAAAACCTGCAGGTGCTTTGTTAGGAAGCAAACTAACCAGTACCAAGGACCCAAGATTCTTTGGGTTCTAAGGTTCACTAATCTGTTTTGCAGGTGGAGTCCAAGTGGTCATGCCCCAATATGTACTTGGACAGTGGATGTTCCAGACATATGACTGGAACAAGGGGTTTACTAAAGGACTACACACCTATAAAGGATGGTCAAAAGTCACCTTTGGTGGTTCTGAAAAAGGGATCATTACGGTTTTGGTAACATATCTAACTCCTATATTACAATTACTCAAGTGGCCTATGTTAAAGTTTGAAACATAACCTTATTAGTATAGTCAATGAGTGATGTAGGATATGACATCTCATTTGTCAAGATGGTTGTTGTTGAAGCCAATAATGACCCCCACTGAAGTTCGAAGAAAAAGGGGGGCAGCCAAAACCTACTTCTCTCAAGTCTCACCCCTGACTGGATTCTAAGGACCTAAGATTGACCCAATAGCCTCAGTAGGGAGGTCCCACCTCACACCCGGAAGATCTCTGAGAGCTTCCCCTCCAAAGCCAAAGCTGGGCTAGGAGCTCCTTAGAAAGCACTGGAATTTGGGAGACAATGATAGCTTGCTTTCTAAGGAGCCCTTATGGGTCTATTTATAGCATGTTGCTGTCCTGAATTTACTGAAAAGTCCCTAGTTGGTTTGCCAATAGCCAAAACCCGCTGTTTTTCTGAGGGTACTGAAGTAATTTCTCCTGAGGGCAATTAGGACATTCTTTCTGAGGCCTTGGGCCCCACTCGGCGAGAACTGTGCCGAGACCCTTCTGCCCAGGGCATGGCGCGAACGTTTTCGCCCGGCGTAGGCGAGAACTCTTCTAAGATAGGAGCTTGGCTCGGGCGCAAGTGCTTCCGCGCAGGCCGCGCTCGACGCTCTCGGCCTACGGTTTCTCTTTCAACGATCAGGCGAGAGCATTCCGCCTTCTTTGGGCGAGATCCTCCTTAGGGCGGGAACACTTCGGCTAACCCACCTGTGACCATTGTGCCTCCTTGTCTGGCTCAGCGAATATGGGGTTGTACACAATCCCCGCTCTTTTTGAGCTAGCACCGTGCTCGAAAAGACATGTCCAACCCAAAATATTCGCTGAGCACGTGTCAACGTCAGGGAATCTTTCGGTGGGCCGTACGACGCCTATAAATATGTGTGCCGATAGACGGCCACAATACTTCCCTCGAGTCGTCATTCTCTCCCTGAGCTCTCGCCTTCTCTCGCCATGCCTTCCAAGCGGGCCGACAAACCGCTTCCGTAGGATCTGCAGGATCGTATTAACGCGGCACAGGCGCGAGCCAGGGCTAATAGCGCCCTGGTTGCCCCATGGCTAGCGAGACAATCATCGGTTGCTGAGCCTTCTCTGCCTAAGAAGAAGAAGAAGAAGGCGAAGGTGGTGCAGCGGGACCTGTCCCGCGAGAATAGGAGCCCGCCCACCCCGGCCCCTAGTCGCGCGGATGGCCCCTCTCCGCGGAAGGTAAGCTCGATATACCAATTACTAAAAACCAGTTGTCCATTTGTTTGACGTGGTACCTCTCGCAGGAGACAGTTCCCGACGCTTCTGCGTCCCCGCGAGAACACTTGGACCCTCCCTCTAGCCATCACGATGATCAACCGCGGGTTCCAGAGGTGGCTCCTCCACCTGACCCGAACGTCGCAGGTAGTGGTTCCCCTCTCGCACCTCCAGATCTCGGCACCCGGAGAGGCGGGGCGAGAGCTGCGAATCAGTCTGCCCACGCGGTTGATTCCTCCCTACCGGCGGGAGGAAATACTGCCGAGATCTCCGTGCCTTTGCTGGACGCTAGCCTTCCTGCGGGAGAGGAGACCCGCCTCCCGGCTCCTGACCAAGCCGGGATCACCATTCGCAAAGTTTACCCCCCCCCCCCCCCCCGGAAAAGGAAAGCCAATCCACCTCCTTTTTGGAGCTGAGGGGGGGGGGGGGTGGGCCTTCTCGCCTGCTGTCGACCGGGGGCCTCATCACTCTGAAGGTACACGGGAATTTTATCGCAACTATCCTTTAGCTCCCGCTAAAATGGGGATTCTTTGACAGGGGACATGGGCTCGCGGCCTGGCGCTGAGGTAGAGGAAGAAGAAGAAGAAGAAGAAGAAGAAAGAGAGGGAGAAGATGGAGAGAGCTCTCCCTTCCCCTCCTTTGACGAGATGGAGGAGATCCTGACCGGTGCCGGGAGCGTGAAAAGACGGGGGAAGAAGGTCGCCGCCATTCTGTCGAAGCTCATCCGGCGAGAACGGGTCCACGACCTTGCGGCAAGAGAGTTTCGCCAGTCAGTGGAGAAGATGCTAGAGTCCCTTGAGCGAGATTACCTTATAGGCGAGATGGACCGGCCGGGGGGAGCTACCGCCGGATCCTCACCTGAGAGGTGCATCGAATGAATCCGGGATCTGTCTCGCCGGGTTGACCTGGGATGCAGCATTCTGTCATCCTACTTCAACCCATAGGCGCCCCCCGGACCAAGCTGCGGGACCGAGGCAAATGGCGGTGGGAGCAAGGGAAATGGCGCTGGGAGCCATACTGAAGCGCGAGACCTCCCCTCCTCCTCCCCAGGCCTTCACTTCTCCAATGTACCCTTATTTACTCGTTCAGAGTTGTAACTAATGTTTCTGCATTTTATTCGCTTATTATTTTATCCCGTTCTCGCGGAGCGAGAGTCATAATTCTGTTTTAATATTTGTTGTATGCGTCTGGGTTATTTTCCCGGGTCCTTGGATGGCGAGAGCCACCTCGTTTCCGCCTACCTTGCCCGTCGTATGACCTCTCGCAACGTTTGCGCTAGTCATTTAGTCAATCAGTCACTGTCAGACTCGGGCGGGAAAAACGAAGCGCCGCCGATGTAGGACGCGCCGGCTGTACCCCCGCCGCCTTTCTGAAAACGGCAATCATTACCACGACTTTCTATAAATAGGAGGCTCACCTACCACATTTATTTCTCTGATTTCAGTCTCTCTCCTCTCCTGTTGCTCTCGCGGTTTCTCCAAAGCTCTCGCCCGTCTCTGCCTGCTACTTCGGTTCTCGCGCCGTTCTCGCTCTCGCCCTCTTCTCGTAGATCTCGCCTTCAAACTTTTTCGCGATGCCGGGCGGAGGTGAAGGACGATCCAATTGCGCGGAAGCTTTCCAAAAGCATCTTTTCCCTTTCTGCACTCTCACCCTGGACAAGTTCAACCTGATCAAGACCCAGCACGTTCCCGCCGGCTTCACTGCGCGGAACCCGGGCAATCACGACAAAGTAAACACCGCAGGGGAGGGGGAGCTCGCCATCCCTATTGAACATTTCGAGGTGGGCTTCCGCCTCCCGCTGTGGCCTGAGATGTGGCAGGCCCTCCGGTATTACGGAGTGGTTCCCGCGCAGCTGAATCCTAACTCAGTGGCGATCCTCATGACATTCATATGCTATATGCGGTCCGAGAGGACCGAGTTTAGCTTGTCGATCTTCCGCAAGCTATTTACTTTCCGCGCGAAAGGAGGCGTGGTGTTCTTCTCCGGGCAACTGCTGAAGACGATCGGTCTCGCCAACAAGCATCATCACTGGGGCGAGAGGTTCATCTACGTTTCCGGCGACTTCAGGAACGTACCCCTTGCCCCCATTCAATACGAGGATGTCGCCTATAAGCCTCCCTCCTTGGGCTCGCGCGAGAGCGCCCTCCTTGAGTTCTTCGGAACCAAGGATTTCGACGTCCTCTTCCTCCGGCGAGACGTCGATTCTCTTTCCCCTGTACTTCCGGGAGAAGGTAGGATCTCGCCTTTATTTGCCTTTTTCTTACCTTTTCCAAGGTTGGAACTTATCGCTATTGTTTCGCAGGAGAGCGCGAGATCCCCCTTTGCCAGCCTTTCGACGAGGCTCGCGCCAGAGGGAGTCAACCTCCTAGGGACCCGCTGGCTCTTGCGAAAGCCGCCGCGCAAGCCTGCCGAAAAGAGCCGGGCCCTCCCTCTTCAAGCAGTGTCGTGAAGCGAAAGCCCGGTGCCTCTGCGCCTCAACCAATCAAAAGACCCAAGACAACGGATACCGAGAAGGGCAAGGCTGTTGTGGTGCCGCCCACCCAACCCCTCCCTGCCGGCCGCTCCTTTGAGGAGGTCTTGCAGGCCGTAAGCCAGATTGCGGCCACCAGGGGTGGCCATGAGACCCCTGCCGAGATCCCTCCGGTCCCTGGTGCCGTAGAAGACTTGGGTGCCGCCGTCGGGACCTCTGGCCACCACCCATCCGAAGAGGTGCCGCGGGGCCATCGCAATTTCGGTCTTGGCATGAGGTGCCTGGACGCGGAGAACAAGCCACTGCTGCAATGGGACCCTGACGCTAACAAGGTCTCGATCTCGTCCCTCTTGCCAAGCTGGGCAGAGCGAGACGAGGTCACCGGCGAAGCTTTCGCCTTAGGTTATTGCCTCTACAGCTGGGAGGACGCTAGCGTCTACGACAGGATGTCGACCCGGCTGCTGGCCTACGACTCCACTCGCGCTTTGATGCGTGGGCTGGAGCTTGCGCACATGTGCGCCCGACGGAGCATTACGATAGACCGCAACTTTCAAGACATGTTCAAGGCCAGGGACGATGCGGTGGCCCAGGCGGCCTCTCTGGCCAAGGAGCTGGCCGAGGCCCAGCAAATGTTATCCTCGCGCCAAGCGGAAGGGTAAGCGAGACCTTTCACAATCACTTGTTCTCGCCTTCCTAACCCTTCCCTTATGCTAACCTTCCGTCGTTCAGGATTCCGCCCAAGCCGCACTTCGCGAGGAGCTGTCACAGGCCCGATATGACAATGTTCTCCTGCGGCAGCAGATCGCGCTCCTCGAGGCGAGTGCAGCCTGTAACACCTCCCCTGTAATAGACGTATAATATGGGTCCGGCCGGGGCCCCACAACATACGAACACCACAGCTTTAGTATTAAAAGTTGATATAGCTACCCAAACTCAAAACACTTGCACAACACAGCGGAAAACCAAGCACAACTAGAAGTTATCCACTAAACCAAAAGAGTAAACAAATGGCCTTAAGGCCTTACATCAAATGTCCAAAAGGGGGTATACAGTACAATCAAACATGAATGTGCTCAGCACTCCTAGTCTACCTCGGCATGCAAGCCGGACAAAAATAGTCTCAAACATACATCATCAAAGTAGTGCTACAAAAGAGAAAACACTTCATGGGCTTAGGCCTTTTTGGCCGGCGTGCTAGCTCCTGCGTGCGATCCTTGCCCTGTAAAAATTATTAGTAACGTGGGTCAGCAAAGGCTGACCTCAAACTGTGTAACAACACATCTCCTCCCGGCCGCCCCTAACGGACCCCGGGGAACCCTCCAACCTGCAAGTCAGCACTTCATATGCAATATAAATTTCTATAAATAGAAAAACATTAAAACAGGCTTGAATGTCTCAATCAACAAACATGTTCTCTACTGGTTGAGCATATAAAGAAAGGGCCTATTATGCAACATGAATGCAACACCCGGGCTTCACCCAAGGTACCCTAAACCGTATGCATCTAGCACAACATCACAACATTTGGGTACTCACATTTCCCCAATTGGCATAAAGCCGCAAACATTGAGGGAGACACAACTCCCTCACACGGCGCACAGGCCGCCACATGGAAATCTTGCCAAGGCCCCACCCGCTCGTGGGCTTAGCCCCGGGCTTGCCTGCAAGCTCTGACGTCTCATGTCAGGATTCCAACAACCACAGACTGACCGATTCTAAGAAGCCTTGCTGGACCCCACCCGCTCATGGCCTCTTTGCCCGGGCTTGCCCCAAGCTTGGCATTCTCGTCAGTCTCACAGAAGGGGACTAGTCTCGCCGGGACACTCTCCACACATGACGCACGTGTCACGGGATAGCCAGCCGACCACGGAGACATAGCCACGCCTTGGCACAACACAACCAAGACTAAACACATCGCAATCCCTCTTTGTACCGCAGCGTTCCCGCGCACCAAGGAAAACATCTCCAACTCGTGCGGAGCTAACCTTGTCCACCAAGGAAACCATCTCCATTCTCATTTGGAGCTAACCTTGTCAAGGAAACCATCTACCACCACGAGGAGCTAACCTTGTCCGGGTTCGACTACATGTACTCTTTTCAAGCAAACGGGACAATCACCACCACAACACAAACGACATCTTGCCGCATCGGAAACCTCTACGAATCCCTAAGTTCGTATGCAACATCACCGTGTCGGACTAACGGTCGCGACTACGGCTTCACCCACCATGCCTAATCCACTAGCGAAGCGGATCTCTAATGCAAAATATGCCGGGGACGGACTCAATCGACCCGGAAGTTCCTCTTGAAACTTGGCAAGCCAAAACCCCTCTCATTTGAGAGTTTGGTGCCCAAAAATTAGAGAAAAGAAAACTAGATGATACTAAAACGTGCATCCTAAAGACCGAGAGGAGAGATGTCGTTACCTTCCGACTCCTCTTCCTTGCCATGGCAAACTAGCCGGATGGAAAACTTCGCAATGCTCCAAGCTTCACGGATCCGGACTCGGCTCGCGATTCGGAGCTCCGACACCCTTCCTACAGCCCAAGAGTTCTTCTTCTTCCTCCTTGCTCTAGGTTTTCTCAAGATCTAAGAAAGAGAGAACTTAGAAGAAAATGAGGATCTGTAACCCTAGGGTCGGACTTAACTGTCCAGGAGATGGCCTGAACCGTTAGATCCCAAAACCAGAAAAAGACTGGCTGCGATTCGCCTGGAAAATAAAAGATCTGGGCCGAACACGGCCTGGCACACGCCCGTGTCCAGGGCCGTGTGCCTCATTCGCCGTCTCAAATCGACGCGCCTGGAATCAGACACGGGCATCCGACACGCCCGTGTTCAATCCGACACGCCCGTGTCCCCAGTGACACGGCCGTGTGGCCTGCCGTGTAGCTCCAACGACACGGCCCCAACACCAACCCGAGAGGTGACACGGCCTGGGACACGCCCGTGTCCCAAGCCGTGTGCCCCAGTCTCGACACACTGTCGAGCAAAAGTGTCGACACTTGGGCCGAGTGTCGACACGGCCTCGACACGCCCTGCGACACGCCCGTGTCGCAGGCCGTGTGCCCCACTCTCGACACTCTGTCGAGCACAAAGTGTCGACACTTGGGCCGAGTGTCGACACGGCCTCGACACGCCCTGCGACACGCCCGTGTCGCAGGCCGTGTGCCTCACTCTCGACACTCTGTCGAGCACAAAGTGTCGACACTTGGGCCGAGTGTCGACACGGCCTCGACACGCCCTGCGACACGCCCGTGTCGCAGGCCGTGTGCCTCACTCTCGACACTCTGTCGAGCACAAAGTGTCGACACTTGGGCCGAGTGTCGACACGGCCTCGACACGCCCTGCGACACGGCCGTGTCGCAGGCCGTGTGCCTCCTGCCAGAACCCAAAAAATTTCCAGAACAGCAGACTGAACCTCTTGCAAAAACTGGGGTGTTACAACTCTCCCCCACTTAACTGAATTTCGTCCCGAAATTACAAAACAAAAGGGTACAAAACTTAAATTGTACCTGACAAAAATAGTTCTGGATAGTCTTCTAGCATGGCCTGTTCTCGCTCCCACGAGAACTCCTCACGACCGCAGTTGTCCCAACGAACTTTCACAAGTTTAACTTCTTTATTCCGCAACTGCCGAATCTCTGAATCTTCTATAGCGATTGGAAGGACTCGCGTCCTCAAGTCTTCCTCAATCGGCACCGATGTCGGCTCAATCACCACGCTAGACTCCACCAAGGCTTTCCTCAACACGGAGACGTGGAAGACGTCATGTAATCCACTCAAATCTGCGGACAATGCCAACCGATAGGCTGCTTCTCCTATCCGCTCAACAATTTCAAAAGGCCCCAAAAACCTTGGACTCAACTTCTTGAGTCGGCGAATCCGCGAGACGCCTTTGAACGGCTTGACCTTCAGATAAACCCAATCACCAACTGCAAATTCTAACTTCCGGTGACGAGCATTAAAATATTTCGCTTGCCTGTCTTGTGCCACCTTCATACGCTCTTGGATGGTCCGTACCATCTCACAAGCGTCAACTACCGCATCCTTTCCCAGAAATTTGGTGTCTCCCGCCTCTGCCCAAGACATTGGCGTTCGACACCGCCTCCCATACAAAGCTTCGTATGGCGCCATCTTTATACTAGCTTGAAAACTGTTGTTGTACGCAAATTCTACCATGAAGAGGTGATCCTCCCACCTCTTGCCAAAATCAAGAACGCACATCCTCAACATATCCTCCATAGTACGGTTCGTTCTCTCCGTTTGCCCATCAGTTTGAGGATGGAACGCCGTACTAAACTTTAGCTTCGTGCCCAAGTTCTTCTGAACCAGTCTCCAGTCCTTGGACGTAAACCGTCCATCGCGATCACTGACTATGCTCTTAGGAATTCCGTGCAGTCGCACAATGTTGCGAACATACAACTCCACCAGCTTCTCCACGCTGTCCTCTTTCCGGTTCGGGATGAAGTGAGCCACCTTGGTTAGGCGATCCACGATCACCCAAATAGCATCATTCCCATGCTGCGATCTAGGCAAACCATGCACAAAGTCCATGGAGATGTCCTCAAATTTCCATTCAGGAATTGGAAGGGGCTTCAGGAACCCACCCGGTTTCTGACATTCGGCCTTCACCAAGGCACATGTTTGGCAACGACTCACATACAAAGCCACATCTCGCTTCAACCCCGGCCACCAAAAGGATTTCTTCATATCCAAGTACATCTTTGTACTGCCTGGGTGAATGGAGTACTTTGAGAAGTGAGCCTCGAACATCAACTCCTCACGGAGATTGCCAAACTGCGGTACACAAACCCTTCCATCCTTTCTCAAGATTCCCCCGATCATCTCCCAGGTGCTGCTCTCGCCCATTTGAGCCTCCAACACAAAAGGTTGAAACTCCACATCTAATCGAGTCGCTTCCCGAATACGATCGGACAAGTCGTTTTGCACTTCAATCCAGTTCAACCGAGCCACGCTAGACTCGCCTCTCGCAACACATTCCAATCCAAGGGACTCCCATTCCCGTACCAACCGCTCATCATGAGCTTCGATCCAATTTCCTAGCCCCGAGTACTTTCTACTCAACGCATCCGCCACCACATTGGCTTTACCCGGCGTGTACTGAATCGCCACTTCGTAGTCTCCAAGAAACTCAACCCATCTGCGTTGCCGCATATTCAAGTCCTTTTGATCTAAGAGATACTTCAGGCTTTTATGGTCCGTGAAGATCTCCACTCTTGCGCCATAAACATAATGTCGCCAAATTTTCAGCGCGAAGATTACCGCCGCCAACTCCAAGTCATGGACGGGATAATTCCTCTCATGAGGTTTCAGCTGTCTAGACCCAAAGGCTATCACCTTCCCATGTTGCACCAAAACGCAACCCAAACCGCATCCCGATGCGTCACTGAAAATTTGAAATCCATCTGTCCCTTGCGGTAAACTCAAGATCGGAGCCATCATAAGCCTCTCCTTTAGTGCCTCGAATGCTTGACCGCACTCTTGGGTCCACACAAATTTATGGTCTTTGCGAGTGAGAGAGGTGAGGGGTAGAGCTATCTTCGAGAAATTCTCCACGAATCTCCTATAATACCCGGCTAGTCCAAGAAAACTTCGGACTTCCGCCACGGTCCTCAACACCGGCCAATCTCTGATGGCCTCCACTTTCGCTGGATCCACTGCCACCCCATCACCACTAATCACGTGGCCCAAAAATGCCACCTTCTCTAACCAGAACTCGCATTTGGAGAATTTTGCATACAACTCATTCTCCCTCAACACTTGCAAAACTATTCTCAAGTGGGTCTCATGCTCCACTTCCGATTTGGAATACACCAAAATGTCATCAATGAAAACAACCACAAAAGAATCCAAGTATTCCCGGAATACCCGATTCATCAGATCCATGAACACCGATGGTGCGTTCGTCAGCCCGAACGGCATCACCGTAAACTCAAAGTGTCCATACCTTGTCCCAAAAGCAGTTTTGGGTATGTCCTCGTCCTGAATTCGTAGCTGATAGTATCCCGACTTCAAGTCCAACTTCGAATATACCACTGACCCCACCAATTGGTCAAACAGGTCGTCTATCCGAGGGATCGGATACTTATTCTTGACGGTCAACTTATTAAGCTCTCGGTAGTCTATGCACAGGCGCATGCTACCGTCTTTCTTCTTCACAAACAACACCGGTGCGCTCCACGGTGAAGAACTGGGTCTAATATACCCTTGCTCCAACAGTTCCTGTAACTGAACCTTAAGTTCCGCTAACTCCTTTGGTGCCATCCTAAATGGAGGACGTGACACCGGTCTAGCCTCCGGCACTAACTCGATCGAGAAGTCGATCTCCCGCCGAGGAGGCGCTCCAGGAAGTTCATCCGGAAACACATCCTTGAACTCTGCCACCACAGGCACTTCCTCAATCGACAGTTGGGAGAGACGAACCTCCAATAACGCTACAAGCGCTACACCACCCTGGTTAACCGCCCGCACCAACTGCATGGCCGATATCAGGGAACAGGCCACTCCACCAAGGCCCTCAAACTTGACTTCTGCTTGCCCTTTACTCCTTAAGGTCACCACCTTAGAAAGGCAGTCAATACTGGCGCGCTGCTCTGCAAGCCAGTCCATACCCAAAATGACATCGAACTCTACTAAAGGTAACACTGCCGCTTCCAGAGCGAAGACAACTCCGTCTAGCTCCCAACAAATGCGCCCTTTAGCCCCGGTGGTCATAGATGACCCATTGGGCATGCGCACTTTCAGCTCTGCACCCGACGAGAAAGACTCAACTCCTATTCTCCGGATGAAGCTCTCCGCAAGAAAGGAGTGCGATGCTCCTGTATCAAACAATACCCTAGCGGGGTATCCGGAAACTAACACGAAGCCTACAACATAGACGTTACACAAAAGTCTAAAAGGATGAAGCACAAAATTTAAACTTAAATTCTCTTCATACCTGTCACCACATCCGTCTGGCGGATCGCTTCTTGCTGTCCAAGGTTGTAGGCCCTTGGTTGCACCGGTTGGAACCGAGAAGCGCTCGACTCCGCCATCTTTCCTTTCTCTGCAGCACTGGGGCCCGAGCGCACAGACTGCTCCTGCTTTGACTCTTGCCCCGCTCCCCCTTGCTGACAAGCACGGGCTATGTGCCCAACCTTCCCGCAGTTGTAGCACGTCGGCGGTCCCCTAGAGTGGGAACCCCCAGGCGTCCAGTTGCTCCTCTCACCAGATCTGGAAGTGGAAGGCTTCTTCCTCCACCTACTCCCATCAGACTTTCCATGAGATTGGGAAGGCTTCCCTTCCCCTTGCTTGGGAGTAAAACCCTTACGGCGTTGGGTTCGCTCCAAATCATTCTCCAAACTCCTGGCGGCTTCAACTAACTCATTAAATCCCGCCCTCTTCATGGAGATGAGGGGCTGCCTCAGATTCTCCCTCAAACCTTGGTAGAAGAGGTTATCCCTCTCTACATCATCAGCCATTGTCGTTCCCGCATAACGACCCAATCGGGTGAACTCTTGCACGTACTCATCCACTGTCTTGTCTCGCTGCATTAGATGCAGAAACTGCCTCTGCAGGGCCAACCGAGTTGAAACTGGGATATACCTCTTAAGAAAAGCGTCCCCAAACTCTTCCACTGACGGGGTGCGTCCCGGAAACTGGCGGCCGCTATGGCTCACCCACCACAACTTGGCGTCTCCTTCCAACAGGAACGCCGCATACTCAGCTTTCTTTTCCTCTGGCGTCTCTGCCGCCCTTAACAGTTCTTGAATGCGAACCCACCAGTCTTCCGCATCCGTTGGCGTTCCGACACCCTTGAAAGACGGGGGATGGAAACTCAGGAAATACTTCATGTGTCGGTCTCCATGTCCAACAACTACTCTCTCCGCCAAAGGCTCCACTCGCCTGGCTTCTGCTCCTGGCACGGCCGTTGCCGTATCTGGTGTGGCAGGGGCTGCCACCTGAGCCGCCGCTGCAGCCTGAGCTGCCACCATCGCTTCTGCAAGCATGCGGCAGAAGTCGGCCGGGTCTACACCCGTGCCCAAAAGGCCTGGAGCAGTAGCACTGCTCGCCGAGAGATCATCCCTTGCTCTTGAAGTGCCCGCCTCGTTGCTTGCACTCTTCAGGAAGACAAGAAATAAGGGATTAGTCTCCAATCTCAAGACTAAAACATAAGGACACTCATGGTCCCGCGTTACTCTTATGTGGATAACTTCTCTACGCACTGACCTTGAATCTAACCTGCCTCTGATACCAAATTGTAACACCTCCCCTGTAATAGACGTATAATATGGGTCCGGCCGGGGCCCCACAACATACGAACACCACAGCTTTAGTATTAAAAGTTGATATAGCTACCCAAACTCAAAACACTTGCACAACACAGCGGAAAACCAAGCACAACTAGAAGTTATCCACTAAACCAAAAGAGTAAACAAATGGCCTTAAGGCCTTACATCAAATGTCCAAAAGGGGGTATACAGTACAATCAAACATGAATGTGCTCAGCACTCCTAGTCTACCTCGGCATGCAAGCCGGACAAAAATAGTCTCAAACATACATCATCAAAGTAGTGCTACAAAAGAGAAAACACTTCATGGGCTTAGGCCTTTTTGGCCGGCGTGCTAGCTCCTGCGTGCGATCCTTGCCCTGTAAAAATTATTAGTAACGTGGGTCAGCAAAGGCTGACCTCAAACTGTGTAACAACACATCTCCTCCCGGCCGCCCCTAACGGACCCCGGGGAACCCTCCAACCTGCAAGTCAGCACTTCATATGCAATATAAATTTCTATAAATAGAAAAACATTAAAACAGGCTTGGATGTCTCAATCAACAAACATGTTCTCTACTGGTTGAGCATATAAAGAAAGGGCCTATTATGCAACATGAATGCAACACCCGGGCTTCACCCAAGGTACCCTAAACCGTATGCATCTAGCACAACATCACAACATTTGGGTACTCACATTTCCCCAATTGGCATAAAGCCGCAAACATTGAGGGAGACACAACTCCCTCACACGGCGCACAGGCCGCCACATGGAAATCTTGCCAAGGCCCCACCCGCTCGTGGGCTTAGCCCCGGGCTTGCCTGCAAGCTCTGACGTCTCATGTCAGGATTCCAACAACCACAGACTGACCGATTCTAAGAAGCCTTGCTGGACCCCACCCGCTCATGGCCTCTTTGCCCGGGCTTGCCCCAAGCTTGGCATTCTCGTCAGTCTCACAGAAGGGGACTAGTCTCGCCGGGACACTCTCCACACATGACGCACGTGTCACGGGATAGCCAGCCGACCACGGAGACATAGCCACGCCTTGGCACAACACAACCAAGACTAAACACATCGCAATCCCTCTTTGTACCGCAGCGTTCCCGCGCACCAAGGAAAACATCTCCAACTCGTGCGGAGCTAACCTTGTCCACCAAGGAAACCATCTCCATTCTCATTTGGAGCTAACCTTGTCAAGGAAACCATCTACCACCACGAGGAGCTAACCTTGTCCGGGTTCGACTACATGTACTCTTTTCAAGCAAACGGGACAATCACCACCACAACACAAACGACATCTTGCCGCATCGGAAACCTCTACGAATCCCTAAGTTCGTATGCAACATCACCGTGTCGGACTAACGGTCGCGACTACGGCTTCACCCACCATGCCTAATCCACTAGCGAAGCGGATCTCTAATGCAAAATATGCCGGGGACGGACTCAATCGACCCGGAAGTTCCTCTTGAAACTTGGCAAGCCAAAACCCCTCTCATTTGAGAGTTTGGTGCCCAAAAATTAGAGAAAAGAAAACTAGATGATACTAAAACGTGCATCCTAAAGACCGAGAGGAGAGATGTCGTTACCTTCCGACTCCTCTTCCTTGCCATGGCAAACTAGCCGGATGGAAAACTTCGCAATGCTCCAAGCTTCACGGATCCGGACTCGGCTCGCGATTCGGAGCTCCGACACCCTTCCTACAGCCCAAGAGTTCTTCTTCTTCCTCCTTGCTCTAGGTTTTCTCAAGATCTAAGAAAGAGAGAACTTAGAAGAAAATGAGGATCTGTAACCCTAGGGTCGGACTTAACTGTCCAGGAGATGGCCTGAACCGTTAGATCCCAAAACCAGAAAAAGACTGGCTGCGATTCGCCTGGAAAATAAAAGATCTGGGCCGAACACGGCCTGGCACACGCCCGTGTCCAGGGCCGTGTGCCTCATTCGCCGTCTCAAATCGACGCGCCTGGAATCAGACACGGGCATCAGACACGCCCGTGTTCAATCCGACACGCCCGTGTCCCCAGTGACACGGCCGTGTGGCCTGCCGTGTAGCTCCAACGACACGGCCCCAACACCAACCCGAGAGGTGACACGGCCTGGGACACGCCCGTGTCCCAAGCCGTGTGCCCCAGTCTCGACACACTGTCGAGCAAAAGTGTCGACACTTGGGCCGAGTGTCGACACGGCCTCGACACGCCCTGCGACACGCCCGTGTCGCAGGCCGTGTGCCCCACTCTCGACACTCTGTCGAGCACAAAGTGTCGACACTTGGGCCGAGTGTCGACACGGCCTCGACACGCCCTGCGACACGCCCGTGTCGCAGGCCGTGTGCCTCACTCTCGACACTCTGTCGAGCACAAAGTGTCGACACTTGGGCCGAGTGTCGACACGGCCTCGACACGCCCTGCGACACGCCCGTGTCGCAGGCCGTGTGCCTCACTCTCGACACTCTGTCGAGCACAAAGTGTCGACACTTGGGCCGAGTGTCGACACGGCCTCGACACGCCCTGCGACACGGCCGTGTCGCAGGCCGTGTGCCTCCTGCCAGAACCCAAAAATTTTCCAGAACAGCAGACTGAACCTCTTGCAAAAACTGGGGTGTTACACAGCCCCTCCGTTGGACGAGAGATTGAAGAGCCAGTATTACTCGGCTTATGACATCGACAAGCTGCTCCAGGGGAACGCGCAAGCCACCGTAAAGTTGACGCTGAAGACGCTGCGCGACATCGACTGCTGGGACGGGAGGGGCAAAGACATCACCGCTCAACAGCATGTCCCATGGCTCTTCGAGCCCATTCCAAAGCCCCTGGGCGCCCCTGATACCCCTCCCTCGGATGTCTCAAAGTCCCCCGCAGCGGGTGGCGAGACCTCCGAGGGGAGCTCCGGCGGAAGCTCTAGCGGGAGCTCAAGCGGGAGCTCTGAGGGGTACAGTTTATCTCCTTGAGGGCCCCCTTCTCGCTTCTGTTCTTCACCTCTATGTAAAGCGCGAGACGCTATCATTTTGTATCTGTACATAGTATTGTTAATGCAAATGTTTTTCTTGCGAACATCTTGTCTTGTTATTTGTGAATGCGTTTGATGTAATTGTCGTGGTTGAACGTTTTCGGCGTGTGCTTCTGCCAAGGCCCTTGGCCCTCCTAGGAAATCCTTAGCGATGGATCAGCAAGAACCCGCGGTGACCGACCAGCCGGAAGCGTGACTCTCGAATTCTTAGGACGGGACCGTCCCCTTTAGACTACGCGAGTCCCCTCTAGCCCGTCGCATAACGATCTCGCATGTTTGTTCGAGAACACTGAGAGGAGCCTTTTTGGCGAAAGCCTCCCCACCTCGAGATCCCTTTGACGGGGACTTCCCTGCCGAGATTTATCCCTGCCGAGATCTATCCCCGCCGAGATCTATCCCTGCCGAGATCTATCCCTGCCGAGATCTATCTCATCTTCTTCATTTTTCATTTGGTATTCCCAACGCGCCTCCTGCCTTGTCCAAACCAAACCAACCAAAACAAACCTAACCCCCACAGGCGAGCCTTCGGACCTGCCAGCTAGATGAGAGCCTGCGCAGCGGGTCTACCTGGGGCCGAGCCGAGCTCGGGGTGCCGATGAAGATCTCAAACCAACCAAACCTATCCCCCACACGCGAGCCTTCAGACCTGCCAGCTAGATGAGAGCCTGCGCAGCGGGTCTACATGGGGCCGAGCCGAGCTCGGGGTGCCGATGAAGATCTCAAACCAACCAAACCTATCCCCCACAGGCGAGCCTTCGGACCTGCCAGCTAGATGAGAGCCTGCGCAGCGGGTCTACCTGGGGCCGAGCTGAGCTCGGGGTGCCGATGAAGATCTCAAACCAACCAAACATATCCCCCACAGGCGAGCCTTCAGACCTGCCAGCTAGATGAGAGCCTGCGCAGCGGGTCTACCTGGGGCCCCGAGCTCGAGCCGAGCTCGGGGTGCCACCGAACATACAACTATGCTAAGTTATGAAAAATTCGATACTAGTTAAGGGAGAATCAATCGATATATTATAACAAGTTTATTTTTGAGATACATGGTTACATCCTTCCCCCCTCAGGGGTAGAAACGTTTTAGATCATCACCACTCCAATTGTGGCTCAGGGCCCTTCCCTCCACGTCCTGGAGATAGTATCCCCCCGTTCCGAGGACTTCTTTCACAATGTGTGGTCCTTCCCAGTTTGGGTGGAGTTTACCCACAGGGGCCGACCTTCCTGCCGCGTCAACCTTTCTCAGCACCAGATCCCCTTCAGCGAACTGCTTGACCCTGACATGCTTATCAAAATGCTTGGCCATCCGTCGCTTGATCTCTTCTTGCCTGATAGCCGCCACGTCTCGCAGTTCCTCCACCATATCTAACGAGAGGCGCTGCCCCTCTTCATTCTCCACCCTCCAAGCCTCGTCCCCTTCACCCGCGGCTATGACTCGTGGGGACCGGACCATGAACTCCACGGGTAGGACGACTTCACACCCATGAGAGAGCTTGAAGGGGGTCTCACCGGTGGCTGTGTTCGGAGTGGTTCGTAGTTCCCACAGGACCGATAGGAGCTGCTCCACCCAATTCCCCTTCAAGTTCTCCACCTTTTTCTTAGTAGGTTTACAATGATTTTATTTGCTGCCTCCACTTGGCCGTTGCTCCGAGGGTGATGGACGGAGGCGAACCAGAGGTCTATCCCCAGTTGAGCGCAGAAGCTGATGAACTCCTTGCTGACAAACTGTGGGCCGTTATCGGTGTAACACCCCAGTTTTTGCAAGAGGTTCAGTCTGCAGTTCTGAAAATTTTTGGGTTTCTGGCGGGGGGCACACGGCCTGCGACACGGGCGTGTCGCAGGGCGTATCCAGGCCGTGTCGACACTCGGCCCAAGTGTCGACACTTTTGCTCGACAAAGTGTCGAGAGTAGGGAACACGGCCTGCGACACGGGCGTGTCGCAGGGCGTGTCGAGGCCATGTCGACACTCGGGCCAAGTGTCGACACTATCGCTCGACAAAGTGTCGAGTCTGGGGCACAGCCTGTGACACGTGTCACCGTGTCCCGCTTGGTCGACGATCTTCGCTCGACGTTTTTTCCGCGGTGTCGACACAAAGCCTGTCGACGGGTGTCGAGACTTGGCACACGGCTTGGGACACGGGCGTGTCCCAGGCCGTGTCATCTCTCGGGTTGGTTTCGGGGCCGTGTTGTTGGAGGCACATGGCAGGCCACACGACTGTGTCACTGGGGACACGGGCGTGTCGGGTTGAACACGGGCGTGTCGGATGCCCGTGTGCGGTTCCAGGCGCGTCGATTTGAGACGGTGAATGAGGCACACGGCCCTGGACACGGGCGTGTGCCAGGCCGTGTTCGGCCCAGGTCTTTTATTTTTTCCAGGCGAATCGTGGCCTTTCTTTCCCAGATTTTGGGATCTGACGGCTCAGGACTGTTCTTAGGAAGTTAAGTCCGATTCTAGGGTGGGAAACCCTCATTTTGTTCTCCAAGTCCTCTCTTTCTAAGTTCTTGAGAAAAACTAGAGCAAGGAGGAAGAAGAAGAGGTCTTGGGCTGTAGGAAGGGTTTCGGTGCTCCAAATCGCGAGCCGAGTCCGGATCCGTGAAGCTTAGACCGCTGCGAAGATTTCCATCCGGCTATTTTGCCATGGCAAGGAAGAGGAGTCGGAAGGTAACGACATCTCTCCTCTCGTTCCTTAGGATGCACGTATTAGCATCATGTAGTTTTCTTTCTCTCTATCTTTGGGGCACCAAACTCTCAAATAAGAGGGGTTTTGGTTTGCCAAGTTTCAAGAGGAACTTCGGGTTGATTGAGTCCGTCCCCGGCATATTTTGCATTAGAGATCCGCTTCGCTAGTGGATTAGGCATGGTGGGTGAAGCCGTAGTCGCGACCGTTAGTCCGACTCGGTGATGTTGCATACGAACTTAGGGATTCGTAGAGATTTTCCGTGGCGGCAAGATGTCGTTTGTGTTGTGGTGGTGATTGTCCCGTTTGTTTGAAAGGTACGTGTAGTCGGACCCGGACAAGGTTAGCTCCTCGTGGCGGTAGATGGTTTCCTTGAGAGATAAGGTTAGCTCCGCACGAGTTGGAGATGGTTTCCTTGGTGCGCGGGAACGCTGCATTACATTGAGAGATGATGATGTATTTAGTCTTGGTTTGTGTTGTGCCAAGGCGTGGCTATGTCTCCGTGGTCGGCTGGCTATCCCGTGACATATGCGTCATGTGTGGAGAGTGTCCCGGCGAGACTAGTCCCCTTCTGTGTGACTGAAGAGAATGCCAAGCTTGGGGCAAGCCCGGGCAAAGAGGCCATGAGCGGGTGGGGTCCAGCAAGGCCTCTTAGAATCGGTCGGTCTGTGTTTGTTGGAATCCTGACATGAGACGTCAGAGCTTGCAGGCAAGCCCGGGGCTAAGCCCACGAGCGGGTGGGGCCTTGGCAAGAATTCCTTGTGGCGGCCTGTGCGCCGTTTGAGGGAGAGGTGTCTCCCTTAGTGTTTGCGGCTTTATGCCAATGGGGAAATGTGAGTACCCAAATGATGTGATGTTGTGCTAGATGCATACGCAGTAGGATACCTTGGGTGAAGCCCAGGTGTTGCATTCATGTTGCACAGTAGGCCCTTTCTTTATATGCTCAACCAGTAGAGAACATGTTTGATGATTGAGACATCCAAGCCTGTTTTAATGCTTTTCTATTTATAGATGTTTATATTGCATATGAAGTGCTGACTTGCAGGTTGGAGGGTTCCTCGGGGTCCGTTAGGGGCGGCCGAGAGGAGATGTGTTGTTACACAGTTTGAGGTCAGCCTTTGCTGACCCACGTTACAAATAATTTTTACAGGTCAAGGATCGCATGCAGGAGCTAGCACGCCGGCCAGAAAGGCCTAAGCCCCATGTAGTGTTTTTCCTCTTTGTAGCTCTTCAGTTATGATGATGTTTGTTTGAGACTATTTTGTCCGACTTGCATGCCGAGGTAGACTAGGAGTGCTGAGCACATTCATGTTTGTTGTACTACTTTTCTTTGGACATTTGATGTAGGCCTTATGGCCATTTGTCTTACTCTTTAGTGGTGGATAACTTCTAGTCCTGTTCTGTTTCCACTGTGTTGTGCAAAGTGTTTTGGGTTTGGGTAGTTATATCAACTTATAATACTAAAGCTGTGGCGCTCGTATGTTGTGGGGCCCCGGCCGGACCCATATTATACGTTCACTACAGGGGAGGTGTTACAATTTGGTATCAGAGCCAGGTTAGATTCAAGGTCAGTGCGTAGAGAAGTTATCCACATAAGAGTAACACGGGACCATGAGTGTCCTTATGTTTTAGTCTTGAGATTGGAGACTAATCCCTTATTTCTTGTCTTCCTGAAGAGTGCAAGCAACGAGGCGGGCACTTCAAGAGCAAGGGATGATCTCTCGGCGAGCAGTGCTACTGCTGCTCCAGGTCTTTTGGGCACAGGGGTAGACCCGGCCGACTTCTGCCGCATGCTTGCAGAAGCAATGGTGGCAGCTCAAGCTGCAGCAGCGGCTCAGGTGGCAACCCCTGCCACACCAGATACGGCAACGGCCGTGCCAGGAGGAGAAACCAGGCGAGTGGAGCCTTTGGCGGAGAGGGTAGTTGTCGGACATGGAGATCGGCACATGAAGTACTTCCTGAGTTTCCATCCCCCGTCTTTCAAGGGTGTTGGAACGCCAACGGATGCGGAGGATTGGTGGGTTCGTATTCAAGAACTACTAAGGGCGGCAGAGACGCCAGAGGAAAAGAAAGCGGAGTATGCGACGTTCATGTTGGAAGGAGACGCCAAGTTATGGTGGGTGAGCAATAGCGGCCGCCTGTTCCCGGGGCGCACCCCGTCAGTGGAAGAATTTGGGGACGCTTTTCTTAAGAGGTATATTCCAGTTTCCACATGGTTGGCTCTACAGAGGCAGTTTCTGCATCTAATGCAGCGAGACAAGACAGTGGATGAGTACGTGCAAGAGTTCACCCGTTTGGGTCGTTATGCGGGAACGACAATGGCGGATGATGTAGAGAGGGATAACCTATTCTACCAAGGTTTGAGGGAGAATCTGAGGCAGCCCCTCATCTCCATGAAGAGGGCAGGATTTAACGAGCTAGTTGAAGCCGCCAGGAGTTTGGAGAGTGATCTGGAGCGGACCCAGCGTCGAAAGGGTTTTACTCCCAAGCATGGGGAAGGGAAGCCCTCCCAATCTCATGTAAAGTCTGATGGGAGCAGGTGGAGGAGGAAGCCTCATCCTTCCAGGTCGGGTGAGAGGAGCACTTGGACGCCTGGGGGTTCTCACTCTACGGGACCGCCAACGTGTTACAACTGCGGGAAGGTTGGGCACATAGCCCGTGCTTGTCAGCAAGGGGGAGCGGGGCAAGAGTCAAAGCAGGAGCAGTCTGTGCGCTCGGGCCCCAGTGCTGCAGAGAAAGGAAAGATGGCGGAGTCGAGCGCTTCTCGGTTCCAACCGGTGCAACCAAGGGCTTACAACCTTGGACAGCAAGAAGCGATCCGCCAAACCGATGTGGTGACAGGTATGAAGAAAAGTTAAGTTTGCATTTGTGCTTCATACTTTTAGACCCCCTTTTCGTGTGTTGTCTTGTTGTAGGTTTCGTATTAGTTTCTGGATACCCCGCTAGGGTATTGTTCGATACTGGGGCTTCGCACTCTTTTCTTGCGGAGAGTTTCATCCGAAGGGTAGGAGTCGAGACTTTCTCGGCGGACGCGGAACTGAAAGTTCGCATGCCCAATGGGTCATCTATGACCACCGGGGCTAAAGGGCGCATTGGTTGGGAGCTAGACGGGGTTGACTTCGTTTTGGAAGCGGCAGTGTTGCCGTTAGTAGAGTTTGATGTCATTTTGGGCATGGACTGGCTTGCAGAGCAGCGCGCCAGCATTGATTGTTTATCCAAGGTAGTGACCCTAAAGAGTAAGGGGCAAGCGGAAGTCAAGTATATGGGCCTTTGTGGAGTAGCCCATTCCCTAATTACGGCCATGCAAATGATGCGGGCGGTTAACCAGGGAGGTGTGGCGCTGGTAGCGTTGTTGGAGGTTCGTCTCTCCCAACTTTCGATTGAGGAAGTGCCTGTGGTGGCAGAGTTCAAGGATGTGTTTCCGGATGAACTTCCTGGAGCGCCTCCTCGGCGGGAGATCGACTTCTCGATCGAGTTAATGCCGGAGGCTAGACCGGTGACGCGTTCCCCATTTAGGATGGCACCAAAGGAGTTAGCGGAACTTAAGGTACAGTTACAGGAACTGTTGGAGCAAGGGTATATTAGACCCAGTTCTTCACAGTGGAGCGCACCGGTGTTGTTTGTTAAGAAAAAAGACGGTAGCATGCGCCTATGCATCGACTACCGAGAGCTGAATAAATTGACCGTCAAGAATAAGTATCCGATTCCTCGGATAGACGATTTGTTTGACCAATTGGTGGGGTCGATGGTATATTCGAAATTGGACCTGAAGTCAGGTTACTATCAGCTGCGAATTCGGGATGAGGACATACCCAAGACTGCTTTTGGGACACGGTACGGACACTTTGAGTTTACGGTGATGCCATTCGGGTTGACGAACGCACCATCGGTGTTCATGGATCTGATGAATCGGGTATTTCGGGATTACTTGGATTCGTTTGTGGTTGTCTTCATTGATGACATCTTAGTGTACTCAAAGTCTGAAGTGGAGCATGAGACTCACTTGAGGGTGGTCCTGCAAGTGTTGAGGGAGAACCAATTGTTTGCAAAGTTCTCAAAGTGCGAGTTCTGGTTGGCCAAGGTGGCGTTTTTGGGCCACGTGATTAGTGGTGATGGGGTGGCAGTGGATCCAGCAAAAGTGGAGGCCATCAGAGATTGGCCGGTGTTGAGGACCGTGGCGGAAGTCCGAAGTTTTCTTGGACTAGCCGGGTATTATAGGAGATTCGTGGAGAATTTCTCGAAGATAGCTCTACCCCTCACCTCTCTCACTCGCAAAGACCATAAATTTGTGTGGACCCAAGAGTGCAGTCAAGCATTTGAGGCCCTGAAGGAGAGGCTTATGATGGCTCCGATCCTGAGTTTACCGCAAGGGACCGATGGATTTCAAATTTTCAGTGACGCATCGGGATGCGGCTTGGGTTGCGTGTTAGTGCAGCATGACAAGGTGATAGCTTTTGAGTCTAGACAGCTGAAACCTCATGAGAGGAATTACCCCGTCCATGATTTGGAGCTGGCGGCGGTAATCTTCGCGTTGAAAATATGGCGACACTATGTGTATGGCGCAAGGGTGGAGATCTTCACGGACCATAAAAGCCTGAAGTATCTCTTGGATCAAAAGGACTTGAATATGCGGCAACGCAGATGGGTTGAGTTTCTTGGAGACTACGAAGTGGCGATTCAGTACACGCCGGGTAAAGCCAATGTGGTGGCGGATGCGTTGAGTAGAAAGTACTCGGGGCAAGGAAATTGGATCGAAGCTCATGATGAGCGGTTGGTACGGGAATGGGAGTCCCTTGGATTGGAATGTGTTGCGAGAGGCGAGTCTAGCGTGGCTCGGTTGAACTGGATTGAAGTGCAAAACGACTTGTCCGATCGTATTCGGGAAGCGACTCGATTAGATGTGGAGTTTCAACATTTTGTGTTGTAGGCTCAAACGGGCGAGAGCAGCACCTGGGAGATGATCGGGGGAATCTTGAGAAAGGATGGAAGGGTTTGTGTACCGCAGTTTGGCAATCTCCGTGAGGAGTTGATGTCTGAGGCTCACTTCTCAAAGTACTCCATTCACCCGGGCAGTACAAAGATGTACTTGGATATGAAGAAATCCTTTTGGTGGCCGGGGTTGAAGCGAGATGTAGCTTTGTATGTGAGTCGTTGCCAAACATGTGCCTTGGTGAAGGCCGAATGTCAGAAACCGGGCGGGTTCCTGAAGCCCCTTCCAATTCCTGAATGGAAATTTGAGGACATCTCCATGGACTTTGTGCATGGGTTGCCTAGATCGCAGCTTGGGAATGATGCTATTTGGGTGATCGTGGATCGCCTAACCAAGGTGGCTCACTTCATCCCAAATCGGAAAGAGGACGGCGTGGAGAAGCTGGTGGAGTTGTATGTTCGCAACATTGTGCGACTGCACGGAGTTCCTAAGAGCATAGTCAGCGATCGAGATGGACGATTTACGTCCAAGGACTGGAGATTGGTTCAGAAGAGCTTGGGCACGAAGCTAAAGTTTAGTACGGCGTTCCATCCTCAAACTGATGGGCAAACGGAGAGAACGAACCGTACTATGGAGGACATGTTGAGGATGTGCGTTCTTGATTTTGGCAAGAGGTGGGAGGATCACCTCTTCATGGTAGAATTTGCGTACAACAACAGTTTTCAAGCTAGTATAAAGATGGCGCCATACGAAGCTTTGTATGGGAGGCGGTGTCGAACGCCAATGTCTTGGGCAGAGGCGGGAGACACCAAACTTTTGGGAAAAGATGCGGTAGTTGACGCTTGTGAGTTGGTACGGACCATCCAAGAGCGCATGAAGGTGGCGCAAGACAGGCAAGCAAAATATTTTAATGCTCGTCACCGGAAGTTGGAATTTACAGTTGGTGACTGGGTTTATCTGAAGGTCAAGCCGTTCAAAGGCGTCTCACGGATTCGCCGACTCAAGAAGTTGAGTCCAAGGTTTTTGGGGCCTTTTGAAATTGTTGAGCGGGTAGGAGAAGCAGCTTATCGGTTGGCATTGTCCGCAGACTTGAGTGGATTACATGACGTTTTCCACGTCTCCGCTTTGAGGAAAGCCTTGGTGGAGGCTAGCGTGGTGATAGAGCCGGCATCGGTGCCGATTGAGGAAGACTTGAGGACGCGAGTCCTCCCAATTGCTATAGAAGATTCGGAGACTCGGCAGTTGCGGAATAAAGAAGTCAAACTCGTGAAAGTTCGATGGGACAACTGCGGTCGTGAGGAGTTCTCTTGGGAACGAGAACAGACCATGCTAGAAGATTATCCAGAACTCTTCGTGCCAGGTATAATTTAAGTTTTGTACCCTTTTGTTTTGAAATTTCGGGACGAAATTCTGTTAAGTGGGGGAGAGTTGTAACACCCCAGTTTTTGCAAGAGGTTCAGTCTGCAGTTCTGAAAATTTTTGGGTTTCTGGCGGGGGGCACACGGCCTGCGACACGGGCGTGTCGCAGGGCATGTCCAGGCCGTGTCGACACTCGGCCCAAGTGTCGACACTTTTGCTCGACAAAGTGTCGAGAGTAGGGAACACGGCCTGCGACACGGGCGTGTCGCAGGGCGTGTCGAGGCCGTGTCGACACTCGGCCCAAGTGTCGACACTGTCGCTCGACAAAGTGTCGAGTCTGGGGCACACGGCCTGTGACACGGGCGTGTCACAGGGCGTGTCCCGCTTGGTCGACGATCTTCGCTCGACGTTTTTCCGCGGTGTCGACACAAAGCCTGTCGACGGGTGTCGAGACTTGGCACACGGCTTGGGACACGGGCGTGTCCCAGGCCGTGTCATCTCTCGGGTTGGTTTCAGGGCCGTGTTGTTGGAGGCACACGGCAGGCCACACGGCCGTGTCACTGGGGACACGGGCGTGCCGGGTTGAACACGGGCATGTCGGATGCCCGTGTGCGGTTCCAGGCGCGTCGATTTGAGACGGCGAATGAGGCACACGGCCCTGGACACGGGCGTGTGCCAGGCCGTGTTCGGCCCAGGTCTTTTATTTTCCAGGCGAATCGTGGCCTTTCTTTCCCAGATTTTGGGATCTGACGGCTCAGGACTGTTCTTAGGAAGTTAAGTCCGATTCTAGGGTGGGAAACCCTCATTTTGTTCTCCAAGTCCTCTCTTTCTAAGTTCTTGAGAAAAACTAGAGCAAGGAGGAAGAAGAAGAGGTCTTGGGCTGTAGGAAGGGTTTCAGTGCTCCAAATCGCGAGCCGAGTCCGGATCCGTGAAGCTTAGACCGCTGCGAAGATTTCCATCCGGCTATTTTGCCATGGCAAGGAAGAGGAGTCGGAAGGTAACGACATCTCTCCTCTCGGTCCTTAGGATGCACGTATTAGCATCATGTAGTTTTCTTTCTCTCTATCTTTGGGGCACCAAACTCTCAAATGAGAGGGGTTTTGGTTTGCCAAGTTTCAAGAGGAACTTCCGGGTTGATTGAGTCCGTCCCCGACATATTTTGCATTAGAGATCCGCTTCGCTAGTGGATTAGGCATGGTGGGTGAAGCCGTAGTCGCGACCGTTAGTCCGACTCGGTGATGTTGCATACGAACTTAGGGATTCGTAGAGATTTTCCGTGGCGGCAAGATGCCGTTTGTGTTGTGGTGGTGATTGTCCCGTTTGTTTGAAAGGTACGTGTAGTCGGACCCGGACAAGGTTAGCTCCTCGTGGAGGTAGATGGTTTCCTTGAGAGATAAGGTTAGCTCCGCACGAGTTGGAGATGGTTTCCTTGGTGCGCGGGAACGCTGCATTACATTGAGAGATGATGATGTATTTAGTCTTGGTTTGTGTTGTGCCAAGGCGTGGCTATGTCTCCGTGGTCGGCTGGCTATCCCGTGACATATGCGTCATGTGTGGAGAGTGTCCCGGCGAGACTAGTCCCCTTCTGTGTGACTGACGAGAATGCCAAGCTTGGGGCAAGCCCGGGCAAAGAGGCCATGAGCGGGTGGGGTCCAGCAAGGCTTCTTAGAATCGGTCGGTCTGTGTTTGTTGGAATCCTGACATGAGACGTCAGAGCTTGCAGGCAAGCCCGGGGCTAAGCCCACGAGCGGGTGGGGCCTTGGCAAGAATTCCTTGTGGCGGCCTATGCGCCGTTTGAGGGAGAGGTGTCTCCCTTAGTGTTTGCGGCTTTATGCCAATGAGGAAATGTGAGTACCCAAATGATGTGATGTTGTGCTAGATGCATACGCAGTAGGATACCTTGGGTGAAGCCCAGGTGTTGCATTCATGTTGCACAGTAGGCCCTTTCTTTATATGCTCAACCAGTAGAGAACATGTTTGATGATTGAGACATCCAAGCCTGTTTTAATGTTTTTCTATTTATAGATGTTTATATTGCATATGAAGTGCTGACTTGCAGGTTGGAGGGTTCCCCGGGGTCCGTTAGGGGCGGCCGGGAGGAGATGTGTTGTTACACAGTTTGAGGTCAGCCTTTGCTGACCCACGTTACAAATAATTTTTACAGGTCAAGGATCGCATGCAGGAGCTAGCACGCCGGCCAGAAAGGCCTAAGCCCCATGTAGTGTTTTTCCTCTTTGTAGCTCTTCAGTTATGATGATGTTTGTTTGAGACTATTTTGTCCGGCTTGCATGCCGAGGTAGACTAGGAGTGCTGAGCACATTCATGTTTGTTGTACTACTTTTCTTTGGACATTTGATGTAGGCCTTATGGCCATTTGTCTTACTCTTTAGTGGTGGATAACTTCTAGTCCTGTTCTGTTTCCGCTGTGTTGTGCAAAGTATTTTGGGTTTGGGTAGTTATATCAACTTATAATACTAAAGCTGTGGCGCTCGTATGTTGTGGGGCCCCGGCCGGACCCATATTATACGTTCACTACAGGGGAGGTGTTACAATCGGTCACTATTGCTTGGGGCAACCCATGTCTGCAAATGATTTCCCCCCAGACGAAATTCTTTATGACCTGCGAGGTGACCTTGGCTAAGGCTTTAACTTCTAGCCACTTCGAGAAGTAATCGACCATGACCAAGAGGAACCTCCTCTGCCCACTAGCCGGAGGAAAGGGTCCAACTAAGTCCATTCCCCAGATAGCGAATGGCCACGACGCCGTGATACTCCAGAGCCTCTGAGCTGCCAGGAGCTGAAGGGGGGCGTGGAGCTGACATTTTGGACATCTCCTTGCAAATTCCATGGCATCCTTCCTCAGGGTGGGCCAGAAGTACCCCTGTCTGACCACCCTTGCCTCCAAAGTCCTTCCCCCAGAGTGACTGCCGCACTCACCCGAGTGCACCTCCATTAATATCTTCGGAATCTCTTCTTCGATCACACAGCTAGCTAGGAACCCTGACAACATCTTACGATGCAGACCCCCCTCCATCATCAAGTAGTGAGCCGCTTTGCGCTTGAAGCTTCTCCCGGTCTTGGTCTCCTTAGGCAGTTCACCGGTGGTTAGGAAGGTCACAAATGGATCCACCCACGAGGGTTGCCGATCCACCAACATCAACTCTCCCTCCTCGATAGTCGGTCGGAATAGCTCCGTCAAGGTCCCCCCCCCGCGAGGTCCGAACTTGGCTAATCGATCGGCGGCTACGCTCTCTTCCCTTGAACATGTTGAATTGAGAATGACCGGAATCCTCCGATGATCGCCCTTACCTTGGAGAGGTATCTGATGAGGGTTGGCTCCCGAGCTTCAAATTCTCCCCGGATCTGCGATGCTACTACCTTTGAATCGGTGAAAACCTCCATATCCTGAATCTCCAGTTCCTTTGTCAGGCGGAGGCCGGCGATCACGGCCTCATATTCCGCTTGATTGTTGGTCACGGGGAAGTGTAGAATGACCGCTTGCTCTATGATTACCCCCTGGGGACTTGTCAACACCACCCCTGCTCCTAGGGAGTGCCTTCCTGAGGCCCCATCAACCATCAACTTCCATGTTTCTCGCGGTTGCTGCTCTCCCCCCTCGACCTCAACAACGTAGTCTGCTAGAAAGTCCGCCACTGCCTGTGCCTTGATGGAGAGCCTTGGTACAAAGGAGATGTCGAACTCGCTTAGCTCAATGGACCACTTAGCCAGCCTCCCCGAGTGCTCCACTCCTTCGAAGATCTTGCGAAGAGGGTGGTCGGTCACCACCCTAATCGAATGCGTTTGAAAGTACGGCCGGAGTTTTCTAGCCGAGATGACCAAGGCATAAGCGAGCTTTTCCAGGATGGGGTAGCGAAGCTCCGCTTTCCTCAATATCCGGCTGACGTAGTAGATGGGCAACTGCTTCTTTCCTTCTTCCTTCACTAAGACGGAGCTCACCGCCTCTGCTCCCACCCCGAGGTACAAGGTCAGGTCCTCTCCTTCCTTTGGGCTCTGAAGGAGAGGAGCCTGAGAGAGTTGTCTTTTCAGCCCTTGGAAGGCCTCTTCGCACTCGGCTGTCCATTCGAACCTTTGATTTCCCCGCAGCACTTTAAAGAATGAAGAACACTTGTCTCCTGCCCTGGAGAGGAACCTGCTTAGCCCAGCCAGCTTGCCTGTCAAGCGCTGGACCTCCTTGACGTCGCGAGGTGACTCCAAATCCAGGATGGCCTTGACTTTGTCCGGGTTGGGCTCCACTCCTGCCGGAGTCAGAAGATGCCCGAGGAACTTCCCGCGGCTGGCCCCAAAGACACACTTCAAGGGGTTCAGCCTCATTTTGAACCTTCTCAGGGTGGCGAATGTTTCTTCCAGATCTTGCAGGTGCGAAACCATGCACTTGCTTTTGATCATTAGGTCATCGACGTAGACCTCCAAGTTTCTTCCCCTCTGACCCCGGAAGACCCGATCCATCATGCGCTGATAGGTAGCCCCTGCGTTCTTTAATCCAAAGGGCATCATCTTGTAACTGAAGCATCCCTCCCTCGTGATGAAGGAAACATTCTAGGTGTCAGGAGGGTGCATCCGGATCTGGTGATAACCTGAAAAAACATCTAAAAAGCTCATGACAGAAAAACCGACGGCTGAATCAACCAGCGCGTCGATCCGAGGCAGGGGGTAGCAATCCTTAGGGCATGATTTATTCAACAAAGAAAAGTCAATACACATTCTCCATTTATCACCTCCCTTCTTTACCATTACCACATTGGAGATCCAGTCTGGATACTGGATCTCTGAGATGAAACCTGCCTCCAGGAGCTTCTTGACCTCCTCGCGAATGGGCTCCTCCAGCTTGGTGGCGATGGCTCTCATCTTCTGACGAATGGGGCGAGTGCGGGGGTCCAGGTTCAGGCGGTGGCAGGCTACGTCGGCGTCGATGCCCGGCATGTCCGCCGCGCTCCAAGCGAAGATGTCGACGTTGCTTTGAATGCAAGCCCGCACCCGATCCCGGTCCTCGAGACTCAAGCCCCCGCTGACCCGCACCCTTTGCACTTGTCCTGCGTTGGTGAAGACCTCCATCTCCACTACTTCTTCGGCCGGCTCCAGCCGCGACTGCTTCCAGCCGGCCCTTGCCTCTTCCTCCGGCTCCAGCTCTCTCCCTTCTACCTCCTCCTCAACCTCCATTGCTTCCACCCGGCCCTCCTGCTGCTGCTCGACTCCTACGCCCCTCGGGACCTCTCCCTCGACTTCTTCTGCCGCTTCCCCCCTACTTCCATCGCCCCTTCCGGGCTCTCCTGCTCCTCGTCCACCCGGACCACCTGCACATCTCCTTGTAGCTTCTCAGTCTCTCCTTCTCCGACTTCCTTCCCTGCTATCCCCCTTGCCTCCTCTAGGGTCATCTCCTCTTCCTCAACAGCCTCCTCTAGGGCCGCCATCTCTATCTCCAACTCTTCTGCCTCTGCCATCCACGAAATGGTGTTGACTGCTGTAACGTAACATTGTCTTGCCACCTTCGGGTCCCCTCTTACCCTGACCTGCACCCCCCCATTGTTGAACTTGAGGCATTGATGGAACGAGGAGGGGACGCAGCGAAAGGCGCTGATGAGGGGGCGCCCAAAGATGGCATTGTAGCTGCTTGGGGCGTCCATGATCACGAACCTACAGTTCCGCGACACGCCCCCCAACCTTACGTGTAACCCTACTCCTCCTTCTACCCCTTTCCTCTCTCCGGAGAACCCAAACAGAGGTCCATCCGACGCCAAGACTCTCTTCCCTTCAACCCTCATCTCATCAAAGGCCTTCTTGAAGATGACATTTACCGATCTCCCGTTATCCACCAGTATCCTTGAGACTGTATAATTTTCCACCGCCGTCTGGATCACCAGGGCGTCACAGAAAGGATCCTCGTAGTCTGGCATGTCTGCTGATGAGAAAGTGATCTTTTCTTCTGGTGGGGGAACCTGGGAGGTGGAGGCCACCCCCCTTCGGTACATAGTTTGCAGGCTCCCCTTGCGGGTTGCCTCAATCCCCATTCCTCCGGAATCACCCCGATTCCCCCCCAGGTTCCTACATCCACCCGATCCTCACACCTATCTTCCGCCTCGCCTTGCTGCACCTCCACTATCCTCACCGGTGGATCGTTCCTCCCTACTCCTCTCGCTTCTCTTAACTCTAAGAATTCCGGACAGGTGGCCGTCGCGTGACCTTCCTCCTGGCGGAAGTCACAAAAGAGCAACGCCCCCCGCCCCTTCTGTCGTCTCCCCTTCCTCTTCTACCTCCTCCTCGAGCTCCTCTGGCTGCTCCTCTCCCCCTTCCTACTTCCATGGCCTCCTGCGGTGGTGCGGGACGACCCCTCGGCTCCTGCCTCCATGCCGGTCGGTCGAACCTCCGGGGCTCCCGCAGGTAATCTCTCCCCTGATAGCCTTCTCCTTGGCCCTGGGGGCGACCCTCCTGGGGCCTCCAACCTAACTGGTTGTTCGGCTCCCGGGCCCCCCATCCCTGCTGCTGCCCAAACCTTCGGGGCTCCTCCCTTCTCCTTTCTTCCCTTTGCTCCCTCTGTTCCCTCGGCTCCTTCTGTCTTCCCGCTGCTGGTTCCCTCCCGTCATCCTCTGCTAGCTTGGCTAACTTCCTGGCGAATGCTGGGTTTGCTCTCTCGAAGTCAATCTTCTTTGCCGCCCTCTCCATGAGCTCCTCAAAGGAGAGGGGTGGCACCCTCTTCAACTCCATGCTAAAAAATCCCGGTCTCAGCCCCAGGGTGAAGGCCAGCATCAGCGCGTACCCTGGAACCTCCTGGACCAAAAGGATCTCCTCCTGAAACCGGTCGACATAGTGACCCAGCATCTCGTCCGGCCTCTGCCTCACCGCAAACAGGTACTCCGCTTCCTTCTTCCGCTTCTTTGAAGTCGAGAACCTTAACAGGAAGCTTCTCCGCAGATCCTCAAAACAGTAGATTGACCTTGCTGGCAACTGGTGGAACCAGTCCCGAGCCTTCTCTTTCAACGTGATGGCGAACAGCCGGCACTTGAAGGCATTTGTCATCTGCCTTATTGACACAACGTCTTCAAACCATTGTACGTGCTGCACCGGGTCATCCTTCCCTGAGTAGTAGGACATGTCGGGCTCCCGGAACCCCTCCGGTACCGGAGCCGAGATGATGAGCTCGCTAAATGGGCTCTCGCCTCCTGCCTGGCGAGAAGGCACGTCTCGCGGCCTCGGCTGGCTTGCCCGATCCGCGAGACCGTGCCCTGGGAAGAGTTCCCGCACCGCCGCCTCCTTCTCGCCTGGCTCTGTCAGCGCCTCCTTGCCCGGGCGCTGGCTCTGGCCCGGGAATAGTTCCCGCGCCGCCACGTCCCTCTCGCCAGCCTCCCCCGGGTCCTCCTTCCCCGGGCGCTGCCCCGGGGCGTTCTCGCCTAAGAGCGGGACCTCTTCAATTGGGACCTGAGGGGTGGCCCACTCGCCTCTTGCCGAGAAGGCCAAACTGATTGTTTGCAAGACCTCTCTCCTGAACTCATCCAGCATCCTCTTCGTTGCTTCCTCTCCCCGGGTGGGGGATCCTCCAGAACCTGACCATTCACCTTCACCTCCAGCCATGGGACCAAACTTAAGGCTTTCTTGTATTGGCTGCCTTCCACGCTCACCACACCAGAACTGTTGAAGCCAAATATGACCCCAACTGAAGTTCAAAGAAAAAGGGGGGCAACCAAAACCTACTTCTCTCAAGTCTCACCCCCTGACTGGATTCTAATGGACCTAAGACTGACCCAATAGCCTCAGCAGGGAGGTCCCACCTCACACCCGGAATATCTCTGAGAGCTTCCCCTCCAAAGCCAAAGCTGGGCTAGGAGCTCCTCAGAAAGCACTGGAATTTGGGAGACAATGATAGCTTGCTTTCTAAGGAGCCCTTATGGGTCTATTTATAGCATGTTGCTGTCCTAAATTTACTGAAAAGTCCCTAGTTGGTCTGCCAATAGCCAAAACCAGCTGTTTTTCTGAGGGTACTGAAGTAATTTCTCCTGAGGGCAATTAGGACATTCTTTCTGAGGCCTTGGGCCCCACTCGGCGAGAACTGTGCCGAGACCCTTCTGCCCAGGGCATGGCGCGAACGTTTTCGACCGGCGTAGGCGAGAACTCTTCTGAGATAGGAGCTTGGCTCAGGCGCAAGCGCTTCCACGCAGGCCGCGCTCGACGCTCTCGGCCTACGGTTTCCCTTTCAACGATCAGGCGAGAGCATTCCCGCCTTCTTTGGGCAAGATCCTCCTTAGGGCGGGAACACTTCGGCTAACCCACCTGTGACCATTGTGCCTCCTTGTCTGGCTCAGCGAATATGAGGTTGTACAGTTGTCATATCAGGAGGTCAAATGATCAAGAGATCATTTTGACTGGTTATAGAAAAATGAATGTCTACTGCCTAGACATTATGGTTGAGAACAATGATTCTCCAGTGTGTCTTGTAGCTGATGAGACAGTCTCTCATTGTGTCAAATGGCACAAGAGGCTAGCCCATCTAAACTACAAGATAATTGGCAAACTCTTTAGCAAAGAGTTAGTGAGGAATGATCCTCATGTTAAGTGTATTAAAGATGGAATATGCTCAGCTTGTCAAAAGGGCAAGCAGACTAGATCCACCTTTAGTAGCATTGAAAACAAAAATGCTGTGAGGTGTTTATACCTCTTGCATATGGATCTCTTTGGTCCTATGTCAGTTCACAACCTAGGTAGGAAGGTCTATACCTTTGTAGTTGTAGATGACTACTCAAGGTTTTCTTGGGTGTTCTTCCTTAGACAAAAATCTGAAACACCTAGTGTCTTCTATAGCTTTGTCAAACAAATTCAGAATGAACTAGACAGTACAGTGGTCAAGATAAGAAGTGACCATGGTACTGAATTTCAGTCTGATAGCATGACAAAACTATGTGAAGAATTTGGGATATTTCAAGAGTTTTCTTCACCAAGGACACCTCAGCAAAATGACATTGCTGAGAGGAAGAATAGAACCTTGATTGAGGCTGGTAGGACCCTATTAAGTGATACATCACTACCAGAATATTTCTGGGCTGAAGCAGTCAATATTGCATGCCATGTTATTAATAGGGCTACCATTACTAAAAACCACAACAAGACCCCCTATGAGGTTGTGAAAGGCAGAAAATCAAACCTATCCTACTTCAGGATCTTTGGTTGTAAGTGTTTTATACTTAACAATGGAAAGTCTTACTTGACTAAGTTTGCTGCCAAGTCCCAAGAGGGAATTTTTGTTGGGTACAACAACAACAGTAAGGCTTATAGAGTCTACAACTTGTCTACTCAAGTTGTGGAAGAGTCTGTACATGTAGTATTTGATGAAACTAGACTTATTAACAATGAGTTATCTAGTAGTATTTGCAGCCCCACAGGTATAACAAAGAAGATGGACAAGCTCACTATAGAAGAAGAACCTACTGCAAGACAGCAAGTAGAAGATAGTGGTTGCTGTCTAGGGGGAGTACTACATGTACCTAATGCAGAAGAAGTACAAGGAGTACAGCAAGATGAAGAAGTTGAAGAAGTTCAACCTGAAGCCAGGATGCCTCCAGCCAATAGGCATCTAAGAGATCATCCAGCAGAATAAATCATTGATAATCCAAGTCAAGGGGTACAAACAAGGAGCAGAAACCTGAATGCAACACTCTACTCCAGTTTTCTATCCCAAGTTGAACCAAAGAAGTTTGAAGAAGCCATCCTAGACCCTCATTGGATTGAGGCAATGCAAGAAGAGCTGAATCAGTTCAAAAGGTGCAAGGTCTGGGAGCTTGTTCCTAAACCAAAAGACCACAACATAATTGAAACCAAGTGGATCTTTAGGAACAAGATGGATGAACATGGAGTCATCATTAAGAACAAAGCAAGATTGGTTGCTAAAGGATATAGCCAGGAAGAAGGTATTGATTTTGATCAAACCTTTGCTCCAGTAACCAGACTGGAAGCCATAAGGATGTTCCTGGCCTATGAAACCTTTCAAGGATTTAAAGTTTACCAAATGGATGTAAAGTCAGCCTTTCTGAATGGTAATCTAAAAGAGGAAGTCTATGTGGAACAGCCATCAGACTTTGCAGGATGCAAAGAAGACAGAAAAAGCACAACTGGAACCTGTCAATTCCTAGGTGGAAGACTGATTTCATGGAGTAGCAAAAAACAAACAAGTGTGGCTATCTTCACTGCAGAATCAGAATATGTGGCTGCTGGAAGTTGCTGTGCTCAACTTCTATGGATACAACATCAGCTTGAGGATTATGGATTTCAAGTAAGTAGAACACCAATGTTTTGTGATTCTACTAGTGTTATATCAATTGCACATAATCCTGTTTCCCATAGTAGAACTGAACATATTGAAATAAAATATCATTTTCTTAGGGAACATGTAGAAAAAGAAGATATTTTACTGGAATATGTTAGAACAGATAATCAACTAGCTGATATGTATACTAAGCCCTTAGAAGAAACTAAGTTCAATAGGTTTAAAATTGAACTAGGTATGATAAACTTAGAATAAGTTTATAGAAATGGCTAAGTAAAAAGGTGTCGACACACAGAGATATCTGTGTCGACACAGAAAATTGGTGTCGACACTTCAGTGAAAAGGTGTCGACACATCTAGGAAGTTGGTGTCGACACTTCAGAAGATTAGTGTCGACACATGGTAAGTAGGTGTCGACACATCCAAGGTGGTGTCGACACTTAGGCTTTACTCAGAATTATCTAAGTAAAGTCTCGACTAAATGTCGAGTTATGTGGTGTCGACACATAAACAAGTGTTGACACATATATATGTTGACTAAACTTGTGTCGACACATAGGTGTCGAGACATTATAAGTCAGTGTCGACACTTATCGACAGTGTCGACACAATTTAAGTTAGTTAACCCGCTTTTTCATCTTCAAACCTAGAAAGGTATAAATAGCTTTTCTCCATTGTCTGTCGACACGCTCACTAAAGTTTCGAGACCAAACTTTTGTGTCGACACCTCTCTTCTCTTCAGTCAAATTCTTTAAACCCTAATGACGCCAAAGCTCGAGGAGAACGTCAATGAAGGCTACGAACTAGTGCGACAAGCGTTTGAGGATGCAGACCCAGAGATCAAGAACGTGATAACCCTAGTTGCAGACTCAGGGTTAGAATTCCTTGTTTCTGAGCCGACTAAAATCTGGAAGAAAGAAGTTTTAGAATTCCTAAATGGAGCTAAAGTAGACGAATCTGGATTCAAGATCAAGTCTAAGGTCCATGGAGAAAAAGTTAAGTCTCTCCCAAAAGTTTGAGAAAAGTTCTAAACCTGCCAAGGACAAAAGAAGAGGATGAAGTAACTGCTTCTAAGACCAGAGAAGCATTGACATGGTATGGTCTAGATTCCAAACTGAAAATTGGATCTGTATTCAATAGGAAGGGGATGAACAGCCAGGGTAAATTTCTATCAGAAATTATTGGCAAAGTGATCTTAAGTAAGCCTGGAGGGCATGACAGGATATCTGCCCATATGTTCAATCTCATGACCAGGATAATCTTCAGCCTAAAAATTGATTGGTCTGTAGTAGTCTTTGAAAAGATCAAGGAAAGTATGAAGAAACCCAACTTGGGTAGGATCTTAAGTTTATACCTAGCTGGTAGTTTACCAGAGGTTATGGGTCAAGCTGCAGGTACTAAAATCAATCATATGAGAAAGATGGACTTGGGGATATTCTCTAGGTGAGACAGAGTTTTGTCTAAGGAGATACCAACACCTGAGAAAATAACTTCTGAGAAGGAAACTCCACTAAAGAAGAAGAAGATAGCCCCAGTGGCTCAAGAGTCAACTAGCAGCTCTGGTAGTGAAGAACACGTTGTCTTTACTCCAGAAGAGGATGTAGAAGGAACTGTTGTGAAGTCTCCAGCTCAATAAGATACTGCAGAGAGGCAGGGGGAGCTACCTCAAGCTAGCCCCATACACCAGGATCAAATCCAGGGGGAGCCTATAATAGTGGAAGAACCAACTCCTCTTGAGAGTGAGCAAGCTACAAACATCATCCTTGAGGTAATCACTGAGCTTAATGCTTTAGATTTCCCTATAGAGGATAATGTATTGTCTGATTCCTTAAATTATGTTAATCAGCAAACTCAAATTGATAGTCAAGTCCCAAATGTTGTCATGTAGGACACATCTGTTACAATTCAAGTTGTATCTGATCCAGTGGTAGATGAGCCAAGAGTTTCTACAGCCCATTCTCCACAAGAATTTACTATGGAAGATCTCTTCCTCAATCTGGATCAAGCAGACCTTGAGAAAGAAAGTACTGCTACTGAGGAGGAGATTGCTCCAGTTGAGGGGGAGCAAGTGCAAATTCTGGAAGAACCTGCAAGGCAAAAACCTGAGAAGGCACCAGAAGAGCAGAAGGAGTTACCTCCAAGCCCTAAGGAGAGGGTAGAAATTGCAAGTACATCAGCTTCAGAAGATGAGGAAGCTGCCAGAGCTAAGAAAAGAAAGTTCCAAGTATTCAAGAGGAGGAGTCAAAATTACAAAAAGGCTATACAAACTATTGCTCCACAGCCTATATCTCAGCCAGCACTATAGCCAACTCCATCAATAGATTACAGTGCTCTAATGGTTGCTATGCAAATCAAGCTTGATGAGCACAGAAAAGCCATAGAAACCTATGTTGATGAGGGGCATAAATCCTTACAGTTTGATCTAGCACAAGATATAAAGTCAATAAGATTTGAAATGAATCTTAATAAAAAGGAAATGACTGACTACTTCCACAAAGGAGGGAATGTAGTGGTATACTTAGCAACTCATCAGGAAAAGATAAAAGCTCAAGTAGATGACATTGCACTGAAACAAGGATATGTTCTTGAGAACCAGATCAGAATGAATGATAACTTAACTGCTTCACATAATGCAATTGTCACAGAGATGAAGAACATAGCTGTTGGACTGGCAACTTCTACTGCTACTGCTAAGACAGATTTTGATAAAGCATTGCAAGAGAGCTTAACTACTGTTACAACTGCAATTCAAGACTCTCAGAAGTTGATAACTGACAAACTCCAAAGATTGAAACCTTTCTTTAAAGATGGAGTTAATTATTTGGATAACCAAGTGAGATTTCAGAAAGATGATGTCAGAGATCACATAGAAAGAGAAGTCATAAAGGGGGAGAGGGTGTTAGTCAAAGCCAGCTCTGATCATGCCAAGTGGATATCTAATTCTATCAGAGCTACTCTTGGATATCCTCATTTGTGTGATGATGACAATGTTGCAGAATCTGGGATACATCCTGCATATCTAGGAGGGGAGCAACCTGAAGTGGCTCAAGTAATCTACCCTCCTCCAGATTTTGATATGGTTCAAGCTGATATACAATCAATGTATAGCCCACCTGGGGGTCAGCAAAATGTCATCATAGAGAAAGTGGTTCAGCCAGTATCTGAGGCTATGCAAGCAGCTCTGCAGAAAGAAGAAGAAGCCAGACTGTCTAAAAAGAGGTTCAGGGAGCAAGATGAACAAAGACCTAACTTTGAGCAGTGGAGCCCCACTTCAAGAAACATTATCTTAACTGCATGGAAAACTGCAAAAGATAATATACAAGATAGAAACAAGTGGTTTTCTGAATTGGAATGGAGAAAACATGAGACAAGGCAAGAAGCCATAGTCCAATATAGAAGAAAGGCCAAGATGAGAAAGCTACCTCCTACTGCTCAGGAGCCTAGCAAGTACTTTCCCAAGCCTTATCATTATTTTGAGAGGCAAAAGATCAAAGCTGAAGAGCTAAAGAAGAAGGAGCTGAAAGGGAAAAAGCCTGCTGAAATTGAAGATGCTGAAGCTTCTGTTCAAGCCAAAGTACAATCTGAAAAGGGATAGTGATCAAAGAAGCTGAACAAAAATAGAATAGAATTTTCTTCAGTTTACAGTTGTAATATTTTGATTGTTAAACACTTTGTAAACTTTAGGAAAATGAATATAACAAGATATTAGAACAATATGTTATATGCTAAATTTATTTCATAATTGTTCTGTGATGATATCTGTGTATGCATGTTTGTTTAATACATGTGATGTTTCTTTCCTGATTACATAATCCTATTTTACATCATACTTGATTTTATTCTGTATGGTATATATCATTGACTAAGGGTTATGACTTCTCCAAATAGGGGGAGATTGTTGGGTACATTGGTTTAAATGTACCTGATTTGAAGAAGCCTCACCCAACTCAATGATATACATCAAAATGTATTTGATGTGTTTTTGAGTTTACTTGTGCAAGTTAAGTATTTGCAGGAAAGATGAAAAATTTTCTAAGTCCATGTGTCGACACCCAGAGGGAAAGTGTCGACACTTAAGAAGACTTGTGTCGACACCCAGGCAAGCAGTGTCGACACTTGGAGTCATTGTGTCGACACCAGGGATGCAGTGTCGACACCAGACAGAAAGTTCCAAGAAACTTGAAAGTTCTCCCACCAAGGCCAAGAAAGATCCAAAGTTCCCAGAATAAGCTAAAGAAGAGGCGTTTAGAGCTCATACACGTAGAAGAGAAGAAAGGAGCAGAAGATTTCACCATACCAGGCGACGGGAAGGAGAAAACCACCAAACCCTAGCTATCGGGTTTCGCCGGGCTGCAGAGAAGATGCGCGAATGCCGAATGGGAGCAGGGACTCAAAATGTCATAAGAAAAAAACCACTGCTGAAGCCCTATATAGAAAGGCCGAACCGGTTAACCCAGCCACACAGGCAACCCAGCCCAAAAGCACCAACCAGCCAACCCAGCTCAAAAGCACCAACCAGCCAACCCAGCTCAAAAGCACCAAATAGCCCATTTATAACATTACCATATAGGATTAACCCGCATCACTAGCAAATCAAGCCAACCAACCATACTTTTATATTTACAACAAGTCATGCGACCATATTATGTGCCGTCCACATCATAAGAGCAACAAAAACAAAATGTTATGCATACAACAATATTCAGTAACTCGCAACACATAACATAACATATTCATAGTAAGAACTCGCACGACGCCAAATCATAGCTCATGGCGACGCCGATTCACAGCTCATGGCGACGCCGATTCAATACTGCTTACCTCTCTTTTCATCATCAGGGACGTTACCTGTAATAAATTAACTTTCGTTACACATTATCATATAAGTGATTATTTACTACAAACATGACATAATATGACATACCAAAAATGTGTGCGTCACATCCATAATCCAACCCACATGAGTATGATAAAAGAAGACTTTGAATTGAGAGATATAGAATCTCTTCAGGCATATGGTCATTAATAGATAATCCAAGCTCAGAACGCTCAACGGTAATATGAAATTCACTATTCAACTCTGAAGAAGACTACTTATAATCATTCTCAAAAGGATCAAACACAAGTAACTGGACTAAGAGGGTCATTCATATCATGGAAGGCCAAGGGCCTCCTCAATCCTTTTCCCATGACAAGGTTTCTCCTCCCTAGTCAGTTAGGTGAAGATTGACAGCCATAGCTAGCCACCAAAGTGGCTGAAATCAATTCCTCACATAAGGAAGAGAGAGAAAGAAGAGAGAGAAGGCCATTAATGGCCATGGGAGATCAAGAGTTCCTCTCCAATTGATTCCAAAGGCTGGATACACTTCCCCTCATCAGTTTTGAGGAGTTGTATAGCCATGGCCGGCTACCCAAGGGGCTGGATTTAGAGAACTCCACTTTGGCCGAATTTCCCTATTAATGGCAATAATGGCAATTGAAGTCATGCCCCTTCCCCTACCTCAACTGATCCCTTTATCATCTTCAGAGCATCATAAGCAGTGGGTTTAGGCCATTACATCATTGCTTTTGCTCAAGGATAGAGATCAGGAGGTGGAAACTTTTGGAGCTCGGCGGCCATAGCGCACCACCACCAAACACGTCGGCAAGCACGGTTGAAGGTCCTCCTCTACTCCTTTCTTCATGGGGCTAGAATCTTAGATCATTTAGGAGAGAAATCGGGCTCAATTGAGCCCTATTGGGAGAACAAAATTTCATCTTTTCCATGGATTTTCTACCTATCGGGTTCGCTGGAAACCGCCCCTCCGGCAGCCGTGCCGCCGCCCGGCGATAGCCCCTACCTCAACAGAGGTGGTGGTGGTGGTGGTCGGCCAGGGAGGTGGCCGGGTGGCCGACAAATGGCCTTGGAAGTACCTCTAGGGTGGGCTAATCATGGCCATTGGCTGGAGGAAGAAGAAACCCAGCAGCCGTTGGATCTGCTTTAAGATCTGTGCTAGATCTAGTGTATTAAATTTTGATTTATGTATTTTCTGTCACAGTTTTTGGTCTATTTTGAATTAATTATTAAAAATACTTAGATTCCCTACAGTAAAAGTAGTATATATGAAAGATGTAGCTCTGTGAGTCTAGTTTAATTTAAAATTAGTTTGAACCAATTTGGAGTTCAGGTCAGACCAGAACACACATTTTGGTGAGGTCTATACTTAGGCTAGATCAGAGATTATTTTGAGTTCCCCCATCAATACAGCCATCCAAATGACTTAAAATTTTGGATGGGGGTCACTCTTACCTATAATTATAACATATAGAAAAATGGGAATTTTTGGAAAACATTTTCCTAAAGTTTTTGTAGAAATTTATTAATTCATGTATGAATTATTTAAAGGGTCTAATGAGCTCCAAACCCTCCCAAATTTTAGTGAGTGGTCCTTTGGGTCAATATAGGACTCTGTATAAAATTCCATCCCATTTGGAGATGATTTGGTTTGGAGTTTGGTAAACCCTATCCTAGGCCAGAAGGGGTTAATTAGGGTAAAATGCCCCCTTGTGGTATAGAGTGACCAAATCACCTCAACAGAGGTTGAAACTTGGGCCATTGATTTGTTATGACATTAAACACCCTCACATAGAGTTTGGGATGAATTAGGGTGGATTTGCCCTAGAACCCTAGTTCAAACCCTAAGTTTGAACTTTGGGAGTTTGTGAAGAACATGGGGTGATATTTCCTTGTGTGAACTTGGTGTTTAGACCATGTGATCTAGGGGGGTGAAATGCCCTAGGAAGGATTTTGGTGACATTTAGACTTAGGTACACAACTTAAATCAAGTAGGGATAGTTTAGTCCTATACCTTTTAGGAAAATATTGAAGGGTCATATGACCTTGGATCCTTATGAAATTTGGTATAAGAGTTTTTATAACAATATGAGTCTCTGGAAATTATTATAGGATGACCATGCGGGGTATGAGGTTCCAGTCAGCACTGGGAAGAGAGAAATTAACACCCGTGAGGGCATCAGAATAATAACCAATCGCACTTGATTTAATATCATTATGCGAAGAGTGAATGGTACCATCAGGAGATTGGATAGTAGTAATCCTATTGGCATTTCTACGAGTCCGAAGGGAGTTATGATAGAATTTAGTATTCCTATCACCGTCTTTAATAGCTTTGCTAGCAGACTTTTGTCTCCAATAGGTTTCTTCCATAGTAGACAATAAAATGAGTTTAGCTTTGGCTTTGTTGAAAGCAGCGCGATCAAGTGGGTCCGAGGAAGTAGCGTAAATAGTTTCAAGACGTTGAGCTTCATCTTCGGCTTCCTTGAGTTTAGCGAAAAGATTACCAAAGATGTTCTTGTTCCAGTTTTTCAACTTAACCCGAATATTTTTGAGTTTAAGCCACAGTTTAATGAGAGGAGGTCCAGAGATGTCAATGGACCAAGAGTTTTGAATTAAATTATCAAAGGAATGATGAAGAACCCACATATTCTGGAATCTAAACGTGAGAATGAACGTACGGTTAGACATGGTTGTTTGGATAAGAAGCGGACAGTGATCTGAATTAGCATTACAAAGGTGTTCAACTTTAGACAAATCAAAGGTAACAGCCCAGGTAGAGTTGGTAAGAGCTCGATCCAGGCGTTCCCAAACGGTGTTATTAGTCCAGGTGAATGGAGAACCCGTAAATGGTAATTCGAAGAGGCCACAATCAAGGAGGCAGTCAGAAAATTCGGCCATATGGTTGGTGTTAGGGGAGCATCCACCCCGTTTTTTCGGACGCATATCTGATTGCGTTGAAATCACCCGCCACAAGCCAAGGGAGGGAGATGGAGTCCGAGAGATGTGAAAGCGAACTCCAAAGATCCAGCTGAAACTGCCGTTGACAATGTGCATACACGAATGTTCCCAAACCGTTAAAATGATTAGATGAGAATTGAATATGGAGGAATTGATTGTGAGATTCTAAGATGGTTCCACGAAATTCAAAAGTCCAAAAAACCCAGATTTTGGAATTAGTATTAACGATACCATCATGAAAGCCTAAAGTTCTATGATAAAAGTTAAAATTAATCTCCCCAACCATAGGTTCACAAAGAGCCAAAATATGAATTTGATGAAGCCTAATTAGCATTTTCAGACGCGCCAAAGTAGGCTTGTTCGCAATACCTCTACAATTCCAGACTAAGATACGCATAACAAACAAAAGAGAAAACACTGGACACGAACGAGACAACAGACTAGACAGAGGAGCTTGGACAACTAATCAGCAGAACAACCATAACCCTTGAAGAACAACATAGGAGTCACTTGGACGGGCCAGCACCATCTTCCTCCGAGGATGACTTAAATTCTTCCATAATTTCTTCCAGTTCCTTACGCCATCTGTAGATGTAGTGAGTTCGCAGGCGACGTTCCCGTTTGATCGGGTCCTCTTGAAGGGATAGCTCAGTAATTGGCTTAGGTCTAGGAGCCCTTTTCTTCAGACGACCAGCAGCCATAGCGCGAATAGTAGCAGGGGGGGGGGGTGCGTGAGCCATCGGGTATGGGTTTCGGGCATACCATTCCATAATGTTCTGGTGGAAAATGTCCTCTGGGTCCTTGCAGCCACCAGCAGACGGGGCGGTTTGGGGGGGGGGGAGGGGATCAGTCCAACCAGGGGGAAGTTGGTCAGTCATGGGTTTCTTTCCCATATTGCGAGAATGTAAGCGCGGCGAGGTCGAGTCAAACTCTGAGTCATCAGAGGGAGGAGGAGAGTCCGAATATGAGTCTGAGAGGGATTGAGATGGAGAATATTGCCATTTCTGGGGATCGAAAAAACCATCTCCAGTATTATGCAGGGGAGGGCCGGAGTTGTCCGAATCATCACCGGAGTCGGAGGAAATAATGAGAGGTTCTTTGCCTTTGCCAGGAGGTTCTTTGCCTTTGCCAGGAGGGGACATGGGAAAGGAGGAACACCGAAGAGGTAAGATGAGCTTGCCAAAGCGAGGAGATAAGCGGGTAATAAAGAGGAAGGGGGGGGGGGGGGTAAGGGTAGAGACAGACAAAATAGCAGGGGGTGTCGTGAAAGACTCAATGTGACAGGTGACATGAGAAGGCAAAGATGGGGGCTGACAGGATCAGACATTGCAGAAGTTAAAAGGGACATAATAAAAAAAGGGGGGGGGGGGACGCGAGCAGATGGTGGGTATTAGGGAGCCGTCTGCCACCCCCAACCCGACCGGTCCTGGGTCAAGTTCGTCGTTATCCGAAGCAGAGAGGTCAGAGGCCCAGGTTGCTTTTTCATTAATGGCGCAGATATCAGTTGGGGGCTCAAGAAGGTATTTATACGGCGCTGGCAGGTTAGGTACAGACGCACGCATAGGCACAGCCTTTTTACGTTTCGCCTTCCTAGCTTGTTGTCGTTGTTTTTTGAAATTTTTGTTTGATAGCGGGGTTGTCTCTGTGGGGGAAATCAGACCGTTGGGGGTAGCCGTTGAGATGGGAACGGTCGAAATCTCGCCGCCGGCGGGTTCCG